>CM069153.1:20003115-21203115 GCA_035221665.1 Okamejei kenojei
AGTAGGTGTTTGGTTGGGGGAGAGTTGGGGTATGAATTGGGTGGGTGGGAGGGAGGGGGGAGAGTGTATGAGGATAATAGTGTTGTTTAGGGGAAATGGTAATGGAGGAGGGGGATGTTATAATTTAATTTTTTGTGTGGTTTGTTATGAATGAGGGTATTAGGTTTTGTTATTTTAGATTGTAGATGATATGATGCATATCTGGAAAAATTTAGTCAATCTTATTCAAGGGAAAGTCAGGGAAGAAAATAAAAGAAAAAGGTACAAAAACAATGAATGAATGAAAGAAAGGGTGAAAAGAAACAAATGAAAGCCACAAAGATGAGCCCACAAGGCAAATTCCTTGTATGGGAATACTTGGCCATAACGTTTTCATTCATTTCATTCATTCATTCAATGAACGGTCCATTTTTGATGTGGAGAAGCTGATAACGAGTGGAAACAATTAGTGAAATTAAGCAGAACAGCAGTGAAACTAGTACGATGACTAGTGGGGGAGGGACGGAGAGAGAGGGAATGCAAAGGTTACATAGTTAGATAAATCAATATTCATACTGATGGGTTGTAAGCTGCCCAAGCAAGCTGCTGTTTCTCCAATTTGTGCTTGGCCTCACTCACTAGTTGAGAGGCCCAGGACAGAAAGGCATTGGAAATGAAGGGAGTTAACTTAATTTGGCCACTGGGAGTCACGTAGGTAAAATAAAAGATTGTACTCTGTGTCCATTCTGATATTGCTGGAATAATGTATCGATCTATTGGCTAAACTGTAGGATCAATAAGAAGGCCACCATCTAAACAAATCCATTCACCTCTTTGGGATTTGATGTGAGGATCATTACGGCATTGTCCATATTGATGGATGTTCGTTCCTTCGTCAGTCACTCAGATGTAGACTTTCCAGACAAAACACAGAGTGGTGGAGTAACCCAATGGGTCAGGCAGCATCTGTGGAGGAAGTGGATAGCTGACGTTTTGGGGCCGGACCCTTCTTCAGACTGATGACAAAATTTTGGATCAGAATCTGCATCTGAATCTGCGGACAGCACCAGTAGTTCCTTGTGCCTCCTTTCCAGGCAAAGCTTGATACTATATAGGATATTTGGACAGGTACATGGATAGGAAAGATTTAGAGGGATATGGGCCAAATAGGTGGGACTAGTGCAGATGGGGCATGTTGGTCAGCATGGGAAAATTGGGCCATAGGGCCTGTTCCTGTGCTGTATGACCCAATGACATCAAACAATATTGCATTCCTAAATTTACATAAGGAAGAGGAGGAAAGCAAAATTTGCCAAATGGGACATGTAATGTGAAAGAAGAAAATACATCTCAGAAGCCCGATGAAAAAAGCAATGCACATTCAAATATGGGCAAAACAACTGTTTGAATACCAAAAGGTTTGAAGAAAGGAAATGAAATAACAAAAACAATCAGTAGGAAGATGTTTTTTCACATAATATAACTGGTACAAAGAAAAGACAAAAAGCAGAGTCACTCTGTTTCACAAGAACGATATTGTAGACATTCTCTTATTGATTTGTTCACACTCATATCAAAACTGCCAGGGTGTAACGCTGGGTCTGTTCACATAACATGGGTTGCCGGTGGTAGGAACAAAAATTGATCAAGTCGCCGTATTTATAATAGTTACTATTTCATGCTTTTCAAGCAACTAATGACCCACTTAAACAGATATAAATGATATAAACTGTTGCTGTCACGTTCACAAAACCTTTGAAAAATGAGTGTAATTTTTAAAACCCAGTTGTAACCCTTGTGTCCCCTCTCCCCCATCCATCCCCCACCCTAGTATCCTATTAGTTTCACTGTCGCCCTGCTTTGTTTCACTATATCTACTCATTGTCACCTTTTCCATTGCCACCAATAGACCATGTTGTTGCGCTACAATTCCTTGATCATTGTTTTCTTCGGGCTTCCATTTGTTTCTTTTATTAAACCTTGACCAAAACGTCACCTAGTCCTTTTTCTCCCAAAAATCTGCTGCTTTTTGTGGTCCATCTTTGTGTAAACCAGCTTCTGCATTCCTTCCTTCACATGTTGATATGCAATCGGTTGGTCTTGTGAATCATAAGTCGGAATGTATTGAAAGAATAAGATGACTTTTACTAAGAATTAAAATGAAAGATAGGAACTTGCATTTCAGCCCAATTCAATAAAGTGTATAGTGAAAGTTGGGACATGTTTGTGGGACATTTGAACAGGCTGAGGTAAGAAAACAACTACAAGACTGCAAAGGAAAGCCAGGAGAAGAAATTTTAATTCCTAGTTACAGTCACAGATTAAGCTACATATTACATGAAGTAAAGAAATATTACAAGACAGACACAAAGTGCTGAAGCGGGTCAGACAGCATCGCTGGAGAAAAAGGATGAGCGGTGCTCTGGGTCGGGACCCTTCTTCAGACTGATTGGAATCTGAAAAAGGGTCCCGACCCTAAACGTCACCCATACTGTTTCTCCTGAGATGCTGCCTGACCCGATGAGTTACTCCAGCACTTTGTGTCTATCTTCGGTTATTACCACCAACTGCAGTTCCTTTCTACACAAGAAATATTAAAGATGCTCTTCACTCAATTCTTCATGTTGTGCACTTGATAAGAATTGTTTTAAACTAAGAGAGAAAACTACAAGAGAAAGACACTTTGTATTCATTATATTTAATTAATAGATGTCAATGTCATTATATTTTAAATGTCCATAATGTAAGTGTGGAATCAAGATTAGTTATGTGTCTGCTGCATGATGCCTGAATCAGTAGGGAAGTCAATGAGTCAACTGTACAAAATGACTTGGTGATAATTCCCTCAGCACATTTAAATCTTGCGTTTCAATAGTGCTGTGGTGTATAGGGAAATCACAATGGGTTGGCCTGTGATGCATGGGAAACTACAACATGGTTGATGGGTTTGAGATGTTGAGGAAGTGCAGTCACTTCTCTCTTATGGTCCCATTTGGATGAGTAATTTGTACTTACTACAGTATTAACAACCAAGTGGGATCAGCGCTCAATGTTTTGGCAGCTAAAGTCTATTTCTGGAAGGTGCCACATATTACACAGTACAAGAATGGCCTCCAGAATTGGTGATGACTAATTTAAGTAGAATTGTTTTTAAAGCAGGAAAAACCCGATGGGATCTGTAAGGCCAGAGTTCAGGGCAGTGCAGTTGAACTGTAGTTCTGTGAAGTGGTGTACCTAACTTGTTAGCTTTCAGGGACAAATCGGGATTACTCCTGACTATTGTAAATAAACTTTAATTTCTGCTACTTTGTCTTATGCTCTGCCTGCACTCAGGGAAAGGGAATAGTTAATCCCCAAAGATCCATGTACAAATATTATTTGTTTATGTTCATACTCTACACTGGGGGCTCCTATTAAGCAATTATTAATTTAACCATTTATAACCTGATTCAACTAAGTAGAATATAACACACCCATCTTTACCACTGAGACAATGGCATTAAATGATGACAATTCAATTTAATAAATAATACAACTTCCACATTTCTGGTTTGAAGTATTAACGTTCTGTTTATATTTGGATTAAGCGGTGCGTAGTGGGATCGCTTGCTGCCACTCAGCAAGAGATCCCACTGACCTTTCTGTCCTGGGCCACCTCCATTGCCACAGTGAGGTTACACACAAATTAGCAGACCAGCACCTCATATTTAGCTCAGGTGGTTTACAACCCAGCAGTATGAACATTGATTTCTCTAATATTAATTAACTTCTACATAATCCTCTGCCCTCCCCCCCCACCTCCTTGCAACCCTTCCCCTCCACCCTAAGTCATTTTTTTTCCATTCTACATTCTCCACATGTTTCCCTCTTGAGATCACACAAGCCATGGGCTTACTAGGCACCGTCCTGCCTGATTATATTAATCCTCGTCTTTCCCCCACCCCAACCCCCCTACTCCACATCTGAAAAGGGCCCCGGGCCGGCCCCGGGCCCAGGGCCCGGCCCTCCCACCAACCTCAACCTGAAATATGCCAACCCTTTTTCTCCAGAGAAGCTGCATGCCCCGCTGAATTACTCCAGCACTTTGCGTCGACTGTAGAGTTTGTAATACTGGGTAAATATGTACTTAAGATCTCTTCATTCGCAATTCTTGAACTAGATGTAGCACCCAATGAATAATACATATGAACTAATTAGGCCATTTTGCCCATCGAGTCTGCTCCAACCCCTTCGAACAATGCTTGATTATTTTGGCCCTCTTCAACCTCATTCTCCCTGCTTCCTCCTTCTCCCCGCAATCTTTGACACCCGTACTAATCATGCAGGCAGATCATAAGACAAAGTAGCAGAAATGAAACAGTTAATTTACAATAGTCAGGAGTAATCCTGATTTGTCCTTGAAAGCTAAGATGTGAGGTACACCATTTCACAGAGCTACAGTTCAATCTCCGCTTTACAAATACCCAATAACTTGTACCCCACTGTCATCTGTGCCGATGAATTCCACAGATTCACCACCCTTTGGCTCATTAAGTTTCTCCTCATCTCCATTCTAAAGGTATGTTCTTTTATTCTGAGGCTGTGCCTTTTGGTCCTTGACTGGAAACATCCTCTCCACATCCAGTCTATCCACTATAATACAGAATATTCACTGTACCGACCAAGTATGTTGTGGATTTGGAGCTTATTTCAGTCTCCCTAAACTTTTCGAATGGTGTAGTGCTATAATTTACATCCATTTGATACTGTACTGGTCGAGTATATAATGAAATCAATACACATTGAAGCAACTGCTGAAGCACTGAACTGAGCTGATTGTACTGTACTGATTGCATTGACTGAAAAATGTTTCGTCTTTGATACTAGGGTGATCTGGAAGATGCAGTAATAATGACAGCATCGCCGATATTGTGAGGTACTGTTCTTGTGTATTCATTATCCAGGTACAACCATACCAGCCAGTGTCTTTGCTGAAACTTGTAGATTCTAAGCAAGCTAATATCTCTCCTGTTTGTCTCTAAATATAGGAATTAGTTTTAACTTGTTGCTCATTGAGTCATAACTGACAGCTCTTAAGATGCATTTAGCTCATGTTACAGTAGAGATTTGCCAGAAGTTCAATAAAAGTGTCATTCACTCAGCTGCAGGTGATTACATTTCTCTTAACACTGAGCAATGGTCATATTGAAGACATTAAAGGGAGACAGAAATATTTCTGTCCCTTAGTAACCTTTCAGCCGGCCTTTCTCAGATCCACTGAGACTAAATACAAGGTGACAGAGTTTGAAGCAGACCAATGTAAACTGTACATGGGCCATTGATTAAAAACATATGTCCAACAATAGTCTGATTCTTAGACTTACAATTAACCTTTTAAGCAACTAAATAGAGCTTGTGTGGCTCTTAAAAGCTTTTTGCTGCTTGTAAACGATAAAACAGAAACAGCTGTAAAATTGTAATGAAGAAAGTGCTTACAAATTGTTGGAATTTTACAAGGTACTTCTTGTTTTTAGCTTACTTTGGATTTGTGAAGTCTAGTGGCCATAAAAGAAAGAAACAGTCATTTCAAATTATGCAAACTATTTTTTTTTCTGGTCTGAACAGATAGACAAGTTTCCAATTGGTAGAAGCATTGTGTTTCAGAAACATTACATTTCTCTTCAGAACAGTTTGAAAAGGGTGTGCATCCTTAATTGAAATATATAGGTTGTGTGTGCAATGATCACTGACAATAGTCGGCTCAAATGGTTTAAAGATAACAATTCATGCATTTGTCTTATCACTTAATTAGCAGCAACTTTGTGCAGCATTCCACATACAATTCACACTTTCAAAAGCTGCAAAGGAATGTATAACCTGGGGCAGGGCTTTATAAAGCGCTGGGTCTTGAACTGTCAGTCAGAAATACAGATGCACACCTGTGCAGTTGGCACAGCTGGTAGACCTGCTGCCTCGTAACACCAGCAAATAGGCTTAAATCCTGACCTTGGGTGCTGTCTGTGTGGAGTTTGCATGTTCTCCCTGTTTAGTTTCGTGATACAGCAAGGAAGCAGGTCCTCCAGCCCAGCAAGTCCATGCTAACCACGTCAACCATCGATCACCCGTTAAATCAAATTCTATGTTATTCCACTTCCTCATCCACTTCCTACACATGAGGGGCAATTTACAGAGGGCTATTAACCCACGTCTTTGGCATGTGGGAGGAAACTGGAACGCTCGGAGGAAACCGAAGCGGTCACAGGGAGAACATGCAAACGCCACACAAACAGCACATGAGGTCAGGATCAAACCGGGTCTCTGGTGCTGTGAGGCAGCAGATCTACTAGTATGCCACAGTGTTGCCCTGTGACCTGCGACTTTCCTCTGGATGCACCAGTTTCCTCTCACATCTCAAAAGAAGTGCAGGGCACCAGGTTAACTGACCACTGCAAAGTGCCCCTAGAGAAGGCAAGTGGTAGAATCTGAGGACATGGGAATGTGGAGAGAAAATAGGATTAGTTTAAATAGGTTATTGATGGACGGCATGGACTCAGCTGCCTGAGGGCCTGTTTCTGTGCTATGTGGTTGTTCTTCTTTCTTATTCTAAAAAAATGGACTTGTGAATCCTAGTTAGATTGATTCATGAAGAAATTAGATGACTTTTTGGTAATGAAGCAAAATGGATGACATGGAACTTGCAATCCCGCCAATTCAATATTGTGTATGGTGCAGTTGGAGCTTGATTGCAGGATAACATTACAAAGGGCAGAGGTAAGATAACAACTGCAAGACTTACAAAGGAAAGCAAGAATAAATAATTTGCTGATTAAATGTTTCAGATGTGGTTAAAACTTTATTGGGAAGTAAAGAAATATTAAAGATGCTCTTCACTCAAATATTCACTTCTTCCACTAGATAAGAGAAAACTCCAAGAGAAAGACACTTTGCATTAAATATATTTAATTAATTTATTTCAATGTTATTCTATTAGTTTAGTTTAGCTTAGAGATGCAGGCCCTTTGGCCTACCAAGCCCACGCCGACCAGTGATCCCCACACATTAACACTATTCTACACATTAGGGACAATTTTACCAAGCCAATTAACCTACAAACCTGTACATCTTTGGAGTGTGGGGGAAAACTGGAGATCCTGGAGAAAACCCCACGTGGTCACAAGAAGAATGTATAAAATCTGTACATACAGCACCCGTAGTCAGGACAGAACCCAGATTTCTGGCGCATTAGGGCAACAATTGTACTGTTGCACCACTGTGCCACCCAGGTTCGATCCTGACAATAGACAATAGACAATAGTGCAGGAGTAGCCCATTCGGCCCTTCGAGGCAGCACCGCCATTCAATGTGATCATGGCTGATCATCCCCAATTAGTACCGCGTTCCTGCCTTCTCCCCATATCCCCTGACTCCGCTATCTTTAAGAGCCCTATCTAGCTCTCTCTTGAAAGTATCCAGGGAACCGGCCTCCACCGCCCTCTGAGGCAGAGAACCTTGGGTGCTGTCTCTGTAGAGTTTGCACGTTCTCCCTGTGACCACGAGGGTTTTCTCCGAGTGCTGCCGAGAATTTTCCTCCCACATCCCACAGTCATGCAGGTTTGCAGGTTAAATGTCCTTAATGTAAGTGTGGAATCAAAATTATTTGTGTGCCTGCTGTGTGGTGTCAGAATCAATGGGGAAGTCGATGATTCAGCTGCTGCTAAATGACTTGGTGATTATTGCCTCAGCACATTTAAACTGTTTACATTTAAATTGTGACTCGCATTGTATTACATCGGCATTGATATTGCACAGTTCTTCCCTTTCCCTTCCTCACGCTTGAAGTGATAGAACGGTGCACCCTATAGCTCCATGACATGGGTTCGATTCTGAGCTCAGATGCTGTCAATGCAGGGTCTACACTTTCTTCCAGTGACCACATCAGTTTCTCCTGAATCCAAAAGACATACGGTGATGTTAATTAGCTGTAACATAATTCACCCCAGGCTAATGTGAGGGTGAGGGGTAATTGGGTGGGGGGGTGATGGTTATTAGGGAGATTTAGTTACAAGGAAATAAATGGGTGAAATGACTGATAGGAAATATATAAAAGCCAGATTGGACTTGAGAGGTTAAATGTTTTCCAGAGGAGGCCCACCAAGTCTGTGCTGGCCAGCGATCCCCCGTATACTAGCACTACCCTATACACTAGGGACAATTTACAGTTTTACCAAAGAAAATAAGCTACAAACCTGTACATCTTAGGAGTGGAGGAGGAAACCAGAGCACCCGGAGAAAACCCACACGGTCACAGGGTGAACGTACAAACTTCACACAGACAGCACCCATAGTCAGGATCGAACCCAAGCATCTGCCGCTGTAAGGCAGCAATTCTACCGCTGCGCCACCGTGCCGCACCTAACGCTGTTATGGAATAATGCTGGGAATAACATTGTTGTCTCCTTCACAGACTTCAAAACAGGGAATTTTGTCAATGTATTTGAAAATCCAACTTGGTACCAGTCACGGAAATCTCTATCAAAACATGGGGGGGACACAAATTTCTTGGTGGCCGCGTGCGCATGCGCACACACACACACACACACGAGGCTTCGGCAGTGGGCCCTGTGGACGATAACATTGGGAGCTGACCTGGTTGGTGACCGACTCCGAACTCCCGCAGCAGCAGCTTCGTCCGCCCCGAATCGTGGGGCTTCAATCGGCCCGTTCGCGGGGGCTTCAACATCGGGTGCCTCGATCGCCTCGACGCAGCAATTTGACCACGGGGCGATGGATGATCCCATGACCGGCCGCGCTGGGCAATGAAAAGCCCCGCGAATGGGCCAATTCAAACTCCGCTCTATGAACTTCCGCCTCTGACCGACACCTCCCTCCTCCAATGATCGCACTGAATCATCATGGCTCCCCCCCCATTGCCTGCTGACCGATGTCTCTCTCGTCCAATCGCCCTCGATCATCAGTCCCACCCCCACTGTCTCGCGGAAAGCGGAGATTTTTAACAGCTTTCATTTCACCGAGTTTTAAAATACGGGGAGGGGGGGGGGGGGGGGGGGGGGGACGTGTATACCCTGTCCCCCTGTGGATTTCCGCCGCTGCTTGGTACATAACTAATTGATAAAATGTAGAATAAACGCTGAACCTTAGAGTTCCAAAATCGTTTTTTATTAGCTTAGATTTTGCAATGCCAAAGATTCTATTTAGAACAGCTGGTATTTTCCTGACAAAGTGCCAGAGAAGTCAGGATCCCCTCACCTGCAAAGATGGAGGTCCCAAACCTAGCTGTACTTAAATGGTTACATCCTGACCTTTGGAATCCAGCAAGGGAAATCAAAATTGAGGGCAGATTGTGCTGAGATACCTGTTAAAGTATCCCACGGCTATTTAGACCTGCCTCAGGGAACAAATATTTCCTCATTTCAATAGCAGTGGAGCATAAAAGTAAATTCTTGTTAATTTTGAATTTTGTTTATTGTTTCAATCTCCTTCATTGGGTTATTGATTTAAAAAAAATCCTCAATGTTTCCACCAATTTACAACCAAGCAGTCTTCATTTTGCTCATGCCTCATGTATCAAAGGATATGCTTAGCTCTCCCAGTTCTGGCACTCTCTCCACTTCTTCACTTTGTTTTATAATTCACAGTAGCAGTGTAGAGCACATTTGTCCAATTCCAGTGCATTGCCAAGCCTCTTCCCACCTGTTAAAATCTCTGTAAAATCAACCACTACAATCTGCTGTTTAACTGCGCTGTCCATTCTGTCCCCTATAAATTTCAAGATTTGTTCCAATACTTCATTGCTGAAGATCTTGGTCCAATTCTAACCTTTTTAATGCCACCAACCAAAGTACTTAAGAAGCATTCTGGGACTATTTAAAAGGAGGATGCTCGACTTTACCCTCTACCTCTGCCCTCTCTAGACCTCTTTATTTCTAACTGCTGGCATGACATCAACCGTCTCAGGTTTTCCACTCCTCTTACCAACTCTAGCCTCTCCTTCTCTGAACGTACAGCCCTCCGCTCACTCTGCAGCAACATTATCATCACACCCGTCGATAAGGGAATGTGACCTCTACAGCACTGAGGCCAGGCGCCAGCTCTCGGACACCTCCTCCTGCCTATCCTTGGACCACGATCCCACAGATGAGCACCAGGCCATAATCTCACAGACCATTTCTGATTTTGTCACTTCTGGCTGACTTCCTTCCACAGCCTCCAACCTTATTCTTTCACTCTGGCTGACCCACTGAGTTACTCCAGCTTTTTGAGCCAATAGACCTGTTTCCTTTCCGTATCTCTGTGTGAAACTAACCTAAACTAAACTTGTTATTTTCAACAGTATTTTACATCTTCTTCTCACTGAAATGAATACTTTAGCTCTTCACTTCCACAGCCAATATTGACATCGGGCTGTGAAATCAAATACAAAGACTATTTAACCTGTCAGATCAAAACTTCCATCCAAAATGTTCAAGTGGAGATGTGCTAAACTAATTGGAAACATATTTTTTAATTACAACATTAAAAGCAGTAAAAAAAGAAAAATCTGAACTGAGATTTCAACTTCAATACCCACCCTTTTCTATTGGAGCATGTTTTCACAGGCTTGAGTCGTTCCTCATTACTCCCAATTTGCAAATGGACAACAGCTCATTGAGGCTAAACATCTACTTTGGTATCACTAAAGAGGTTTATAATATCATATGGAGCAAAAATATGGTGAAGAGTTTTTTCCCCAAAGAAGGGGAGTCTAAAATGACAACGAGGTGTACTATCAGTAAAATTAATCAGGAGGACAGTGAAACTAGTTGGAGAACTAGGGTGGGGGAGGGACAGAGGGCGAGGGAAAATAAGGGTTACTTGAAGTTAGAGAAATCAATATTCATACCGCTGAGATGTAAGCTGCCATCTTGTTCATCTTGGGAAGGTGATCAGAGGAATGTTAGCTTTCCTAGAAACAAACTCGAACAAGGGAGTCATTACGCTTGTGTGGAAAACAAGCAAAAATAAAATATTGAGAGAAGCACGGTGGCGCAGCGGTAGAGTTGTGCCTTACAGCACCAGTGACCCGGGTTCAATCCTGACTATGGGTGCTGTCTGTACGGAGTTTGTATGTTCTACTGTGACTGTGTGAGTTTTCTCCAGTTCCTCCAGTTTTCTCCCACTTACCAAAGACCTACAGGTCTGTAGGTTAATTGGCTTCTGTAAATGGTAACTTGTCCCTAGTGTGAAGTATTATGTTAGTGCACAGGGTAATAGCTGGTCGGCGCGGACTCAGTGGGCCAAAGGGCCTGTTTCCACGCTGCAGTGCCATGAAACACTCATAATATGTTAACCCAATCATTTCTGGGATTATTCTCGTAAACCTCCTCTGGACTATCTCTGAAGTCTAAAGCAAAATAAAATGTATGGATTGGACCATGGGAGCATCTTTTATTATTTTGTTGTGTTAACACTGTAATGTAATCCACTGGGTAAATACATTTTGAAATATTATTACTGCCATCTGAACAATGATTCTGTAGTGTTAGGAATGGAGTGTGTTAAAGCCTTCATCTCAAGAAAACATAATTAGCAAAGTTCTGAACTGCTTTAAAACGATGCAAAATGAAAATAAAATGTCAGGTGTTCTGCCAAGCATCTTAGTAGCGAGATGTGTATACTTCACTACTGTACTGACAGCTCCAGCATTCACCTTGGATGTGGAGAAACATCACTGCTCGCGATGAAGATAACCCACAATTAATTCACATGCTCACAATATCATACAACGGCTGCTCTTGAACTGTCACAGCCTGCAATGCACATATGTTTTTTTGATTTGACTAATTGTTCAAAACCAATAACCATCACCCCACTGAACATTACGCAGCCAGTTTTATTTATTTTTTGAAAGTCACTAAAAATGTCATTCGCAGCCTGATTTACTACAATAATCAAGGGTCGTAATAGTCCCCTTGTGATTAATACCAGCCATTTATTTATGAGCTACAATCTTCATATGGCAGCTTGAGATAAATTAACACCCCCAAAGTATGTTAAAACAAACAATATGGCTCTGCACTATTGTAATTTATGGCAGCAATATATATTAATTCACTGCCTAATAAGATACTAATGATCGATGCATTATGTGGACTAAATTTGTTAGTATCGTTCATCATTGTTTCCTGGCTCCTTCGATTCATCTTCCTGGAAAAACTCAATCCTTTGTTATCTATTTATCAACTGTTTTGTGCACTCAGATGTTGATAAAAAAATGTTGTGCAGAGACTAAAGGAAAAAGCAATAGTTGTAATCTCTTTTATGAAACGACAAACAGAGTGGGTCTCAATGAAGATAAATCATACAAAGGACTAATAAAACAGCAATAAAATAGTGGTGGAAAAAAACTTCCATTTGTTGCTTGATCAAAAAATTAGATCATAATTTGAAGAGCATGTCTGAGTCAGAACACTTGCAAGAGATTCTTGTCATCTCTCTAAAATGAAAACCATTCTAAAATGGAGGCAAGGGTCACTATAGGTGAAGGTGTTAACATATGGTTTTTTTAGGGAAGCACAGTGACGCAGCAGTAGAGTTGATGCTTTATAGCGTCAAAGACACAGTTCAATCCTGACTACGGGTGCAGTCTGTACGGAGTTTTTACGTTCTCCCTGTGACTGCATGGGTTTTCTCCAGGTACTCTAGACTCTTCCCACATTCCAAAGACATACAGGTTCAAGATTCAAGAGATTCAAGATTCAAGAGAGTTTATTATCATGTTTGTAGGTTAATTGGCTTTGTTAAAATTGTAAACATGTCTCAAGTGTTTTTCGATAGTGTTAGCGTATGGGGCGATTGCTGGTTGCCGTGAACTGGATGGGACAAAGTATCCATTTCCAATGTGTATCCCTAAAGTAAAGTGAAGTACTAAAGTAAAGTTAAATGTGTGTAACACTTTTACAGCCAAATTTTGGCATCACTTAAGAGATAAAATCCAATTGTGCAGGTGTTTGGTTGCAAATATGTCCAGCCATAGATTTCATGATGTGAAAATCTTCATTGTAATAGTTTTCTTTGAGATACTGCAGAAATTGTAAACAGTTCACACCACATAAACAGACCATTCAACCCAAGAAATCCATTGAGGCTGTAGTAATCCTTTCAATAACCTCCATGCTCCTTTCTTCCTGACCTACAGAGCCAACTTCCTCTTCAATGCATCTATATCATTTGCCCAAACTACTCCATGTGATAGTGAGTTCTTCTCAGTTTACCAATGACTTTGGACTTTAGACTTTAGTGATGCAGCGTGGAAAAAACACAAACAATCTCCCAGAAGTAATAGGGGACAGAGGATCTAGGGTGATGGAGGAACTGAAGGAAATTCATGTTAGTCAGGAAATGGTGTTGAGTAGAATGATGGGACTGAAGGCTGATAAATCCCCAGGGCCTGATGGTCAGCATCCCAGGGTACTCAAGGAGGTGGCTCTAGAAATCATGGATGCATTTTCCAATGATTCTATAGATTCTGGATCAGTTCCTGTGGATTGGAGGATAGCTAATGTTAATCAACTTTTTAAGAAAGGAGGGAGAGAGAAAACAGGTAATTATAGACCAGTAAGCCTAACTACGGTGGTGGGGAAGAAGCTGGAGTCAATTATTAAAGATGAAATAGCAGTTGGATAGCAGTCACAGGATCAGTCCAAGTCAGCATGGATTTATGAAGGGGAAATCATGCTTGACTAATCTTCTGGAATTTTTTGAGGATGTAACAGTAAAATGAATAAGGGAGAGCCGATGAATGTAGTGTATCTGGACTTTCAGAAAGCCTTTGATGAGGTCCCACATAGGAGATTAGTGGGCAAAATTAGAGCACATAGTATTGGGGGTAGGGTATTGACACGGATGGAGAATTGGTTGGCAGACAGGAAACAAAGCGTAGGAATTAACGGGTCCCTTTCAGAATGGCAGGCGGTGACTAGTGGGGTGCCGCAAGGCTCAGTGGTGCTGGGACCGCAGCTATTTACAATAACTATTAATGATTTAGATGACGGAATTAAAAGTAACATTATCAAATTTGCAGATGACACAAAGCTGGGTGGCAGTGTGAACTGTGAAGAGGATGCTATGAGGATGCAGGGTATCTTGGATAGGTTGGGTGAGAGGGCAGATGCATAGCAGATGCAGTATAATGTGAATAAATGTGAGGTTATCCATTTTGGTGGCAAGAACAAGAAGCCATATTATTATCTGAATTATCAGATTAGGAAAAGGGGAAGTGCAACAAGACCTGGGTGTCCTTGTACATCAGTCACTGAAAGTAGGCATGTAGGCACAGCAGGCAGTGAAGAAAGCTAATGGCCTTCACAACGAGAGGATTTCAGTATAGGTAGAAAAAGGTCCTTCAGCAGTTGTACAGGGCCCTGGTGAGACCACACCTGGAGTATTGTGTGCAGTTTGGGTCTCCTAATTTGAGGAGAGACATTCTTGCTATTGAGGGAGTGCAGCGTAGGTTCACAAGGTTAATTCCCAGGATGGCGGGACTGTCATATAATGAAAGAATATAACGACTGGGATTGTGTTCATTGGAATTTAGAAAGATGAGAGCGGATCTTACAGAAACATATACAATTCTTAAGGGATTGGACAAGCTACATGCAGGAAACATGTTCCTGATGTTGGGGGACTCCAGAACCAGGGTCCAAAATTTAAGAATAAGGGATAGGCCATTTAGAACTGAGATGAGGAAAAACTTTTTCACCCATAAAGTTGTGAATTTGTGAAATTCTCTGCCTCAGAAGGCAGTGGTGGCCGATTCACCTGATGCATTCAAAAGAGAGTTAGATAGAGGTCGGAGGGCTAGAGGAATCACGGGATGTGGGGAGAAGGCAGGAACGGGGTACTGATTGTGGATGATCAGCCATGATCACATTGAATGGTGGTGCTTGTTCTTAGGGCCGAATGGCCTACTACTGCACCTATTTTCTATGTTTCTATGCCAGATGGGACCAAGGAGGCAAAGGAATGACGTGGATGGGGCAAGTCTTTACATTGACTGCTTTTCCGAGGTGGCGTGAAGTGTAGATGGAGTCGATGGTGTGAGGTCTGGTGTGTGTGATGGACAACACTACACAAGCAACTCTGCAATTTCTTGCAGTCTTGGGCAGAGCTGTTCCCAAACCAAGTTGTAATGCAACCCGACAGTATGGTTTCCACGGTGCAGCTGTAGATGTTTGTAAGTCACTGGAGAAATGTCAAATTTCCTCCATATCCTCAGGAAGTAGAGATTGTCACATCAATGTGGTCGATCCGCGACTAATCATTGGTCATGTTAATGCCAAAAAATGCGAACCGCTCAACCATTGCCACTTCCTCACCATTAATGCTGACTGGGGCATGTACTCCACCATGCTTCCTGAAGACGATAACGTGTGTTAACCCCCCCCCCCCCCCCTTTGGAGAACATGGATTGGTGATGTTTTGGGTTGGCCTTAAGAGCTCTATCTAACTCTCTTTTGAATGCATCCAGTGCATTTGGGACGTTTCTTTAGACTGATTGTAGAAGGGAGGGGAAATAATTCTGGAAGGGTGGAGGGGCAGGGCAAAGCCCCACAGGTAATAGGTTGGTACAGGTGAGAAGGGTTTTCTGACAGGCATATAGCTGAGCAAAAGGCCAGAAAGTGTGAGACAAAAGGAATGAGGAGTTGCAAATTGTGAAGCGATAGGAAGGAATGTAGGTGGAAGGGGAGGGAGAGTGGGAGGGGAGAAATGGGTGTGAGTCCAGGTGGGGCAATGGAACGGGGGTGGGAAATTAGTGTAATTTACCATCTCATTCAGCACAGACATTGTGGGCTGAGGGACCTGTTGTGTAGTGCACTATGTCCAATGAACTCAAGTTCAAACTCCAATCTTGACATGGAGATTTTAAAATGTTTGTGCAAGGATCACTTGTTAGTGTGGTAAGTTGCAGCCATTGGCATATACAGTAAGATGCATCCTCACACTGAGAATTAATTAGCTGCCTTCTGGGCTTGATTTATTAAGCTTCTAAATTAAAATATTTTGTACCATTCAACGTCTTTCTCCAATGTGTCCTTTTTTTAAAATCTCATTTCCTCTGTTATTAATCACCTTTAATGACTTTATGGTTGTATAAACAGAGCCTAGGATTCTGCTAATAATCTATTCTTCAAAGATGTGAAGATATAAATTATACCACAAATGGAGGTTAATTTTTTACTTCATTATTTGGTAAGCAGCCATCAAATATAGTCCACCTTAAAACAATGTTTACTCTTTTGACTTGTGATATTGCTGAATTCAAATTATTTAACAACACTGATGTGCATTTGGTTAAGCAGGTAATCAGTACACGTAAGTGTTCTTAATTCATTTGAATTCAGTGATATTATCAGTCATGAGAGTAAATATTGAATGAAGGTTTGCAAGAATGACTTGTTTGCAAGATGGAGTAAGTGCTTGGTGAATCACAGGTGTGGAGTAGGGGCCGGATCTCAAACTCATTCTCATCCCTGTAAAACAGACTTGTTTATTTGTTTTTATAATTTACAACCAGCTAACAAAGTCACAGTGCAATGTGTCATTTTTATAAACCTATGTTTTTTCCTGAAAATAAAATTTCATCGGCAGTAACAATGAAGTCAAGGGTAATTTAAAATGTCCACTGGAATAATTAGTTCACTTTTCTCAAATAGCTGACACAGATCCACCATCAATTTTCTGGCACCCTTGGTTCCAGAGCCTTGCCTGATTATAGACATTTTGTCCCAATAGGAACATGCATGCTTGTTAACTTTGTCCCTCGGATAATGGTCTGGACTCACTTGAAGCTAGTGAAAGCTAGGAAATCAAAAAAACTGCAGATAAAAAAGTATTCCGTTGCATTCCATGCAAAGTTCTGCTCTATGATCTTTGATGTTAAGTACCAAAGTTAAGAAGATTTGCAGGTCAATCATCTGAATATTCATAAGCAAAACGCTGAGGGGAAAAATGTAACTGTGAGATTTGTAGTGCCAGGTTTGATAAACAAAAATTAAAAATATCACAAAAATTCAGAAACAAAATATTTTGTTTAGATTAGGTTAGGCAGCAAGGTGGTGCAGCGGTAGAGTTGCTGCCCTACAGCACTTCCAGTGCCGGAGACCCGGGTTCGATCCAGACTACGGGTGCTGTCTGTACGGAGTTTGTGACCTGCATGAATTTTCTCAGAGATTTTCGGTTTCCTCCCACACTCCAAAGTGTAGGTTAATTGGCTTGGTATAAATGTAAATTGTCCTTAGTGTGTGTAGAAAGGTGTTAATGTGAGGGGATCATTGGCAGCACGGACCTGGTGGACTGAAGGGTCTGTCTCTGCACTGTATCTCTAAACCAAACTAAACTAAACCAAAACCACTGCTTCAATGTCCCTCTTCCATGCCTTTCTTACCACCTTGCTTTCTGGTGGTGGCCAGTCGTAGTCGACGATACCACGGTTGTGCACACTCGTGAGTGTGGCTCGTGAGTCCGATGCACCCCCCGAGGAGCAGTTGGGGGGCACACGAAGGCCGCTGCGGGAGAATTTAGGGTTGCAGCCTTCCTCTGTGCTTTCAACTATACGTAAAGCTATGCAATTCCGATCAGCAAAAGTGAGCACGAAATTTCCAATGTACTACAGGTCCACCACTAATGTTTTGGCAACTGGTGGTCTGGCACCTCCTTTAATCCGGATAAAATCACAAGAATGTACTTGAAACCAGTTCCACAGTTCGCAACGACTTAACTCTCTTGGGATCACACTGTTCCTCGCCAACAATCGGCCTTTTGAACCAACCTGCCGGAGGTCATCTGTTGCCGGCCCTCATTTGTCCTGGTCTTTTCTTGCTTCCAGTTCCTCCCTCCTACAAACTGTCTGAAGAAGGTCCTGACCCGAAACGTCACCTATCCATCTTCTCCAGAGATTGTGCCTGACCCACAGAGTTACTCCAGCATTTTGTGACTCTCTTTCGAATAAAGAACATTATTCAGCAACTTTGAACAGAACCAGTGAGACTCACTAAACTTATGAAATTCGCTCCAACATTTTGTAAGGCGTTTTATCAGAGACATAAAATGGTGGATAAATCTCACATGAAGCCTAGCTTAGATTCCGATCTGTGTTATACAAAATATCAGCTTTCAACCCTTGACAAGTGTCATTAAGTTGTTGGGATGAGACCATGCCAGATGCCAGAGTTGCATCTTCAGTTTTAGTTTTAGATTTAGAGATACAACGTGGAAACAGATCCTTTGGCCCACCGAGTACATGCTGACCAAGAATCACCTCATACACTAGTTCCATCCTACACTCTAATGACAATTTACATAAGCCAATTAACCTGCAAACCTGCATGGCTTCAGAATGTGGGAGGAAACCGGAGATCAGGGAGAAAACCCGCGCGGTCACAGGGAGAACGTACGAACTCCGTACAGAGAGCACCCATGGTCAAGATCTAACCTGGGTCCCTGGCGCTGTAAGGCAGCAACTCTATCGCTGTGCCACTGTGCCGCTCAATTTGTCAGTTGTCTATCCTGTTGGCGGACTGCTATTGTTGCTTTTTACATCCGTGATGTGTGATTGCCAATGGGGCCTTAGCAGTGATCATGCTGAACCATAAACCCAAGCTTTATGTGTAGACAGAGTGTGATATCTTTATGACAAATTGATTGAATACAACATTTACAGCCACAACAGGACCTTCTTAAATCATTAACCTGTAGTCACAAATACCATCCTCCAAGTACCTCTTCAAAGATCTAGTGCCAACCACCTGTAAGGAAAATTCTGTATCTCCTTCAAAAACTATTTTATTATTATTCATTTGCAGTGATTTACAGATGTGGTAACATGTTTAAATACAAAACCTATTTTAATTTTCCCTGGGTCATCTCTCTGTCCCATCAGCCCATAAAGCACTTTGACAGACAGTTTGTAGGTGCATAGATAGGGTAAGACCTCCATGTGACCTCCTTCAAAGAACAATTGACAATTTATATTGGCTTTTCGACAAATGTATTAGTTAAAGCCAAACTCATTTACTTCAGAAGTAACTGTCTTCTTTGGAAACTGGGTTTCATTTATTTTTGGTGCACTAAAACCATGGTCACGTTTAGCATGTGGACTAATTTAAGTTCTACACATAATAGAAATCACATTATCAGTCAAACCAACTCCCGTATGCCTCTGACTTTCAATCAGCATGGGACAATTTACACAGAGAAAATACTGAGATGAAACCTGAAGATTATTCATTAAGACCAGGTCTACCTTCATCAAACTGCTGAAACTGAGCTCTATTGCGATCTCAAATGGGCATCAACCCTTAGTCACAGTTCCCATGGTAGCCTTTGATAACAGTAGTCATTATGGCCATCAATAGATATAGAGTAATACAGCATGGAAACCGGCCCTTCGGCCCAACTTGCCCACACCAGCCAACGTGTCTCATCTACACTAGTCCCACCTGCCAGCATTTGCTCCATATCCCTCTAAACCTGTCCTATTCCTGTACTGTGTGATTGTCTTTTAAACATTGCGATACTATCTCTGACAGCTCACTGACAGCTCTCTTGCGGCCCTTCCTCACTCTCTGACGGCCCCTCCTCGCTCATTGATGGCCCTCCTCACTCACTGACAGCCCTCCTTGCTCTCCATCAGCCCACCTCACTCTCGGCGGTTGCTCGCGAGTCCCATCAACGTCTGTGGTGGGCGAGCCAGACCTACTGGGCCTCCTGGAGGGCCTAGCCCTGCTCACTGGGAACACTCCTCCGCTGCTCTTCGATATCTAAGAATATTCAACATGTCAACAAGTACTCCCTCCAACTTCTACAGATGCGCTAAAGAAAGCATTTTGACGGGATGCATCTCACCCTGGCATGGTGAACTGCTCTGCTCTTGACCGCCTGGTCCTGCAGATAGTGGTGAACACAGCCCAGTCCATCACCGCCTTCCATCTAGTCCAGCTTCACACAGATTACCTGGGGAAGTGTCCGATTCATAATTGACACAATTTTACCCAGAAATAATCGCTAACACAATCATCACCAAATAAAATCATAATTGGTCATTATAGCCTTATATGTGTAGGAAGGAACTCAAAATGCTGGTTTACACAAAAGATCGACACGCAAAGTTGGAGTAACTCAGTGGGTCAGGCAGCATCTCTGGAGAACAGGAAAAGGTGACATTTCAGGTTGGGACCCTTCTTCAGAAATTCCTTTTCTCCGTTAAGTTACTCCAGCTTTTTGTGTGTAACTCTTTATCTTATCTCTCTGGACTGTGAGAACATTAGTCAAAGTTCTAGAATTAAATTTTAAACTTGCTTTAAACCATGTTATTTGTATTTTGACTAAAAAGGGGATATCCATTGATTGAGGTAAAAAAATGATCAACAAAAATATTCTTTACATATTTATGTAATTGATTACTTTAACTCAATGACATAGCAACCTTTAGAATGTGCAGTACTATTTCAACAAAAAGGAGAGCTAATTTGAAAAATAAATTATATTTTCATGTTTGAAAATAAGAATTACTTTCAGTCCTTTACCCAAATGTTTAAAATGGGTTCTGAGGCCTTTAAACGTTTGAATTGGAGCTTGCTTGTTTGTTCAGAGAGGCTAAAAATGATACACTGCCACGTTCGCTTGGCCTTCCCATTCCCTGATACACGGTCAACAAAAGTCAAAGATACCAAGTCAGATAAATGTAAATAGTCATGTCATAAAACTTAATGACACAAGGATTCCAGCAGATAAAAAACACATTTAAGTACTAAAACTGACCTAAACTTGGAATTTCCTTCTAAGTCTGTTCGAAAAATCCTTTTAATCCATGCAATAAAATTCTGACTTTCAGAATGTCCAGGGAGTTTTGTTCCCCCCACTGACAGTCTGAACTGGTTAAATCTGTAATATTCAAGGATGTAGGAGTTACAAGCAGCTCGCGATAGAAACAAATAACTGCAGATGCTGGTTTATGCCAAAGACACAAAGTGCTGGAGTTACTCAGCGGGTCAGGCAGCATTTCTGAAGAAAAAGGATGGGTGACATTTTGTGTCGGGACTCTTCTTCAGACCGAAGCAGGTGGGGGAGGTGAAGAGCAGGAGGCAAGAAAAGGGCAGGACCAATCAGGGCCGATCACAAATTACCTCAGGCAGGGCGTTGCCTGGCAGGTCCTGACCCGAAACATCACCCATCCTTTTTCTCCAAAGATGCTGCCTGGGCAGTTGAGTTACTCCAGAACTTTGTGTCTACCTCAAGCATTTTGCTACGTTGTTCCATGGAAAGGAATATTTAAATGTTCACAATTAATATTTTAATCAACACTATACTGTTTATGAAAGATACCTGAGCTTTCTCTCGATATGAACTTCAACTTATGAGTAGTTTGATGAGATTAGTTTAGAGATACAGCGTGGAAACAGGCCCTTCAGCACCACTGAGTCCACGCCGACCAGCGATCCCCATACAATAGCACTATCCGACACACTAGGAACAATTTACAATTTTACCAAGCCAATTAACCTATAAACCTGCATATCTTTGGAGAGTGGGAGGAAAGTGGAGCACCGGGAGAAAACCCAGGCAGATCATGGAGAGAATGTACAAGCTACATACAGACAGCACCCGTGGTCAGGGCCGATCCCAGGTGTCTACCGCTGCGCCACCGTGCCACCCACATCTTCTAGCTCTTCCAGTTAAATGCACAGTCATCATTCTTCATGAAGTCATCTCATCATCAATGAAGAAAGGTATTGTCTAATCATTTTGGCCTTAACATTAGTTGTCTGCAATTGCTGAATTCAGTCTGTCTAGTGGGTGTCAGAATTGATATATTCTGATGAATGGTCATTAATTTGTTACATTGTTAAATAGTCTTCATCACAGATGCAGCATGACCTATTATTTCCAGCATTCTCTTTTAATACAGATGTCCAGCATCTCCAATGTTGCATATCTCATAGTTTGAATGTATTATATTTCTCTTTTAGTTTTTTTAGTTTGGAGATACAGCATGGAAACAACCCCTTCAGCCACCAAGTCTGTGCTGACCATTGATCACCCCTTCACATTAGTTCTATATAATCCCACTTTCTCGTCCACTCCCCACACTGTATGGGCAGTTGGCAGAAGCCAATTCACCTACAAATATGCACATCTTTGGGATGTGGCAGGAAATCGAAGCATTAGAATGGAACTCATGCAGTCTCTGACCCCATTCATCTTCTTTTGTTTACATCTCCCACAGATTTAGCAATTGTGATTAAGAAACAGTCACAATCCTCTCTCAGCAGACAACACAACAGTTCACACCATTCACTTCTGTCCTGGCTTCAATCTCATCAAAGACATTTCCTTTCCGTCCAGACCCCACCAGCCCCTCCTGTTTCTCTCCCCCATTGTCCATAGCTTAAACTATACCTGCTCCCAGAGTTTCCTGGTTCCGATGAAAGGTCATCGACCTTAACTCTGTTTCTCTGTCCATAGATGCTGTCCGACCTGCAGAGTGCTTCCAGCATTTTCTGTTTTGTAATCAGCGCAAGCTTTTCATGCTGCCCCATCTTGGACTGGTGATCTGCAAATATCGCCATATAGACAACATGCTGTTGGTGGACAATAAAGCCGTGTACAGATGCATGAAAACCCTTTACAGAAAGGAAACATCCGTACACAATATCAACCTGGTTCACAGCCTCCATGGTAATTTCCATTCTGAACATTATTTATATTTACTAGAATGCGGTTTGATAATGCATTAATAATAAGACTGATAGTCCCTCATCAAGGGGCAAACATAATTTATAATGAATGAAATGTATCCCTTATGTAGTTAGTGAGATAATCAATTCCATATATGCCATAGAATCACACAGCATGGAAACAGGCCCTTCGGCCCAACTTCCCCACGCCAATCTACATGCCCATCTACACTAAAAAGGGACCACATCACCCCGATCCTGGCCTCTCTCCACTGGCTTCCTGTGCGGTTCCAAATTAATTTCAAGACCCTCCTCTTTGTCTACAAAGCCCTCAATGGGCTTGCACCCACCTACATTAAAAGTCTTCTCACCCACTACACCACCTCCAGGTCCCTCAGATCGGCCAACTTGGGGTTGCTGAATGTCCCGTAGTCTAGGCATAAGCTCAGGGACGACCGCGCCTCTGCGGTCGCAGCTCCTAGACTGTGGAACAGCATCCCCCTCCCCATTAGAACTGCCCCCTCCATCGACTCTTTTAAGTCTAGTCTAAAAACGTATCTGTTCTCCCAAGCCTTTCCTGACGTCCTCTGAGTGAGGGCTATTTGTATATATGTACGTAGCTTGCTTGTGTATACTGCTCTTATAACAAATGTAAAGCACTTTGGTCAACGAGAGTTGTTTTTTAAATGTGCTATATAAATAAATGTGACTTGACTTGACTAGATCCACCTGCCTGCGCTTGGCTCATAACCCTCAAAACCTATCTTACCCATGTATTTGTCTAAATGTATCTTAAATCATGGGGCCACTAGGGGTGTCGCATAATGGCAGCCTCTGCCTACAGTCTGTCTCTTTTTCCATCTTTTTTAAATTTTTAGTCTATTTAAAAAGTATGTGTTGGAGTATTTCTTAGTGGGGAGGGTTGTACCCACCTCCCCCACATTTCTTATGTGGGGGAGGTGGGTAGGGTAAGGAGGAAACTGTTTCCCAGCCACTTCCTGGTGAGGATGCGACTATTCTCTGAGTCGCGTCTTTGCCCCCCCCCCCCCCCCCTTTGCTGCCTACCAACTCGATTGGTGCGGCCTTTCCTGCCGGAGATGGGAGACCAGAGACCAGCCAGAGCACCAGAGCATTTAAAGCTACGGAGTGTTGGGCCTGCTGTTTAAACATCGTGGAGCTGTGGTTTGCGGAGCTCCCAGCCGTGGGCGGCGCTGACTTCAATATCGCAGAGTCCTGGGATCCCTTGGCCGAGGTCCGCCAGTGTGAATCTCCGTCCAGCTCGGCCTGTGGACTTCGGGAGCTGCGGTGTCCGGTAAGAAGTGGCCGATTCGGAAGTCCTAGCCGCTGAGAATGTTCTTCCATTCTGACGTTGGAGTTCCATCATCCTGGTGAGAGGGCCTGAACATCGGGGCCATCCATAGCAGGGACTACGGGGGGGGGGGGCTCTGGAGGCCCTGACCACGGGTGAACAACAAAGAGGAGGATGATTGAACATGGGTACCTTCCCTCACAGTGGGAAAATTTGATTCCGCTGTGTGGGATGTTTATGTCAATCTCCGCCTTAAGTCTACCATGTGTTGTGTGCTTGTTTATTCGTATGGCTGTATGGTGACCCCCATATTTCACTGTACCAATTGGTGCATGTGACAATAAATGTCTCTTGAATCTCTTGAATCTCTTACATTATATGATAGTCCTTGCTTCAATTACCTCTTCCGGCAGCTCGTTCTATACATCCACCACCCTTTGTGTATAAAAGTTGCCTCTCAGATTCCTATTAAAGCTTACCTTTCTCACCTTAAACATATGTCCTCTGGTTCTCAATTCCCCTACTCTGGGCAAGAGATTTTGTGCACTTTCCCAATCTATTGCTCACATGATTTTGTACACTTTACCTGATCTATTCCTCTTGTGATTTTAAAAGCATCAATGGAAGAAAATATTCATACATCTATTTTAAATTGCAAAAATATTACTCCAAACGTTATTGATGTAGAAGAGTAGGAAATAGATTTGATCTAAATCGGGCCTGATTTCTCTCTGGCAATGTGGCCTCTTAAATAAAAACATGAATCAACTAAATGTTTTTCAAATTAGATTTTAAAGTCTCCAACTGTCTCATAATAAAACATGTCAATGTAACAGAAGACCTTGACTAGAAACTTTGTTGAAAGATCTGGTCAGGTTCCTGGCACCAGTAATGAATATCAGCCAAAACACTCCTGTAGAAAAGTGGAGACAAATGACACAGTGTGGCTTAATACAAAGCAATGTTTCACATCTGGCAAAGCCGGCCGATCTAATTCCTATCATGTTCTATATGAATGAAGGATTCATTTAGAGTGATTCAATCATATCGACAATCAGCAAATTAACCTTAGGGTCAAAATTTAAAGGTGCCCTTGAACAGGGTTTATAAGTAATGGTCAACAAGTTACATGTATGCCAGTGCTTCTTGCAAATCAGTCCGTGAACCAAGGTGACTTCATCCACTTTGCGCTCACATTTTTATGATTGTTGCATTGTATGAATTTTAAGAGCTTGCGGGTTTTAATTTATATTGGTACATAAACTTGAGTTGAGTATCAAAACGTCTTACTAGTTACACTGTTCATATCTTTGTATCCCTGTATCCCTTTGTTATCACCGCCTCCCCAGCCAACAATGGGCCATTATGAGCACCAAAGAGATTTTGTTCTCACTTTTAAACCAACATCGGATAGGATAGGTTTGGAGGGATATGGGTCAAACACAGGCAGGTGGGACTAGCATAGGTGGAGCATGTTGGTGGGCTTGGGCAAGTTGGGCCGAAGGGGCTGTTTCCATGCTGAATGGCAGTGGGAGAGTCTAGGACCAGAGGCCATAGCCTCAGAATTAGACATACCTTTAGAGAAAAGATGAGGAGGAATTTCTTTGGTCAGGGTGGTGAATCTGTGGAATTCATTGACCACAGAGGCTGAGGAGGCCAAGTCAATGGATTTCTTAAGGTGGAGATTGACAGATTCTTGATTAGAATGGGTGTCAGGGGTTGTGGGGAGTAGGCAGGAGAATGGAGTTGAGAGGGAAAGATAGATGAGCCATGATTGAATGGCGGGGTAGACTTGATGGGGTGATGGCCTAATTCTGCTCCAATAACCTATGAATTTATGAAGCACCAAATGGATTTTGTTCTCACTTTCAATCAACTGCTCAATTACAGTTATGATGGCCTTACTGTTAAACAAAAATTCTGATTCTCAAAGAGATATGAAAAATGCAGTGGGGATTAACATGGATAAAACCCAGAAATGAGGTAGGAGGCAAGGGAATGGAAATTAATCCACACCCATGTATTGAACAGTAGGTGAAGCATTTCTAGGATACGCACATGAAGCTGGTGTCGCCCATGCCATTTCCAGACTCCATTTCTAATGTCACTTGGGGCTGGTGGTACATTAAGGCAATTCGCCCATCTTAAAGGGGCAATGAAAAATGGCTATATGAAATGGTGGCAGACATTTAAAAACAGGTTGATATCTAATCTGGTTTATGTGAATGTAAAAATTGCTGCACTTAGAAAATATAACCACCCAATACACATTTTGACATGGCATGTTATAGATATTCAGAGAAATTTGTATCAGCAACAATAAAGCTACACCCCTTCACCAGG
This sequence comes from Okamejei kenojei, assembly GCA_035221665.1. Classification (NCBI taxonomy): domain Eukaryota; kingdom Metazoa; phylum Chordata; class Chondrichthyes; order Rajiformes; family Rajidae; genus Okamejei; species Okamejei kenojei. The sequence goes on from CM069153.1 coordinate 20,029,459, forward strand.
CCCTGCCAATAGCAATTCTTCTTCACAAATCAATATTTGAGGCTAAATCACAATAACAATTTACAATGTAAAGGGGCTGTCCCACTTGGGCGACCTAATCTGTGAGTTTAAAAGAGTGTCTTTGACCTTCAAACTCACAGCATGGTTGACACGTGGTCCTAGGAGGTCCTATGAGGTCGCTGGAACTCTCCACGCTCGAGGGAAGTTCCCGAATACTAGTGGCCTAAGCTAGGTTGCGGAAAAATTTTCAGCATGTTGAAACATTTTCCGCAAGTACAATTTAGTCAGCATGGTTTTTTAACTTGGAGTGCAGTGGAGTAGTGTCACTATTTACTTACAGGCAGTCGAGGGCAGCCGTAGGCAATCTTCTTCGCTGACTGGGCATTTTGATTGGCTCATTGGAGTTTTCAGGACCAAGGAAGACCTTAAATTCCTGCTAAACTTTATTAAACTTCTTAAAAGTGTCTCCCCCCTTCTCTCCCCTTCTGCCCCCCCCCCCTGCCCCCCCTTCTCTCCCCTTCTCTTCCCTTCTCTCCCTTCTCTCCCCTTCTATGTCTTCTCTCCCCTTCTATCTATTTCTCTCCCCCTCTCTCCCCTTCTCCACCACACCCCCCCTCCCCGCGCTCTCTAAAGGACTCACTGTGCAGCCGTTTTACCTTCTTCTTCATCGTGGGTGTGAATTTCAGACAGCGCTCCCCCGCTTTACCTGACCCCCACCTTCGCAATGTGTTTGTGTGTGTGTGTGCGGTCGGTCAATCCAGCTCGCGGTTTCAATGCGGACGGTCGATCCAGCTCGAGGCTTTCCAGGCGAGTGCCCTCGAGCTTGGAGGTCGAAGACACTTTTCTGGACTCGCGGATTAGGTCGCCCAAGTGGGACAGCCCCTTAATGCATCTGTGATTCCACAAACACTTTCCTACGGAAATCCCAACTTTTTTCTCCAATCATAATGCATTCATTGTTTATTTCCTTCGCTACAATCTTCATTTATCATGGCTCTATTATTTTAAAATTATTTTTCCACACTTACTGATCATCAATTTTTGAACATCGAATTAATTCATGGATCCTTTAAACTCATGACCTTCCTCCGTTGTTTTTTTCACAAACGCATTTTTTCCCCATAAAGAAACCTAGGAATTAGCCAGGTCTATGATTGCTAGCAGCATCTATTTGAAACATATTATTTTACACAGGAGGCCCTGACCTTAAACATTGTCACTGGGAGAAGCATCCTGGGCTGGTACTACTGGATGAGGAGTGATCTTAAAGAGGTGTACAAAATCATGAGAGGAATAGATTGGGTACATCCACAGAGTCTCTTGCCCAGAGTAGGGGAATCGAGGATCAGAGGACATAGGTTCAAGGTGAAGCGGAAAAGATTTAATAGGAATCTGAGGGGTAACTCTTTCACACAAACGGTGGTGGGTGTATGGAACAAGTTGCCAGTGGAGGTAGTTGAGGCTGGGACTATCCCAACGGTTAAGAAATAGTTGGACAGGAACATGGTAGGACACGTTTGGAGGGATATGGACCAAGGGAAAGGTAGATGGGACTAGTGCAGCTGGGACATGTTGACCACTGTAGGCAAGTTGGGCCAAAGTCTCCGTTTCCACACTGTATCATTCTATGACTCTATTCCTGAAGCAGCAAAATCAGCTGATGCATTAGATCCTCGGAGCAACTTTCTCCCAGCCAAGAGGTTTAGTATTCCTGCTTCTGCATTCCTAAAGGTGCAATGGCAGAAGGCCTATCCATTTTACTTGCCAATCTACTGGAAGGGGAGAACCCTGTTCAAATTATTTTAAAGTACTTCTATTTCTCCCACTTGCTGGACATCTGCGTTAAAAGAGAATGCTGGAAATACTGAATAGGTCCGGCTGTATCTGTGACAAAGACTATTTAACAATGTCACCGATTAATGACCTTTCATCAGAATATAGACAGACTGAATTCAGCCATTGCAGACAACTTATGTTAAGTCCCAAATGACTAAACAATACTTTCCTTCATTGATGATGAGATGACTTCGTGAAGAATGAATACTGTACACTTAACTAGTCTGTACGGAGTTTGTATGTTCGCCATGTGAATGTGTGAGTTTTCTCTGGGAGCTCCAGTTTCCTCCCACATTCCAAAGACATACAGGTTTGTAGGTTAATTGGCTATGGTTAAAAAATTGTAAATTGTCCCTTTTGAGTACGATTGTGCTCGTGAATGTGAATTGCAGGGAGGTGCGGACTCAGTGGGTCTGAGTCGACGCAAACAGCAATTCCCATTCACTATCGTCATCCACGTTGTAGCTCTGAAGGAGAAAACAGTTCTGATAGTCACCAGTAATATAGGTTTAAGTGGAAATACTAAATATTTAGTGGTTTGTTTAATGCAGGTGAAGTTGTATAAATAATGTGGATTACTGAGCGTATTTATTCCCTGACAATCCAATGATATCAGTAGACCTGGTGCCTCAATCCAAACTATTTTCGAGAGAGCTACCGCAAACCTTCATTTCTCAAGCACCTCGATGGCCAGAAATGTTCAACCTAACGAATATTTATACTGAAATCCAAAGGTGGCAAATGCAAATATTCATTGTACCCGAAAAAGGGTGGCACGATGGCGCAGCGGTAGAGTTGCTGCCTTACTGAGCCAGAGACCTGGGTTCAATCCTGACTAAAGGTGCTTGCCTGTACGGAGTTTGAATCTTCTTCCTGTGTGCTTTCTCTGGGTGCTCATGTTTCTTCCCATATTCCAAAGACGTATAGGTTTGTAGATGGATTGGCTTGGTATAATTCTAATTTGTCCCGAGTGTGTGTAGGATAGTGTTAGTGTGGGGATCGCTGGTCGGCGCGGACTTGGTGTGCCAAAGGGCCTGTTTCCATGCTGTATCTCTAAACTAAACTAAACTAAAATGTATCACCAGATCTGGCAGCATCGTATGAACTGCTACCAGGTCTCATTTGGTATTCACTGAGATCTCATCTGAGAAATTCACGTTGTCTCCATTTTAACAAAACAGAAGACTTTTCTTCTGGTCCTCAAGCTACACAGTATATAGTTGCAAATAGACTCCCAACCCCATCCTACCATTCAAAACTACCACAGTTACCCCACCTTCCTCTATCACTAAATCCATTTCAATCCTTCTGCCATTATAAACCAATGCCCCACCTGCAACCTTTCCAAAGTATTTGAACAGACTCTTCCCATGTATCAATGGTACATAAATGGCTTGATGGTAGAAAGCAGAGGGTGATGGTGGAATATTATTTGTTGGAGTGGAAGCCAGTGGCCAGTGGTGCGTCTCAGGGGTCAGTGTTGTGCCCATAGTTGTCTGCAATCTATATCAACAATTTGGATGTGAATGAACTAGGCATGGTTAGTCAGTTTGCAAATGATTCCAAAATGGTTGGTACCATAAACAGTGGAGAGTATTACTAAGAATTGCAATGAAATCTTGATCAGCAGGGTAAGGTCTGTGGAATGGCAAATGGAGTGTAATTCAGGTAGGTGTGAGGGGAACATATTGGGAACTCACACAATATTGGGACTTTCTCTGTGAACAGTAGGGTTCTAAGCAGTGTTGTAGAATAGAGGAACAAAGGAGCACAAGCACATATTTCACTGAAAGCTTCACAAAGCTGCATCACATCAAGTTCAAGTTCAAGTGAGTTTATTGTCATGTGTCCCTGATAGGACAATGAAATTCATGCTTTGCTTCAGCACACAGAACATAGTAGGCATTTACTACAAAACAGATCAGTGTGTCCATATACCAGAGCCATCTCCATCATCAAAGACCCCTACCACCCATCGCATCACTTATTCTCCATCCTGCCATCTGGGAAGAGGTACAGGAGCATCAGCTGCAAAACCAGCAGGATGCTCCTCAGCTTCTTCCCGCAGGCTATAAGACTGATAAACGGACTTTGCCCCCTGCCAAAGTGTCACACTGAAGCAGAGCCATTGTCATGCCACTGCCGATCGAAACTCGTGATATATGTACTTTTATTCTTTATTTCTATTTATTTTTTACCGCACACTGGTTGAGAAAAGTTTTTTCGTTTTCCTCTGGGTATGTAAGTACTCAGAAAAATGTCAATAAAGATATACAATACAATACAATAACATAAATAAATACACACATGAATAAATAAACTGATAAAGTGCAAATAACAGATAATGCGTTATTAATAATCAGAGTTTTTGTTAAATATTTTTATTAGACGTAAGTACATATTAATAGAATATACTTCTCACATAGATTCGTAATATTATTAATATTAACAATTATGTCTTATTTGTATTTCTATACATTTTTGTTTATTGCAGATAGGAAAAGATAGAGAAAAATAAAGTAAAAGTAGAAAATCAAAAATAAAGAAATGAGTGGAGTATTAAAAAAGTTATCCATCATTGGAGATATATCCATGATTTGTTATATATGATTCTTCATCCACTCCATTATTCAGGCTTCAGTCAGGCTCTCGTACCCAGCCATTTTGACCCTTTAAATATTCAATAAATGGAGACCATATCCCTCTGAAAAGATCCAACTTGTCCAGTAGGACAAGCCTTAATCTTTCCAGATGAAATGTCTCCGACATTCCTGTAATCCACATTTTGGTTGTGGGGGATGTAGGACCTTTCCAGAATTTCAATAATCAGAGTTTTGTCCGAGCCAGGTTTAATAGCTTGATGGCTGTGGAGAAGTAACTATTTCTGAACCTGGTTGTTGCAGTCTTCAGGCTCCTGTACCTTCTACCTGAAGGTAGCAAGGAGATGAGTGTGTGGCCAGGATGGTGTGGGTCTTTGATGATACTGTCAGCCTTTTTTGAGGCAGCAACTGCGATAAATCCCCTCGATGGAAGGCAGGTCAGAGCCGATGATGGACTGGGCAGTCTTTATTACTTTTTGTAGTCTTTTCCTCTCCAGGGCGCTCAAGTTGCCGAACCAAGCCACGATGCAACCGGTCAGCAAGCTCTCTACTGTGCACCTGTAGAAGTTAGAGAGAGAGTCCTCCTTGACAACCGACTCTCCGTAATCTTCTCAGGAAGTAGAGGCGCTGATGTGCTTTCTTGATAATTGCATCAGTGTTCTCGGACCAGGAAAGATCTTCAGAGAAGTGCACGCCCAGGAATTTGAAGCTCTTGACCCTTTCAACCATCGACCCGTTGATATTAACAGGGTGATGAAGAGGGCTTCTCTCCAGAGATGCTGCCTGTACCGTTGAGTTACTCCAGCTTTCTGTGTCCATCAGGAGTTTGGACACACTGGGCTTTATCAGTAAGGGTACTGAGTATATTAGTTGGGGTGTTATGTTGCAGCTGTAAAAGGCATTGGGGTATTGTGTTATAGATAAGGTGCCATTATGCTAGAAAGAGTGCAGAGAATAGTTATCAAGATGTTGCCAGGACTCGAGGGACTGCACTATATGGTAAGATTGGGCAGGCTAGGATTTTATTCCTTGGAGTGTGGGAAATGCAAGGTGACCTTATAGAAGTGTATAAAGTCACTATGTGCATAGATAGGGTGAATGCATACAGTTGTATGGCTTGTTGACTCTTTAATTAATTTGCTGTGTAACATGTGTTGACTATACCATGCTTGCGAGGAACAAATTAATTATAGGGATGACGTCACCAGCACTATCCCCCTCTAGCACCATCCAGTGTTTTGTGTTCACAAGTTCACAAGTTATAGGAGTCAAATTAGGCCATTTGGCCCATTGAGTTTTGCAGTAAAATTATAATTCGCAAAAATCCTGAGGTACTACAAAGAAATCTTAAAAGGCAGTCGGCGGGAGGCTTTGGATATTTGGACATTGTTTGGCTGAATGTTTGCTGCAAACCTCAGCAGCACTTGAGACAGCAGCCTCGTGTGCTACAGAACAACCTTCACATGCTCAGAGTGCAGGAAGATATGGCATCTGTTTTGAGGATCACATCTTGAGGGACAAATAAAAAGTCAGGATTGTTGGTTGGGTTGGCTTATTTGGGACCTTGGGAGGGTAGTCTGAAGGAATAGGCATTGGGACCTTGTGTTGGACGTTCAATGGTTTGATGGTTCTTTATTGTCACGTATGCACAGCACAGTGAAGTTCTTTAGCACAACCCACGAATGCACAGTCGGCAGAATTTGGTGCCATTTACAAAGTAAAGGCCAAAGCCTTCCCCCCCCCCCCCCTGATCCAGGTCAGCTCAGGTAAGCACCAGGCTGCTGCAGGCCCTGGCGTCCCTCTCCTTGATAATCTCCAGTATCATCCCGAACACCTCTGTATCCCAGGAGCGCCTCCTGCAGCCAACGTTGAAGGCACTGTTTTATGTTTTATGCACCAAGATGGGTCCCAGCATGGAGCAATGCTCTTAAGCCCAGGCTCCTTTGGGAGAAGCCTTTGACAGGTGTTCTGAATAACACGCACAATGTTTTTCCAGTAACATTCACAGAACATTGCAAAGGAAAAGTTATTTATTTGATGCACATGCTCAAAGTGCAAGGGTGATTCATGACTGTAAGTGCCAGGTCAATTGCAAAGAGTGGGGGGAATTCCACAGTTTAGAGATTTAACAGCCAAGAGTAGGACCAGCAGGAATCATAGGGTTAAATTCAGAGATCAGCTGGAAGGTAGAAATGTGCATCATTGTTTAACAGGATCCAAAATAGGTCAGCAAGTGGAGAGGTGAAGGGTGAGCAGGACATGATTCAGGTTAGAGCCCAGGTAGCAGAGTATTGAAGGTTTCAGAAGCAAATTAGGTGAGAGAGGGCAGGCTTTGATAATTGTGCAGAAATGGAAATGGATGTTTTTAATTATGTAGAAACAAGGACCTGCAAATGCTGCTTTTCAAAAAGAATTGGATAATTCAATGTTCATACATTGTTGTAATACACTATTCATTGTTGTAAGCTGCCCAAGTAGAATATAAGGTGTTGTTCCTTCAGTATGTGTGTGTCCTCACTGTGGCAATGGAGGAGGCCCAGGATGGAAAGGTCAGTATGGGAGTAAGAGGAGTTAAAATGGTTAGCAAACGGGAGATCCAATCATCTTTAGCGGACCGAGCGCAAATGTGCGGCAAAATGGTCGCCGAGTCTACGTTGGTCTTGCCGATGTAAAGAAGGCCACGTCGGGAACATCGGATGCAGAAGAGGAGGTTAGAGGAGGTGCATGTGAACCTCCGTCTCATCTGGAAGACCTGCCGGGGTCCTTGGATGAAGGTGAGGGAAGAATGATAGGGACAGGTGTTGCACCTCCTGCGGTTGCAGGAGGATGTACCTGGAGTGGGGGTGGTTTGGGTGGGAAAGCATGAAGGAACTAGCTGTAGAGGGGGCAGTCTCTGTGGAAGGTGGAATGAGGTGGAGGTGGGAAGATGTGATTAGTGGTGGATCACACTGGAGTTAATGGAAATGTCGGAGGATGATGTGTTGGATACGGAGGCTGGTGGGGAGAAAGGTGAGGACCAGGGGAACTCTATCCTTGTTTTGTCTGGGAGGAGGGGAGCAAGAGCAGAACTAAGGACACCAAAGAGATGCAGATGAGAGATTCATCTATAACAGCAAGGGGGATGCTATGTTTACTAAAGAAAGAGGACATCTTGTATATCCTAGAATGGAAAGCCTCATCTTGTGAGCAGATGCGGTGGAGCCAGAAGAATTGAGAGCAGGGCATAGCATCTTTGCAAGTGGGAGGGTGAGACAAAGTGTGGTCCAGATAACTGTGGAAGTCGGTAAACTTGTAGTGGATGTCAGTTGATGGGGGGGGGGGGGGGGGGGCACTGTAAAGTTACCGCCTTACAGCACCAGAGACCCAGGTTGAATCCTGACTACGGATGCTGTCTGTACGGAATGTGTACATTCTCCCTGTGACCGCATGGATTTCTCTGGATGCTCCGGTTTCCCCCCACTCTCCAAAGACATACAGGTTTGTAGGTTAATAGGCTATGATGAAATTGTAAATTATCCCCAGTGTGTCAGATAGTGTTTGTGTGAGGAGTGACCACTGGTGGCATGGACTCAGTGGGTTAAAGGACTGCTTCCACGCTGTATCTCTAAAGTCTAAAATAAGGTGTGAAGGGCCCCAACCTGAAACGTCACCGATCCGTGTTCTCCAGAAATACTCCCTGACCCATTGAGTTATTCCAGCACATTGTGTCTTTTTTTCATTTTTAGTTATGTTCCATAGACTTCCAATCTTATCTTAGGCTAAACATAAGACCATAATGGTCCAGATTCAAACAGGTTCAAGAGCGAGTTGTCAGTAAATGGAGTAGCAATAGGGTCTGAGGTCAAAGAACAACAAACATTCAGCTGGAGGAACTCAGCGGCTCGAGCAGCACCTGTAGTGGAAAGGAGTTGTGGACATTTTAGGTCAAGACCCTGCATCAGGACCTGGTCATTTGTTTAGAAGGGAACTGCAGATGCTGGTTTACACCAAAGATAGACATAAAAATGCTGGAGTAGCTCAGTGAGACAGGCAGCATCTCTGGATAGAAGGAATGGGTAACATTTCGGGTCGAGACCCTTCAAATGACACTGGTCATTTGCTCTTGCTTCCTCCATTCCTACTCAACATTTGGGTGGATCAGAAAATGCTGCTTTGGATCCTTCGAGGACATGATACCATATTTCCTTCATCTCACAGCTGAGAAAACGTGCCGAGCTGAAATAATCAGTTTTGACAGGTAGCCCAGAGAATTGAACTTACAACCTTCTGGTTAAGAGTTAACCACTTCAGCTATCAGGCCACCCAAATCCTGGAGCTCTGTTCTTCATTACCTAGATCCTGGACAAGGAACTCAGCACCCTGTTTACACAAAGAAATCAAATTCAATTTGAATCTGCCCGATGCAACCTCCCAAAAACTTACCTCACCTTTGCCCTCTGTACTGGACAATACAAAACAGTCCGTGAAACACATGCGTTATCATATCAGCCAAAAACTGGGGGCCAGTGGCTATTTGCATACAAGTATCTTTCAAAGCAACTTGCTTCAAAGTCATTGCATTAGCAGAAGCCAAAGGTTCTATCCTGATCAGACTTCAGAGGAAATTAATTGACTATTTACACTGTGCCGTTTAATTCAAAACAGCTGCAAAGTCAGAACAGATTGGAAAGTGCATATTCCATGTAAAGAGTTGATTATTCGTATGTCTAGGAACTCTATTGAGTTAACCACTGACGTGGCTAAATGACTTCATAATATCAAGTGACATTCTTCTGAACTCAAAGCTATTTTGTTTTACATGAATTTAACTATTGTATCTCATTTCTTGACCTTTTCTAAAGCTCTACGTTGGAAGGTATAGCATAAGACAATTAGTCCAACCCCTGCTCCCCATCCAATTTAAATTCAGTAGTTTTCCCTTAATTTACATTTGATTACTGAAGCCAGTTTACTGATGCTAATTGGAGAGCAGATGGAGTTAATAGGTTGACTCGTTTCGGAGACATTACATAGACGATCACGTTGTGTGTAGGTATATGATTGTGAAATAAAACGGGCATATTCAGGTAGTCAGAATCAAGCAGGTTAGAATGCAGCATATTTAAAACATGGTTTAAACATCAAATATACAGTCTTTCTGATTATTTCATGCTTAATTTCAATGTGTTTGTATCACTCTCAGAGAATAATCCAGTTCAACAGAGAGCTAGATATTCATAACCAGATGGTGTAATGTCAAGGGGGACAAAATTACATTATGGCAATATTAACTAGGTTAGGAGAGGGATTATAACACTTTTCCATTTGTGCTTGGGCTCCAGGGAACAGTATATAAGTATAAATCTGTGAACTCCAAGTGCTGCTCTCCCTTTTTACTGTACCTGTGTGCAGAGAGTCCCCATAGAAGGATCAATAGGAAAAGACGCCGATTTTCTTGATTTCCTTTCCTGCTATGGGAATCCGTGACAAACTATCGGAACGTGGAATTCATTGCCTTTAAATTATCCCTGTGTTGTTCATGTTGAAAATACCACCAATAAATCTGCGTGTGAAATTCACATCGATGTCCCATCCAAAACCATGGCAGCAAATATTAGCGAGTTATTTGAGCACTGTTCCAAATGGAAATCCAGCAACTCTTGGGAACAATCTTGTAGGATGGAGTTGCATTGTGTGAGCTGATTGTGTGCAGCAGCAGAACAAATGTACTGTCACTGATAACATGTGCTTCAGATTCTACTAAAACATAGAAACATTTCATCAATGCTCCTCACAGCATCAAGCCAATCCAAAATAATGTTGATGGATTACATTGGTTTAGAATCGAGGCGCCAGTCTTGATGAAAATTATAAGGAGCCCATTCAAAACGTTTTCTTTTAAATAAGGGAAACCAGAGTGTTAATTCATGTTATTTAGGAAATTCCAAAGGTAGAATTATCAAAACAAAACCTAGGAAGATGGGACAAGTATTTGAAGTCAAAATTCTGAATGGTCAGGGGGGAGATTATCAAACACTGCAAATTGAGAAATTATGGTTTTGACATTAGACTTTAGACTTTAGAGATACAGTGTGGAAGCACGTGCATTAACGGGACAATTTTACTGAACCAATCAACCTAAACCTGTGGGCGGCACGGTGGCGCAGCGCTAGAGATGCTGCCTTACAGCGCTTGCAGCGCCAGAAACCCAGGTTAGATCCCAGCTATGGGTGCTGCCCGCACAGAGTTTGTACATTCTCCCCGTGACCTGCGTGGGTTTTCAGTTTCCTTCCACTCTCCAAAGACGTACAATTTGTAGGTCGTAAATTTTTTTAATGTAAAAAGAATTGTCCCTAGTGTGTGTAGGATAGCGTTAATATGCAGGGATCGCTGGTCGGCGCGGACCCGTTGGGCTGAAGGGTCCGTTCCCAGAGAAAACCCACGCGGTCACGGGGAGAAAATGTAGAAACTCCGTGCAGACAACACCCAGAGTCAGGATTGAACCTGGTTCTCTGGTGCTCTACCACTCTGCCACTGTGCTGCCGCAGTTGTGTTATACAAATCCTAGGCATATTCCATATTCTCTCCCTATTTCAGCAAAAGTGTGAATTTATTTAAAAATGTGTCAGATCATTGAACTCCATTCAGGTAGCAGTGCAATCAGATCTGCAATCAGTGAACCAGATCCATTGACTGACCCTCCTAACCCGGCAATGTCCAGGAAAAGGCAAAGAAAGGAGATCAAACCTGTCGCGTGTTGAGGAAATCCTCTGAAACATTCCATCCTAACTTCCCAAGGTAGACTTGCAGTTCATCGCTACTGCGACTAATCTATCATTTCACCTCTAACATCTTCTTTCCAGATAAATCTGTGGATGGCACAGTGGTGCAACTGGTAGAGCAGTTGCCTTGCATGCAGAGACCAGGGTTCGATCCTGACCTCGGGTGTGGCCTGTAGTGAGATTGCACATCTCTTTGTGACCACGTGGGTAACATAGGACTAGTGAGAATGAGTGATCGATGGCATGGACTTGGTGGGTTGAAGGGCCTGTTTCCATGCTGTGTCTCTAAACTAAACTAAATCTATTTTAAAGGACTGAAGTGATCTCTCATCGTATGATCTTGTTTTTTTTTTTCCAGAGGAGAATAACTCCTTTTGTGACGAAAAACATGTCCTGTTGCAACCTAGCTCTTCACCACCATTTTACATGCATGCGTGCAACCCACTGTTATCATAGCAATCGCTGACTCAATGATAAAGATTCCAATCCCTTCATTACATTAACACCCTCAATCCTCTCTATTGTGTATACCTCCTCTTCAAAAAGCTGTAACACTTAAAATCTTTCATCCTAAATAAATCCTAACCAAATAGTCTTTCCTCTAGTCCTCTCTTGTTACACCTTCTCAACCATCCCATTACCTTCCTCAATGCATGTGGAGTAAATCTGTACACAATACTCCAGGTGCAGACATACCAGACATTTATTTAACCCAAGTGCGCGCTTGACATTTTAGACCCTGGTCTTGTAGTGCAGGGATTGATTCTTCTGTTTTCAAAATGGGTTAATGACTTTGCTAAACAAACTGGAGATAAAATAATTTTTAAAAGAAAAGTGTTAAGGGAAAATGTTCCAATGGCAACAACATAAAGGAGGTGGTGAGGGATAAAACCATGTGCATTTCATGTACGTATTGCTCCTCGTACGACAATATATAAAAAGAGGAGAAATGGAAAGTATCACAATGTTCAGTCCCAAAGCAAACTAAACGTCAAGTATGATTGCCAGGATTCCCCCGCATTGCGATAAATCAAAAAAGAATATGTGGCCCGGACCTGAAGCTGTTTAGCACATGCTTTCTGGCTGCTATGAAGGCCAAGCTGATTTCATACTGGGGTTTGATGGTGATGTGCAGATTTGTGATCAGGGGTGTTTGAGACTTCATCTAGCTCAGGGTTAGTGCATGAGCCAACATGTCCCATTAACATTAGTCCCACCTGGCTGCGTTTGGTTCATATCCCTCTATACCTGTCCTATCCACGTACCTGTCTAAATGTTTCTTAAACGTTGCGATAGTACCTGCCTCAACTACCTCCTCAGGCAGCTCGTTCCATACATCACCACCTTTTGTGGTAAAAAGTTACTCCTCAGGTTCCCATTAAATATTTCCTCCCTCACCTTAAACCTATGTCCTCTGGTTCTCAATTCCCCTATTCTGGGCAAGCCTTTACATCAGGAAGGTACAGAGCATTAATAATCAAAGAACTATTACGGTTAAATGATGTCCGAAAAACAAGATTACCTTTTGAAAAATAGATGCATAGATTTATCACGCCTCATGCACATACAACTGCTACAACCTTCAAGCATTCATATCACAGCTTGTACACACAGTCAACTATTCACACACATGCGACACATCAACAACACACACGGTCCCCGACATTCAATATAAACGTGGCTGATTTTTCAGTTCATCGTCACTTTATTGCACCCAGTCCATATCCCTAGGTTTCCTTAATTCATTAGATTGTCAGCATTGAGCAAACTCAGCAACCGAGTCATGACAGCCCCATTGAGTCACACATGCCAAAGATTCACCACCTTACAGGATAAAAAAAAAATCTTCTCACCTCTATCAAAAATGTTTGATCACCTATTTTAAAATAATTCCACTTTTATAATTATTTTTTTTCCAAAGCAAGTCTGCAATACAAGTGAGGGGCTCGGATTCAGTGGATGTGAAGAGGATGTTTGCACTAGTGGAAGTCTCGGACCGGAGGTCATAGCCTCAGGGTAAAAGGACATTCTTTTAGGAAGATGAGGATAAATATCTTTAGTCGGAGTGTGGTGAATCTGTGGAATTCTTTGCCATAGAAGGCTGTGGCCATCAATGGCTATTTTTAAGGCAGAGATAGATAGATTCTTGATTAGTCCGGATGTCAGGGGTTATGGGAAGAAGGCAGGAGAATGGAGTTAGGAGGGAGAGATAGATCAGCCATGATTGAATGGCAGAGACAACTTGATGAGCCAAATCGTCTAATTCAATAATAAGTGATAACTTATGAAATCACCAATGCCATCTATCTACAAAATATTTTTGTGCAACATGGTGAAATTAATAATGTACCATTGTAAGAAAATGGGACTAGCTTAGGTCAACCTGAACAGGTTGGGTCAATGGACCTGATTCCAAGTCATCTATCTCTCTGACTCTACAGTTCTATGACTCTACCAAATCACAGTTAAGGGCCTGTCCCACTTTCACGACCTAATTCACAACCTTTTTTACTCGTGGACATTTTTCATCAGGCTAGAAAAATGCCCCGATCTACTTGATACCACGAGTACCTACGACTAGCATCACGACCTACTTACAACCGCCTACGACCTCCTACGACCTCGTGACGCCCATGTGCGAGTATGAGTCAAGGGCAAACTCGGCAGAGGTCGTGAATTAGGTCGTGAAAGTGGGACAGTCCCTTTTGTGAGATGAGCATGAGGGGTTGAACTTGATATTTAGTAACATTATAATCTATTGCAGCTGGACCGAAAGGCAGATATGAGCATGTTTTAAACAATCCATTTACCAAGGACACTGTGTAAACCTTTTAATAATCATTATTACCTCTGACGAACAGAGGAAACAGAAACTACAGCACGTTATTCCAATAAAACTAGGACAACTCCTCTAGAAAAGTGCCATGTGTAGAAGGCAACTATGTTAAGAATACTCTAATAAAGACATGAATACTTTATTGTCACATGTGACAAGTCACAGCAAAATTCTTTGCTTGCATACCCAAGGTACCCATAAAGGGCGCTTTGTAACAATGTTACAAAGTATCCACGCCAGGACCCCCATTGCTCTCTCCCCCTCCCTCGCGGCCGTCTCCCCACACCGGGTCCCCCATTGTTCCTCCGCTCAGCAGTGGTGTCCTCATTCCCACGTGGTCCGTCCTCGTCCGCCGGTCCTATATAATCACATCAGTATGCGCACCAAGTTTTATTGACAGAGCAATTCATGAATTATCTTCACTCTGCCTTATTGCACCTTTGTTACGGTGACTGTCTGGAGAATTGTTACTATGTGTGTTCTGTTTTAAACAACATGTCCTGTATTTGTATAATGCGATTTAAGAACAGGGCACATCATTTCAGAATAAAACTCAAGGCTGACCATAACCATGCAGGATATTTGTAACCCCACGTCTTCTTCTAAAAGGGCAAGATATTTTCAGTTGTGCTACTCCCCGCCCAACACACAGTCAGCATGAACGGGATGCAGACATTTATGTTTTCATATTTCACATGATGGTAATTCATATGCATTTTGGCACATGTCTCTTTAAGCACATGAAAATTAGTTGCCTGAATACCAAGGTATAATTGAACATGATTTAGTGGCTTAAACAGGTGACATAACGGTAGAGTTGTTGCCTTACTGCTCCAGAGACCCAGGTTCGATCCTGACTATGGGTGCTGCCTGTATGGAGTTTGTACGTTCTCCCCGTGACTGCGTGAGTTTTTTCTAGGTGCTCCGGTTTCCTCCCACACTCCAAAGATGTGTAGGTTTGCTGGCTAAATGGCTTGGTTAACTGGTACATTGTCCCTCGTGTATGTTGGATAATGTTAGTGTGCGGGGATCGCTGATCAGCGCAGATCTGGTGGGCCGAAAGGCCTGTTTGGGACATTTGACAATAAAACACTCTGACTCTTGTCTAAACGGTTCATGTGATTTCATAAGACATTCGACTATTGCTGAATGTGCTCAAACATGAAGTGTTTGATTTAATTCTTTCTTCTCTGAGAGGTCTGCTTGCTGTTTTAACTGACTATGATTTCCCACAGCAGCTTTCATGATTGTGGAGACGCCGGGATATTCTGTTGGCCTCCATACAACAGTATGTAAGAATGCGTAACAATACTGTTGGGCTAATTCCCTCTGTAGTGCACTGCCTAATGTGCTCACATAATAATCCTTTGTGTACTATTTCAACTGAACCATTAAAGTGTTTAATATAAACAAGTTAATGACTGCATTAATATAGTACTCAAGAATTTTATGCAAACATTAACTGCTGCATAACTATACACAGTTGACACAGTTGAACTACATTTACACTGTCCAAGAAAAAGTAATGTATATTTGTTAATTTACATGATTTTTAATAACCTATAACCTACTTACATTTCCTTATTTTCAGCAGTTCTTTAGCACGCTGTTGCTCTCAAATCTGGCCCACCTTTCCAGCAATGTCTTGTTCAAGCCTGTCCATTCATCTCTCCATACAGTTCTTGTTTTGAACGCCCAGGAATGAAGGAGATTACAAAAGGTGGTGGGCCCTGCCCAGTCCGTCACGGCGCTGACCCCATCATCCCCACCATCGGAGTTGCTGCTTCAAATGGTAGCCATCATCATCAGGGACCCACACCACCCTGGCCACGCTCTCATTTCACTCCTGCCATTTAACGGATGTTACGCATGCGACCAATGGTGAATTTCTGTCTCTTCGTCAATTTCCATCTCTATGCTGATGATCCCCATTACTCCTATCAACCCCCTCTCAGAGTCCAAAGAAGGGTCTCGACCTGAAAAACATCACTCATTCCTTCTCTCCAGAGATGCCGCCTGTCCCGCTGAGTTACTCCAGCTTTTTGTGTGTACCCTCTCTCAACCTCGCTTTTGGCATCACACATTCATCCACTGGGACTAAATGGACAGGAATTCCCCCATTTCAATATTGGGAAGCCCATGGACTTGTTTTTGATTCCTCCAACAATCTGACCTTCAAATGGGCATCTACCCAAAATGGAATCACACAGTTTAATGGAATCAAACAGAGAGTGGTGAATCTGTGGAATTCTCTGCCACAGAAGGTAGTTGAGGCCAGTTCATTGGCGATATTTAAGAGGGAGTTAGATGTGGCCCTTGTGGCTAAAGGGATCAGGGGGTATGGTGAGAAGGCAGGTATGGGATACTGAGTTGGATGATCAGCCATGATCATATTGAATGGCGGTGCAGGCTCGAAGGGCCGAATGGCCTACTCCTGCACCTAGTTTCTATGTTTCTATGTTTCTATGATGGGGTCAACACAGTGGCACGATGGGTAGAGCTGCTGCCTCACAGCGCCAGAGACCCGGTTCAATCCTGACATCAAGTGTCTCTGTGGAGTTTGATGTTCTCACTGTGACCACGTGGGTTTCCTCCGGGTGCTCCGCTTTCTTGCTACATTACAAAGACATGAGGATTTGTAGGTTAATTGATCTCTGTAAATTGCCCCTAGTGTGTAGGGAGTAGATATAAAAGTGGGATAACATAGAACTAGTAGGAACGGGTGGTCGATGGTCGGCATGGACTCAGCGGGCCGAAGGGCCTGTTTCCATGTTGTATCTTTAAACTTAGCTAAACAACTTTGGAGATGTACTCATCTCTAAGCGCAGCAGGAATAACACATAACCCCTGCATCAACTAACCTTACGTTGCAACTCTCATTTGTCTCTTGTTACCACTTAGCTTGGTTCTACCCATATACCCTCATTCACCACCTATTTACAGCTCTCCTAGCTTAAACACATCAAGAAGCTCAGTTGAGCATGAGCAAATCCCATTCACGCATTATTCCTGGACTCACTGAGTTCCCTCCCTAACCCTCCTAGACTCTCTTTTGTGGCTTAAAATGCTAATTAAAACCCCCTTTGGCCAGGTTTTTGGCCATCTGGCTCAATAGCTACTTTTGTGGAGATAAAACTCCAGAGAAGTAACTTCATACTCTTTACTGTGTTGAATTTGCCTACAGTACAAGTTGCTGTGATTTCTGAGATTTCAATATGTTTTGCATATGTACTTTGAACTTACATGAGTTCAACTTACATCGTGAACAGTAAGGTCAATATGTAAGCTGTTTCCACAGGCAGTTTAATAGGATCTATTGACAGTAATTCTATTGACTGGCAGAACAGATTCACAAAGCAATGGAGACAGCTCTCTACCTCCACCTTGTGGCATTACCATGAACTCCCAGCTGGAAGGGGAGCACAGTACAGTACAGTAATCATATCATCCTGAACTGGAGTACTGGAGCTAATCTTATTCCTGAGCTCTGTTCATGATAAAGACATTTATGAAAGAAACGTCAAAATCACTGTCAACAACGCACTGCGTCTTTGTGTAAACACCAGCTACAATGTGAAGCAGAATGAGCCCACATTTCACACTACATTGATCGATTGATGAAAGATGCAGAATGGAATGAGGCCCTTCGCCCACCGAGTCCGCAACGACCATCAATCACCCATTCACACTAGTTCTATGTGATCCCACTTCCCCGTCACCTCCCTACACGCTACAGGCAATGTTACAGATAACCAATAAACCTACAAACCCACACATATGGGATGCGGGAGGAAACCGGAGCACCCAGAGGAAACACATGTGATCACAGGGAAAAGGTGCAAACTCCAAGGTCAGGATCAAACCCAGGTCTCTGGCTCTGTGAGGCAGCAGCTCCACCGCTGTGCCACAGTGCTGCCTGGAATTCAAAATCTAAATTCTACCTTTCAAAGAGAAGATGTGATGAAAGGTCACCTGAAACCTTTTGCTATTTCTTCCTCCACAGATGCAGCCTGACCTGATAAATATTTCCAGCATTTCCTGTTTTTGTCTCAAAATAACATTGTTCATTACGGATGACACTTGTTATGCAGCTGATAGACCTGCTGAATCACAGCTCTGACGAATCAGGTTCAATCCCGACCTCAAAACCCATCTCTCTGGAGTTTTAAATTCTCTCTGGGTGTTTGATCCAGGTGCATTTATTTACCCCCAAATCCAAATGTATTATGGATGATAGGCAACTTGAGCCACTATGCATTGGTCCTGATATGTGGGTGGATGGTGGAACGAAGGCGAAGTCGGAGGGAAAGTGAGGACCATTAAGTGGATGAGTACAGAATTGTAAGATTAAACGAGAACTTACCAGTTTGAAGTTTGATCTTTATTTTATGAGGAGTCGAGTTGAGGGACTACGTGAATAGAAGCCCGTACAGCCGTTGGTGCATCAATCTTCAAAGCAGCGGAATGAATTCACAGCTACCAATGACTGAAGTATAATGGTAAGATGATAAAACTAGAACTACCAGATGAGATCTATGAGGGTGGGAGCGGAGGGCACGTAGTCCTCAACTCGACTCCTCATAAAATAAAGATCAAACTTCAAACTGGTAAGTTCTCGTTTAATCTTACTATTTTACTTCGGAGTCACGTGAGTGACTACGTGAAGACTTCAGTGCACTGTGAATTCACGCCGCAGACCCAAATCCGACGTTCACACTGCCTGGATTGACTCAAAAGTCGTTAACAATCAATCATGCATCAGTAACAACATTTGTTAAATGAATAACAGTTTATTTACAAACAAATCATAACAAACCCCTCTAGCTCAGGGGAAAAGTGTAACAGTACTCAAAACAGAATCAGCAAACACCCCGAGCCTTGAAATCGGCTTGTGATAAAACCTCTGAAAGGTTAGCTCACTGGACCATCCTGTGGCCGCGAGGGTATGGTCTATTGGCAAGTCCATCGCCCTTGCCGCGGAAGTTGATGCCGCCCTAGTGGAATGAGATTTGAATTTATCAGTATCAATTCCAGCACTTGCCAGGACCTGCTTTAGCCACCTTGAAATCGTTTGCACCGACACCTTACTGTGTGTTTTTTTGTGACTAATAAACAAAGCCGACTCTGTTCCTCTCAGAGGTTTAGTAATCTCAATGTAACGAGATAAATGTGAAACTACACACGCGATCATCTGCGGGGTATGCTGAAAACACAATCTTACATCCTGTCATGCCTCTTCTATTATGCTTAAGCAAATCATAGACATAAAATGTAATGGCATCTGCCCGACACATGCATTCTATCTAGCCGTAGCTTTTGCAACGTTTGTACACGTTGAGCTGAAAACAACGCCATAAGATGACACCTTAATAGTTAATTTGGCTTTAGATAGGCTTGTAACGGAGCACCACTGGCGAAGAACCATAAGAACCTCACTCACATTCCAAATACCGGCATACCTGGGTTCTTTGAGGAGGATTAGAATTGAAAACTCCCTTCATGAATCGTGAAACTAATGGATGTGTCCCTACTGTATGTAATTCTGCATTTAAAGGTAAATAAGAAGACAGAGCACTTATGGCTGAATTAATCGCACTGTAACTTAATTTTTGGTCGAAATAAAGAGTTGACAAAAACTCCAATACGTCCGTGATCCCTGCAGTGTGATATACAATATCTGCTGTAGGTAGAATTGCTCCCACTTCCTTATATAGGTGATATATTGCTGCTGTGTACTATCCCTGCAGGCCAACATGAGAACATCCACAGTCCGATGAGACAGTCCTCTCCCCAGGTATGGCCTCCTTAAAATCTGCAAATGAACAGATCAATACGATCATGTAAAGGATGTTGATCCCCAGGTGACTGGATTTACCAGTAGATTTTTATTCTTGGGAATAATCATGTAAGGCTCCCTAGCCATTTGTAATACAACGGGAAACCATGCTTGTGTAGGCCAATCTGGCACTACCAATACACCTGAAGCGGAGTCCTCCTTGATCTTTTGCAAACACTCTGCTGATGAGACAGAATGGAGGAAATACATACACAAAGATTCCTCCCCAATGCAGCGAAAACGCATCCATTGCTACTGCCCAGAATCTGGTTCCCATGAAACATATCTAGGTAACTGATGATTTAATTGGGATGCAAACAAGTCAATATCTGGCAATCCATACTGAACAATCATTTGGTTAAATACATCCATTTTAACATCCATTCAATGTTGTCATTAAACTGACGTGACCTAGTGTCAGCTACGGTTTTGTTGAATCTTCCTGGCAAATCAAGTGCTGAATGCCAGATATTTTGGTCAATACACCAGCTCAAATCTGGTTAGCCAGTCTATCACAAGACTGTGACTTAACTCCAACCCATGTGGTTTTACATATGCCACTGCTGTGGTGTTGTCAATCTGAACCTGCACATGAAAGTCCCTCCTTGTAGAACAATAAGCTTTGAGCCATACCAGGTGCCCAACAACTCTAAATAATTAATCCCTCTTAATGAAGAAGCGATGTCTCATCCCACATTCCATCTGCCTGCACAATTAGAAGACATAACTGTTGCACCCCAACCCAAGTGCATTTACATCAGTCTGTAATATCAGTGACGGTGGTTCCACAAAAACCTTCCTAAAAACCTTTTGAAACATGTACTATCCACATTGTATGGTCAGCAATTGCCCCAGCTGACAACTGCATAGGCCTATCAAAATGGCCCCTTTGTATTCTCAGTGCCTGTTCCTTTGATCGTTGTAATTGTTGATATTGCAGAGGACCATACTGCACAGCTGGAAATGCTGCAACAAACTTCCCAATTAACCTGGCTACTTGTCTAATCGAAGGCCGTTTGTTCTCCAACGAGATTAACACCAGTCCTCAATTAACTGATTCAATTTATCACTGGGCAAAGGTACCAACATGTGATTGGAATTAATGGTAAATCCCTGTTTTAATCAATAATTTGGACTGGTGATAATTTAGATTTATCTGCGTGAATAACAAATCCCATTTGTTCAAAAGTGATTTAACAACTGAAACTGATGATTGAGTTTCCAACAATCAGAATATCATCTAAGTAGGCCATTACCACATGCCCCTGAGCTCTAAGTAATGCTAACACAGGTTTTACCAATTTTAGTAAATAATCTAGGAGCTGAAGTTAATCCATTCGCAATGCCCTGAATTGTCACAGCTGAGTCATCCAAATAAAATTTCAAATATCTTCTATCATGATCATGAACAGACACTGAGTAATACGCATCCTTTAAATCAAATAGTTGCCATATAACACCCTTTTGGACACTAGATGTGGCCGTGGTAAAGGTATCTATTTTGAAATGCCTATAACAAACAAACTTGTTCAAACTCGATAAATCCAGAATAATTCTACACCCCCCAGTCTTTTGATCTGGGAAATATATTTGACACAAATTGTCGACTTTGATAGACAGAAGGCTCAATTACCCCTTTCTTATGTAACGACGGAATCTCTGCTTGTTAAGCACATTTTCCTCCTCTGAAAAAATAAGTTTACAACTAGGAAAATGTTGATTAGGTAGACTGTCCTTAGAGTAAAATTCAATTTTCACCCCTTCAATACTACTAAGTATGAACAAATCTGATGTCAACTGCTGCCATTGTTTGAGAAACAATTTTAACCTTCCCCCAATTTGAACAGGAACATCAGTTAATTCATCGTCTGTCGATGTTTTCCTTACCTGCGTCTTTCCTTGCGGACCTTGTTGTCCTCGACCTCTTGTAGAGAATGGCACCTTCCCCTTCATGCTGGCAGCCTGCCAGTTCCGAAATTGAAGACCTGAACGACTCGTTCCTTCTCCTGCATCCACATTAGTTCCTTTCCAATGCGGATAAATCCTTTTGCCTTGCTTACCAGCCGGCTTAATGAGGGCCATAGTTTTAACATCGTCATGACATTCTTTGACGCTTTTTGCAAGGTTTACCTCCAAACAACAGATTTTGAGGTGGGGTACACTGGTTGTTTGCCACAAACTTGCCAAACTCGATTAAGCACCTGGCCTAATAGCGGCCCTCCTGATATTATTGATTTCAAAAAAATGCATTACAAAGGAATCCCAGTCCGTCCTGGTGTGCTTCAAACCATATTGCCTTGGATGAACTAACTTTCACCACAGCTGTAATACCCGTTTGACAACAGTTTAAGCTTTTTTTGTAACTTCATACTCCTGGGCCCTAGCAGCATACCCATCTGTGACCAAATTTGGTGATTAACCACCGGTACCTTCAGGCAGATCACAATTAACCTGGAGCTTTATAGTTTTTTGCTGCTTTATCCATAGCTAGCTCCTGTAACTGGTGGGAGAGCATTATACTGAATGGCTTCAGCCAATTCTACATCAATCGCCTCTCCTGCCTCTCTAGGCTCAGCAAACTTCCAGCAATGTTCGGAATTACCTCCAACCGAAACTCCTTTACTGCTCTCCCCCAGCATAGAATTCAGTGTCAGCAAACTGCACTGATGGAACATCCTCCTCACAGGCAGGATAGTTCTGCGCAGCCCTGAAACAGGTGCTGCTAGACACACAAGCTCTCCATCAAGCCTGGCTTGGGCACCACTCCTCCTCACGGAGCTGGTCCCTGTCGAGCATTTTTTGTAATAAAACTCTCGACCTGGGAGAGCCGTGAGCAAACGGACCTCTCGTATGGAGGGTATAACCTCCATGCCCGACTCATCTACGGGCCTGACAGACTTGCCAGTGGCCTTCCGCCCTACTGGAAGCCTTCATGCCCCCGGCAGTGGTGTCCGCAACCACTGGCTTGTGTAGCCAGCACCGGACCAGGTGTACCCAGACGGGCCTCCATCACAACACTCTCCTGGTCACTTTCCTTTCTACCTGCGGAGCGTCTCGCCGACACCTTCATCACTTTCTGCAACATATCTCCAAGAACTCCAAACCGTCGCAGAAAATGACCTGTGGTAAAAAATTTTTAAAACCTTACCTCCGTTTTTAAACTTACCGCTTGGAGGAGCGCTGCTGCTCCAACCGGCCGACTGCACCAACGTTGAGTCATGACGCACCAACGGCTGTACGGGCTTCTATTCACGTAGTCACTCACGTGACTCCGAAGTAAAATTGATGTCAATAGGCAATTGATGGTCAGAACAAATTCAATGCCTGTTTCAATACAGTATTATTCTGAAACTCTGCATCACGTACACTCATCAAACAATAGTCATTTTTAAAGGACCAGATATATTGAATCATGCTAAATTCCTATTTTTTCTCCAGACTAAATCTAAAGCTGCATTCTTCTTCATGATTCCAGCCTAAACAAGTTTTACAAAATCAACATCTAAATTATGTTCCATCATTGAAAGAACAAAGTATTCACGTGAAGGTGACTTGCTCCATAGATTATGCTGTATGCTCACCGTCACACCTTCCTTTTACTTCACAATGTGAGGAGCGTTTGCCAATACCACGTGAGATTTCGGAGTATCAGAGTGTACTTACTCTTCACTAATATTTCCATGAGCCACAGTGACAGTGGCGCAGCGGTAGGTTTAAGAGTTGCTGCTTACAGCGCCAGAGACCGGGTTTGATCTGATTACGGGTGCTGTGTTTCAGAGTTTGTAGTTCTCCCCATTGCTCGGTGGTGCGTGGGTTTCTCTAAGATCTTCGGCTTCAATCCCACACTCCATAAGAAGAAGGTTTGTTAGGTTAATTGGCTTGGATAAATGCAAAACAATTGTCCCTAGTGTGTGTGTTGTAGATAGTTGTTGAATGGCGCGGATCGATTGGTTCTGCGCGGACTTGGTGGACTGAAGGGCCTGCTTCCGAGCTTGTATCTTCTAAAACTAAAAAAACTAAATTAACTAAATATTTTCTCGGTGCAATCTGCACATAAACCTCCCCTCAGGTTACTGGTTTGTGAAGTGTGGCATACTGATCTTCCCCAGCAACAGAATATACAGACCACCTCTGGCCTGCATGCGGGACAGCACGTGGCGCCAGTGGTACAGTTTGCCTGCCCTTAACATGCAAGAAACAGGGTTGATCCTGACTAGTGGGAGCTGCATGTACGGAGTTTGTACTTTCTCCCTTTACGCGTGGGTTTTCTCCGGGTGCTCTAGTTTCCTCCCACATTGCAAAGGCGTACAGGTTTGGAGGTTAATTGGCTTTGGTAAAAATTGTAAATGGTCCCCAGTGTGTAGGATAGTGTTAGTGTATGGGAGTCACTGGTCAGTGCAGACTTGGTGGGTCAAAGGGCTGTTTCTCTGCTGTATCTCTATACTATTTTAAACTAAGACTTACTTTATTGCACTAATGTGTTTTTGCATTCATGTCTTGTTTTGTGCACAGTTTTTTTCATATTTCTGTCCTGGATAATTTATGTAAAGTTTACATAGCTTTACACAGCTCCATTTTGCTTTTGCATAGTTATACATAACTTTGAGATGAGAGGGGCAAGATTTAAAGGAATGTGTGGGGCAAGAAGGGAAGAGATTGAACTTTTTTTTGCCTTCCATTACAGTGAGGAATGTGGAGGAGTCGCTGTAGTGGATGTTTATGCTAAAATGTATTTTGTGTGTCTTGTTGCTTTTTATTGGCAGGACTGCATGGCAAATCAAATTCCTCATATGTTGCAAAAAAAACTCGGCTAATAAAGTATGATTATGATTATGATGATGATGATGATGATGATTATGATATGCAAAAAAAGTAACGATGATAAAGGAAACAGGCCATTGTCAGCTCTTTGTTGGGTGAAAACAAGAAGCTGGTGCGACCTGGGTGGGGGAAGGATAGAGAGAGAGGGAATGCCAGGGTTACTTGAAGTTAGAGAAATCAATATTCATACCACTGGGTTATAAGATGCCCTAGCAAAATATAAGATGCTGTTCCTCCAATTTGCACTTAGCCTCACACTGACAATGGAGGAGAGCGAGGACAGAAAGGTCAGTGTGGGAATGGCTAGATGAATTGAAGTGTTTAGCAACTGGGAAATTAGGTTTGGTTCACGGTGGGACTGAAGCGAAGGTGAGATGAATCAACCAGTCTACGTTTGGTCTCACAGATGTATAAGAGTTAACATCTTGAACATACAGTAGATGTATTAGTTTTAAAGAAGGAACTGCAGATGCTGGAGAATCGAGGGTACACAAAAAGCTGGAGAAACTCAGCGGGTGCAGCAGCATCTAAGGAGCGAAGGAGATAGGCGACGTTTCGGGTCGAGACCCTTCTTCAGACTGCAACACAAATGCAACACTTGTCCCTTCACCTCCCCCCTCCACTCCTTTCAGGGACCCAAGCAGTCCTTCCAGGTCCGACAGAGGTTCACCTGCACTCCTCCCAACCTTCATCTTACTGCATCGTTGCTCAGATGCCGTATGATCTTTATCGGTTTGAGACCAAGCGGAGCTTGGCGGATCGCTTCGCCGAACAACCTCCGCTCGGTCCGCAAATAACACCGACCTCCCGGTGCTCAGCACTTCTACTCCCCCCCCCATTCACATCCGACCTTCTCTGGTCTGGGCCTCCTCACGGCCAACGTGGAGCAACACCGCAAGCTGGAGGAACAGCACCTCATATTCCGCTTGGAAGTCTGCATACTTTGGGATTGAAATTGAATTTCTCAATTCTGTTACCCTTGTGGTCTCCTCCCCTTCCCACTCTCCCTCAGCCTCGAGCCCTGGCATTCCCTCTATCTCTATCTCCCATCCCCCACCCCAGTCGCACAGCTTCTTCATTTTCACACCCACAAACAGATACAATGCTTTTCCTTTCACACCGATACTTTTTAGCAATATCTTTCACTCATTGTTCCTTATCTCTCCACATCACCGTCTATATCTCTCGTTTCCCTGATCCCTGACCAGTCTGAAGAAGGGTCTCGACCCGAAACGTCGCCTATCTCCTTCGCTCCTTAGATGCTGCTGCACCCGCTGAGTTTCTCCAGCTTTTTGTGTACAGTAGATGTATTATATGTGTTGTGTATATGGCAACAAAATACTTGGCTACTGGATAGCATTACTCTGATTATGCTCCTAGAGTGACAGTTTAGCTGTGTTGATATCATTCTCATTGAGATAAGAATGCAATGGCTTCATGTCGATGGTTCAGTCCTATATTGTGATAGTTCAGCATTGATGGAACAGCTGTCTATCAAATGGGCCAAGACACATCTGCTATGTTTTTGAGTCAAGAACAAGAGGACAGAGATGAGGGGAGAAAAGATTTAATAGGAACCTGAGAGGCACCTTTTTACACAAAGGGTGGGTAGTAAGTGTATGGAACGAGCTGCTTGAGGTACGATCACAACATTTTTAAGACATTTGGATAGGTACATGGAGGGATGTTTAGAGGGACGTGTAGGAAGGTACTGTAGATGCTGGTTTAAACCGAAGACAGACACAAAATGCTAGAGTACTCTAGCGGGACAGGCAGCATCTCTGGAGAGAAGGAATGGCTGACGTTTCGGGTTGAGACCCTTTTTCAGAGAAATATGGGCCAAATGGAGGCAGGTGAGACTAATGTAGAAGGGGCATGTTGGTGGATGTGGGCAAGTTGGACAGAAGGGCCTGCTTCCACGCTGTATGACGATGACTTTAGCACACATCAGAGTTCCAAGACCACTATGCGCGAAAGCGCAAACGGCTTGTTCAGGCTTCCAGACCAATATCTTTCATTTGACCAACCTCAGCAAACCAATTAAATGTTCGAAAACACAATTTCCAGCATTTGCGGTTTTACCTTTCTGATTAACCGGTCACTCGATTTAATTTGTTTGAGTGTCCTTGACTGGATTGCTTAATTAGCTTGCCCTGGGTGCTCTTTAAGTATAGTTTATGGGTTGTAAAGCACTTCTGATATCTTTAAGGATATATAACAAGCCTTATCAATGGAAGGTCATTTTGTTTGAGAATTTATGGCAGTGGAAGCTCTTTTATCAAAGATACAAATTTCTGATTGGAATTAGAAAATGTCTCTCACTCAGATTTATTCACTGGAACTATTGTCGCTTTCATTAAAAAATTGTGTTGCCCCTTTCTCCATGTGCTCAGCTTTATTTAGCAGCCACAGGATGCTGCAATGATATCACTTGCTCATAAACTGCCGTTGGATGTAATGTGGCATAGGTTTATTTCTTCAGGGTCTTATCCTCTGCAATAGGGAAGAATCCAGCTTCAAGCCATCCCCAGCCACCTTAGGTAGAACCAGCGACCCACCATGCAAGTGAATGTTTCAAATATTTAGAGAGATACACCGTGGAAACAGTCCCTTCGGCCCATGAAGTCCATGCTAACCAATGATCACCCATACACTAGTTCTATCCTGCACACTAGGGACAATTTACAGAACAAATCAGTTGGACCCACAGAGTATGTTGTCCGGAGCAGGGGAATTGTGAACCAGAGGACATGGGTTTAAGGTGAGGGGGGGGGGGGGAAGATTTAATAGAAGCATGAGGGGTAACTTTTTCACACAAAGGATGGTGGGTGTATGGAACGAGCTGCTGGTGGAGGTTGTGGAGGTAAGTACTATCGCAACGTTTAAGAAAAATTTAGACAGGTACAGAGATGGGACAGCTTTAGATGGATGCAAGCAGGTGGGGCTAGTGTAGATGGGATGTTTTGGTTGGCATGGGCAAGTTGGGCCGAAGGGTTTGTTTCCATGCTGTATGACTAAGGCAATTAACCTAGAAACCTGCAGGTCTTAGGAACGTGGGGGGAAATCGGAGCACCCGGAGAAAACTCACGCAGTCACATGGAGAATGTACAAACCCCATACAGACGGCACCTGTTGTCAGGATTGAACCTAGGTCTCTGGTGCCATAAGGCAGCAACTCTACAGCTGTACTACTGTAGCCGATACACACTAGGTATCTCACTACTCCAAAGTGAATGCACTGTGCTGCCTAAAACAGATGTCCGCACTGTTTGTTGTGGATTAATTCCCCATTCCCGTCAACGTAAAGCTGCATTGAAAGGAACATGAGTTGAGTAGAATAAAGTCAATAGCCTTTGAGTTATCTCCAGCCTATATTTTTTATCAGGCATGATTTCCCTTTGGGGAAGCAAGGCTGATGAATTTGTTCTTTAATAAAAGCAAATGCCGACCAGCCCTCGATTTTCCTCTTTGAACTTGCATTTATTGCTAATTAGGAGAGTTATTAGATGACTTAATCACAGCGAAAGCAAATCAATTTAAGCAAATGTTTGCTAAGTGCTGATTCATTTATTCGGAAATGGCCACTAATGTCGAATGCTAGCAGGGGTTGCTGCCATCTTTTGCATGCAGATTTGGTGTTAAGGAATTTTGTCCTTTGGAATCTGTTGCATTTAATTAATCCCAACTATTCCAATTTCCTCGGGTTAAGGGGATTTTGACATAAGCAGGAGAATGTTGTGGCATCACCTGGACAGAACAAGAACTGAACTATCAGCTTTTCACTGTTTTTTGTTGTTACCATAGTCATAGAGTGATACAGTGTGAAAACAGGCCCTTCGGCCCAACTTGCCCACACTGACCAACATGTCCCAGCTACACTAGTCCCACCTGCCTGCGTTTGGCCCATATCCCCCCAAACCTGTCCTATCCATGTACCTGTCTAACTGTTTCGTAAATGTTGGGATAGTCCCAGCCTCAACTACCTCATCTGGCAGCTTGTTCCATACACTCACCAACCACCCTTTGTGTCAATAAGTTACCCCTCAGATTGCAATGTTGAAGAAAGAACTGCAGATGCTGGAAAAATCGAAGGTTGACAAAAATGCTGGAGAAACTCAGCGGGTGAGGCAGCATCTATGGAGCGAAGTAGTAGGCGACGTTTTGGGTCGGGACCCTTCTTCAGTCTGAAGAAGGGTCTCGACCCAAAACATCGCCAATTCCTTTGCTCCATTGATGCTGCCTCACCCGCTGAGATTCTCCAGCATTTTTGTCTCCCTCAGATCCCTATTTAATCTTTTCCCTTTCACCTTGAACTTATGTACTCTGGTCCCAGATTCTCCTACTCTGGACAAGACAGTCTGTGCATCTACCCGATCTATTACTCTCATGATTTTTTACATCTCTATACCCTCTTACCCCTCTTCCTCCTGCGCTCCAAGGAATGGAGACCCAGCCTACTCAACCTCTCCCTATAGCTCACACCCTCTAGTCCTTGTAACATCCTCGTAAATCTTCTCTGAACCCTTTCATGCTTGACAATATCTTTCCTATAACATTGTACTCAGAATTGAACACAATATTCAAAATGAGCTCTCACCAACATCTTATACAACATCTTATCTCCAGTAACTGTGGCGCAGGGGTAGAGTTGCTGCCTTACAGTGCCAGAGACCTGGGTTTTTGATCCTGTCTATGGGTGCTATCTGTACAGAGTTTGAACGTTCTCCCCATGACTGAGTGCGTTTTCCCCGGGTGCTCCTGTTTCCTCCCAAACTCCAAAGACTTGTAGTTTATAGGTTAATCTGGCTGTGGTAAAAAAAAATAATTGTCCCCAATGTGTAGTGTTAGTGTGCAGTGGTCACTGGTCAACGTGGACTCAGTGGGACAAAGGACCTGTTTCCGTGCTGTATCTCTAAACTAAATTAAACTTAACTAAACTAAGGAACTTAACTAAACTAAGGACTCCATGTTCCAGGAATGAGTGGAAAATCTGGTGATTGGCTCAACATTACATCACATCTTTAACTCAGATGTTAATGTAACTTAAACCCAATTGAGCAATCAAAAAGATTATCTGAAGGACGGCCGGAACAGTGGCACAGCAAGTAGACCTGCTGTCTCACAGTGCCAGAGACCAGGGTTCAATCCTGACCTCGAGTGCTGTCTGTGTGGAGTTTGCATGTTAGGCCAGTCTTTAGGGGTTTTCTCCAGCTGCTCCTGATTCTTCCCACATCCCGAAAATGTACAAGTTTGCAGGTAAATTGGCCTCTGTAAAATTGCCCCTAGTGTGTAGTAAGTAGATGAGAAAGTGGGATAACGTAGAACAAGTGTGAACAGTTGATCAAACGTCAACATGGACTCAGTGGGCTAAAGGGTCTGTTTCAATGCTGTATCTCTAAAGTAAAGTAAAGTAAAGTAAACAAATAAAAAACAGACCTGGCCCACTTTTATATTATGGGGAGAAGGCAGGAGAATGGGGTTAAGAAGGAAAAATAGATCAGCCATGATTGAATGGTAGTGTAGAGTTTAAGGGCCAATCACCTAATTCTGCTCCTATGACTTAAGAACTTATGAACTTATTATAAAATATGAACTTAAATAAAATGTATTGCTCCATCAATTCCAAACCTGTTGTGTCTAAAAAAACAAGAAGCAATTGCAAATAGAGTAAACACACTATTACCAGGCCGTTACGAGGATGTTGCCAGGACTCAAGGGCTGCATCTATATGGAGAGGTTTAGCAGGCTAGGACTCTATTGAGCAGGAGGATGAGGGGTGATCGTACAAAGGAGTACTGGTATATGTTCATGAGGGAAATAGATCGGGTAGACTTACAGTCTCATCCAGAGTGGGGGAATCGAGAACCAGAGGACACAGGTTTAAGGTGAGGAAGGAAAGGTTTAATAGGAACCTGAGGGGTAACTTTTTCACATAAAGGGTGTTGGGTGTATGGAACGAGCTGCCAGAGGAGGTCATTGAGGCAGATACTATTGCAATGTTGAAGAGATGTTTAGACAAGTTTGGAGGGATATGGGCCAAATGCAGACAGGTGGGACCAGTGTAGATGGGACAAGTTGGTCAGTGTGGGCAAGTTTGGCCAAAGGGCCTGTTTCCACGCTGTAACAAGGCATGTCGCAGCTTCAAAGGTGCCGGTATATAATATGCACCAGTTACACCAGTGTATACACTAGTTTGTACACCGGTTAATCAGGTGTGGGCCCATCCACTGGCTGTGAAATGTCTGATAGTGGAGCGTGTTGATTTGTAACATACTGACTTCTACTGAAGTCTAACATCTACTGTACCTTTAAAGGTGCAGCACAGAAACAGGCCCTTTGGCCTACTGAGCCTGCGCTGACCACACTGTCTCATATAAATGTAATACCCAATCTGTTAATGAAGTGTGATTATATGGTGACAAATATATATGCTCTCAGCAATAAACACAGCAATAGGCCTTCGAACCATCGGAGATTGAGGGGAGACTTGATCGAAGTATATAAAATTATGAAAGGTACAGATAGGGTAGACAGTTGGAACCTTTTTCCCAGGCTGGAAATGTCCAACACTAGAGGGCATAGTTGAGAGGGCGGAGGTATAATGGGGATGTACGTAGCAAGTGTACTTACACAGAGAGTGGCGGGGGCCTGGAACTCAATGCCAGGAGGGTGTGATGGTGGAGGCATATACGATAGCGGCATTAAAGATAGGAACATGGAAGTACAGAGAATAGAGGGATATGAATCATGTACAGGCATCTGACATGAGATTGATTTGACATCATGTTTGTCACAAACATTGTGGGCCAAACTTTTCTATGTTTTACGTTCTATATGCCACTCGTGTTGTGCTGCAGGCCATCTTAATCCTTGCATAGGCTATCGCTCCCAAACTTCTCTTAGTTTTCTTAAATGAGCTCAAATTTACATTGACTGGTCCTTCAGCAGCGACTGGGCTGTAGGGTGCAGCTCTTGTCTGTACCTCTGGGCGGATCTTGGATCCTCAGTAGCCTTGAAATCCAAGGCTTGTGGAGGAAAAATTAACAGTTTTTAGTTTTCCTTCAGTGATCTTTATGCATCCTTCCAGAAGATAATATACCACATCTTAGGGTGGCATAGTGGTGCAGCAGTGGACTTGCAGCCTCACAGCACCAGAGACCCGGGTTTGCACCTAACTATGAGAGTTTGTATGTTCTCCCTGTGAAGCCACTCTTCCATGTACTCGCAACTATATGTTTTTAGGTTAATTGGCTTCTGTTAACTGTAAATTATCTCTAGCGTGTAGGATAGTGCTAGCGAATGAGGCTATCGCTGGTCAGCGCAGGCTCAGTAGGCCGAAGGGCCTGTTTCTGTGCTGCATCTCTAAAGTGTAAAGTCTAAACAGACACAAATCTAGCGGTCTAATTCACAAATCTGAGTCTGAAGAAGGGTCTCCATCCGAAACGTCACCAATTCCTTCTCTCCAGAGATGCTGCCAGTCCCGCTGAACTACTCCAGCATTTTGTGTCTAGGTTAATTTGTAGGTTGAGTGGTTTATTGAAGGAGGCAAATGTAATGTTAGCTTTCATTTCGAGAGGACTAGAAGATAAGAACCGGGATGTAATGCAAGTAAGTCTTTATAAGGTGCCGGTCAGACCAGATTTTGAGCATTGTGAGCAGTACTGTGGCCCCATATCTGAGGAAGAATGTGCTGACATTGGATAGGGTCCAAAGCAGGTTTACTAGAATTATCCCAGGGATGATTGGGTTAACCAACATGGAGCATTTGATGGCATTGGGCCTGTACTCGCTGGAGTTCAGAAGGATGGGGGAGGGATCTCATTGAAACCTATCCAATAATGAAAGGCCTAGATTGACTGAATATGGAGAGGATGCTTCCACTGTGGGAGAGTTTAGAATCAGAAGGCCCAGCCTCAGAATAAAAGGACGTACCTTTAGAATGGAGATGAGGAGGAATTTATTAGCCAGAGAGTGGTGAGTCTGTGGAATTATAGACAATAGACAACAGGTGCAGGAGTAGGCCATTCGGCCCTTCGAGCCAGCACCGCCATTCAATGTGATCATGGCTGATCATCCCCAATCAGTACCCCGTTCCTGCCTTCTCCTCATATTCCCTGATTCCGCTATCTTTAAGAGCCCTATCTAGCTCTCTCTTGAAAGTATCCAGAGAACCGACCTCCACCGTCCTCTGAAGCAGAGAATTCCACAGACTCACAACTCTCTGTGAGAAAAAGTGTTTCCTCGTCTCCGTTCTAAATGGCTTACCCCTTATTCTTAAACTGTGGCCCCTGGTTCATTGCCATAGACGGCAGTAGAGGCCAAGGCATTGGATATTTTTAAAGTGGAGATTGATAGGTTCTTGATTAGTAAGATTACGGAGAGAACGGAGATAAGAGGGAAAACTAGGTCAGCCGTGATTGAAAGGTGGGGTAGATTTGACAGCCCAAATGGCCTAATTCTGCTCCTATGCCTTGTGTCGTATGATCTTATGATCCATTCTTAAAACATTTTGACAAAACACTTACTGTCTCCCAATGAAAATATAGATGTTGCTTAACACATGTGGTTCCAATGTATTTTGAAAGCTTTATTGATGTTTCACCTATGCAACATATTGTATAACAATTCTAAACATGTGCACAATGTAACAGCAAAAGTAGTAACAATCTCTCTTTATAACTCCGTAGGAAGGCACAGTGTTGCAGCAGTAGGGCCGGAGATCCGGGTGCGATCCTGACCACAGGTGCTGTCAGCAGAGTTGGTACGTTCTCCCTGTGACCATGTGGATTTTCTCTGGGTGCTCCGGTTTCCTCCCACATTCCAAAGACATGCAGGTTTGTAGGTTAATCGACTTTGATAAAAATTATAAAATTGTCCCTAATGCGTAGTGTGCAGGGTTATCGCTGGTCGGCATGGGCTTGGTGGGCTGAAGGGCCTGTTTCCACACTGTAAACTGTAACTATAACTGTAATTTGTGTTGAATAGAACTAGTATATAGGTGAATGCTGGTCGGCCCGGTCTCGGTGAGCCGAAGGGCCTGTTGCTACGCTGCATCTCTAAACTGAACTAAATTAACTTGTCAGCATATGCAAAGTTCACTATCACAAATAGATCGTCATAAGTTAACATTTGTTTACTCAGCCATGGCTCAGTCTGTAGTTCTCTCACCTCTGAGTCAGAAGGTTGAGAATTTAGGCCTTACTCAGGAGACTTAAGCAGATATTTGGTGCAGAGTGCACAAGCTCTGAACTGTTGCAGGAGACATGAAGCTGAAACCCTCTCTGCTTTATACGTCAATTAATTAAATCCCCCCCTGCCACTTCCCTAACAGTGGAAATACCCAAAGTTTTCTGAGCAATATTTACCCCATCACCATCACTACTTAAACAAATAACCTAGTCATTACTTCATCTGCTAATTGTGGGATATACTATGAATAAAATGGCTGCTTTATTTCCTAAATTACAGTGATAATAATGCTTCAGGAGTAGTTCATCAATAATAAGGAGTGGCACGGTGGTGCAGCAGTAGAGTTGCTTCCTTCAGACACCAGGGTTCAATCCTGAGGTATGGAATTTGTCCATTCTCCCTGTGACCTTGTGGGTTTTTCCCGGGTGCTCTGGTTTCCTCCCACATTCCAAAGACGTTCAGGTTTGTAGGTTAATTTGCTTTGATTGTAAATTTCCCTAGGGTGTCGGATAGAACTGGTGTATGGGAATCGCCGGTCGGTACCAATTCGATGGGCCAAGGGGCCTGCTTCCATGCTGTATCTCTAACCTAAACTAAAACTAAACAAAGCTATAATCAGCTTATAAGGTTGTGAAAGGCATTCCAAGATAGTTGCTTCCATTTTATTATTTTAACTTAATGAATCGAGTCAACAGAGACAAACCAGTGTGTTTTTTCTTATGAATTAATGCGCTGCAGTCCCTTTGTTGATTCAGATCCTAATATCACAGAGAAAGCTCCAAAATGTGGATCTATAACTCAGTCTATTAGTGACTATGCTGTGTGTTAAGTTATGACACATTAAGTGTATCTCTTGCAGGTTTCCCAAGGTAACGTTGATGTGGGTGAAGTCATGTGGTTTGATGCTTTCTGGCAATCCAGAAATATCACAGGAAAGAATCAAAACCCTTGACAGGAGAACAGCTGGGAAAACAGCATATACTTTTCCTAACTGGGGAAAAAAAAGAATCTAACTTTTTGTTTCTTTGCTTTATTGTTCCCTTGGCACTTCCAACACCTGCTAATCAAATCCTCCATTTAACGCACGGCCCTGTACGTCTACAGGGAACAAGAATATATTGTATGAGATTATACTGAGAATACTTCACACCACAATCTCCCAAACACAGCCTGAACACGTTAGAAACAGCGACGCGATCAAACTCAACAGGAAATTTGGCATTTGTAAAAATTGTTCATCCAAAATGTTGAGTGAATAACGATCAACTGTTGGTAACTTTTAACTTAAGAAATGGAGATTGTTTATTTTTTGTTAAAGCATTAAATTCTTCCACCCCCTTTCCACCCTCCCCCTCCCACTTTGTTTCAGAGAATGGCAAATGGATGTAGCTTCAGGCTGTAGCTGAGGCTTAAGTTATGATAACAGACAGATGGCATAACACAATCAAAAGACCTTCATCTGACCACCTCATCCTTTTATGAACATTTATTTTGCCCATTTTTCATTTCCTAGTATTTCATGGCTGTCAGGAGCTTTAGTGCCTATAATCTGACGCCCTTGAGTTATGGTAAATGGGAAGCGTAAATTAGGAGCAAAGTAAAGAGAAATTGGTCAGTGTTTCGAAACAATATATCATTTAATTACTTTTATATTTAACATTTATTTATTTACCAACAATGTGTCATCTCGATTAGAAAAAGACATGCCGTTAATACATTTTGTAAAAATCAATTTTTGGTATAGAATTAATGTCAAATGTAATATCCCTTTCTAATGAAAAGTGGGAAGGGCATTAAAAAGCACACCAGCTACTGAAAGAAAAAAGAGCAGTGTTTCAATTGGGTTTCACTTAGTTTAATTTGTCAGTATTTAGTAAATAGTTGTATGGAATCAGTGAGTTACAGCATAACCCCTTGATACAGATGATGGGTTGATTACAATGCAGTCTAAAACTCGTATTAATACACAATCAGATGCTGCAGTATTGGCGTTGGGAGTCATTGAAAGAAAGAATCCTTCTTTGAGGATAAAACTCGGAGAATGTGAAACCCTGAATCAAAACCTTTAGTTTAGATGATGCATTGACAATTTGCATCTGCTAGCTCATGGGGAATACACAGATTGCAATGGAAGAGTTCGATTCTTCAAGCCTGGCATATATCTCATGCGGTTTCAATGCGGACAAGCAGATGGGAAACAGCTGGATGCAGCATTAAAAGGATGACTCCAAAAACACGACGACAACACAGTTCAGGGTGAAAGAAGTAAATCAGCTTTGAGCACAAGCAAGATGCTTTAAATAAGCAAGCACCAGAAAATGGGTGTGAGCCAATTGCCATGAAACAAGGCTAATTGGCTTTTAGCATTATTGCGGAGAGTGCATCTGCTAATAAACTATCATAACAGGGTTTTAACAAGAACGCAATGGACAAAAAAAATCAATGATCATCTTACTCTGGTTACTGATTCAATTTAAAGTTGCATCTTCTCTCAGTTAATGTAACAGTATTCATGCAACATTGAATGGTTCTAATATATTTGTTTAGGCGGAAGAAATATATTTTGATCGTTTAAATCTAAATTGTGAAATGACAGCAAGGTAAAACATGTCTGAATTGTAATTATCATTGGAGCTCCGAAAATGATTGGCCCCAAAGAGGTAGAGGTTGGTAGGTTAATTAGCTTGGTAAAATTGTAAATTGTCCTTATTGTGTAGGATAGTGTTGGTGCATGGGGTGATCGCTGATCAGCGTGGACTTGGTGGGCCGCATGGCCTGTCTCCATGTTGTATCTCTAAATTAAGCTAAACTAAACAAAACAATATCTGTTCAACAAGGACAGGGGCCCAGTTTTCTCTCCAATCTCTGTGTTTTAACTCTGCTATGTCTGTTTTTTAATCTAATATGTTCCTTGCCCAGAGGTCAGACTGATTGATGGGCCAGATTACCCGCTGGGCATGAATGATGCAGAGCAGGTCGCAGCCCCAGGGGCAGCTGTGTTGTTGGGAGTGTGGAAGGGTGGGTTAGGGGTGAGGGGAGGGGGGTGGAGTGATGGTGGTCCAGATTTGTGCTTGGTGGTTTCTGAACCCTGAACGGGATACACCTACAGATACAGATACAGATACATTTATTTGTCACGTATGCCAATTGGCACAGTGAAATTAAATCACCATACAGCCATACAGTAAAAAATAAAGAACACCACATAGAGTATATCGAAATTCAACATAAAACATCCCGTCACAGCAGGATCAAAGTTTCTGGGTTGAGATGAACTGTCATATACCCAATCCACCTGATGTCCAATTTCCTGGCCTATGTGTGGGAAGGAACGGCAGATGCTGGTTTACACCGAAGATAGACAATAAATGCTGGTGTAACTCAGAAGGTCAGGCAGCATCTCTGGGGAAAATGAATAGGTGAAGTTTCGGGTCGAAACCCTTCTTCAGTTTGAGAGTCAGGACAGAGGGAAACGAGAGGTATGAAAAGGTTCATAAATCAGAGCCCGCATCGATGATCAAGGAAAGTTTGGGTCTTCCCTTCCACCCCTCCCTTCCAGCTATCCCTTTATTATCTCTTCTTCCACAGCAAACAATGGGGCAATGTGAGCTCTAATTATTCTTGGTCATCAGTGCGACTCTGATTGGATCGGAGCTTTGTCATACCTAGTGTGTAGGACAGTGCTAATATATAGTGGGATCGCTGGTCAGCACAGACTCGGTGGGCCGAATGGCCTGTTTCCGCACTGTACCTCAAAAGTCTAAAGTAAAGTCTAAAAGTCTAAAAAGTCAATCCCAACGATAATCTACTTTGATGTGATTTTACATTCTGCCTCACTAAAAATAAGAATATGTCAATAAACTATGGTGGAAGTTCTCAACAAAGAATGTAGGTATGTTACAAAACTTACCTTCAGCGGCGCTGCAGTTCTGTCACTGGCCGTGTGCGCGACTTTGGCGCCTTTGGGGGGGGGGGGGGGGAGGGTCGGGGTTAAAATCCGGTTTTCCCTTGCCTTCCGGAATTATATTTTCTTGGAATGTGAGATTTTGCTGGAGATTCGTTCCAACTGCCAGTATGCGAATTTTTTTTTTAAATCGCCCGACAATTTCAACGCTGGAGTAAAATAATGAAAGGCCGACAACGGGGACGGATTTTACGTAGGGGACAGGTAAAGGAAAGCTGTTTATTTTTTCATGTTTAGATCAACATTTCATGTTGCGAAACAGTGATTTATTCCCCATACGAACCGGCAGTATTTTTCCTGCTGATATGGGGTTTAAATTCATCGCAACCGCAACGTTCCAATCCATCACGTTCCATAAAATCCCACTCGCAAGCTGATTTAAATGGCCATTCATTTACGGGCATTAAACACTAAATTCCTTCAATTTGGCCTATAAATTCATAACATTGAGATTTAAAAATCACGATATATTGTGAATTCTTGTGTGAATGTTATTTGGACACTTAGGCTTTTTAAAAAATGTTAATATTTTCTTAAGAAATGGATAGATGTTTAGATCTAGTAATTGAATTTTGTAATTAGCTACAATTGGGTAACTAACTAATTATATGCTTTAATTTCAGGTCATCCAAGTAAGATTGTTTCATATTTGTTTCAGAATGCTTCAATCTATAATAAATGAAAATTTATTTTAGTTCTCTTAATTTTTAAGAAAGTTATGGGCTTTTGACTGTCCTCAATCACAACTTTTGTGTTAAGTCAATGGAAAAGCAATAGGGAACAAGATCCTAATTTCCGAGTATGAAAATGGCCATAACTTTTTTTAATACTGAAGATATGAAAGTGAATTAGGTGTCAAATTAAACTTCTTTTTATGCTTTATCTGATGGGATAAATTGCAGACTTGATTTTTAAATCTCAGAATTTTGTAACATTGCTAAAGATTGGCAACAACTTTGTTTACAACAACGTGCCTTCAAAACGGTTCATGGTAACGAAAGGATAAGATGATAAATGAGTCCCCACGCAAACTGGAGGACCAGCTTGGGTAGCGTACAACCCAACAGTTTGAATAGTGAATTCTCCAATTTTAGGTAACCTCGCACAACCCCACCCTCTTTTCTCCTCTAAACCACCCTTCTCTCTTTCCCCCCTCATTCCCTCCCTTGTGACCCACCTGCACTACTACATGCTTCTCCTCCCCTTCACACCCCACCACCCCCCGCCCTCATAATTTCCTCCCTCTGGCTTTACAACCCACAACTCTTCAAATCTGTCTCACGCCTTCCTTCCTATCGTATTTTTTTTAACTTTAGTTTTAAGAAACAGCGCAGAAACAGGACCTTCGGCCCACCGGGTCTGCTCCAACCAGCGATCCCCACACATTAACACTATCCTACACCCACCAGGGACAATATTTACATTTACCGAGCCAAATAACCTATTTAACCTGTACGTCTTTGGAGTGTGGGAGGAAACCGAAGATCTCGGAGAAAACCCACGCAGGTCACGGGGAGAACGTACAAACTACTTACAGACAGCACCCATAGTCGGAACCCCAGTCCCCAGCGCTGCATTCGCTGTAAGGCAGCAACTCTACCGCTGCGCCACCATGAGCGTCCTATCACTAGCTTTTGTTCAAACATCTGCCTTTCAAACCCTCTCCTTTGTCAACATATTCCCTGTCACTCTTTGTCCTGCCTCTCCCCCTTTTCCCAATTTCCTCTCCCCCTTGCAATCAGTCTGAAGAAGGATCTCAACACGAAATGTCATCTATCCATGTTCTCCAGGGATACTGCCTGAGCTACTCCAGCACTCTGTGTCCTTTTGTGCATTAATCAGCATCTGCAGTTTTTCGGTTCTGGGTCATAGAATCATTGCAGAAAAGAAAGTAGCCCATTTGGCCCATTGCAACTCCTTGCTCATTCATCATAATTCTGCTTTTAAATTTAAAATATTTAATATTTCCCTTTGGAATATGGCACCAGGATCTACCACCACCATACTTTCATGTATTCCAGATAATAACTGCTTGCAGTGTTATGTACTTTTCCTTCCAGCCATCCCTGCATCTTTAACCAAGGAATTTTAATCCGTATACTTTGATCCCTGACCCCATTCCAATGCGAACAGTTTCTCTTTAATCATTCTAAATAAACCTTCTGTGATCCTATACATTCCTACCAAGACTCTTCTCAACATTATCTACTCTAAGAACAGCCGAGATTCAGTGGTCTATCTTAAAAATTACTGTAAAAACACAAAGTGCGTGCTATAACACCAGGATAAGCGCTCAGCTAAGAAAACCAAGCCCAAGACAAAAGTATTATCTAAACTCCCTATACATAGTTATGCAATGGGACAATAACCAACTCCATATTCAGCAATAAACTATCTACATGTTATCAAACACACAAGCTAAATGTTTAACCAAGGAACACATTCCCAATGTCACATAATAATCCAAGATGCCTTTACACAGTTAAACGATGGGACCCCAAAAACTAGTCATGCAGATGCCAGTATATCATTGGGATTATCAGGTGGGCACCTCGCTTCACCATGTTTAATTAAGTTAGCCCATGATGCCTTGGGAAGGCTCAACAGTTAGTTCTGGTGTCCTAGAACCTCCCCCCTCAATACCTGCTCTCACCACCTCTGCTGCCAGCGTACACTACTAAGCAGCTAACTGTGTACATATCTACTACGTAAAATAAACTAGATGAGTCATACAACACTCAAACAAATGCTAAACACCCACGACCTGTCTTACACTTATCCTGATTCTCCTTCATTAAGATAGATCATTAAATGGACCCTTCAGCCCACAATGTCCATGCCAAACAAGATGCCAAGTTAAAATAATCTCCTCTGCCTGCACATGAGCCATATCCTTCCAATCCCTGCATCTCCATATGCCTATCTAAAAGTCCCTGAAATGCTACTATCCTCTCTGCCTCCACCACCACTCCTGGCAGCCCATTCTAGACACCCACCACTTGACCTAATGAACTTGCCACACACATCTCCTTTCAGCATGGCCCTCCTCACATTAAAGCTATGCCCTCTAGTCTTTGGCATCTCCACCCTAGGAACAAGGTTCCGTCTACTGTGTGTAGCTTTACATATCATAGTTTGATGTATTTCTATCAAATCCCCCCTCAGCCTCCAATGCTCAAGAGAAAACATTCCAAGTCGGTCCAACCTCTCCTTACATCTAATACCCTTTAACCCAGGCAACATTCTGGTGAATATCTTCTGCACCCACTCCAAAGCCTCCACATCCTTCCTGGAACGGGGTGACCAGAAATGCCTCACCCATGGTTTATTTTAATAGATCTTTTTTGAAGCCAGTCCTGGACTTACACATCCTTCCAGGGACAATAAGTGATGCACAACTCTTTTTGTGTCCTGACCAGTGCTTTATAAAATTCAAATGAAATTCCAGCTTCTGTCCTAAATATCTCTATTGAGAAAGTCAGTATCTTATATATTTTATAAACTCGTCTTCAACCTATCATTAGTAAGGTTTACATGCCCTTGTACTCCCATTAGAATTTAAGCCACTACGCCACTGTACAGTCCTACGTCAGCTGGTAGAGCTGCTGCCTCACAGCGGCAAAGACCGGGGTTCAATCCTGAGCTCAGGTGTGGAGCTTGCACGTTCTTCCTGTGACCGCGTGGGTTTCCGCCGGGTGCTCCA
This sequence comes from Okamejei kenojei, assembly GCA_035221665.1. Taxonomy (NCBI): domain Eukaryota; kingdom Metazoa; phylum Chordata; class Chondrichthyes; order Rajiformes; family Rajidae; genus Okamejei; species Okamejei kenojei. Next base: position 20,071,005 of record CM069153.1, read on the forward strand.
GTTTCCTCCCACATTCCAAAGATGTGCGGGTTTGTAGGTTAATTGGCCCTCTGTAAATTGCCCCTAGTGTGTCGGGAGTGGATGGGAAAATGGGATAACATAGAAATAGTGGGAACAGGTGATCGATGGTCAACATTGATTCAATGGGTCAAAAGGCCGTTTCCATGCTGTATCTCTAAACTAAACTAAACTGAACTAAACTAAGCTAAATTATGCCATTATTCCATATTGCCACTCCTCATTCATGCTGCAAAATACATCACGCCCAATCCAAAATTCAAGGCCACAAACATTTGCATAAAATGAATTGTAAATTGAGATCCATCTGTTTGTCCTGATCGCAAGTGATCTGAAGATGTATTGCCTATATAGAGAGTCTTTCTGATTAATGTGGACAAAATGCATGTGGGACTGGAACCTTTTTGTCTGAGAAGAAAAATTAAATTGATAACCTGTAGCGGACCAACGGCTGTTTTTCTCAGTTGAGGAGCTCTGCTAAATTATAGATACAAGATCCAGGGTTTAGTCTGATGTAGATTAGCCTTCACACAATTAACAAGCTGATTGCATGAAAGTAAATCAGTAGGTGACAGGTATGGTTCAAACGTTGCAAGGGAGAGAGGCTGGAGTAGAAAAGAGTTAGGACATCACACATTCCTTCTCTCCAGAGATGCTGCCTGTCCCGCTCAGTTAGTCCAGCATTTTGCGTCTAAGAGCTAGGACATCTATCATTGCTCTGATTAGAACTTCAAAAGATGGGGCCATGGTGATGGAAGAATTTGTGATAATCTATTTGGGATGAGAAATAAGACTACAGTTAAACTAGGGTTGAGGCAAAATGCTGAAGTAACTCAATGGGTCAGGCAGCATCTCTGGAGAAAATGAATTGGTGAGATTTTGGGTTGGGACCCTTCTTCAGACTGAAGAAGTGTTAGTGTTAGTGTATGGTTAGTGTTAGTGTATGGGGATCGCTGGTCTGTGCAGACTCAGTGGACCGAAGGGCCTGCATCTCTGAACTAAACTAAGTCTTGATCTGTCTGAAGAAGGGTCACAAATCCATTTTCTCCACCGATGTTGCCTGACCTGCTGAGTTACTCCAGCATTTTTATCTATCATTGGTATAAACCAGCATTCCTTTTTTTATTAATTGTAGCCCTGTTTCTCATTACATTTATGAGAGGAAGAGGAGTTTAGAGACTGTCATGATGGATGGGGAGTCCAAGGAAGGTCATTGTGAGGAGTAGCTACTTTACTTAATGTTGCCTCACCTGTAGTGGTTTGCCAGTACTAGATTTGAATGCATGGGATAGATGCTGTGAAGGGCTGCTTCTGCATGAATTGGCCTTCACTCTCCATGGGCCATGCACAAAAATGCTACAATTGTGCAGAAAGGAACTGCAGATGCTGGTATATACCGAAGATAGATACAAAGTGCTGGTGTAACTCAGTGGGTTGGGCAGTATCTCTGGAGAAAAAGGATGGGTGGCGTTTCAGTTTGGGACCTTTCTTTAGACTGAGAGTAGAAGGGAGGGAGGTAAGAAAAGGACAGAACAAGCAAGGACCGACAACAGATGACCAAGGAAGGGTAGAGCCCGTGATGACTCATTGTTGGCTGGGGGAGAGGTGATAATGAAGGGATACAAGGATGCAAACAGCGGAACTAGTAGGATGATGAGGGTAGGGTAGGATTGGGAGGAAGGGAATGTAACGGTTACTTGAAATTTTAAGAAAGCAATGTTCAGATCGCAGGGTTGTTCGCTGTACAAGAACAGCACCTCATATTTCACTTGGGCAGCTTACAACCCAGCAATATGGATCTCCAAGGCTGCTGCCTGACATGTTGAGTTACTCCAGCACTTTGTGTCTATCTCAATGCTATAGTTGTGCCAGGTGTATAGCTTATGAGATTGGACTCAATACATCAGCCTGAAGTCTACTGTACATTAATGAATTAGATACATGGGGGTCCCAGAAGGAAAACTATGGACTTCATGATATTATTTAGAATTCTTTAATTTATTGTAACCAGTTACTCCAAGGAACTGATACCACGTAGCAAACAGAAACATTATACAGATGTAAGGAACTTCAGATGCTGGAATCTTGAGCAAAACACAAAGTATTGGAGTTGCTCAACTGGTCAGGCAGCAGCTGTGGAGGAAAGGAACAGACAGGACTCTTGTTGTCAGGACTTGAGGGCCTGAGCTACAGGGAGAGGTTGAGCAGGCTGGGACTCTATGACTTGGAGCACAGGAGGATGAGAATTGATCTTATAGAGGTGTACAAAATCATGAGAGGAATAGATTGGATAGATGCACGTAGTCTCTTGCCCAGAGGACATAGGTTTAAGGTGAGGGGGGAAAGGTTTAATAGGAACCTGAGGGGTAACTTTTACACACAAAGGGTGGTGGATGTAAGGAACAAGATGCCGGAGGAGGTAGATGAGGCAGGTACTATCGCAATGTTTAAGAAACATTTAGACAAGTGCATGGATAGAACAGGTTTGGAGAGTTATGGGCCAAACACTGGTAGGTGGGAGAGTTGTGGGCGAGTTGGGCCAAAGGGGCTGTTTCCACGCTGTAAGACTCATGACTCAATTGACAATGTTTCTAGTTGGGACACTTCAAACAGGACCCTTGTTCAGAAACATTCCAAAATTGAGTAGAATGTTTAGACCACTGAGCCTTTTCTTAAGATTTAGAATGGGGCCTGAGGCAAACTCAATGAAACATTAAACGTTACTTTTTACTTCCTTTCCCTATTTTCCATCAGTTTTCTTTCCTTCTTCCTTTCATGTTAAAAGCTGAGGTGACATAAAGTAAATGATCCCCTCAGCCTCTCTGACACTTCTGGTGAGGATGTCCATGTTGCAATAGGAATTAGCACAAAGATTAATTTACCCTCCTTGGTACAATAGATCACAACAAGTTGACCAACAGTAGACCGGAGATGGGGGCAAGGACCTTCCTGGTGTGCATGACTCAGTTTTCCAGTGAGTTGGTGGAGCAGTTCTGGTCATCTGCTCATCTATGTGAGACCAAGCGGAGGCTTGGCGATCGTTTCGCCGAAGGTGAGACCAAGCGGAGGCTTGGCGATCGTTTCGCCGAACACCTCCGCTTAGTCCGCAATAACCAAGCCGACCTCCCGGTGGCTCAGCACTTCAACTCCCCCTCCTTCAACTCCCCCTCCCATTCCGTATCCGACCTCTCGGTCCTGGGCCTCCTCCACGGCCAGAGTGAGCAACACCGCAAGTTGGAGGAACAGCACCTCATATTCCGCTTGGGGAGTCTGCATCCTTTGGGCTTGAACATTGAATTTTCTCAATTCTGTTAACCCTTGCTGTCTCCTCCCCTTCCCACCTCTCCCTCAGCCCTCGGGCCCTGGCATTCCCTCTCTCTCTATTTCCCTCCCCCACCCTAGTCGCACTAGCTTCTCATTTTCACACCACAAACAGCTTACAATGGCTTGTTCCCTTTATCATCAATACTTTTTTGCATATCTTTCATTCATTGTTCTTTATCTCTCCACATCACCGTCTATATCTCTCGTTTCCCTGATCCCTGAACCAGTCTGAAGAAGGGTCTCGACCCGAAATGTCGCCCATCTCCTTCGCTCCTCAGATGCTGCTGCACCCGCTGAGTTTCTCCAGCTTTTTGTGTACCCTGGTCATCTTTGAAATGGGTTAATGCACTATTATGTATGGGTGAATGGATTTAGTTTAGTTTAGTTTAGTTTAGAGATACAACGCGGAAACAGGTACTTCAGCCCACCGAGTCGTCACACCAGCGATCCCCACACATTAACACGACCCTCTATCAACAACTCAAGAGCGATCCTGAGCAACTATCTACCTCAATGAGGACCCGCAAACTATCTTTAATCGGACTTTACTGAACTTTGTCTTGTAGTAAACGTTATTCCCCATATCATGTATCCGTGCACTGTCTGGAATTGTAATCATATATAGTCTTTCCGCTGACTGGTTAGCAGTCTACAAAAGCTTTTCACAGTACCTCGGTGCACATAGGAATAAACTAAACTAACCTAATCTACGCATTCACTGTTCAATTGACGGCTTCTGGTTTTTCTCACTGCTAGATATCTGTGAGTAACAAAGATCTAAAAATAAATAACTAGAACTGAATCAACATGTATCTCCGTGGGAAGATCAAAATTCGTTATTAAGAGTATCTTTAGCTTGTATATTGTGAGGAACTTTATCGATGTAATTTTAGAATATGTTGCAGGATTCTCTGACTGCATTGATATTAATTGTGGATTGTTATACATGCAAAAATAAAATTTCTGATTGTATTTAAACAAGGCGGGCTTAGCTTGTACAATAACCATGGCCATATTAACAGGCATCAATCGAATTTGGAACAGGAAATTACTCATTCTATTGCTTATTTGACCTTCCAATGTATTAATACCATGCAGTTAATTTTCTGAATAATGGGCGCTCTGGGACACACCAGAGAGATGAGGGCAGCTGTTGACCATTGTGATGGCCTAGAGCAATTCATGGTCAATTAAAGGACAATCTACCAGGCCAAAGGTTATAGAATAAAAAAAGCAAAGTGAAGGATTGAGTTACACGTAGAAACACTTCCCAGTTTGTCTGTACAGAAAGCACTTACTCCGTATAATTAACTTCAGGAGAGACGCAGATGTAAACTTCTAGTGTGACACGAGGAGAGAAATGGAACCAGGCAAAATGGTTAAACGCAGGCAAGTCATTTGAAACCTGCACCAAATAAGGCATTCCTCACTGGAAACGGGAATTCTCAGATGAGCAACTGAACCAGAAATCCTAGGGATTCCCAGCAACACTTTAATTAAGGAAGCCCCTGTTTACAATTTCTAATGGTCGATACTTAATTGGAGAAGGATTCTTAACCTTACACCACAAAATAAATGATTTAGTTTAGAGATGCAGATGCAGCATGGAAACAGGCTCTTCAGCCCACCGAGTCCATGCTGACCATTGGGAGACCACTTCCTCATCCACTCCCTGCGCACTAAGGGCAAATTCACAGAGGCAAATGAAACTACTAAATCCACACGTCTTTTGGAATGCAGGAGCAAATGGGAGAAAACCCACTCGGTCACAGGGAGACATACAAATTCAACAAAGCCAGCAGCCGTGGTCAAGATCGAACTCGGGGCTCCGGCACTGTAAGGCAGCAGCTCTACCAGCTGCGACACGGTGCCGCACTTTAGAGTGGAGCGAAGTTCCGTAATAATTTTTTCTTCGTAGCAGCGTGAGTATTTCCAGCAGACAATATTTTTTGTTCATTGCTATATTTGTTTTACTCAGTAGTGGATACATCTATGGCCAAATATATTATCCCACTATTCTTCATGCTGATGACAGTGAGCTCCTGCTGAGTCCGGACCATGGACTTACTGCCTTTCAGAAAAAAATATCAAAGGAAGCCGAAGATCGCTGAAAGAACGTGGTGATTGTGAATTTCAGATTTTCTTTCTCACTTCTGACTGAAATTATGATTCATTAAATTAAACTTTAAAACAGTGGACTAAGCTGCAACAAATGCTGTGTTAATTGATCAAAAATCATTGCGTTTGTTACAAGAAAAGGGGCGGCACAGTGGTGCAGCTGGTGGAGCCGCTGCCACACAGCGATAGTGACCCGGGTTCAACTAGGGTGCTGTCTGTGTGTGCCGTTTGCACATTCTTGCTATGACTAGTCATAGGGTCATAGACTCATACAGCGTGGAAAGAGGCCTACCGACCCCACCTGTCCACACCGCCCAACATGCCCCATCTAGACAGCCCACCTGCCGGCATTTGGCCTATATCCCTCTAAAACCTATCCTATCTTTGTACCTGTTTAAATGTTTCTTAAACGTTATAATAGTACCAGCCTTAACTACATCCTCTGGCTGCTCGTTCCATATACCCTCCACCCTTTGTGTAAAAACGTTGCCTCTCGGATCCCTATTAAATCTTTCCACCTTCACCTTAAACCCATGTCCTCTGGTTCGTGATTCTCCAATTCTGGCCAAGAGACTCTGCATTTATTCCATCGTTCCTCTCATGATTTTGTACACTATAAGATCACCCCTCAACCTCCTGCACTCCAAGGAATGGAGTCCTTGCCTGTTCAACCTCTTCCTATAGCTCTAGCCCCTCGAGTCCGAGTAACATCCTCATAAATCTTCTCTGCAACATTTCCAGCTTGACAACATATTTCCTATAACATGGTGCTCAAAATGAACACAATGCTCTAAATGTGACCTCACCAATATCTTATCTGTAACATGCCCCCCCCAACTTCTATACTCAAAGTGAGTGTTCTCTGGGTAGTTTCGGTTTCCACATCCAAAAGACGTGCTGGTTTGTAGGTTAATTGGCCATCCGTTATTTGCTCCCTAGGGTGTAGTGAATGGATGCGAAAGTGGGATAACATAGAACTAGTGTGAAGGGGTGATCGATAGAGGTGTGGAAGAGTCTAGGACCAGAGGGCACAGCTTAGAATAAAAGCATGTAGCTTTAAAATGGAGATAAGGAGGAATTTCTTTAGCCAGAAGGTGGCGAATCTGTGAAATTCATTGCAACAGATGGCTGTGGAGGCAAAGTCATTGGGTATTTTTAAAGCGAAGATTGATAGTTTCTTGATTAGTAAGGATGTCAAAGGTTATGGGGAGCTAGCAGGAGAATTGGGTGGAGAAGGAAAGATCAGCCATGATTGAATGGTGGAACAGACTCAATGGGCCAAAAAGTCTAATCCTGCTCCTATGTCTGATGGTGTTATGGAAGTGGCTTGTGACAGCAAATTGGGTAAAACAAGAAGTTTTGCATCAATTTATTTTTATGGGTTGGCTTTGAATAACTGAAGGGGTTGGACATAAGAATGGTGAAAAGCAATTTTATGATTTTCTTAGATTTTTATTATGGAGAACCACAGTTGACAAACAATCTCCCTGTTTCACTTAATATCCAATCTACGAAAGTCTCTGCAGGACATAATATTTATGTAAAAGTCTGAATCTAGATGATAATGCATTGACCCATGGGATTTATACTTCTACCATTGACAAGCCATACTTATGTTGTTAATCTCTATATAACTAAAAGTCTTTGTCTTGTTTGTGCCCACGATGCGTCTCTGTGTCAATCTGGTTAATTCCTATCTTCTTCCAAATGTTAGGCCGCAGCTTTTCCATTTTCACACATCCTACTCTCATCTTTCCCGTGGTGGCGATAAACATCTTCCCAACGCATCTCCATCTATATTTCTGAGTGACGTCACAATGCACTCGCAAGGCAGGACGGACCACTCTGGGAGGAAGGGGCACTCCAGTGCTCCAACCCCCCTCCCCCTCACCCCCTCCTTCCACACACCCCCCCACCACCCCTCAACCTCCCACCACCCCCTCCCCCTCCCACCACCCCCTCCCCCTCACCCCACCCCTCTCTCCACCTCCAACTGGAGCAGCCGGAGGCATCCCATGCGGTCACACAAAGAGCATGCAAACTCCACACAGACAGCACCTGAGGTCAGGATCGAACTTGGGTCTCTGGTGCTGGGAGGAAGAAGCTCCACACCACTCATGTCAAGTGGATCCCTGCTGTAACAATACAGTTGCTGTTTTCCTCAAGAATGTTCCTTGTTAATACAGCTGCATCTTATGATTTCAAAACCTATCACTGCTTCTATCTATCAATACATTCGAAGGAGGAATTTCACATTTTCTAACAGATCATCTATTGTTTCATTGTTTCAACTAAAGCTAAAGAAGTTACTCCCTTTCTTCAAAATATAATTGTCCCTTATATCAATTAACATTGTAAAATGATAACTCATGCTCCTTCTGCCCACAAACAATGGAATATTGACTGAAAAGTAGGAAGCCACTTTCATAAGGGCTATTTGGAATAAATTATAAAAACTGGCCAAGCCAACAATGTCCACATCCTGTAAAAATACTTGCAAAATACATCATAGCAACAGCACATTTTATGACAACTTGTGAAGGGTGCAGCGGTAGAGTTGCTGCCTTACAGTGTTTACAGCGCAGAGATCAGGGTTCAATCCCGACTACAGGTGCAATCTGTTCGGAGTTTGTATGTTCTCCCTGTGACCGCGTGGATTTTCTCCGAGATCTTCGGTTTCCTCCCACACTCCAACGATGTACAGGTTTGTAGGTTAATTGGCTTGGTATAAATGTAAAATTGTTCCTAGTGTATGTAGGATAGTCTTAATGTGTGCTGGTCATTGGTCGGTGCGGACTCGGTGGGCTGAAGACCCTATTTCCACGCAGTATCTCTAAACTAAACTAAACTGAACTCAGAAAGTCAGTTCTATTGAAATCAATGGATTGAGCTTCAGAGGCTGCGCTGGCATGCTGTTAATGCCATGCTGTACTAGGGGACACCGGATAAACCTCCAGGCAGTTTAAATGTTCATTTTTAGTTGTATGAAAACAACCCAAGCTGCTCTGATATTATTTCAGGATTCAGTACACGATCCAACAACAATTAGTAATCTCGTTATTAGCATTTACTAAATGCATGCCAGTTCACAATTGAAGGTTTTGATAATCTTTTCACAGTGTCATAGTCATAGAGTGGTACAGTGTGGAAACAAACCCTTCAGCCCAACTTGCCCACACTGGCCAACATGTCCCAGATACACTTGTCCCACCTGCCTGCTTTTGGTTCATATCCCTCCAAAGCTGTACGATCCATGTACCAGTCTAACTATTTCTTAACATTTGGGATAGTCCCAGCCACAACTACCTCATCTGGCAGCTTGTTCCATACACCCGCCACCTTTTGTGTGAAAAAGTTACCCCTCAGATTCTTATTAAATCTTTTTCCCTTCACCTTGAACTCATGTCCTCTGATCCTCGATTCCCTTACTCTGGGCAAAAAACTCTATGAATCTACCTGACCTATTCCTCTCATGATTGTGTACACCTCTATAAGATCACCTCTCATCCTCCTGTGCTCCAAGGTATAGAGACCCAGCCTACTCAACCTTTCCCTATAGTTCACAACCTCTAGTCCTTGCAACATCCTTGTAAATTTACTCTGAACCCTTTCGAGCTTGACAATATCTTTCCTATAACATGGTGCCCAGAACTGAACACAATATTCTAAATGCAGTCTCACCAACGTCTTATACATCTGCAACATGATCTCCCAACTTCTATACTCTGACTGATGAAGGCCAAAGCCTTTTTGGCCACCTTATCTACCTGCAACTCGACCTTCAAAGAATCATGCACCTGTACTCCTAGATCCCTCTGCTCTACAATACTCCCCAGAGGCCTCCAATGAAAGGTGTAGCTCCTGCCCTTGTTAGACATCCCAAAATGCAACACCTCACATTTCCCTGTATTAAATTCCATCAACCGTTCCTCAGCCCACCTGGCCAATTGATCCAGATCCTACTGCAATCTTTCACAGCCATCTTCACTATCTGCAAAACCACCCACTTTTGTATCATCAACAAACTTGCTAATCTTGTCCTGTATGTTTTCATACAAATCATTGATGTAGATGACAAACAGTAACAGACCCAGCACCGAACCTTGAGGCACACCACTAGTCACAGGCCTCCAGTCCGAGAAGCAACCTTCCACCATCACCCTCTGCTTCCTTCCATGGAGCCAATTTGCTGTCCATTCAGCTATCTCTCCTTGGATCCCATGCGATCTAACCTTCCAGAGCAGCTTAGCATGCAGAACCTTGTTGAATGCCTTACTGAACTCCATGTACACGACATCTACAGCTCTGCCCTCATCTACCTTTTTGGTCACGTCTTAAAATTGTGCCCATTGTTTTCAGTGCAGACAGTACATTGGTTTGTGTTGGCTGCCTCTATAAATTGCTATGGGAGTGGCAGTAGCTTTATTAAAACCCAATCTACTGTCCTCTCTCAAGAAAATTTTACCCTCCCACTCTGCCTTTTACCCTCCCACACCACCAGTGCCTTTGTTGTTGTCTATCTTCCAAGGACACCAAGATATCTAGTTCCAAACATCGTGAAGTGAAGTGGTCAAGTTTATTCGTCACATACACATACGAGATGTGCAGTGAAATGAAAAATGGCAATGCTCGCGGACTTTGTGCAAAAAACAAACAAACAAACAGAATGGAACAGAATAATAAGATTAAATGAGAACTTACCAGTTTGAAGTTTGTTCTTGATTTTATGAAGAGTTACGTTGGTGATTACGTGAAGAAGACCCGCCAGGCCGCATGCGCACCAATCTTCAAAGCAGTGGTATGAAATCACAAATAACAACACCGAAGTGACATAGTAAGATGCGTGACGCGAGAACTACCAGATGATCCTTTATGAGAGAGGGTTGGGCATGGCGGACATGTAATCACCAACGTAACTCCTCATAAATTCAAGATCAAACTTCAAACTGGTAAGTTCTCATTTAATCTTACTATTTTACTTCGGAGTCATGTGAGTGATTCCGTGAAGAGGTCAAAGCTTTGTGATTTCATGCCGCGGATTACAAATCTCGGCATCCCACTGCATTGATTGACTCGATTGAGAAATTAATGCATTATTAGTAACATTGCATTTAATGCAGTAATAAAGTTTATTTTAAATATATAAACAAACAACAGTACCCATCTATCCCAGGGCACATTAAACAGAACTTAAAATAGCATTGGCAAACAGCCCTGGATCGGCAATTGGCCGATGATAGAAATTCTGAACATCAGCTCATTTGCCCATCCGGCAGCCGCCAAAATAGGCCGCCAACGTAGCTGCGGCCCTAGTGGAATGAGATGTAAACACACTATCTAAATGATACGCTGACGTTGACGCTGACCTGGTGGAATGAGATATACAATCATCAGTGTTAATACCTGTATAACCCAGAACCTGCTGTAGCCACCTTGAAATAGTCTGAACCAACCTTCCTTTGTGTAGCTGTTTGTTGACTAATAAACAATGCTGATTCCATACTTAGGATTCTGGTGGCCTTGATAACATAGACGTGAGACCGTGGGGTATCCGAAATGATCTTAAATCATGCCACCCCTGGTCTGGTCTGCTTGTGTAGACCAGAAAGTAAAATGTATTGGCACCTGCAGCCAATTCCATCCTATCTAGCCAAAGCGTTTGCAATGTTTGCCGTTGTTGTGCTGAATTGTCATAACTAAGGATGTAGCTGGAACCCTTTGGTGAACTAATGTTCACACATTTTCAATAACCAACTGCATAATCTTGTAGTGAGAGAACTTGTGTCAAGATCTTTTAACAACTCGATATCCGGGTTGAACCCGACAGTATAGTTCCCTTATGTTGCAGCTGCAGTGTCTCTATAACAGAATTATTGTCAAATACCATTTAAAATGAACTGGAAAATGTCAGTAATCTGTACCATATTAAATGTAACATTAACATTTAACTAAAACACTTCTGATCCCCTCAATAGGAATGTAATGCTTTTTTGGGTGTGATCCCTGCACACTCCAGTGAGCACCTTCATGGCTTGATGGGACAACCTGAGGCATGTCAATCCATTCAAAATGTGTAAGTCAATAATTGTGTTACTGTGCAAAGGCCGATCTCCTGAACCACAGTTTGAAACAGCAAGTTCTTGTTTTTTGGAATAACCGTATAACGTTGTGCCATAATGCCTGATAAAGCAGGCAACATGGATGCTTGGCCAGTCTGACAGTACGAACCCAAGTGAGGTCTTGCTGACTGTTTTAAGACCTGGCTAATGAGGCAAAAATGAGGAAGACATAAAAGACCATTCACCCTATTGAAGCGAGAATGTATTTCTCCGCACTGTTGTGCCACATAATTTTGCAATCAGTGAATAAACATGCACCAACATGTCAATATTCGATGAAGTATTGAACCATACTTTCATCATACTTTGAGATCCAACACTTATTCTCTGTTATCATCGATCTGAACTGGATGATACACTAGTGGCAAAAGAGATTTAGGTCAATTATTATAGGATACTTTTACTTGATTACCATGTGACTAACATATGGTAGTCACATAACATTGTAGAGCAGCAAGTTGAATTTGAGCATGTAGAATATGTATATTCGCTCAATAGACCCTTACCCATGGGGTGCATCTAGTGTATATTTTTAGTTGATACCAACAATTGAAGAATTGGTGACATGCAATCTCCAATACCTCCAAGTAGGTGATGGTATTCGGAACTTCTAATCTTAGAGTCCTAAGCATCAGTTTGTAATAACTGAATTCAACCGACCATATTAATGTAGCGAGTTTCAAGTTCAAGTTCAATGAGTTATTGTCATGTTCAGCAATGCTGAATACTGTTACTTCTTCATTGTGACTGAGGTAGCTTCAGCTGACAATAGCATAAGGTAATTAACAATGGTCTAATTGCACATACACGATATCAGTTCCTTGATTTGCTCGGCTGAAACACAGCTGCTATATTGCCAATTACTCTTGATGAAAATAAAACTCAGTTTTATAACAGATTGCTATAACTCTAATCTCTTGCCACAAGGCAGAGTCAAGGCTAATAATAATAAAAGGTAAATCCCAATGACCAACAACAGTTTATCCCATACCCCAAACCTTGACTGTTATAGTACAGTTATATTGTCTTTGATAACCTCTGTAATGGGATTTGCATAGCATGGATCTCTGACCCATATGAATCTGTTGTTAGTCAGGAAAAATAAGTTTTCATATTCGGAAAGTTCATATGCCCGACACTCTCCATTCTTCATAATAACATGCCACTCCTGCCTTATTCCATGGGTGATTTGCATAAGAACTTTTGACCAATTTCTGAACCTTATTTTTTTTTTAAATAACCCTGGCCATAATCCAAACTTGCTTGGAATGCTTAGACTGTGCCTCAACCAAATATATTTACCCTTTGTGTGTTGTACAAACAAATGTAAATATTACAACTTGTGAACGGTGCACTACCCATATTTTGAAAGTGCTAGACCCATTTTGTTGAGTAGGATCGGTAAGCTGCATGGAATTTCTGAGCTATCATGCTGCCACCAGCTCCAGTGAACCGCTTACTGCTGATGAGCGCCTGAAATGATGACTTCTGCCCGCCGTTGGTCTAATTGATTCATCTGCCAGGCTTTCTTCCCCTGTTGAATAGGCCTACCTGAATAACAGATTCAGTGGCTGGCTCTCACATCCCCCTGTTGGCGCTGTTCACTGCCGGCACATATGTGCTTAAGTATGTTCTATTGACTTCTTTAGAGCCTGGAGTCAGTTATATCTTGACCTTTTGCTCTACCCTCCTCAGAGAGGGTGATTCGTAGGCAACCCGAACAGGCACTGCCCCAGGCCACAGGATACCAATACTGATACGAACCCATTGGCCTTAACCCAAATAGAATATTCTTCTAGAATATGATCATTAAAGTACAGTTTGATTTTGTTCTGGATGAGATTATGCGGAAAGCTTCGAAAACTAAAAACTTGACATTCGAAGGTCAAAGGATTAGTATTTATCGAGACTATCCACCAGAGGTCGCCAGGAAACGAAAAGCATTCAATGAAGCCAAAAGTCTTATGCGTGGAGTAGAAAATCTGAGATACGGTTTGAACTACCCAGCGACTTTACGAGTTTCTTATAAGAAAGTGGAGTACTTTTTTAAGACCCCAAACACAGCATTGGAGTTTGCTCAGCAGTTCAAGACTTGAAGAATACCTACAAGCAAGTTATACTGACTTTTACCATCTTCAGATACTCAACATGAACTTTTAATATTTACTGAGACTCTTCAAGAGGATATTGGACTTGATGGAATAGACAATGTCGAATGGAATGGAGGGGAATAAAACAAGATTTGACAACGTCATCAGGATATCTGGACATTGATAATTAGTTCTAACATATAACTAACAAAAATAATTAATACACACATTAAGATTATAATACGGTTTTATTATCAGTTTTTTCCCACCCTATTTTTTTATTAATTAGGAATGTCTATTATTACTAATCACTATTACTAATAATTAATAATTAATTTTCCCTTTTCTGAACTGAATTAATTGTATGTTATTCATCTTTTTATATAGCCTTTGTATTTTTTATGTCTAATATTAGTTAGATTTCTAAGTTAGCTTTAGATATTGATATTTTTAAAGGAAGAACCTTTTTTTTTTATTCTTCCTTTTTTCTCTTTTTCTCTCCCCTTCCTGGGTTTTTTTTTTTTTTTTAATATTATTATTCCCCCTCCCCCCCCCTTTTTTTACATTATATATATTATACCCCCGTTAAAATATTGTTAAGGAATAGTAATTCCCTAATTCCAGGAGCTGGTCGTGTTGATAACATCGATGACGGAAGTCGTTAGATATATAGTCATCTTAATATGGCTGGCACAAACTACATCGATTCTAGATGTAGTTCTTTTTTCCTTTACACACAGTACTTCTATTTATTTTCTTTCTATCTTTTATATCTATAGTAATTTTTGGTTTGATTGGAGTAATATAATGTACCAAGGGAGATATATTCATGAGGGGCAAAAAAGAGATTTAAAACTACATCCACTCGGGGTTCAGGTGTAAGGTTGGGTTTATCGCGCTGATCCTTAGATCCTGCAGATCCCCATAAATCTAAAATGCAAGACTTAAAAAGAAATACGGGGAATGAGGGATTAAAATTCTGCAGTTGGAATGTTAAAGGTATTAATGAACCGATAAAGAGAGGAAAAGTATTGACATACTTAAAGGCAAGTAAAGCTGATGTAATTTACATTCAAGAGACCCATCTAAAAAAAGAGGCGGAAAACAGGTTGAAAGCTAAATGGATAGATAAAATATATCACTCTTCTTTTACACATAAATCAAGAGGCGTAGCAATATTATTTCGTAAAGGTACTTTATTTAAGCATACATTAACCATAGATGATAAAGATGGTAGATATATTATTGTGATAGGAGAATTAAATACAGAAAAAGTAATTCTTGTTAATATATATGGACCAAATTTTGATAGTCCATTGTTTTTTAAAAAAGTATTTAATAATATTCCGGAATTAATACAATATAATTTGATAATTGGTGGAGATTTCAACTGTACATTAGACCCTTACTTAGACAGATCTACAAAACAAAGAAAAAACAAATCACGTTCTAGTGATTTGCTAAATGCATATATGCAAACAACCAACATTAAAGATGTTTGGAGAACAGAAAATCCTACAGGACGAGAATATTCTTTTTACTCCCCAGTACATAAAACTTACTCAAGAATAGATTATTTTTTGGTGGATGCAAAACTTATCTCACTTACTTATGAAGCTAAATATGATAATATAATAATCTCAGATCACGCTCCAGTAACGTTTAAAATTAAAATTAATAATAAAATAGAAAATTTAAGACAGTGGAAATTTAACCCACAAATTTTAAAAAACAAAGCCACTCAGGAATATATCATAACTCAAATTAAAACTTTTTTTGAAATAAATGATCAACCAGAGATATCGCGTTCTTTATTGTGGGAAACATTTTAAGGCATATCTTCGAGGAATAATGATTTCTTCACAAGCATTTGACAATAAAAAGACTCGGAAAGAACAACAAGATCTAGAAAAGGAGATTAAGGAATTAGATATACAGAATGCAATAAAACCAGATACGACATTACATAATAAAATTGTTATATTGAAATATAAATTAAATAAAATATATACAGATCAAGTGATAAAATTTTACCAACATACTAAACAATTTACAGTTTGAATTTGGGGATAAGCCCCAAAAACTGCTGGCTCGACAATTAAGGAAAATTGAAGCGGAAAAAATTATACATAGGATTAAATCACAAAATGGTGATTTATTAATACAACCTAAAGATATTAATGAAAGATTTATGCAATATTATAAAAATTTATACACTGCTAAAACAACAGTAAGTAAAATAGAAATAGATGCATTTATAAAAAAATGTAACTTGAAAGGACTGGATTTACAAAATAGAAAATTATTAAATGCTGATATTTCAATAAATGAAATTAAAGAATCTATTAGATCATTAAAAAACGGTAAAACACCAGGACCTGATGGTATAGGTTCGGAATTTTATAAAACATTTCATGAATATATAGTTCCATATTTAAAATCACTATATGAACAGATATATACAGAACAGAAGCTTCCAGATACATTGAACGAATCGATTATAACACTCATACCTAAAATAAATAAAAAGACTTAGACGAACCAGGATCATATAGAGCAATAGCTCTATTAAATACAGATCAAAAGATATTAACAACAATATTAGCAAAAAGATTGAGTTCAATTGTTGATGAACTAATACATCCGGATCAAACTGGATTTATACCAAAACGATATTCTTCATATAATCTAAGACGATTGTTTAATATTATATATTCGAAAAGAAGTGATAAAAAAGATTTAGTAGTTATTTCGCTTGATGCAGAAAAGGCTTTTGACCAAGTGGAATGGCCCTATTTAATTTTCGGTGATGGAAGCTTTTAAATTAGGAGAGGAGTTTATTACTTGGATTAAATTATTATATGCAAATCCAATAGCTAGAATAACAACAAATCGAATGTTATCAATTAAATTTAATTTATCACGAGGTTGTAGGCAAGGTTGCCCTTTATCACCTTTATTGTTTGCATTAGCAATAGAACCACTTGCTCAGAGGGTAAGACTACACCCGGAAATATTGGATATGATACCGCAAATACTAAGAATAAAATTTCCTTATATGCAGATGATGTATTACTTTATATCACTCAACCAGAAATAAGTATTCGAAATTTGTTAAAACTAATAACGGAATTCGGATCACTTTCAGGATACAGTATTAAATTGGAATAAAAGTGAACTTATGCCTATAACAATGAATAAGTTACATATATTACAACAATTTCCTTTTAAGATAACAAATGAAAATATTAAATATCTTGGGATTTTTGTTACAAAAAGATTTAATTCTCTATTTAAATCTAATTTTCCCCCATTACTAGATAAAATTAAATAAGAATATTTCATACTGGAAAAGTTTACCTATTTCGATGATAGGGAAAATTAATGCAATAAAAATGATTTTTCTTCCACAATTATTATATTTATTTCAATTAATCCCGATATATCTTCCAAAAATTTTTTTTAAAAAAGTAGATTCTTTAATTACGAATTTTATTTGGGATTATAAGATTCATAGAATAAATAAAAAACATTTATGTAAGTCTAAAATAAATGGAGGATTAGCGTTACCAAACTTGATGTTTTATTACTGGGCAGTTAATATTAAAAACATGAATTTTTGGTTAGGAGAAATAGATAATAAACCAAATTGGTTAAGTATGGAAGAAGAAGATTGTTCTCCATTAGAAATTAGCTCTATAATATTTGCTAATATTAATGTAGCTAAGAAAGTTTATAGTGAAAATCCGATAATAGAAAATGGAATCCGCATATGGAAACAAATAAAGAAAGCATTAAAACTAAAATCTATACCAATAAGTCTTAAGATTGTTAATAATTTTATGTTTAAACCTTCGATTTTGGATAAGGCTTTTTTTACAATGGAAAAATAAAGGAATTTCTAAGATGGGTGATCTTTATAAGGAAAATACTTTTCTTTCATTTCAAGAGTTGCAACAAATTTATGGGCTACATAATAAAGAATATTTCAGATATTTACAAATTAGAAAACTATGCCTCTGTAAATATATATGAATTTAGAAATAGAAAAATAGAAATTTTAGATGAATGTTTGAATAAACATCCAAATATGGAAAAAATGATATCATATATATATAATATTTTACTGGAAAACGATACTCCATCAACAGAAATATACAGAGAATCTTGGGAAAAGGAATTAGGCCAAATAATAAGACCAGAAATATGGGATGAAAGTTTACAACATATACATTATTGTTCATTAAACGCTAAACATTCTCTTATACAGTTTAAAATATTACATAGATTACATTACTCTAAATCTAAATTACATAATATTTTTCCAAAAATATCTCCAATATGTGACAAATGTCAAATTTCAGAAGCAAATTTGACACATTCATTCACTAACTGCATAAAAATTGTAGAATACTGGAAGGAAATATTTAAAATAATCTCGACTGTTATTAATATAAATATAATCCCTGACCCAAAGCTGATTATACTTGGAATAATTGAAACTGACCAATTAATAACAACGAATCAAAGAACTTTTATTGATTATGGTTTAATAATTGGGAAAAAATTAATATTAAAATTTTGGAAAGGCCCTGCATTCCCAACAATCAAAATGTGGAATATAGAAATGTCGGAGACACTTCATTTGGAGAGATTGAGGCTTGTCCTTATGGATAGGTTAGATCTCTTCAGATGTATTTGGTCTCCATATATTAAATATTTGCAGGGTCGTAATGGTTCGGCGCGGGAACCTGACTGAGGCCTGGACATTTGAGTGGATGAAGAGATACGTATAATAAATCATGAATATATCTATAAGGACGGATTATTGACGAATATTTTATTCTCCATCAAACCTCTTCTTATTCTTTATTCTATTTCCTAATTTCTCTATTTTCTTATATCTAAATAAAAAATAAAAAAAATAATATAGAAACACACTAGCTTAATATTAGAATGAATATAAATATCATTAGATTTATAAGAACATTGTTAGTATTATTAGCATTTCCTAGTATTTTATATTTTTAATTATATAAAATTATATGCTTTTAATGGTACAATAATTTTAAATTTAGCGATAAAATAAATATTGTTAACATTAGGAAGAAATAATAAGAATTATATAAGATGTACTAACTTTTTGTATCAATAATATCATAAAATTTGGTCTTATACTTAATAAAATTAGAAATAAAATGATAATTACTAATAGTACGAGTATAATGCTAATATTGTGAATGTATTAGTAGTATTATGTATCTTTAATTATATAAAATACATAATTCTGAAATCTATAACTAAGGATAATACAGTATAAATAATATTATTAGTATGAATCAGTTATTACGACTATGTATATTTACTACTGAAATATAATGTAACTGGTTGTTATTTTGTTTCTATAATAAATAAATTAAAAAAAAAAAAAAAAAAAAAGAATATTCTGCTGGGATGGCAACTTTGTTGTCAGGAAAAAGGTACCCTTCATCCCTTGGGGTATGCCCTACGGCCACGGAGACTCAGTGTCAGCAGGATACTGACCCGTCTTGGTCTCTGCCTCCAAGAGGGAAACCTCTGTAGCACTGTATGCAACAGTTGCTGTATTTGGGATAGTCGTTTCAAACGCACTACCCAGCCCCAGTGAGGAATTCATCCCCCGACTCCCTGGGCCTTGCTATCAAGCCCCGGTGGAGAATCATCTCCCGACTCCGTGGGCGTAGCAGATTATGTGTGAACTTGAGCAACCCTGTCCTAGGCGTTGCTGGCACCGCCTTTCGTAAAGGCCGGCGCTTTTTGACATGAAGCAGCCCTGTACCAGGTGCTGCTAGCACGGCTCTCCCATAGGCCTGCACATGAAGCAGCCTTATCCCAGGCGCTGCTAGCACGGCCTGTCCTATAGGCCCGCACTATTACACGTGAAGCAGCCCTGTCAGGCGCTGCTGGCGTGGCCTGTCCCATAGGCCCGCGCTATTACAGTATAAGATCACTAACCAACATTTTTAGTGTACAGTTTTACCTGTGAAGGATTAAAACAATTCACAGCAACCTCTGCTAAACAACAAGGATTACATTTTCAGAGACATATAACAATAACATTTTATGACTTTAACTTTGTTTTTAGCTTTTAACTTTAAGAAAAACACTATAACATACATACATTTTGTTATAAGGATAACCCTTTGTAGCCCGACTCACCTGAGTCCAAATAGGGCTGAATTAGTCCCATTTAATTCCTTGCCTGGGGACCAATGTCTGTGAGCCACTGACCCCACTGTCAGTGACTCTAGCGTTACTTCCTTGCTGTTCCAACGGCATCCCCACAGGCTGGGAGCTGCTGACAACATTGTAAGGGACTCTGTTTGAATTTCTTGCCGTTCCAATGGCATCCCCGCAGGCTGGGAGCCGCTGACTATACTGTCTGTGACTCTGCTTGAATTTCTTGCCGTTTTTACAGCATCCCCGCAGGATGGGAGCCGCTGAGTGCACTGTTAGCGGCTCTTTATCTCGCAACCCGATCAATTTTCCGGTTATGCGCTTCTGCGGTCGGACTGGGTTTCCCCACAGTCCATAACTGGCACACTCGTCGGGCTGCGAAACTGGCAGGAAAACCTCTGTGAAAAGAGGCTCCTGCCTGAAAAACCCTGGTAAGTAAAAAACAAACTTACCTTCTAGGTTTAACTTACCGCTTGCAGGAGCTCTGTCCACTGGTGCACATGCGGCCTGGAGGGTCTTCTTCACAGAATCACTCACGTGATTCCGAAGTAAAATAACATATTCACATATTACATATTGTGGGAGGAAAGAAAAAGGGAAAAAAACACAGCAATTAAAAAAAACAGTAGAATGGTACAGTAAAGTTAGTCCCTGGTGAGATAGGAGTTTACAGTCCTAATGGCCTCTGCGAAGAAACTCCTTCTCATCCTCTCCATTCTCACAGCATGGCAACGGAAGTGTTTGCCTGATCGTAGCAGCTGGAACAGTCCGTTACAGGGGTGGAAGGGGTCTCCCATGATCCTATTGGCTCTGGAGTTGTACCTTCTGATGTGTAGTTCCTGCAGAGGGGCAAGTGAAGTTCCCATAGTGTGTTTGGCTGAATGCACTTCTCTCTGCAGAGCCTTCTTGTCCTGGGCAGAGCAGTTCCCAAACTAAATCGTGATATTTCTGGACAAGACACAGCCGCTGAGCAGAAGCACTGGATTTTGCCTGAGGTGGTAAAGGCGCTGCCTTGCCTTACTCACGAGTGCTGCAGCGTCCATGTCATATCCTCAGAGATGTGGACTCCCAGGTATTTAAAACAGCTCACCCTATCCACAGCATCCCCATTTATCCTCAATGGTGTGTACGTCCTCGGATGATGTGCCCTCCTAAAGTCCACGATCAGCTCCTTAGTTTTTTTGATGTTCAAGAGGAGGCTGTTGTCCTGACAACAGAGTGCCAGATCAGCCACCTCCTCCCGGTAGGCCTTCTCATCGTTGTCTGAGATCAGGCCAACCACCACAGTGTCATCAGCAAACTTGATTATTGAGTTGGAGCTGAACCTAGCCACACTGTCATGTGTGTACAGGGAGTACAGTGGGGGCTGAGGACGCCTGTGCTCAGGGTGAGGGACTTCAATGTAGTTCCCCCCATCTTGACTACCTGGGGCCTGGCGGTGAGAAAGTCCAGGACCCAGGCACACAGGGGGGTGTTGAGCCCCAATTCCAGTAGCTTCTCGGCCAATCTGGTGGGGACTATCGTGTTGAAGGTTGAACTGAAGTCTATGAACAGCATCCTCATGTAGCCCTCCTTCTGGCTGTCAAGATGACAGCTAGAAGGTGTAAAGTTTAGACATACAGCGTGGAAACAAGCTCTTTGGCCCACCAAGCCCATGCCAACCATCGATCACGTGTACACTAGTTTTGTGTTATCTCAGTTTGGCATACTACACACTAGGGGCAATTTACAGAAACCAATTAACCTATAAATCTACACTTCTTTGGAATGTAGGAAGAAATTGGAATACCCAGCGAAAATCCAAGTAGTGGCAGGGAGAATGTACATTCTCCGCACAGACACCCGTAGTTAAAGGTTCAAAGGGTTCAAAGGTTCATTTATTGTCACATATGCCAATTGGTGTAGTGAAATTCAAGTTGCCATTGCAGCACACTAATAAGAATACAACACAACATTAAAGAAGAATTTAACATAAAAGACAAAAACATCCCCCCACAATGGTTCCCACTGTGAGGGAAGGCACAAAGTCCAGTCCCCATCCCCTTGTCCACCCATAGCCTATTGAGGACTCCGCAGTCGCTCCTACGGGGCCCGATGTTTCAGGCAGTTCTCGCCGGGTGATGGTGCTCCGGCATCGGGAGAACCCTCTCAGCGGCTTGGGATGCCTGGAACGGCTGCATCCTAGTCAGGATTGAACCCCAGATCTCTGGCACTGCTAGACAGCAGCTCCACCTCTGCAGTCTGAAGTTGAGTCCCAAAGTTGCAGTAGGTCCTCCTCCAGGAGCATCTTGAGTTTGCTTCACTGTAACTCAACAGCCTTCCAGCACCCATGCTGTATTTACAGGGGGAGATGCATAGGACCTCAAGACAAATACCTGCAGGCAAGGAAGGCAATGCAAGAATACACGTGGGATATTGGACAGGTTTTTGAATGTTGATGTACCTTGATTGTTTGGTTTGGAATGTTTACTTTGCAATCTTGCCGGCTTTGCAATGAGCAACAGCAGAGAAGGGCGGCCCAGTGGTGCAGCAGTAGAGCTGCTGTCTTACAGCACCAAAGACCTGGGTTCCATCCTGACTACGAGTGCTTGTCTGTACGGAGTTTGTACGTTCTCCCCATGACCACGTGGATTTTCTTTGGGTTCTCCAGTTTCCTCCCACACTCCAAAGACGTCCAGGTTTATAGGTTAATTCGCTTTGGTAAATGGGTAAAAATGTCCTGAGTGTGTAGGATAGTGTTAGTGTACAGGGTGAACGCTGGTCGGCACGGGTTTGGTGGGCCAAAGGGCCTATTTCCATAATTCCCTAAAGTCTAAAAGACTAAAGTAAAGAAGGAAAGTGTGGAACTCCTCCATGGAAATGGAATACAGGTTCTGTTACTTGAATCACAGTATAATATTTATTTCATTAAGAGATAGCAAATTAAGTGAAATTACCTGCTTAATGTCCACTTTCTTGTCAGTACTCATGATATCTTCACCCTGTGGTCATCTGTTTTCCCACCAGCATTTGATCACCATAGGAAAATTCAAAGGGTGGCTTTCCTCAACCCTGGCTACCTGTTGTGTAGGAAGGATCTGCAAATGCTGGTTTACACTGAAAATAGACACAAAATGCTGGAGTAACTAAGCAGGACAGGCAGCTACTCTGGAGAGAAGTAATAGGTGATGTTTCGGGCCTAAACCCTTCTTCAGACTGAGAGTTAGGGGAGAGGGATACGAGATATGGAAGCTTACAACCCAGTGGTATGAATATTGATTTCTCTAACTTCAATTAACCCTTGTTTCCCTTCTCTTACCGTCCCTCCCCACCCTAGTTCTCCCACTAGTTTCAATCATAGAAACATAGAAATTATTTGATATTATTGCAATGGAAACAGAAGGAATTTGTATATGTGGGGGGGATCTGAATGTTGTACTGAATCATAGGCTTGATACGACAAGTAAAAAGAAGAATAAGAACCAGTTAACAAAACTACTAAACACTACCTGTGCAGAATTTGGTTTTCTTGATGTCTGGAGAAATTTTCACCCTCTAGAAAGAGGCTATACACATTACTCAATACCGCACTCAGTTTACTCCAGAATAGACTATTTCTTAATGCAGAAAGAAGACTGTTATAGGGTAATGGATTGCAGAATTGGTGTGGCAGATGTATCAGACCATAATGCCATATACTTAACAATTCAAATGGACAGTAGAAGGAAAAACACAGTGTGGCGATTAAATGTTGGCATACTGAATGATAAAACAACTGTTAATGATATTAAATTGGAAATCAAAACTTATCTAGAGGAGAATGACAATGGGGAGGTGGACCCATCCATACTATGGGACTCATTGAAGCCTGTAATACGAGGTAGGTTAATAGTGAGGGTATCACATATTATAAAGGCCAGAATGAAAACATATAATAAGTTGATAACAGACCTGAAGGATTTAGAACAGAAGTACAAAAATAATAAGGACCAGAGAACTTAATAGAAGATTTGAGGGGACAAATGGATGGAATATTGGGTCACGAGGTGGAGAAAAAAGCAAGATTTGTAAAACAGGCACATTATGAGCTTGGCCCTAAATCCACTAAAATACTTGCCCGAAGGCTACGCAAACAACAGGCTGACAACACCATACACAAAATTAAGGACCCCTGTACACAGAATTTGAAGAGTGATCCAAAAGAAATAGAATATTTCTTCCAGGAATATTATAACGAATTATATACACAAACATCTACAGTAAATGGGGAATCAATGAGGACTTTTATAAGTACAATAGATCTGCCCTGTATAGGAGAGACACAAAATAAAATAATCACAGCAGAAATATCACTGGAGGAGATAGAGAAGACAATTGATAGGATGAAATCAAACAAGGCCCCAGGCAGCGACGGTTTCCCTATAGAATGGTATAAAATATTTCGGAATGAGCTGAACGCACTTCTTCTGAGAACCTTTAACTGGATTATCAAAGAAGGCAAGACACCCCCATCATAGAAAGAGGCAATTATAACATTAATCCCCAAAGAGAACAAAGACAAGGAAAATTGTTCCAACTACAGACCGATATCAATTTTAAATGTGGACTATAAATTATATTCTTCAATTATCTCCAAATGATTTGAAAAGTTCATGCCAGATTTAATTGATGAAAACCAGACTGGTTTTATAATAGGCAGACAAACACAAGACAGCATTAGAAGAACCCTACATATAATACACAAGAATCAAAAGGAAAGTACGCGTGCTGTCCTGATAAGTCTAGACGCGGAAAAGGCTTTCGACAGGGTTAATTGGGAATTCTTATATCAAACACTAGAAAGATTTGGCTTTACCGAAGAGTCAATTCAAGTTATTAAAGCAATTTACCAGCAAGCTACTGCAAGAGTAAAGGTGAATGGGTCTTTAAATGAGAGATTTGCGTTAGGAAGAGGAAACAGGCAGGGATGTTGTCTTAGCCCTACCCTGTTTGCTATATATATTGAACCATTGGCTCAAGCAATTCGTCAAGATAGGGAACTGAAACAGAGAACATAAAATTTGCCTTTTCGCAGATGATGTAATGATGTATCTCACGGAAGTAAACACCTCATTTCCAAGGATGATGGGGATCATAGATAAATTTAATTTTTATGCAGGATATAAAGTGAATATTTCAAAAACTTAAATCCTCCTATTTAATTGTCTTCCTCCAGAACAAATCAAACAAAATTATAATATTAAATGGGATTCAAAATCAATCAAATACCTAGGGGTACATATAACAAAAAATATATCAATGTTGTATGGGGCCAATTATAATCACATCAACCAAAAGAAAGGATATAGAAAAATGGTCCACCTACCCAATTTTAGTAGTGGATAAATGTGGTGAAAATTAATATTTTGTCAAGGCTATTGTACTTGTTTCAATCTTTGCCAATAGAGGTACCATTAAAACATAAAACAATTATGGGATAAATTAATATCTAGATTTATTTGGGGAGGAAAGAAGGCCAGAATTTGATACACTACACTCCAGTTGCCAAAGGGCAAAGGTGGAATAGCACTTGCAAAGTTTAGGATGTATTTCTATGCAGCCCAAGTTCAACCACTAATTAATTCGTGTGAGGACAACTATATAGCTAGGTGGAAAGAGATTGAGACATATATCACTGACTTCCACATCTAAACATTTTTGGGAGAAAAAGCACTTCCTGGACATATCAGGAGCATAATCGATCCAATAACGATATTTACTTTAGAAATCTGGTTCACTCTTACCAGACAACTTAAATGAATAAACGACAAAATGTTTTAAGATGGATAGCTTTGGATAATGAATTTAAACCAGGGATGTATGACTCAACATTTAAAGAGTGGATGAAGAAAGGAATGACTGCATTTTGTACTGTTATTGAAAATGGAGACCTAAGAAGTTTTCAAGATTTGAAGGATAGATTTGCACTTCGGAACCAAGACTTATTTAGATACCTCCAACTGAGAGATTATTACAATAAAAAGGTAAAAAGGGAGGCACTAGAAGAAAATAATCCAGTGATACAAGTGATAGTTAGTGCGTATCATCAAAAAACATTAAGGATTATTTCTAAACTTTATCATAGTTTAATGGAATGTCAAGCTAAAACTACAATTTATGTAAAATTTAAGTGGGAAAAGGAATTGAACATCACAATCTCAGAAGAAGAATGGCATCATATGTGTGTAACACTACAGACATCCACTAATCCACAAAATTGGAGAGAATTTAATTGGAAAAATTTGATTTGTTTCTTTATTACGCCTAACATAAAAAGCAAGCAAATTCTAAGGCAACAAACGTGCTGGAGGCAATGTGGCCAAACAGACGCAAATCATGCACATGTCTTCTGGAGTTGCCCAAAAATAGAACCATTTTGGGACAGAGTGAATTCAGAATTAACGGAGGTATTAGGATATATAGTCTGCAAGAAGTGTTCCATTTTATACCTGGGTAATATAAATACAATGGTGCTGAAGGAAGACCATTACTTGGTTAAAATCCTACTCACAGCTGGCAGAAAGGCCATTACAAGAAACTGGCTTGCAGCGGACACACCCAGACTTAGACAATGGTTAGACATAGTACAGGAAATATTTGTCATGGAGAAAATGACATATTCTCTAAGAGTGAAAGAAGTCGGGTTTAACAGAAAATGGGAAAAAATGGATTAGGTATAGAAATAAAGACATCAACACTGTATAATGTTATAGACAATAATGTAAGTTATTGGAAAATGTTTTAATATGAAAATAGTTCTGTATACTGCATCATTAAGTGTAAACTGAACACCCCGCTACACTTTTTTAAAAAAATTAATAGCTTGTTATTGGAGGGAAAAAAATAATTCACAGTACATCTGATGTATAGCATTACATTTTCCTCCATTTTGTTTTTGATAAATAATAATAATAATAATAATAATAATAATAATAATAATATAAACAAAATAATCCTAACCCACCCGCCCTAAACGCCCCTTGGCAGCTTATTTTTTCACAATCCAAATATATCACAAAATCAAATGCACTTTTTAACAATAATAAAGTAACAAAACAGAATAAAGGCAGATCCCCACTTAATGTCAAGTGCCCTCAGTCAACAGGTAGTTCCTTTAGACCCTCAAAGTATGATAAAAAGTGTTCCCATTTCAAATAAAACTTTTTCACAGACCCCCTCAATGTGAATTTAATCTTTTCTAACCTTAAAAAAAACATGACGTCTTCCAGCCAAGCAGCGACAGATGGAGGAGTGTTAGATTTCCAGACCTGCAAGATTCTCCTACAGGCCAAAAGTGATGTAAATGTAATGATATCAGGGTTGTATTTAAAACCCAAGGTTTTATCTGCTACACCAAATACAGCTACAAGCGGGCAAGGTCTCACTGTCATCCCAAGGACTTCACTGATGGTTTTAAAAACCACTGCCCAGTAGTTAACAAGTTTGGGGCAAGACCAGAATGCATGAGCTAGATTGGCTGGAGAGAACGAGCACCTATCACAGCCAGCGTCCGTCCCTGGATATATGTTAGCAAGCCTGGCTTTGCTTAAATGAACCCTGTGTAAAACTTTAAATTGTATGAGCCCCAATCTAGCACATGATGACGAGGAGTAGACTTTTGTCAGCACTTCTGTCCAGCATTCCTCAGTCAGATTCATACCAAGGTCGTCCTCCCACCCAGCTTTAACTTTGTTCAGGTTTTGATCTAAATGCATCAATCGAGAATATACTGCAGAGATCAGTCCTTTATTTGCAAAGGTAAGAGTGAGTTTATCCAACACTGTGACAGGAGGGAGATCAGGAAAAGAAGGAAATTGTTCCATCGCAAAGTGGTGAACCTGAAGATATTTAAAGAAATGATTATGTGGGAGACCATGTTTTTTGTGTAGGTAGTCGAAACTATCAAATATGTTGTTAGTGTATAAATCCTCAATGGACATAAGACCATTCAAACCCCACTGTCGAAAGGTTGAGTCAAGTGTAGAGGGGGGGAATAAATGGTTACTGTGAATGGGACCCAGAACTGAAGCTGATGTAAGCTTATAATGGCAATGAAATTGGTTAAAAATTTTGATGGTTGATAGTACGACAGGGTTGGATGTAAATCTAGAGGGTTTCAATGGCAGGGAGGAATATACTAAAGCTGGGAGAGACGAGGAGTAACAGGATTGTGATTCAAGCAGACACCAGTCTGTATCTGGTCGGTGGAGCCAGAGTAATATCTTTTGGATATTGGATGCCCAATAATAATTAATAAAGCTAGGAAGGCCCAGTCCACCTATTTCACGATCTCTTCGGAGAGTGTTGTACATTTCATTGTAATGTTGTATGTTTTGTTGTTATATTTGTGTTATATTTGTGCATACATAAAAGCAATAAAAACTAAAGTGGATAAAAAAGAAACATAGAAACATAGAAAATAGGTGCAGGAGGAGGCCATTTGGCCCTTCGAGCCAGCACCGCCATTCAATATGATCATGGCTGATCGTCCGCTATCAATAACCCGTGCCTGCCTTCTTCCCATATCCCTTGACTCCACCAGCCCCGAGAGTTCTATCCAACTCTCTCTTAAATCCATCCAGTGATTTGGCCTCCACTGCCCTCTGTGGCAGGGAATTTGATAAATTCACAACTCTCTGGGTAAAAAAGTTTTTTCTCAGCTCAGTCTTAAATGACCTTACCTTTATTCTAAGTCTGTAGCCCCTGGTTCTGGACTCACCCAACATTGGGAACAATCCTCCTGATTAATTTTACTGTTTGGTTGTCTCATTGTCATCAATGGTGGACGCGATCTCGCTGGCCCTCCACTCCGCTCTGGACCACTTGGAAAACAAAAACTCATATGTCAGGCTGTTATTCATTGATTACAGCTCAGCATTTAATACAATCATCCCCTCCAAGCTGGTTACCAAGCTCTCAGATCTGGGTCTCTGCGCATCCCTCTGCAATTGGATCCTCAACTTCCTCATTCACAGACCACAGACCACAGTATTGGTGGAAATGTGTCAGCCTCGATAACAATCAGCATGGTAGCACCTCAAGGCTGCGTGCTCAGCTCCCTGCTGTACTCACTCTATACTCACGACTGCGTAGTTGGTCATAGTGCAAACTCCATCATCAAGTTCACTGACAACACCACTGTTGTGGGACGTATCACTGATGAGGACGAGTCAGAGTATAGAAGAGAGATCGACAGACTGAACAAATGGTGCCAGCACAACAACCTGGCGCTCAACACCAGCAAAACCAAAGAACTGATTGTGGACTGGGGACCCACTGTCCCATTTATATCAACGGTAGAGAGGGTCAAGAGCTTCAAATTCCTGGGCGTGCATATTTCTGAAGATCTCTCCTGGTCTGAGAACACTGATGCAATTGTAAAGAGAACACATCAGATTACGGAGAGTCGGTCTGTCAAGAAGGACTCTCTCTAACTTCTACAGGTGCAAGTGGATAGCATGCTGACCGGTTGCATCGTGGCTTGGTTCGGCAACTTGAGTGCCCAGGAGCGGAAAAGACTACAAAAAGTAGTAAACACTGCCCAGTCCATCATCAGCTCTGACCTCCCTACCATCGAGGAGATCTATCGCAGTCGCTGCCTCAAAAAGGCTGTCAGCATCATCAAGGACCCACACCATCCTGGCCACACACTCATCACCCCGCTACCTTCAGGTAGAAGGTACATGGGCCTGACGACTGCAACGTCCAGGTTCAGAATTAGCTCTTCCCCACAGCCATCAGGCTATTAAACTCAAATGAAACAAAAATCTGAACATTAATAGACCATTATCTGTTTATTTGCAACTTATTTGTTTATTTATTCATGTGTGTATATATTTATAAAATGGTATATGGACACACTGATCTGTTCTGTATTCATGCCTACTATTTTCTGTTGTGCTGAAGCAAAGTAAGAATGTAATTGTCCTATCGAGGACACATGACAATAAACTCTCTTGAATCTCTTGAATCTTGAATCTTCCACTCATCCAACAAATAACCATTGTGCATTTCCTTGATCATTGTCTGCTTTGATCTGTTCTTTTCACACCTTACATATTCTTTGTACCCTTCCACATCTCGTTTCCCTCTCCCGTGACTCTCAGTCTGAAGAAGGGTCTCGGCCCAAAATGTCACCCATTCCATCTCTCCAGAGATGCTGCCTGTCCCGTTGCGCTACTCCAGCATTTTGTGTCTATTTGCGGTGTAAACCAGCATCAGTTCCCTCCTTCACAACAGGCAGCCTGGGTTGAGCTAAGCCACTCTTTGAATTTTCCTATTGTGATCAAATGCAGGTGGGACAACAGACAACCACAGGATGTCCCACTGAGTTACTCCAGCACTTAATGCCAGGCTACCTGTTGATGCTATGACTGATGATCCTATTCTGTGAGCCATGTTCACAAGGGGACTGTGTACGTTAACAGGGGTACTGTGTACATCATTGGCATGCCCCCACGAGATGAAAACATCTGCTTACGCCACTTCCTTCATGCTTTTCCCTCTGTCCATTTTTTTGCTCCAGAACTGCTAACCATGTCACGATGCCCTCATGAGGATACGATTGTGCAGGGGGCAACACGACAAAGTTCTTGACAACCAGTCTCCCATGTTGTGCTGGGCTCTGCAGTGTGGGAGTCTGCTGGTGCCCTGCTCCATCACAATTGCGGGGCAAAATGATGTACACTTTGCCTTGTATATGATCATCAATCACAGCAACAGCAGGTCGGCTGGGTTGTCCAAAGACAACTCTGAATTTTTTTAATGGTGTTCAAATAGGTGACACGGTGGCGCAGAGGTGGTGTTGCTGCCTTACAGCACTGGAGACCCAGGTTCGATCCTAACTACAGTTGTTTGCCTGTACAGAGATCGTATGTTTTCCCAGTGACAGTATGGGTTTTCCCTGGATGTTCAAGTTTTCTCCCACACTCCAAAGCCGTAGGCTAATTGTCTTCAGTAAAAATTGTAAATCATCCTTAATGTGTATGATAGTGCGAGGGTATGGAGTGATTGCTGGTCAGCACGGACTCAGTAGGGTGAAGGGCCTGTTTCCATGCTGAATCTTTAAAGTCTAAAGTCAGAATGCAGATGCGACAACAGACATCACAGGATTTAAATATCATGAGTGCTGACAAGAAAGTGGACATTGACCAGCAAGTTTCATCCCATTTGTCGCATGCTAGTTGAATAACGAGGAAGTAGAAACCCTCCTTATTTTCAGTGCATTTCATAGTTGAGCTTCAAGGCAATTAGTGGCACCCTAAGCGATCACTTGAAGAGAGTGTCAATACCACCTGCTAGACCCGCCAAATAAGGATGAAGTTCTATAAGTACATAAAACTATGAGAGGCATAGATAGGGTGAAGAGTCACAACCTTTTTCCAAGGATGGAACTATATATATATACTAGAGAGCATAACTTTAAGGCAAGAGGGGCAAAGTTTAAAGGAAATGTGCATGGTAAGTTTATTTTACTCAGAGGGTGGTGAGTGCCTGGGATGTGTTGCCGCAGTGGTGGTTGGGACAGAAACAATTGTGGCATTTAAGAGACTTTTGGACAGACACATGGACATGCAAGAATTGGAGAGATATGGATTATGAGCAGGCAGATAGGTGTTGGTCTTGCCATCATGTTTGGCACTGAGATTGTGGGCCGAAGGGCTTGTTCTTGCACTGTACTGTTTAGGTTTTATGTTTTAAGATCAGACACCCTTTTGCGACAGGACAGATAATTTAACACTCTTAATTATCAGCAAAGGACAAAGAGCATAATACTGCAAATCTCTTAGCTCCAGAATGGAATAATCCTAACTTTCATGATCTGGACACATGACACAATATTTCTTGTGCATAGTTTTGAACAGATGTCAGTGAAGGGGATTTACTCCATGGCAAAATGGGTGGATGTAAGCTACTGCTGGGAGCTCTTCTTCCTCAACTGTCTTTCCAGAACTGGAGTATTTTCTGTTTGCCCATATCCTTTGCCCCAATTATGTTGTTTTTCACGGGGAATGTTACTTGCTCCGTACCTGGGAGAAAATAACTTCAATAAAGAACTTGATGATTTTTGATTTTATGTTGATTTTTGTTGCATTTAACTAATTGTAAAATGCATGATTTATAGCAACCTCTGGCAGAAATCAATCATCTGGCAGCCTTTAAATAGCATTAATGGGTATACCATTCATACAAATGACAAAATGAAGAGAAGGCTGAGGCAATGAAATCCAAATTGGCAAAGTCAGTGTTGCATTGAGTTAGCTATCATGATTTGCCCACTCTGTATACTTGTCTATTGTGCATGTAATGAGGTGCTCATCAGTATACTGGTCAAAGAGACCCGTTTAACATTTGAGTAGTCATGTACCAGGCACCATATTGGTTATGAAGTTCAAGTCCTTCAGCACCAGACCATCACACAAACCAACATCCCTTCCATTGACTCAATTTGCACCTCACTCTGCCTTGGCAAGGCCACCAGCAAAATCGAGGACGAATCGCACCTCAGTCACTCCCTCTTCTCCCCTCTCCCATCGGGTAAACGGTATAGAAGTGGAAAAATGGCACACCTCCAAATTCAGGGACAGTTTCTTCCCAGCTGTTATATGGCAACTGAACCAACAACCAGAGAGCAGGCCTGAACAACTATCTACCTCACTGACGAACCTCGGAATATATTTGATTGGACTTTACTGGCCTTTATCTTGCACTAAATGTTATTCACATTCTTCTCTTTATCCTGTATCTGTACATTGTGGATGGCTCGATTGAAATCATGTATTGTCTTTTCGCTGAGTGGTTAGCACGCAACAAAAGCTTTTCACTGTACCTCGGTACACGTGACAATAAACTAAACTAAACCATGTAATACTCGCTGTAGACTTTAGCAAACTATAAGTAACTCAAGAATGTACAAAACACATTTCAGCACTTTATTCATCCAAGCTAGGAGCCTTATAGCACAACGCTCTACATCTTCAAATTATAAAATAAATGACACTGGCTGAGTGTCCAATCAGTTTGGTTTGATAAAATATAGTGGAAACACTTTAATACATTTTTTATATGCGCTATAAATATTTTATTTAATATCATTATTAAATATTAAATTGCTATAAATTATGCAGATTAATCTGAATAACTGTCATGGTATACTGATTTTTGCAATTTTCAACCTCAAGATATAACATATTTTTAATGCTTTAGAAATGTAGCACAGTGGGAAATGCACGACTAATTTCTGGCGGGTGATTCTGATGAAGTTATAAAATATGTAATTTCGGCACAAATGAGTTCTGCCATCCCACCTCTCACCTTGAATTACTGCTTTGAACTCCCATCAAATGAATATATGGTCCGTACTCGGAAGTCTAAAAGAAAATCTAAATCAAACATTACCACTGCGCACGTTACAATTCTACTGCCATAGAGGATGACACTGCATGGAAAGACTGAGGGAGGGCTATTAATGACATTCCCTTCACAAGACTAAATTCACAGGGTGTGACTTTGGTGGAATATTATTTCATGAGCCGAATCATTGACACAAATGAATTGATTCCCATAATGGTTAAAAGCGTCATGATATAATTAGTGTTTATTAGAATACAATTGCTGCAGAAACAGGGAATGGAAAATCTATTCTCGTCACAGTCTGTTTCCCAGGGTAGTGAAGTCTATCACCAGAGGCCCCAGATTTAAGGTGAGAGGGGAGTAATATAAAGGGGATCTGAAGGTCAACTTTTTCAAACAGAAAGTGGTGGGTATGTGGAACGAGCTGTTAAAGGAATTGTGGAAGTAGTTATGATTACAATATTTAAAAGACATTTGGATGCATATATGGATTGGAAAGGCTTAGAAGAAATGTGCCAAATGCAAGCAAATGGTACTAGATCAGGTAAGTAACTTGGTCGGCATGGGTGATTTGGGCTGAAGGGCCTGTTTCTATGCTGCATAACTCAATGCCTATTATTAATTGATTGAAAGATACGGCATCAAAATATGTCATTTGGCTCACTGACCCATTCACACTAGTTTCATGTTGTCCACTTTTGGACCTACACATAGTAGGGAGAAGGAATAAAGTCCAATTAACCAACAAACCGGCATGTTTTTCGGATCTGGGAGGAAACCTGAGCACCCGGAGGAAAGCCAAGCAGTTACGGGAGAACATGCAAAATCCATACAGACAGCACCCAAAGTGAGGATTGAACCCGGGTATTTGGCGCTGTGAGTCAGCAGCTCTACACATTGTGCCAGGGTGCTGTCTTCCACAGTTTGAAAACAAAAACCTATTCCGTTGTCATTTTATAGAATAGGCAAATATCTATGTGAGTTCACTGGAACTTGGAATGTTAATGTTAGTTTGTTTTTTATACATGGACAAGATTTTTTTTTTTTTAATCTTTTAGGATTTAAAAAATGAGCAGAAATTAAGAAGAAAGCAAAGGCGAGATCAATGGAGATAAATGAAAGGTAAGAACAGCAATACATCAACAGCAGGGTGCCATTTTGTCTGGGAATTCAAGATGATGTGGTAGTAAACTATAATGTCTGGAGTTAGACCAATCTCTCTTTGCCTAAGCTGAAGTTCAAAAGTTTATGTTCATGTTATAGGAGCAGAACTAGGCCAGTTGGCCCATCTAGTCTAGTCCACCATTCAATCGTGGCTGATCTATATTTCCCTCTCAATCCAATTCTCCTGCCTTCTCCCCATAACCCCTGGCACCTGGGCTAATCAAGAATCTATCAATCTCCACCTTAAAAATATCCATTGACTTGGCCTCCACAGCCGTCTGTGGCAATGAATTCCACAGATTCACCACCCTCGAAGAAATGTCACCTCATCTCCTTTCTAAAGGTGCATCCTTTTATTCTGAGGCTACGACCTCTGGTGTAAGACTCTTCCACTAGTGGAAACATCCTCCCTACATTCACTCTATCCAGGTCTTTCACTATTCGGTAAGTTTTAATTAGGTCCCCCCCCCTCAACCTTTGAAACTCCAGCATGTACAGACCCAAGGCCTTCAAATGGTTTAAACACAGGAACTACAGATACTGGTTTGCAAAAAAAACCCACAAAGTGCTGGAGTAACCTCTGCACAAAGATTGTAGGAGGGGGAAGAAAACGGAAAAAGAGGTGGGGGTGGAACCTGCTTTATTCCCCACCCCTCCCCTCCCCTTCTTCAGCTTTCTCCCCCCTTCTGCAGTTATTTTGAGGAAGGACCCTGATGTTTCCTTTCCGTTCCATTGATGGTGCCTGTCCCGCTGAGTTATTCCAGCACTGTTTTTCTATTTTGCTCAATAAACACAGGATGGTAACATTCTCGTTCCATTTCCTTAAGATCATTTAGAAAACCATAGTAAGTTTAGACGTTTAGACTTTAAACTTTAAAGATACAGTGTGGAACCAGGCCCTTCAGCCCTCCAAGTCCATGCTGACCAGCAATCACCCTGTACACTAGTACTATCCTACACGCTAGGAACAATTTATAATTTTTACCAAAACCAATTAACCAACAAACCTGCACGTCTTTGAGATGTGGGAGGAACCCGAGCACCCGGAGAAAACCCACGCAGGTACAGGGAGAACATACTAACTGCATACAGACAGCCAAGTTCGAACCCGGGTCTCTGCTGCTGTAAAGTAGCAACTCTTCCACTACTCCACTGTGCTGCCCTATGATGCCATTCTGCCTCCCTATGCTATTAAGTTGAAAGTAATGCATGGTAGAACATACTGTAAATTGTGTGAAGCTCAGTTACAAAAGGCTGACAGTAAGTGAGCTTGCCAGGGAATTGTTTTTATATCAGTACAATCAAGGGAACAATGCACCATTTCTATGGCAATGACTAAGATCTGTAACTTGTCCAAATTTCAGATACCGGATTTATTTGGGGCTGAAAAAAACTTTATTGAAAACTTAACAGAAAACTTGCTGAAAAATATACACCAGTCTGGAGAGTAATCAGATCCCAAATCATACCTCACATTGCTCATGATGAGCAGAGGCAAACAAACGATTACAAGTAAAGAAAAGATTTTAGAAATGAGTAATGTAGCTATCTATCCTAGCACTGTTATTTTCAAGAGGTCAGCAATTATCTATCTCCCTGCAATTTCTAGGGTTGCAACTGCAAATGCTGGACTCTTAAGAGTTTTAAACGAGTGATCTGTACACTGGTTTTAAAGAAAAATGTTATTTCCCCTGGGATGGCTCATAAACTCACCCCTTATTGCAACCTTCTCAGCTAACCTCTGTAATGCCTCTTACCTATGACCCTGAATGGATTTAGATCTAAGGAGAAACCATTAATAACTGTTTTTCATTGTCGTATAAATAGAGATTTTTTTTAAAGAAAGATTGGGTTGCTTCCTATCCCATAAACGAAAATCTATAAGATATACAGTGTCCTATGAAAACTGTCTCATTAGCTGCGCTCCCACAGCAACATAATCTTTTTCATCTTCACCCCATCTTGAGTCTGAATTGGAGAATGAGACTTTAATGGAATACAATCTTTAATGACTCCTGTAAAAGCAGAAAGTTTAACTTCTTATAATGAACTACCTGTTTTCTCTCTAACAGCATACACATTTATAGCAATTTTCCGAATTTTGTGTAATGGTTTGGAGCAAACAAAATCATGGATGGAGTTTAGTCATACAAATTTCCCTTGTGTATTCACACCGTCTTTTCTGATATCTCGAAATCACATTTTATTTTATTTTAGTTTAGTTTAGAGACACAGCGTGGAAACAGGCCCTTCAACCCACCGGGTCCGCACCGACCAGCGATCCCTGCACATCAACACCCCCCTATACACACTAGGGACAATTTACGCATACACCAAGCCAATTAACCTACATACCAGTATGTCTTTGGAGATATGTATTCCAAAGTTGGTGAGGATGAAGAGATTTTGTGTTGTGAGTGTTGTAGACTGGAAGTTCAATTGTATTTATAGCTAGCACATCTTTTATCACAGATATCTGCCATTGAAGCATAATCTGTATTCTATGTAGCTAATTGTATCTTGTAAGTGACTTTAAAACACCTAGTTTTCCACGATAGTTCAACATATAATTCAATATGTAATTTTAAAGTTCCTCATTAGTTCAACACATTTACAAATAGATCAGAATAAAAGTGGAAATTGTAGTCTCAAGTAATGACTGAAATATCACTGAGAAGCCAGTTGTGGACCAACGCCAACTTTATCCAATACCCGTATTCCAGATGTATTCACGCCTAAACTCTTGGCTCTGCTTCATAATTATGAATTCACAGAAGATAGACACAAAACTGCTGGTGTGAATAGGAACCCTTCTTCGAACTGAGAGTCAGGGGAGAGGCCTACAAGAGGTTATCTCTAAAACTTTAAAAATGTAGCCAAAACCTGTCGTCAATTGCATATTGTCTCTCGGTGGAGTATTTCCATGCTCTTTAAACTCTAGGGGATTGTGCTTAGGTATGGCAATACTTCACTGAACCGTATGCATAAAAATAATTTCACAATCCACCTGCACACATGATAATAAAGAACCATTGAGCCATTGAGCCAGCATTATGTACACAACATGTTGAAAATAGGGTCAAGCTGCATCTCTGGAGAAAAAGAATAGGTGACATTTCAGGTCCGAACCCTTCTTTAGACTCTTTTATATGTCTATAACCATGATAATTTCTTGGTTGTCCACCCATATGACCACAGTTACAAACAGTTACACATAAGGGGTGGGGGATTATTATTTCTTATTTCAATCTAATGACATCTTTAACTGCCTTGGATGATCATTGATAAACTGATTATGAATTGTTTGTTTCTTTTAAATAAATATTTTAAAATATTTCTTTAAAACTCTTGCTGTTGTTTACCAGCTGTCAAACAATTTTGAATAATTTTCCAATGTATCATTTACTTACATCATAGTGTTTATTCCATCCACATTTTTACTAGGATGTTAACAGGACTCCAGTGTCTGAGCTGCAGGGAGAGGTTGAGCAGGCTGGGACTCAATTTCCTTGAGCACAGAAGGATGAGAAGTGATCTTACAGAGGTGTATAAGATCACGAGAGGAATAGATTGGGTAGATGCAAAGTCCAGAGTTGGGGAAAAGAGAACCAGAGGACATAGGTTTAAGGTGAGGGGAGAAATATTTCATAGGAATATGAGGGGTAACTTTTTCACACAAAGGGTAGTGGGTGTATGGAATGAGCTGTCAGCGGAGGTGGTTGATTATTGCAATGTTGCAAGGTTCTATTGCAATGTTTAAGAATCAATTAAACAGGTACATAGATAGGACAGGTTGAGAAGGATATGTGCCAAACGCAAGCAAGTGGGACTGGTGTAGCTGGGACATGTTGGTCGGTATGGGCAAGTTGGGTCGAAGGGCCTGTTTCCACATTGAATTAATCTAACTGTGACTTTAGTTTCCAACGGATCTGTCGCCTCTCTTAAACTGCATACAAACCTCTATCATATTGCGACCATTGTCCCAAGGGTATGCCTTACTATTTTACTAATTAACCTTTGTCTCATTGCACAAGACCAAATGTAGCCTATTCCTGTTGCAAAATTAAAGTGGTTAAATCAATTCATTTTGTGTTTTAAAATGTCACCTTAATTGATCACTAATATGTCATCAAACAATGCCAATCAAACCAGTGATCAGTTGGGATTTGTTTTTTAAGGCCCTCTTTTTGGGGAGAGAATATTATTTTACCTGCATATACTGAAAATTAATTAATTTGCTTGAAATAAGATGTCTAATTTCTAATGATAATGTTAGGCAAATTAATGATACAATGGCTAATACAATGCTTAACCTACTGAAAGTGCTGAAATATTGGAATTCTCTTGGAAAAAGTTTGTCCCTTCATTTTAAATATGTTTTTCATCTAAGCCAATGAATTAAAAGTTCAAATATGAACAGGATGTTTCATGACCAAAGTGTTTGTGTATGAATCATGAATTTTAAGCGTAATTAAATCATCTGGACCCACACTCTCTTGTTCCTTCGTGTAGAGGTGCACATTCTAACATGTCTTTAATGCAGACATCTGGAATAGTAGAAGAATTTCTCACCTCACGATCCCTGAAGTGTAGGTGTGACTCTCGCAAACAAATATGTATTGTTTGTAATTCATGTAATTAAATTGTAATGAACTCTCTATGGAGTGCTCCCCAGTTATTTTTCTTTCTCTTTGCAATGTTCCTCTCTTGAAAGAGCTGGAGTCTGGCAAGCAGCATCTGGCCTCCAGTCAAGATGTCCCTTCCTCAAGTTTTAGTGTAAGTTGTGAGATGCATCAGGCAACCTATCGTGGATTTGTTGCAACAAAACATAATTCTGTCATTCTTTCCCCCCCTCCCCTCCAAAAACCTATTCACTTTCCAAAATAGGAAAGATGACCAACATTTTCCACCTCAACACCAGGTCATTGTAGAACTTCACGGGTAGGTGAGTAAGTTGGTGGGCGGGCGGGTGGGTGGATGGGTGGATGGTGGGTAGGTGGGTGGGTGGGTGGATGGTGGGTGGTGTGTGGTGGGTGGATGGTGCATGCGCGGTGGGTTGGTGCGTGGTGGGTGGTGGGTTGGTGCGTGGTGGGTGGTGGGTGGGTAGGTGGATAGTGGGCTGGTTGGTTGATACATACAGCATAGTTCTCATCTAACACTCTCATTCACTCCTACATACTAGTGGTAATTTACAGTGCCCAATTAACACGCACACCCATATGTGTTTGGGATGTGGGGGGGAATCAAAGCATACAGAGGAAACCCATATGATCGCAGGAAGAATGTGCAAACTCCACACAGACAGTCCAGTGATCAGGACTGAACCCTACAAATTGAACATAGTTTCGGCTGACATTATGTGGTGGCAATGGTGTGATGGATGATGCAAGAGAGAAATAAATTCCCATTGTATTAACAACAAAGGCAGCAACATTAGTCCATTTTAAATTAAAATGTTAATATAGACAATTTACCATATTCTGAGCAATTATTTCTACTCTTACATTTATTGAATGGTATTTTTTTACCATGAAAAGTGCATCAATGATTGGTGGTGATCTAATTTTAGAGTTGAACATCAATCCCATTTCTAAACAAAAATGAAACATTTTTGCCGATTGAGTCAACTCAGAACAAAAGAGAATTCATACCGTTCAACTTGTTTTGATTCATGCTAACCATAGAGGTAATGAATTCCAGAAGAAGATGACTAAATCTCCTTCCACACATGGCGTTCTCTGTCTGTCACTGGTCATCACGCGGAAACGTGGACATCTTGTTTCCTCATCCATTCCCGTTCTTTCTGTAGACACAAAGTGCTGGAGTAATTTGGTTGCTCAGGCAACATCTCTGGAGAAATAAAGGTAGGTCATGTTTTGGGTCAGGGCCCTTCTTCAGACTGATTTCTTTTTCTACTTTTCTTCCTATCTTTGGCCTGGTTTTGGGAAGGGGGATAAATTAAAGAAAAGATCCTTGGAGAATAGTTTCATCACAAATTATTATTTGGTCATAGAATTGTATTTTCTCACAGAATTCTACGGCACAGAAACTGGGGTCACCACCAGCGTTACACATCACATCAAGGATATTCCCTTTGTTCTCTCCACCCCTTCTCTGATATTATGGCACACCCTTGCAACTTCTCTTATTCATTGATTCAAAAGGAAATAACCTTGTACCCTGAAGAATCTCTCATAGCTATAACTCTCTAGCCTGAGCCACTTCCTTATCAATCACCTTTGTTTGTCTCTGTTGCTATAACATTCAATAATAGTGCGCATTGGCTGCAAGTCATCCCACGGGTGGAGTTTCATGGCCATTCTGTGAGTGAAGCTGGTTGCCAAAACCGAGACCGACCCGTGGTGTAACTTGTGAGTCAGTCTATAAACTTCACCCTATCGGACTAAAATGTTAGGCGCCGCAGCTCAGGGACAGGCAGATAGTAATCTCAGAACAGGAGAAGATCTGTCCCTTTCTACCTCTCTCTCAAGATATCTGTGCAACTCAAAGATGACCTTGCAGGCCAGTAATATTGTGGGATAGTATCCAGTAAAGAGTGGCCAGAAACAAATTCAGAATCGTAGCACAGTTTCAAATTCATGTTTGTAAATAAAATAGGATCTTGAAATTATAATCTTTATCCCAGAAAAAATCTCACAGTGCTGAGTGTTGGTAGTTCAGTCTTGAAACTTCTTGCATCAATCAGATTGGGATGATAATATTTGAGCTGCACTGTCCCTCTATATCCCTCTAAACCTTTCCTATCCATGCACCTGTCCAAGCGTATTTTAAATACTTTAATGTTTTACATTAATTCATTCTATTTCTCTAGAGAAAAACAAACCTTGCATGACATCTTATAGAAACATAGAAACATAGAAACATAGAAAATAGGTGCAGGAGTAGGCCATTCGGCCCTTCGAGCCTGCAACGCCATTCAATATAATCATGGCTGATCATTCAACTCAGTATACTGTACCTGCCTTCTCTCCATACCCCCTGATCCCTTTAGCCACAAGGGCCACATCTAACTCCCTCTTAAATATAGCCAATGAACTGGCCTCAACTACCTTCTGTGGCAGAGAATTCCAGAGACTCACCACTCTCTGTGTGAAAAATGTTTTTCTCATCTCGGTCCTAAGAGGCTTCCCTCTTATCCTTAAACTGTGACCCCTTGTTCTGGACTTCCCCAACACCGGGAACAATCTTCCTGCATCTA
Source organism: Okamejei kenojei (assembly GCA_035221665.1). Taxonomy (NCBI): domain Eukaryota; kingdom Metazoa; phylum Chordata; class Chondrichthyes; order Rajiformes; family Rajidae; genus Okamejei; species Okamejei kenojei. The sequence goes on from CM069153.1 coordinate 20,112,644, forward strand.
GCCTGTCCAACCCCTTAAGAATTTTGTAAGTTTCTATAAGATCCCCCCTCAATCTTCTAAATTCTAGCGAGTATTGTAAGAGACATGTTATATTGTAAGAGACATGATAGATTTAAGCCCAATGTTGCAAACTCAGCAACTTGTGTTTCTACGGAGCTTTAAACAGACTGAAACAGCTTTAAACAGACTGAACTTGCTAGAGAGCAAATGGACATAGTTAGAAGGGATGCTCTCCTGGTCATTCTGCTCAACAATAAATGCTGAAAAAACACTTAGCTCTCAGCATTTACAGCATTAGAAAAGACACAAAATGCTGGAGTAACTCAGCAGGACAGGTAGCACCTCTGGAGAGAAGGAATGAATGCCGTTTTGGGTCAAGACCCTTCTTCAGAGGTCTTCATTAAACACATAGCTAGGTTATAGGCAGGTTGGAAACTTTGTGAGGCTAATGACAGAGTTGGAGCTACTAAATAACAAGCTACTAATGGCAAGTCAGAATTCAAATGGCATCACTTACTGGGATGCCTACAAATATTAGTGAACACTATTATACATTACCGCTTGTTACCAATATCATCTTCAATGCCATTGTTAATATTAATTTTAATAAATGTTATTAATATCTGAAGCTACTGTATAATTGAAAATGGAACAGATGGTGCAAATCTTTAAAATAATACGTAAGTACTACAGAGCCTACAACATGAATGGTTTCTGCTAAAATCTTTACTTTATCATCATGACTCAATCTTGCAATGTTAAAGTTGTGATTTTACTGATGGGAAAATTAAATAAAATAAGATGTAGAGATCTGCCTATATTGTACACTGCCTTGTAAGTCATTTGCCTGGTCATCTGAAGTTTGAAAACACACACCTCCAGATTCAGGAACAATTTATTACCAGCTGTTATCAGACAATGTAATGGTCCTCTCATCAGCTAGAGCAGGGGTTGGCAACCTTGTTCCGCATAGGGGCCAGGACACATGTCTGTGAGCGGATGGCGGGCCACATCTATCACATGTTCACATGGATTCCGCCCCCATCCCGCCCCGGATGGCAGTCATCAAATCATGTGTCCACATGGATCCCGCCCCTTCGAGGACGCCACCCGGAGCACTGGCCCCTAGTTATGGGCACTCACGAACACGGTGTACCTACGGACCATTGCCTTGCCTCTGTCCTGAAGGCGGTGGCTCAAATACTCACACTCACTCGTCCCCAGCCTAATGACAACCCCGATCCTGATAGTGAAGCCCAGACACAGAAGGTGCGCGGCCGTGCTGGTGGATTTGCGCAGGATGCGGTACAGTCAGAGCTCGGTGCTCGGCCCCGCTCGGGTGCTCGGCGGCTCCGCGCCTGGTGTCTACGAGAAAAAAAATACACCTGCGTGCCGGATGATTCCGAGATACGGGCCGCATTTGGCCCGGGGGCCGTAGGTTGTCGACCCCTGAGCTAGAGTGTGGTCCTGACCTTCCATCTACCTCATTGGTGACGTGAACTTTCTTTAAGCAGGCTTTATCGGACTTCAACATTATATCTTTACACTAAATGTACCTTTTATCATTTATCTTTATTCTGCGGACGGCTTGATTGTATTCACGTATAATCTTTTGTTGACTGAATAACACACAAACAGAAGCCTTTCTCTGTACCTCGGTATATGTGACAATAATAAACTAAACTAAACTACTAGCTTGTTGTTAAAGAAGGAACTGCAGATGCTGGAGCATCGAGGGTTACACAAAAGGCTGGAGAAACTCAGCGGGTGCAGCAGCATCTAAGGAGCGAAGGAGATAGGCGACGTTTCGGGTCGAGACCCTTCTTCAGACTACTAGCTTGACAGGCATCAGTAAATACACAGCTCATATACAGAATGGAAAACTATGAATCTGAATATTATTCTGATGTGTGTGTGCATGAAAGAATTCTACCAACATCAATATTTTTTTGCTGTTTTTCCAATTTGTCAGTGATCCCATTCTTCTCAATGTAATTGCTCAAAACTGCAAGGCATCTTTTAAATGTTTGCTTTGCAATGGCACATTTTCAAATTGACATAACACTCAGCTGGGTATCAAAGCTGTCATGGCAAAGGTATTGTTAATTTTCTTCCAGGTGTGGGCAGTATGAATATTAATCTCTCTCACTTCAAGTAGCCCTTGCATCCCCTCTCCCTCCGTCCCTCCAGTCCACCCTTGTTGTTGCACTTATTTCAAAGTCATCCTGGTGAGTTTCATTGGCTGTAACTCATTTTCACCTAGCCTACAGCTAACAATGGCCTGTTTTTATCATCGTTTGTTTTTGTATATCTTTCATTAATTTAGTCAGGGAGTCATCGAGTGACACAGTGTGGAAACAGGCCCTTCGGCCCAAATTACACCAGCCAACAATGTCCCAGCTACACTAGTCCCACTTGCCTGCGCTTGGTCCATATCCCTCCAAACCTGTCCCATCTATGTACCTGTCTGACTGTTTCTTAAACGATGGGATAGTGCCCAGCCTCAACTACCTACTCTGGCAGCTTGTTCCATACACCAACCACCCTATGTGTGAAAAAGGCACCCCTCAGATTCCTATTAAAACTTTTCACCTTCACCTTGAACATACAGTATGTCCTCTGGTCTTCAATTCCCCTACACTGGGCAAGAGACTGTGCATCTACCCGATCTATTCCTCTCATGATTTTGAACACCGCTATAAGATCCCCCCCCCTCATCCTCCTATGATCCATGGAATAGAGACCCAGCCAACTCAACCTCTCACTTGTTCTCGCTCTCTCTATATCATCGAATATATCTCTCGTTTCCCTTTCTCCTGACATTCAGTCTGAAGAATGGTCTCAACCCTTTTCTCCAGAGATGCTGTCTGACTCGCTGAGTTACTCCAGTTTTCTGTGTCCCTCCACAGATGCTGGCTGACCTGCTGAGTTCCTTCAGCCTTTTGTATTTTGCCATCATTCTTTCTTGTTTATGATATTGACTCTTAAATGTTACTTTCTGTATAGTTAAAATGCAGAATGTATGTAGGATTTTTAACAAAAAAAAACTCTTTAAGTAATGCATTATAAATCAGAATTACGATTAATTGGACATTTTCTTCACCGTATATTTTTGGGGAACTTGGTGCGAACCACTGTTTGGTCACCAGCCCCACCTTGTGGCTGGAACAGTGTATGCAACAGTTTTCCACCTAAAAATGCAAACTGTTTATTGAAAAAGAAAGTCATTGAAATATGCCGTTAAAGGGTAACTGATGCCTATGAAATTATATTGGAGCACAACTATCTCTCTAGATTTAGAAGCAAAGAACTGCAGATGTTGGTTTATACCAAAGATAGACACAGAGTGCTGGAGTAACCCAGCGGGTTGGGCAGCATCTCTTGAGGAAAAGGATGGGTGATGTTTCTGGTCGGGACCCTTCTTCAGACCCTTTAAGCAAATTGGAAAAACAGCAAAAATACAAAGATTTTTGTCGAATTCCTCCATACAGACACACATCAGAATAATATTCAGAATCATAGTTTTTCATTCTGTATATGAGATATGTTTATACTGATAGCTGTCAAGTTGGTAGTTTAGGTCATAAGGTCATAAGTGTATGAACAGAATTATGCCATTCGGCCCATCAAGTCTACTCCGCCATTCAATCATGGCTGATCTATCTCTCCCTCCTAACCCCATTCTCCTGTTTTCTCCCGAGAACCCCTGACACCCATACTAATCGAGTTTAGTTTATTACTGTCACATGTACAGAGATACAGTAAAAGACTTTTGATTAACATGTCATATCTGTGACTTACAGGTAACAGAGGTTATGGGGAGAAGGCAGGAGAATGGGGTTAGGAGAGTGAGATACTGTAGATCAGCCATGATTGAATGGCGGAGTAGACTTGATGGGCCGAATGGCCAAAGCTATTCTTTCCCTTATGGCCTTATGACTCCGTCGGCCTTGTAAGGGTGTTGTGAACAAAGGTATAGGGATAATAATGAGGGCTTATGTTCCAGAATTGTATGGGAATGACAATTCTATGTGAACAAGAAATGTTTTAATTAATAAATCTATTTCCATTTTAGGGGCCCGTGGGTCTTGACTCAACTTTGCTAACCTGGCGCCAACGAAAATATCCTGCCCTTCATCTTGAACAGAGCAAAATATCACAGAAAAATGAGTCCAAGAATCAGAGGATAACATGCAACAACAGATGACCAAAATTTTGATCAAAATATTTATTTAAGAATGCCTTAAAGGAAGAGAGAGGAACAGAGAGGCAGTAAAGGTGCAAGAAGGGAATTTCAGAGCTTACAGTGTTATTAGCTGAAAGCATAATTAATGACTACAATTTATCTTAACACTGTGGCGGGGACTGGCAGGAGTCCAGCCAAAAACTAGTTGGACCCCACAAGTGTGTCCTCTAGACGTGTTTATTTTCCTGCATACAGCACCCTACTCCTCAGCTGACACGGGCATTGCCCGGCCTTAAATAACAACTCAGATATCGACCCCATGATTCGCGCCCCCCCCACCAAGACGCCGCCCTCTAGAGCCGATGGTTGGTCGTGACCTTGAGTTGCTATCAGGTGCCGCCACATGACCCCCCCCCCCAGAACCAGAGGCACTGAACGGCACAGGACGTCGCACGAGGCGGCCTGAATGCGTAGATACAATCCTGCTCCTGAGCCACTCCATGACGCGATGTTGGGATGGGAGACAGGGCGCCGACCCTCTCTCGCAAGCAGATCAGCACCGATGACGGGGGTTCCTGGGACCCATCGGCAGCAGGGACAAAATCCCCAGGGACGGGTGAGCAGAGCACCATATAACAACTCCGCGGAGGACATTGACAGATCCTCCTTGGGGGCCGTCCGAATCCCAGGACCCACAGCAACTCGTCCATCCACCCAGGGCCTGTAAGACGAGCCTTCAGGGCGGCCTTCAGAGAGCGGTGGAACCGCTCCACCAACCCATTTGATTGGGGATGGTACGCTGTCGTGTGGTGGAGCTGCGTCCGCAACAGGCGGGCCATGGCGGACCACAGTTCAGATGAAAACTGGGCGCCCCGGTCGGATGTGATGTGCAGTGGAACCCCAAAGCGGGCAATCCAGGCTGCTTCGAGGGCACGAGCACATGACCACATGACTGCGTTGAAGTGTCCGTGAGCGGGATGGCCTCCGGTCACCACGTAAAACGGTCAACCACCATAAGCAGGTGTGAAACCCCTTGGGACGGAGGCAGCGGCCCCACAATATTCACGTGTATGTGATCGAACCGCCGGCGTGGCACTGCAAAGTCTTGAATGGGCGCCCAGAAGTGTCTGTGCACCTTTGATGTCTGGCACGGGATGCATCCGAGGAACATGCTTCCGAAGTCCGTGCCACATAAACATAGAGACATAGAAAATAGATGCAGGAGTAGGCCATTCGGCCCTTCGAGTCTGCACCGCCATTCAATATGATCATGGCTGATCATCCAACTCAGTATCCTGTTCCTGCCTTCTCTCCATACCCCCTGATTCCTTTAGCCACAAGGGCCACATCTAACTCCCTCTTAAATATAGCCAATGAACTGGCCTCAACTACCTTCTGTGGCAGAGAATTCCACAGATTCACCACTCTCTGTGTGACAAATGTTTTTCTCATCTCGGTCCTAAGAGACTTCCCCCTTATCCTTAAACTGTGACCCCTTGTTCTGGACGTCCCCAACATCGGGAACAATCTTCCTGCATCTAGCCTGTCCAACCCCTTAAGAATTTTGTAAGTCTCTATAAGATACCCCCTCAATCTTCTAAATTCCAGAGAGTACAAGCCGAGTCTATCCAGTCTTTCTTCATATGGAAGTCCTGCCATCCCAGGAATCAGTCTGGTGAACCTTCTCTGTACTCCCTCTATGGCAAGAATGTGTTTCCTCAGATTAGGAGACCAATACTGTATGCAATACTCCATGTGTGGCCTCACCAAGACCCTGTACAACTGCAGTAGATCCTCCCTGCTCTTGTACTCAAATCCTTTTGCTATGAATGCCAACATACCATTTGCTTTCTTCACTGCCTGCTGCACCTGCATGCCTACTTTCAATGACTGGTGTACCATGACACCCAGGTCTCGTTGCATCTCCCCTTTTCCTAATCGGCCAACATTCAGATAATAGTCTACTTTCCTGTTTTTGCCACCAAAGTGGATAACCTCACATTTATCCACATTATACTGCATCTGCCATGCATTTACCCACTCACCCAACCTGTCCAAGTCATCCTGCAGCCTCCTAGCATCCTCCTCACTGCTAACACTGCCCCCCAACTTCGTGTCATCCGCAAACTTGGAGATGTTGCATTCAATTCCTTCTTCCAGATCATTAATATATATTGTAAATAGCTGGGGACCCAGCACTGAGCCTGGCGGTACCCCACTAGTCACTGTCTGCCATTCTGAAAATGACCCGTTTACTCCTACTCTTTGCCATCTGTCTGCCAGCCAGTTCTCTATCCACATCAATACTGAACCCCCAATACCGTGTGCTTTAAGTTTGTATACTAATCTCTTACTAAACCTTGCGGCCACCATAGCGACCGTGGCCCGGATGGATGGGTGGGCCAGCACATGGATCACCTCAAACACGCGACGGCACCAGGCCGCCGGAACGATAGGCCTCGGCTGACCCGTGGATACGTCACAGAGGATGGAACCCGAGGAACGCAACGGCACATCCTCAAGCACCAAGCCAGAGATCGCGGTGCGGTACGCCGGCATCTCATCGTCCGCCATTTGGTCCGCCGCCAAGTCGGAGTAATCAATCCCCGAGGCCGGGTTAACCTGTCCGGCAGAGGCACTGCTCCATGCCGTGTCACCCGATGCCCCAGGAAGTTGATGGCCCGAAGGCCGAATTGGCACTTACCAGGGTTAATTATGAGGCCATGGTCACTGAGGTGCTGGAAGAGTAGACACAGGTGGGCGCAGTGTTCCTCACGCAAGCGACTTGCCACGAGGATGTCATCTAAGTAGACAAACAGGAAGTCAAGCCCCCACACCACGGTGTACATCAGGCGCTGAAAAGCCTCCACGGCATTCTTGAGGCCGAAGAGCATCCGCAGGAACTCGAACAACCCGAACGGGGTGATAACTGCCATTCTGGGGACATCCTCCGGTCGCACGGGGATCTGGTGATATCCCCGGACTTGGTCGATCTTAGAGAAGAACCTAGCCCTGGCCAGATGGGCTGAGAAGTCCTGTATGTGGGTAATAGGGTAACAGTCAGCGGTTGTGGCCTCATTAAGGTGGAGGTAGTCCCCGTTGGGCCTCCAACCGCCGGACACCTTCGACACCATATGCAGCGGGGAAGCCCATGGGCTGTTGGACTGTCGAACGATACCCATTGCCTCCATACTCCGAAACTCCGCCTTTGCAATGAGGAGCTTGTCAGGAGCGAGCCTACGGGCGCGAGTGTGGAGGGGTGGACCTGATGTCAGAATATGGTGCATGACACCGTGCCTCAGGCTGGCCGAACCGAACTTAGGGGTGACAATGTCCCAGAACTCAGCCAGTACCAGGCGTAGACATTGTCCACCATCGCTACAGGGTTGCTGACCGGTGCTGTGGGCGCAGTGGAGCGCAAGGAGATCTTCTCAAAAGTCGACGCACGGATGAGACGTTGGCCCTTCACATGCACGTGGAGCGACTGCAACCGCAAGAAATCTGCGCCCAGCAGCGCCTGTGCCACGTCCGCGATGATGAAAGGCCAGGTGAAATGGCACGCGTCGAAAATGACAGGAACCATGCGGATGCCATTTGTGTGGATTGAACGGCCATTCACAGCAGTTAACGGGGGGCCCCTCTTACTAGCACGAAGGTCCAGTCCAGATGGGGGCAATATGCTGAACTCCATCCCCATATCCACCAAGAATCTGAGCCCCGAGTGCCGGTCCCAGACGTACAGTCGATGGATCCTGCGGCCACCGCAGTGACTATCGGCGGCCGGCGCTGCTGTTTCCCAGCGGCATTGGTGGGCTGCTGAACCCCAGCGCTGGCGGTAAAAACACCACATTCTTCTCCTTGGATCTCCTGGGCCCTGCTCAGCAATCCTCCTCTCCAGTTCCCCTTGTCTTGTCTGTGGCTCATGTGGGCATGGCCCTCTTGTGGGCGCGGTCCTGGGTCTCTGGGCCTGCCAGGTCATGGCCCTGGATTGCTGGGCCAGTCTGGTCATTGAATCAATCCGGTCCAGCGAGTCTGAGGAGTCCAGCTGCTCCAGGTTTTCCAGCGCACCCACCTGCTGCTGGTCATCGGCGCGGGCTGCCAGTAGAATGGGGTCTTCAAAGCTCTCCCCCATGATCTGCTGGCGGAGGTCTCGCGGCAACTGCTGCAGGCAGGTGAATTCAAAGAGTGGACAGGGCAGGTGATCACCCATGAGCATGAGCATATCGCTCATGAGGGCCGAGGGCATCCGGTCGCCGAGCTCGCCCATGTTAAGGACCTGACAGGCGCGCTGCATTCGGCTCGGCCTGTAGATCTGAGGCAGCAGCTCCTTGAGGCCTGTTTATTTCCCCGCGACCGGTGGGTTATCCAGGTACGGAATGACCCGACCGGCCGTCTGCTGGTCAAGGGCGCTTACCACATAGTGACAGCGAGACTCGTTGGCTGTAACGCTGCGGATGTGAAATTGGGATTTGGCCTGTCGAAACCAAACCCTCGGCTGCGAGCTCCAAAATGTAGGCAGCTTCAGGGAGACCGTGTTGAGTTCGGCCTCGTTGGCCCTGTAGACGGCAGCAGCAGGATGCATTTTTTTTAAATTTCCCTTCCAGGATTACACTTCTGTGCATCTGAGGTCAACAATTGTGGCGGGGACTGGCAGGAGTCCAGCCAAAAACTAGTCGGACACAAGTGTGTGCTCTGGACGTGATTATTCTTCTGCATACAGCTCCCTACTCCTCAGCTATACACGGCCTTAAATAACAACTCAGATAACGACCCCGTGACCCGCGCCTCCCCACCAAGATGCCGCCCTCTAGAGCCGGTGGTTCGTCGTGACCTTGGGTTGCTATCAGGTGCCGCCACAACACTAATAATTTGTTATTAAAAGCTGCCGCTATGAATTTAAAACCAATTCAAAGTTATGGTAGTAAATTCCAGAATCACAATCCAGAGGAAGATGGGATTGCAGGTGAATTTCTACCCCAGCTTGCTTTCAGTGCGACTGGGAGAAGATGCCGTTGTAATGTTTAACATCTCAGTCCAATGCCAAATTACCTGTCCCATTCACTTATAAATTACATCAGCTATAATTTAACATTTTTGATGAACACTATTCCTTCTTATGAGTGACTGACCAGAAATTGGTTCAAGTATATCACCCATGTACAAAACTTCAAAGAAAATTAGTCTAGTTTAGTTTATTGTTACATGTACCGAGGTATAGTGAAAAGTTTTTTGCTGTGTGTTATCCAGTCATATCATGTAAAGATATATGATAAAGGGAATAACATTTAGTGCAAGATAAAGTCCATTTGTTGGTGATAGGATGGTTCAGTTGCTTGATAACAGCTGGGAAGAAACTGTTATTATAGAAGTTGTTATAAATTAGTTGTCCCTTGATACAGCAGCATCAAAAATATACACACTTAAGCATGGATGATGTTTGTCAATTTTATTTTAACTGTCAATTTTATTTTAGAAGATTTAATTAATTGAACCATTAAAATCCTCAAAATCGATGGTTTACGATTAATGGGCCTGTCCCACTTACTCGACGTTTTCGGCGACTGCCGGCACCCGTCATAGGTGATTGCAGGTCGCCGAAAATTTTCAACATGCTGAAAATCTAGCGGCGACCAGAACAAGGTACGACTCTTTGGGCAAATACTCACGACCATACAGGCTTCAACCCGCGACATGTCGCCAGGGTGTCGCCGGTATGGTCGTGAGTAGTTTCCTCAGTTGCCCAAAGAGTCGTAGCGTCTTTCTGGTTACCGCTGGATTTTCAACATGTTGAAAGTTTTCAGCGCCCTGCAACGACCTATGACGGGTGCCGGCAGTCGCTGAAAAAGCCGTGTAAGTCGGACAGGCCCATAAGGAAGAGAAGTAAAAAGGAAAGATTTGGCAACAAAATCATTTGTTTACATTTGGTATTTTATAAAACCTTCATCTCACTCCTTTAAGGAATGAAATGCACATTATGATAACTAATTTTCTGGGTTAAAGTGGTTAAAACTTTGTTCTCCCATCGTCCATCACAGTGGTCCCCCCACACCGGATCCCCATTGTCATCCCCTCCCACCTCACGCTCATCGACCTCGAGGTCCCACTGTCACCGAGGCTCCCATTGCCACCGAGGCTCCCGCTGCAGAGTCTCCCGCTGCCACCCACAAGGCTCCCATAGCCGCCACCGCTGAGGCTCCTTCAGCCCAGACATGCCCGCCGCCCGGCTTCACCGCAGTCCCCTGGGATGCCTGTGGGGCGAATCGGGCCTACCAGCGTGTTCTGGTCTTCTGTCATCGTTCTGGTCATTGGCGTCACGATTGTTTGGCGGGTGGAACGGGTCCGCGCGGCTCCCCGGGAGCATTACAATGCAATGGTGATTGTATAGGGAGGTTGCACGGCAGTCACGGTCATGACCTGTGACCCGTACTGTTGCCACGCAACGGTTTCTGGAGTACAAGCGGTGAACATTAGGTAAGCACTAACTATGGTTGCTAGTGCAACAGGACTGTTTTCTGTCCCAGCATCCGTACTCCACGCTGACTGGTTCCCCACTCGTGGACCCTGGGCCATCTCTCTCCCTTTATGGGGTCGGGGGGGTGGTTGGGGGGTGAATCACCCCAGTGTGTGTGTTGAGGTCCAGGGGGGGATGAATCCACCCCATGTGGTGGGGGGGGGGGGGGGGGGGGGGGGGGGGGGGGGGTGTGAATCACCCCAGTGTGGGGGTCGGGTGCTGGTGCCGGTGCAGCGTTGTCAGTGACTCTGAGTGTGTGGAGGGACCAGACCGTCCCCAACTCTGCTGCAGCTGACGGGAACGTTGCCGGGTTTATGGCCCCATGTGTCCCTGACACGCGTACTACGCAAGTTTAGTTTATTACTGTCACATGTACCAAGATACAGTGAAAGGGTTTTGATTAACTTGTCATGCTTACAGACTTACAGGTATCAGAGGTTATGGGGAGAAGGCAGGAGAATGGGGTTAGGAGAGTGAGATGCTGTAGATCAGCCATGATTGAATGGCGGAGAAGGCTTGATGGGCCAAATGACCAAAACTATTCCTTCCCTTATGACCTTATGACTCCGTCGGCCTTGTAAGGGTGTTGCGAACAAAGGTATAGGGATAATAATGAGGGCATATGTTCCAGAATTTTACGTGAATGACAATTCTATGTGACCAAGAAATGTTTTAGTTAATAAATCTATTTCCGTATTAGGGGTGCATGGGTCTTGACGCAACTTTGCTAGCCTGGCGCCAATGAAAATAACCTGCCCTTATATATCATCTTGAACAGAGCAAAATATCACAGGAAAATGAGACCTGGAATCAGAGGAGAACATGCAACATGCTCGGAGCCTCGGCCCCGCTGCACCCGGCCACGTGTGTGTGTGCGCTGCCGACCCACAGCCCATCACAGTGCGGCCGCGCAGGGGGAGACGGGCGGGAGTGCGGCCATGGCCGGACAGCGCTGACCCCAGGGGGAGAGTGGGGGCTGTTCCGAGGGATCCGCTCCTTCTGCCGCTTACACGTTGGTGCTCGGGTTCAGAGCACTCAGTCACCCTCCAGCCCCGGGCGGTTGTGGGCCAGTACTTGCCCTCAATCCGCTGGCGTGCTGCTCTTTCACACGTCAGTGAGCTGCAGCGATTTTGGCAGTTTTCTCTCACGGTTACCCCTATTTCCACAATTTTTTACATAGCAAAAATTTACCATTTTGTGGGTTTTTAACAGGTAATAAAGTACGCGTTTTATGTGTTACTGGTGTATCCTGGAAGCTGCCTTGTACCCCAGAAGCTGCCTTGTACCCCAGAAGCTGGCTTGTACTCCAGAGGTTGCCTTGTACTCCAGAAGGATTGAGCTGCGTCCATTGACCCGATGACCTTACGTGCAACCCTCCTATACAAAGCTAACAGCAGTGGTGCAACGGACATAAACTTCAGGATATCAGAGGTTTTGTGCCTCCTTTCCACCTCCTATCCTTAGTTATTATCCCATTTGTGCATGAATAGTCTTATAGCCCAGTCCAGGTATCCTGCGGCCCTGCACTTACCTGGAATGAGAAATTACATTTTAGCCTGCATTGGATTTCAAACTTCCCCTAAGTCAGGTGTGTTGGTGCTGACAGATCCAAGAGCATTTGCTGGTTTTCCAATGGAAGATCAACCCTTTGTTGAGGAGGGTACACAAAAGGCTAGAGAAACTCAGTGGGTGCAGCAGCATCTAAGGAGCGAAGGAGATAGGCAAAGTTTTGGGCCAAAACCCTTCTTCAGACCCTTTGTTGAGGAGAATGGGTCCCAGCACCTACACTAGGTGGCGCCCAAGGACTGATTTACAAAAGGATACGGTGCTGGAAGAACTCATCAGGTCAGGCAGCATCTCTGGAAAACATGAATAACTAACGTTTTGGGTTGAGACCATTCTTCAGACTGACTGGGGGAGGGGTAGGAGAAGAAAGCTGGAAGACTGGAAGAGCGCAGTTTACAACCACGTTCCGAAATCCATTGTCCACATTTAATGTGCTCTCAGTTCACGAGTGCTTGATTCCAGTAAACTGATAATATATTTAATTGAGGCTCTAAATTTAATTTTGTGATGTTCATTGCATTGATTCACTTTATCTCACATAATCTATTGTTATACAAGACTTACTTATATTTTATGCAATAACATCTAATTCAATGCACTTGCCCTGTTTGTCCTATCAAGATGCAAATATTACTACCACATTCAGTTCTATAATAAATTTCTTCTGTTCAATCCACATAATTTACTAGAACAAGAATCTGCTGGATGTTATTTACAACATTTATGAACATTTTTATTTTTCTCTTCTGTAAGTCAAATTTCCAAATTCAAGAAAACTTGGGTCTAATTGAAAGTTTCTTTTTAACAGACCAGCCATTCTTTGTCCCAAACATAATGCTCATTTTTAAGACATTAGGATGCAGTTTTAAACCCATTAAAAACCGTGTGATATCTACTCCCAATCTGTGCTCCTGAAAACTGTTTATTTAAAGCCACTCACACTCTACAGCATTACATTGATGTTTACATCAGGGATATTTTTGGTTTGCTTAATTTACTGAAACATCAGCTTGGACTCATTGGTTCTTCAATGGTTTGAGTCAACAATTCATGGTGGGAAGACACAATCTAGTCATCGAGAACTTGTAAACTGTTTTAATACAAAGGAGTTGCAGATGCTGGTTTACATCAATAATAGTCATCAAATGCTGGATTAACTCAAAAGGTCAGGCAGCATCTCTAGAGAAATGGATAAGAATGTTTCTGCTCGGGACACTTCTTCGAACAGATTGTTGAGGGGGGGTGGGGTGGGTGGTGAAACTGGAAGCAAGAAAAAAACACGACAAAATGGGACTGGCAATCAGTCTATCAGGGAACCTCTCTGCCTGAAGTCATCTGTTGCCAGCCCCAATTTATCATTTTCTTCCCTTGCTTCCAGATCCCACCCTCCCCCCAACTATCAGAATGAACAAGGGTCCCAACCTGAAATGTCAACTATCCATGATGGGGAAAACGCCCCAATCTCCATCACGGAGACAGTGTGGAGAGAGTGCCCAGCTTCAAGTTTCTGGGCAGCCCACATGGTTCACCAACACTGCTGCGCTGGTCAAAAAGACACAGCAACGACTTCTTCCTAAGAACCTTGAAATGGACTGGTCTGTCCCAACAGCTGCTGACGACCTTCTACCGCTGCACCACAGAGAGCATACTAACGTGTGGCATCTCTGTGTGGTATCTCAGCTGCACGGAGGCGGAGAGGAGAGCTCTTCACCGCGTTGTCCACAGAGCGCAACAGATTATTGGGACACCGCTACCAGCCTTGGAAGGCATCTACCGCACACAGTGCCTCAGGAAGGCTGTCAGCATACATAAAGACTCCTCTCACCCATGTAATGGATTGTTCGAACTACTCCCTTCCGGCAGACGTTACAAGGCCTTCTACGCCCGCACTTCCAGACTCAGGAACAGCTTCATTCCAAGAGCTACAGCAGCTCTGAACCGGCCCTGCTGAGTACCCGCCCCCCCCCCCCCCCCCCCCCGCCATGAACTGTCTCCCCCGGCCTCGCACTTTAGTCTGTGTTGATTTTACTGGTCTAATGTTCGTTTTTACAAACCTTGTTCTCAGGGTATTTAAACCTAAATTTTATTTGTCGATTAAGTTATGACTTCGAATGGAAGTTGCAAACCAAATCTTGTTGCACTTATATGTAATGACAATAAAATATATTATTATTATTATTATTATTATTATTATTATTATTATTATTATTATTATTATTATTATTATTATTATCTCTAGAGATGCTGCCTGGCCCATTGGAGTTACTCCAAGATTTTGTGTCTTTCTCTGGTTTAATACTTCTGTGCAGGATTACCGTAAGAGGAAGCTACTGATTTTCAGATGAAGCTTAACTGAAAGAACAAGCCAGGAGAATTCTTAAAAAATTAAAAATCAATAACAAAATTAACATATTTTAAACTTACTACAATTTTTGGAATTAACATATTGTATCACTCCAAACACTTAAACATACCTACAAACAATTAAAAGCAAGAGGAAATAATTACTGGAAGTTGTAAAGCTGGAAAGGGTGCAGAGAAAATTTATGAGGATGTTGCCAGGACTCAAGGGCCTGAGCTGAAGGGAGAGGTTGAGCAGGCTAGGACTCTATTCATTGGAGCGCAGGGGAATGAGGGGTGATCTTATAGAGGTGTACAAAATCATGAGAGGAATAGATCAGGTAGACCCACAGAGTCTCTTGCTCAGAGTAGGAGAATCGAGAACCAGAGGATATAGGTTGAAGGCGAAGGGGGAATGATTTAATAGGAACCAGATGGATAACTTTTTCACACAAAGGATGGTGAGTGTGTGGAAAGAGCTGCTGGAGGAGGTAATTGAGACTGGTATTATTGCAACATTTAAGAAACAATTAGACAGGTACATGAATAGGACAGATTTAGAGGGATATGGGCCAAAGGCAGGCAGGTGGGACGATATGAGCAAGTTGGGCCAAAGGGCCTGTTTCCACAATGAATGATTCTATGACTCTTTAAGAGTGGCATACCTTATCCCTACTTTCTTTCCAATGGCTGTAAAACCCTACAATGAATGGATCTGCGGCTACTGCTCCGGATTCCCCTTGGAAGCATTGAGGAATTCAATTGCTCTGCCTTTCCAAGTGGATTCCAAGAGAATGTGACCCCAAGATGTAGGTAACTTTGCAATTACTTGAATGCCAGCAGTTCACTGAAATGTCTAGAGCTCCATGTAAGCACAGGAACATACCCTTCAGTCCACAATGTCTGTGCTGAACATTAAGCCAGGATAAACTAATCTCAGAAGGACACAAAATGCTGGATTAACTCAGCAAGTCAGGCAGCATAGCTGGGGAACACGGATAGGTGACATTTTGGGTTCAGACCATTCTTCATACAGCACAAACTAATCTCATCTGCCTGCACATGATCCCTCCATTTCCTGCATATCCATGCACCTAAGCAAAAGCTTGTTAAACGCCACTATCACATTTGCCTTTGCCACAACCCCTGGCAACCCCGACCCTGTGTAAAAAACTTGCCCCACAGATCTCTCTTAAACTTTAAACTCACTCATTATAACAGAGAAGGAGTCCATTCAGTCCGTCAGGGCTATGCCAGCTCTCAGCAGACTAATCCTATTTCCTTTCTATTTATTTTCCTAGTAAACCTCAACATTTCTTCTTCTCTCTCTGTCTCTCTCTAGAGTGGCATGATGCCCAGCGGTAGAGTTGCTGCCTTACTGTGCTTACGGTGCCAGAGATTCGGGTTTGATCCTGACATCGGGACCACGGATGCTGTCTGTACAGTGGGTTGTGTCTGTACGGTGTTTGCATGTTCTCACCGTGACCGCGTGGGTTTTCCCTGAGATCTTCGGTTTCCTCCCACACTCTAAAGATGTACAGGTTTGTAGGTTAATTGGCTTGATATAAATGTAAAATTGCCCCTAGTGTGTGTACGATAGTGTTACTGTGCGGGAGATCACTGGTCGGCACGGCTCGGTGGGCCAAAGGGCCTGTTTCCACATTATATCTCTGGTCTAAATCATCTCTCTCTCTTTCTCCATTGCAGACACACATACTGACACACACATGCCATCAACTCTGACTCTTTTGTCATTTACTTACACTTAGGGTGTTAACTCGTAATGGTCAATTAAACTGTTTGCATATCTTTGAGGAATCCCATGCCGTCATTGCCAGAACATGCAAACTCCACATGGACAGTGCCAGATGTCAGGATTTGACCCACTTCCCTGGAGTTGTGAGCAAGAGCACAAAATTACTTTGCCTCTCCAATGTATCTTTCACAATAAAAAAGATGTCCTGCTCTTGATAAAGAAATACATTTCCATATGCAAGGTTATCATTGCCATGTTAGCACAAATCAATGTAGTTCATCCTAAAGCTGTCTGGCGCCATGTGTTGATAAGTAGAGGATTAAACTAGATGCAGTCTGAGAGCTCTGCGATCGATGTTTCCATTTTTTGGAGTTACATGTTAATGAAGAAAGAATACATAAAGAAGTTCTAAACTCAAACAATCTTGCCATTATTCATATATCTGCAGCTGATATCAGTAATAATACAGTTTAGATACTGGTCTGGTGGGGATTGAGGGGGAGAACCTCTGGCATTTCTTGCAAGGCAATTGCTGCAGATTAGCATTAACAATTATCTTACTTAAAAAAAGTCAATAAATTCAATACTCTATCAACCCGAAAACAAATGTTTTTCTGATTCAGCCTTTTCATTCTATTAGTCTGACAGACTTAATAGTACACCCAAATATTGGAGCTGAAAGATGAAGTTCTTAATTGATCACCAATGTCACTGTGCATCGTCATTATCATGGCCATCCCTCGAGGTCGAGGAAGATGGTCTAGGTTCTGTTGTTTTTATGGACTCTCAAGTGGCTTATGAGACCAATCCTGGCTTTGAAAGTTCTTCGGCATTCAGGACAGGTAATTCCAGATGGCAGATCGGGCTTTGGTTGTTGCTGCCTCTCTTTCTGTTTTCTTCTCTTTTCTTCAAATTCTGCGCATCTGTTGTCTTCGAAGGTCGCTGTTCCTTCTTGGATGATGTGTCACCAGAGTTTCCTGTCCTTGGCATTGGTTTCCGAATTGTCTATGTCGATTTCACATTTCTTCATGCTGGCTTTTAAGGCGTCTTTGAATCTCTTCTTTTGTCCACTTCTTTTACGTTTGCCTTCTTTAAGCTGGGAGTAGAAGGTTTGCTTTGGTAGACGCTCGTCTTCCATCCGAACAACATGACCGACCCATCTTAGTTAGTTCTTGATAACGAAGGCTTCGATGCTAGATGTTTTTGCTTCATTCAGCATGCTGACATTGGTTCTTCTGTCTTAGCTGATATTTAAGCTGCTTCGAAGACATCGTTAATGGAACTTTTCAAGTGTTTTCAGATGGCGTTGGTGTGTTGTTCAGGTTTCTGATGCATACAGGAGCGTTGGAATCACCACTGCCTTGTACACTAACATTTTGGTGTCTGTTCAGATGTCACGATTTTGAAAGACTCTCGTTCGAAGACGTCCAAAAGCTGTTCCAGCGCACTTAAGACGATGTTGGATCTCGTCATCAAGGTCAATGTTGGAGGAGAGGTGACTTCAAAGGTACGGAAAGTGATCCACATTTTCCAAGGTTGTTTCACCAAGTTGAATTGTTGGTTCTTTCCGATTTGTCTCAGTTGGTGACGATTGGTAGATAACCTGAGTGTTCTTGGAGTTGATGGTAAGTCCAGGTTTCGTGTATGCACTGTTGAAGGCAGTCAGGATCTGTTGCAGATGATTTTCTGAGAGAGCTGCAACACAGTTGTCATCTGTGTATTGGAACTCAATGAGGGAGCTCATAGATGTCTTAGTTTTGGACTTGCGACGGGCAAGAGTGAAAAGTCTGTGTATACCATGGGATAGACTGCATTTGACAATCACCTACCCGTGATAGACAAAAAGTGCTGGAGTAACTCAACAGGTCAGGCAGCATCTCTGGAGAAAAAGGATGGGCGACGTTTCGGGTCGGGACTCTTCTTCAGACCAAGAAAGGACACAAAGTGCTGGAGTAACTCAACCGGTCATGCAGCGTCTCTGGAGAAAAAGGATGGGTGACATTTTGGGTCGGTACACTTCTTCAGGCCCTACCCTGAGTGGGCTGTCCCTTAAATTGATTGAAATCACTGGATCGCAGTTTATTTGTAGCTAAGAACATAACTGTATCTATCCATACAAGTTGTTTCCTGCCTTACAGTCACCCAGCTACCACCCCTGTGCACAGAGTATTTGTGGAACCTTTTTCTTCTTTGGCTCAATGCCCAGAGATACTTAGCAAGACTTTTGAACTGCACCCAGTACTGATGATGCCTTTGATCCTTAATGCAACTGCGAATGTTGTTTTGAAAGATCATGAGAGGAATGGGTCAGGCAGACACGCTGAGTCTCGTGCCCAGAGTAGGAGAAAGATAACCAAAGGACATAGGTTTAAGGTGAAGGGGAAAAGATTTAATAGGAACCTAAGGGGTAATTTTCTCACACAAAGGGTGGTGAGTGTATGGAATGAGCTGCCAGAGGAAGTAGTTGAGGCAGGGACTATCCCAATGTTTAAGAAACATATAGGCAGGCACATGGATAGGACAGGTTTAGAGGGATAAGGGTCAATTGCAGGCAGGTGGGACTAGTGTAGATGGGGCATGTTGGCCCATGTCAGTGAGGGCAAGTTGGGCCGAAGGGCCTGTTTCCACACTGTATAATTCTATGACTATGACTCTATCAGCAAAGTCAGAATTAAGAAAGAATTATATTTTTAATTGGGAAAGAAACTGCTACAGAGTGAAAACTGACTTCGAGAAACAAATTTGCGAGGATCGTAGGAAGGCGCAGACTCGGTGGGTCAAGAGGCCTGTTTCTGCGCTGTATCTCTCAGCTAATCTAAACTAAACTAAACTAAATATGTAGTTAAATTTAGTTAAATTGAATGGCTGCAAAACTAACCAATATTTAGATTATTATCACGGGAGGAGTGAACTGCTCCACTCTCTCTCTCCCACTAATCTTTGCATTTCCACATTTTTTTGTTATTGCAACTCACAGATCAGATGTTTTTCACTCAAACTCCCTCTGTGTAAGCCATGGTGATCCTTCATTGATCTTTTTTAATCTATTGCTTTGACTCCACGTTGTTCTTGACCAAGTGCTTCTCCAACTTCTACTCCCTGTGGCCTGTACTGACAAATTATTCACTGGTGCCCTTCCTGTATTACAAATATAATCAGTTATTTGTGATGTCCATCTATGACGTCCCACCCCCATCTCTCTTTACCAGCTTTCTCCCACTTCAATAATCAGTCTAAGGAAGTGTCCCGACCCGAATTGCCAGCTGTCCACACTATCCACAAATTCAGCCTGAACAGCTAAATTCCACCAGCACTTTATGATTTATTATAAATCTACATCTTTCAATAGACAATAGACAATAGACAATAGGTGCAGGAGTAGGCCATTCGGCCATTCAAGCTAGCACCGCCATTCAATGTGATCATGGCTGATCATCCACAATCAGTACCCCGTTCCTGCCTTCTCCCCATATCCCCTGACTCTGCTATCTTCAAGAGCCCTATCTAGCTCTCTCTTGAAAGTATCCAGAGAACCTGCCTCCACCGCCTTCTGAGGCAGAGAATTCCACAGACTCACAACTCTCTGTGTGAAAAAGTGTTTCCTCATTTCCATTCTAAATGGCTTACCCCTTATTCTTAAACTGTGGCCGCTGGTTCTGGACTCCCCCACCATCGGGAACATGTTTCTTTCTCTCATATCTGAAAACTACTTCACAAAACGTTTTCTGAAAAGCCCAATATTGTAAGTGTTGATCTGAACGAAAAACAAAGACATTTAAAAGACATTTAGGCAGCTACATGGATAGGAAAGGTTTAGAGGCATATGGACCAACTGCAGGCAGGTGGGACTAGTATGGATGGAACAGCTTGGTCAGCATGAGCAAGTTGGGATGAAAGGCCTGTTTCTATGTTGTATGACTCTGGGACTTTAATTGCTTGAAATACTAGGCAGGCCGGCTCACAGTTCTAAATGGAGTTACAGAGTTAAAAGAGATTTAAATGACATTTGGCCTGATAAGTGGATAGGAAGATTTAGAGGGAAATGGGCCAAATGGGAGCAGGTTGGACTAGCGTAGACAGGGCATCCTGGTCAGCATGGGCAAGTTGGACTGAGTGGCCTGTTTCCAACCTGTATGCCACTCAGACGCTAATTAATGTTTCAGGTCAGTAACTTTCTTCAACCACTTCTCATGAAATATCAATGGCTCAAAATTAAACATTAGAAACGCTTTATTTTGTCGCAGCTGGTGCATCACAAAAATGACTAGAACTGAACGAGGATATTTCTTATTAGTTCTTTGAAGATTCTACTCAGAAAATATGGAAAATACAACATATTATATTCCTGTCTGGCACCTTTAATGCAAAAAGCAATGATTATTCTTTAATTCTTTGGATTTCCTCGAGGGCAACACTGTGGTACAGCTGGTTTAGCTGCTGCCTTACAGAGCATGAGACCAGGGACAAACGTCACCTCGGGTGCTGTCTGTGTAAACCAGCATCTGCAATTCCTTGTTTCTAATGTGAACAGATGATAGATGGTCCATGTGGACACAGTGGGCTAATGGGCCTGATTCCATGCTGCATCTCTAAACTAAAATAGACAGATGATATCCCAACAGATAACAACATTTTGCACAAAGCCACATGGAAAGAGAAATGTATGTATCTTACAAAGGTCCTTTGGATTGCATGTTGATGTGTAGCTGTATGCTTTGCAGAAGTGCCATAAGAACTTTGCTGGTTCATTTACTACAATACCTCAACAAAATCTTTGAACTGTCAAAATGGCTGATTTAAAAACACCCCTTTAATCACCTGAGATCAGTGAGAAGTTTCATCCAAAAATACTCCTGAAGTAACTGTAAATAATATATAACATGATGTTGTATAGTGATTAATTTGTTCGAAACATCAAGCATTCATTCACATCAAACAACAAGCCAGAGTAGAGAAAATGAGAAAATGAAAACTTCAGATGCTGATTTACACCGAAGATATACACAAAATGCTGGAGTAACTAAGCAGGTCAGGCAGCATCTCTGGAGACAAGGTGACATTTCGGGTCGGAACCTGAAGAAATTTTCCGACCTGGACTGTCACCTATACTTTTTCTCCAGAGATGCTGCCTGACCCGCTTAGTTACTCCAGCATTTTGTGTGTATATTCAGTCAGGGTAGAGACCTATTTTGAAATATTTAATTGACATCAGAATTTTAAATATATTTTTTGCATCTTGAAAATTGTAATTGGCCCCATAAAAGTTCTAATAATGTTTTTCTTATTTCATGTTAAATAAAGGCTACCTACCTATCGTACTCTGCTTCAGAACCCATCGCGTTAAAAGGAATTAAATCTCAGAAGAATATGGTTCTATAAATAGTTAGGTTAAATAATCAGGCCGGCACAGTGGCGCAGCGGTAGAGTTGCTGCCTTACAGCACCAGAGACCCAGGTTCGATCCTAACTACGTGTGCTCTCTGTATGGAGTTTGTACATTCCCCCTGTGACCCCGTGGATTTTCTCCGGGTGCTCCAGTTTCCTCCCACACTCCAAAGACCTGGAGGTTTGTAGGCCTCTGTAAATAGTCTTTAGTGTATAGGATAGAACAAGTGTGGGTAATTATGGTTGGCATGGACTCGGTGAGCCGAAGGGCCTGTTTCCACAGTGTATCTCTAAAGTCTAAAGTGTAAACAAAGGATACATTTCCATTTCAGTATTTATGGAATTAGGTTACTGTCTTCATATTGAATGAGGATTAACTAATAGACAGAAAATGGACATCAGATGTAAAGAATGCAATGTTTAAGGGAAGAGTGATTTTCACCCTGCAATTTCCATTCTAGATCAATGGTCCAGATAAAGGATGCAAGTATTGTACATCCGAGCTGTTAATGATACAAAATTAGGCAAGAAAGTAAGTTGAGAGGGGGATACAGAGGCAACAAAAGGATGATATATATATGACCATAGGAGACCTCTCAGCCCATGGTCGTGAGAGGTCAACCACGACATGTCGCCAGGGGTCGCCTGTATGGTCGTGAGAGGTCTCCAAAGAGTCGAGCGTCTCTCTGGTCGCCGCTGAATTTTCAACGCGTTGAAAATTTCGGCGACCTATCACGGGTGCCAGCAGTCGCATGTAAAGGTCGCGTAAGTGGGACAAGCCCTTTACCGCGCCAGAGACCCGCGTTTGCTCCTGACTCCAGGTGTTGTCTGTACGGAGTTTGTAAGTTCTCACCTAAACCACGTGGGTTTTCCTCAGGTGCTCTGGTTTCCCCCCACACTCCAAAGACCTGCAGGTTTGGAGGTTAATTGGCTTCTGCAAATTGTCCCTAGTGTGTGGCTGATCGCTGGTCGGCGTGGACTCAGTGGACCGAAGGGCCTGTTTCCACACTGTATCTCTGAACTAAACAAGACTAAAAAGCAAACAATGTTTTTAAATGCTCAGAACTCATTGACAATTGGTGTATGAAGTAGATGTTGATCCTTGTACATGAATCATTGGTGGTTAAATTGCAGCTAGTGCAAATAGACAGGTAAATCTTACATTATCCATTTTGCAATTGTTAAAAAATGATAGGAGAATTTGCATAAAGTCAGATTTACGTGAATTTATATTTTCTGATCTGAATATTATCCAACCTACTTTCAAATAGGTTTGAAACTAGCTTTAGTTTAGTTTAGTTTAAAGATAGAGCATGGAAACAGGCCCTTCGGCTGATGCTGACCAGTGATCCCCGCACATTAACACTATCCAACAAACATTCGGGACAATTTACATTGATACAAAGCCAATTAACCTACAAACTTGTACATCTTTCGAAACATAAACTTTAACTTTATAAACTTAGAAATTGTATTTATGATTCCAAAGTGCAAATTGTTAATATACATTTTGAGCAATAATTGTCTGAGCAGTAATTAGTGTGGTACCAAATTTAACACCTTCTCTCCTACCCTTTGCTATTTGTTTTCCACTTTCCATGACATTCATTAGCTGGGTATTGGCACCTTATCGAAGATTTTTTGGAAAAAAGACACAAAATACTGGAGGGGAAGTATTTAATAGGAATCTGAGGAGCACCTTTTTCACAGAGGGTGGTGGATATATGGAATGAGCTGCCTAAGGAGGTAGTTGAGGCCGGTATTACAATTACATTAAAAGCAAACATATGGGGTTTACAGGGATAAGGGCCAAACGGGGGACTAGTGTAGGTGGGGCAGCTCGGTTGGCATGAGCAGGTTGGGCTGAAGGGCCTGTTTCCGTGCTGTATGCTCTATGACCCTAAACTCAGTGGGTCAGGCAGCATCTCTGGAGAACATAGATAGGCAACATTTCGAGTAAGGGCTCTTCTTCACAGAGATTGGGGTGGGAGGATGGGGGAAGAAAACTGGAAGAGAGTAGGGGCAGGAAAGTGCTAGGTGGAGGGGTGGGGGGTGATAGGTAGATGGTTGGATAAAGGCCAGAGATGAAAGGACAGACAGTAGGTGTAAAAGGACAGAAAAGTTAAGAATTGTAAAGCCGCAGGAACGGATGTAGGTGGATATAGTTTAGTCTTGTTTTTTTAGTTTAGTTTATTATTGCCACGTGTTACTGAGGTACTGAGGTAGAGTGAGAAGCATTTTTGCATGCTATCCAGTCAGAGAAAAGACAATACATGAATGCAATCAATCCATCCACTATGCATAATGGATAAAGGGTAGAACATTTAGTGTGCAAGACAGAACATTGGTGTACGATAAAGTCCAATTAAAGATAGATCAAAGGTCTCCAATGAGGTAGGTCAGGATCAAACTCTAGCTGATAGAACGTATGCATTTCCTCTGTGTGCCCTCTCATGCTGTCAAAGATCCAAGAGCTAGCAAAGATTTTCCTTATGAAATACACTCTGATCATTCATTATTAATGTTTAGTCCCTAGATATCATTCTACTTTTCGATAATTCAATTTTCCACTTGTCAATGTTTATATGACCTCTCGAATATAGTTGCAATATTAGTCATGGATCAACCCTTTACCTATGCATTATTTCCTACTAAAGTATCAAACATTTATTAAAGTGCCACTTTAATCTTTCTAAATTATTTTAAAGATAATGCGTTGGGAAAGATTGCTAATAGGTAGGGAGTATTGTGGTGGAGTTTTGGTTGAACTCCCTCTGTTTTGTTTCTTCAGTAATAGTGGCACAGGTCACTAAAGGTCACTATTTTAAATAGGTTGGCTTTTTATACTATATCTATTTCTTCAACTGATAGATTTTAGTGAATTATATTTTAAAGGTTACAAAATGCGCTCAGAACTTCACAGTAAAACGACAATGTGTTCAGTTTTCCTAAGCGATCTTTGCCGTTGAAGATAATAAAAATCAATGTTCACACTCACATGTCTTATCAAAACAATGCATTAGGCACAAAAAACTGCACTGGAGAAATCATAAATGATGACACTTTGGTGTAAACTTAAGAACTTTATGAAGAATTCTCTTTCCTTTGAATAAAGATTAGGCCACTGGGCCCATCAAGTCTACTCCGTCATTCAATCATGGCTGATCTATCTTTCTCTCTCAACCCCATTCTCCTGCCATCCCCGTAACCCTTGCTATTTGTACTAATCAATAATCTATCAATCTGCACCTTAAATACCCAATGACTTGGCCTCCACAGCCGCCTGTGGCAAATTCACCACCCTCTGACTAAATAAATTCCTTTTCATCTCTTTTCTAAAGGTGCATAATTTTATTTTGAGGCTATGGCCTCTGGTCCCAGACACTCCCACTTGTGGAAACATCCTCTCCACATCTACTCTATCCAGGCCTTTCACTATCCGGTAAATTTCAATGTGGTGTCCCCTCATCCTTTTAAACGTCATAAAAAAGCTTATCATTTGTTAACCCAATCATTCCTGTTGTGTTCCTATTTCTGTGCTTGCACTTGTTAGTTTAAATCACTTTACTTGAAGTTTGTACATGGTCACATGGTGAAAGCTCAGCCGACTTTCTCTGCCTGATTTTAATCATGTCCCTTTTATAAATTGCGTAATGTTAAGTCTGCCTCAAAGGGTCTAATCAGTGATGGCAGAACTTTGCTTATTTTGTTAATTTTACATGGGCCTTACTATCACTCCTACAAAAGCAACAGCAACATTAAAGAGACATCAAATTCAAGGAAATATTATAAACAATTTGAATCTCTTCGTACCTTTCATAATTATAACATGCTGTACAAAGCTAGATAAAAGCTACTTTGAAGAAATGGTTATGATTATGTAGAGCCTTTCATATATTCAAGGTGATTGATGGTCGACTTGGATCTGATGAACCGAAGGGCCCATCTCCTTACTGTATCTCCAAAAACTAAATGTAAAAAAAACGAAATTTCCTGCAGGGATACTTCATCAGTCTGGTACTTCAGTATTCCATCTGAAGAAAGTCCCGACCTGAATAGCGGTCTCAGCATTTCTCTCCATTATTTCCAGCATTTTCTGTTTTATTTATGTTACCAGCATTTGCAGTCTTTTTTTTAATTTTCAACTGAGAGGCGTGCACTCCAATAGCATTGTGCTAGAATCTCAGACAAAATGTTGGACTCTAGGCTCTGAAGTGGGAATTAAAACAATTTCCACAATTCTTGAACTCAGAAGGAGAATACTTACCATGATCATGGCCTACACCACAATTTTATATCGAAGTCACATGAGTGACTATGTGAAGAGCCCGCCAGTCCGCATGCGCGTCAATACACGAGACGCAATGTGGCGAGTTGGAGCAGTTCGCAACTGCTCTGGCAGGTAAGTAATTTTACTTTCAGCGGGCCGCTGCGAAGGCAAGCCCGGAGTAGCTGATGGAGGCGGCCAGTCATGGGCCGCCGTGGAGGCTCCATTAGGAGCTAGATTTAATTTGTGGCTGCCGCCGTTGGAGCTCCGAACGGGAGCAGGTGGCCGAATTTGGAGGCTGCCATGGAAGCTCCATAGGAGCTCGGTTTTGTTATTGCCTGCCGGCTTTGGGCTCCATACGGGAGCAGGCGGCCGGATTTTTGGCCACCGTGGAAACTCCATTAGGAGTTGGGGCTGCCGGCGTGGCTCGGTTCCGATCGCTGCTGAAGATAACAGCAACTGGTGTTAGCCGCAGCCAGGGCAGCAAATGCTAGATAAGCTCAGCTGCCATAGCACCTATAAATTTTTTTAACATAGATGCTGATGAGGCAGCATACGCTGGAGACCAGCATATAGTGTGTGTTCTATTTGTAGGGGCATTTCGATATACTACACATAGTTCTTTAATTGAAGTCAAAACCTGAAGAACTGATTAAAGTAGTTATAAATAGAGCTGGCAGTTTTAATAGCGGTTGCTGTTCGGTCACGTTTGTGATTATCGCAGCAGATAGGACATTTTATTATCATACACAATATAGTGTAGTAAAATGTGACGCCATTACGGCACAGAATGGGGCTCAACTGGAACGGGCGGCTGTTCGGAGGAACTCCATTGAGGCTCCAGAAAAGAGCTCCTGGCTTGGGAAGCCTTTTTTGAGCTATTAGACACCTGTGGAGCACTACCTAGTGCAGGGTTGTGTCATGATAATTTCAGTTCAGTAGAGGGGACTGTTGGAGATCTTTCATAAGAGACCCCAACCATGTGGACATCGACAAAGCAGTCGAATCTTTGATCCTATGGGGCTATGCTTCTGTTTAAATCACATGAACTGTGACAACACCTGGCAGGGTTACAGTATTTCTCCCACTCTGTCTAGCGGACTATCGGGAAGAGGTGACTCCGATTATAATGCCAGCTCATCCAAGTCATATGGGGGCCAGAGGCCTGAGGAAACAAGACCTAGTACAGGGTTGTGCTCTAGTTCCTCCCTGAAATACTCTGTTGAGGCTCCAGAAGGGAGCAAGGACTCGGAGTCATTAGTAGGTGCAACCTGTCTGGTAAGTATAATGATGATATCAACAGAGCACTGATCTGCACAGCTAGTCCCGGTTCGGCTCCCAGAGGGAACAACTTGACAACCTCGAGTCGGGGCAAAGTCAAAGCCAAGTCTGTGGGACAAGTCCTGTCGGACAATTTGGATCAAGGAGATTCTGTCCCCACATCTATGGCAGATGTGGTTTGTCTCAATTGGAACATTTGATTAATCAGGTGGTGGCATGAGAAATGCTCCGTGTTAACGGAGGCATGCACAGGAAGTTCGAATCATACGCCTGAGGCAGCTCCTGGTTCAGGGTTGCAATATTCCTCCCACTTGGTTGAAAGGAGGGTTGGAGATGGTGCCAAATAATATGCTCCGTGTTACGGAGGCATGCACAGGCAGTTCAAGTCATGTGCTTGTAGCAACTCCTGGTTCAGGGTTGGAATAAAATGGTGTCACAAAATGTGCACAGGCAGTTCGAGTCATACACATGTGGCAACACCTGGTTCGGGGTGCACTATTTCTCCCACTCTAAGGGAGTCTCAGATATCAGTATGCAGCAGACTCCGAGCTTGACTCCAAACATGACTATGTGCCTGAATCCCATGCTTTAATTTATGATGTACGAGAGTCGCATAAGGCCACTACTAGAGGAGTTGGCCAGCGGCATCAGCTATCTAACATCGCACCAGCTGAAGAAATGACATGATAGACAGGGTCTGCAAATGGAACTTAGCTGAAGCTCCAACAAGCAAATCGACCCGGGTTCAGAGAAGCTCGCAGGTAAGGTCTCTTTATTAACCTCCGTAAAACTCCGAAATTGATCAGTCTGTCGGCCCATGTTTGGGTTTACTGGCAGCATGGGCTGTCTAGTATTTTTTCACTGTCTCTGGGATAGATCAGGTTGATGCAGAGACATAGGCAGGGTGCCTTGCATAGTAACCTCTGTAAGTTCCAAGTAGGAACAGCTTGGTTACCCTGGTTCAGGGTAGACCATCATGGAACTGGCTGGCCATATGGGTCATATTGACCAGAGAAGCACTGCCTCATCATCTGTGATTGAGGTTATCAGACTGCTCAGTAGAATGAAGTAGTTGAAATCTTCCTCAACACATGGTTTATTTTATCCTCAGTTAGTAGAGTTGCCGGTTCATTGGAATCATCATTGCCATTCTCTGGGATAGGTAGCTACCAGCAGGAAGCTGGTCTGGCATATAATATTTTTTATCTGACCTACAGGTTCATGTTGTGAATCAACAATGTATTTGTAATAATCCGTAGGCTCTCAATACCAGTATTCCTGATGGAGTGGCAGGTCGAAGAGATTGTGTTGTGCACTCTAGCGACTCAGACATGTGGTTTCAGTCAAAAGGACGCGAGGCAATTCCTGAATCAGGCTTGCATTATGCTAAAATTCCACTCTGAGGAAGAACGCTGAGAATTCATGGTGACTCTTGTAGTCAAGAGTTGGCAGGGAACTCGTATTCCCACTTCAAGGGGAGACTGTGTTTTCAGCTCTAGTCGTAAGGTTCTGATTATATGTTATCAGTAAAATGTATGAATAACTAGATAATGCATCTTCCGCGGCAAGCCAAAAAAATTTCCGTCCGTATGGTCAATAGAGGAACGATGGTTCCGAGTGGAATCAGTGACATCTCATCGGAGGATGAGTGGTCTGGCCAAGAACAAGAGGGGTATATTTCTGATACTTCTCAAGATTACAGAAACATGGAGCATGCCAAATCAGGTTAGCATTTGGCTAATCTGATCATGAGTTTAGTTATCCAGTTTAAGATGGATGGTTTCTTTTCAGCAGTTTAACTGATTCAGAGAATCGATCTTGGAGATGCATACTTTGCCATATCTATACACATGAGGCACAGATTATCTGGGGTTTTGATAACAAAGCCAGTGGTGGAATCCAATGCTGCCCTACTCAGATCAAAGGGCATTGTGTCATCGAGTTTAGATAATATGCAAAATTTTCAGATGATAAACCCTAGGGGTTATCAGTAGATACCTCTTGTGGTATTAAGAATGAGGCAACATGAAATTTAATAGTGCCTATTCATTCAGGCCATGGTATGGCGGCTGAAACAACTCCTATTTACTCGGTCACGAGTGATGGCTGGGGCAGCCTGTCTTCGCGGGCAGCTAGCTCTGCACGATTGTATGGGAAACTTGTGAAAAAAATATGTGAGCTACATTCAAACGGAAGTAACAGAGGCTTGTGTGGCTTTCAGTTTGAGCCTAGAGAAGCGTTCATGTGATAGCACAATTGACTTTGCTTGTGCTGCTTTGTCATTCTCTATAGTACCATAAGTGGGACAATAAATGATTGGTTATTCACCCGCTATTCACTAACGTTATGCAGGGTGTCTTTTATATAGCCTACACTCTAATAGCCTACACTCATTGTAGTGTGTGGTGTATATCAGTAAATTATTATGCAAATATTCTTCTACTGTATTCCTAATGGGAGCAGTATTTTTAAGATGATTATGCTTTCAACAACTGATCTCAGCACAAAGAACACAGTCTTTACTCAATCTCTGGCTCGGTCTCATAATATGATCTCATAAGCAAAATGGGCATGATTGCGTATATTTGAAGTTGATAGCATACCCACCAGAGCAGAGATTGTGGGTGTCATTAGGCATACAAGTGCACTGAGCTTGCTAGTACCTATGAGATGAAAGATACTTTCTTCATTGTTATTCAATAGTCTCAAGATATTGCTGATGGCTCATTGGCAGCCAATAGAATGGATATTTCCCTTTCATCATACAGCAAGAGGCTTACATAGTGTGTGTTAATAAATTAAGAAATTTGGTTGAATATGTCTGGATATTTGCAGATAGAATTCTGCAGTGTTGCATGAGTTATTGTCTAACTCAAAGTCAATTGGGACTATGGTCAGGTTAAGAATAATGGCCATGTATGCAAGTTAGCATCATGGTATTAATAACCCATGTTTTTCTACCATTAATGGTTTATCTGTTTACTTGTTTCACACACAGATTGGGTTACTGCATGAAAGTGCAGAGCTTTGAAATCTTCATGTAGTCACTCACGTGACTTCGATATAAAATGGAAAGATTAAACGAGAACTTACCGTTTGAAGTTTGATCTTTATTTTATGAGAAGTTGAAGTGAGGGATTACGTGCCCTCCACTCCCAACCCTACTTCACATAAAGATCATTCTGTAGTTCTAAGGTTGTTAATCTTCCTATAGCTTAGGTCAGCAACTATTCTATGGTTTCATACAGCTGCTCTGAAGATTGACGCGCATGCGGACTGGCGGGCTCTTCACGTAATCCCTAACTTCAACTTCTCATAAAATAAAGATCAAACTTCAAACAGTAAGTTTTCGTTTAATCTTTCTATTACCGTGCTTACCAATTCTGGAGACGCAAGGAACTGCAGATGCAGAAATATTTAGCAAAATACAAAGTGCTGGAGGAACTTAGTGGGTCAGGCAGCATCTCTGGAGGGAATGGGCAGATTACTTTTTGGGTCAGGACCCTTTTTCAGACTCTTGAAACGTTGTCTGTCTATTCCCTTCCTAGATGCTGCCTGACCCATTAAGTTCTTCCAACACTTTGTGTTTTGCTTACTTATTTTGCTTACGTTCATTATAAGAGATACAGCATATGGAAACAGGCCCTTCGGTTAATTGATGCCATGCCAACCATTGATCACCCGCTCCCACTAGTTCTATGTTATCCCACTTCCGCATTCACACCCTGGGGTAAATTACAGAAGCCAATTCACCTCCAAACCTGCTTGCCTTTGGGATGTGATAGGAAACTGGAGCACTCGGAGGATACCCACATGGTCACATGGAGAACATGCAAACTCCACACAGACAGCACCTGGGTCTCTGGTGCTGTCAGACTACATCTCTACCAGCTGCACCACCCAATGAAAAATATAAATAGAATCTGATTTCCACAGTTAGATCTCCCAGTTGGCAAACATTTTAATTCCCATTTCCATTCCCAAAATGACCTTTCTGTCCTGGGCCTCCTCTGCTGTCAGTGAGGTCAAATTGGAGGAACAGCACCTCATATTTCTCTCCAGCATCTTACAACCCAGTGGTATGAACATTGATTTAGCTAATTACAAGTAACTCCTGTATTCCTTCCCCAGTTCTGTCCTCCCTCTCCCACCCTAGACGTCCAACTACCTGTACTGTTCGCATCCTTGTATCTGTCATTAGCACATCTTTCCCAGCCAACAATGGGCCATTATAGACTCCTCCCTTCCTAAGGTTATTTGTTGCTGGCCCTGCTTTGTTCTGACCTTTCCTCATCTCCAGTTTGCCATCACTCACCCTCCCACCCCACCCTATCTTTCAGTCTGAAGAAGGGTTCCGACCTGAAACATCACCTATTCCTTTTGTACGGAGATGCTGCCTGACCCGCTGAGTTACTCCAGCATATTGTGCCTACCAACCGTTTTGCAAATTCCCTTTAAATTTCTAATTGCAAGATTTCTAGAGGGATTAAAATTAATAATGTTGAAATCCCAAACCTGTCTGTTGGAATGCTTTTGAACTGTCATTCACACTGATTGAAAACCTCTTTTGCAATTTTAAGCATAATACAACTGGAGAGATTTTGATACATATTTGCTAAACAAAGGGGTGTCAGGCTGCCATGGATAGGCATGAATACAGAGATGGAGGTTACCATCAGAACAGCTACAATCTTATCAACTGGTAGAGCGGCGATCTCTTGCTCTTACTTTATACATTCATAGTTTGACTCTCTACTTCAGGGTTGACCCTACTTCACTTCAAGTAACAGCTCACAAATGGCGCAGAGATAGAATTACAGCACCAGAGACCCGGATTCGATCCTGACTTCGGGTGCTGTCTGTACGGAGTTTGTACGTTCTCCCTGTGACATAGAAACATAGAAACATAGAAACATAGAAATTAGGTGCAGGAGTAGGCCATTCAGCCCTTCGAGCCTGCACCGCCATTCAATATGATCATGGCTGATCATCCAACTCAGTAACCCGTACCTGCCTTCTCTCCATACCCTCTGATCCCCTTAGCCACAAGGGCCACATCCAACTCACTCTTAAATATAGCCAATGAACTGGCCTCAACTACCCTCTGTGGCAGAGAGTTCCAGAGACTCACCACTCTCTGTGTGAAAAAAGTCTTTCTCATCTCGGTCTTAAAGGATTTCCCCCTTATCCTTAAGCTGTGACCCCTTGTCCTGGACTTCCCCAACATCGGGAACAATCTTCCTGCATCTAGCCTGTCCAACCCCTTAAGAATTTTGAAAGTTTCTATAAGATCCCCTCTCAATCTCCTAAATTCCAGAGAGTATAAACCGAGTCTATCCAGTCTTTCTTCATAAGACAGTCCTGACATCCCAGGAATCAGTCTGGTGAACCTTCTCTGCACTCCCTCTATGGCAATAATGTCCTTCCTCAGATTTGGAGACCAAAACTGTACGCAATACTCCAGGTGTGGTCTCACCAAGACCCTGTACAACTGAAGTAGAACCTCCCTGCTCCTGTACTCAAATCCTTTTGCTATGAAAGCTAACATACCATTCGCTTTTTTCACTGCCTGCTGCACCTGCATGCCTACTTTCAATGACTGGTGTACCATGACACCCAGGTCTCGCTGCATCTCCCCTTTTCCTAATCGGCCACCATTTAAATAATAGTCTGCTTTCCTGTTTTTGCCACCAAAGTGGATAACCTCACATTTATCCACATTATACTGCATCTGCCAAACATTTGCCCACTCACCCAGCCTATCCAAGTCACCTTGCAGTCTCCTAGCATCCTCCTCACAGCGAACACTGCCCCCCCAGCTTAGTGTCATCCGCAAACTTGGAGATATTGCCTTCATTCCCTCATCCAGATCATTAATATATATTGTAAACAGCTGGGGTCCCAGCACTGAGCCCTGCGGTACCCCACTAGTTACTGCCTGCCATTGTGAAAAGGACCCGTTCACTCCTACTCTTTGCTTCCTGTTTGCCAGCCAGTTCTCAATCCACATCAATACTGAACCCCTAATACCGTATGCTTTAAGTTTGTATACTAATCTCTTATGTGGGACCTTGTCGAAAGCCTTCTGGAAGTCCAGATATACCACATCCACTGGTTCTCCCTTATCCACGCTACTAGTTACATCCTCGAAAAATTCCACAAGATTCGTCAGACATGATTTACCTTTTGTAAATCCATGCTGACTTTGTCCAATGATTTCACCACTTTCCAAATGTGCTGCTATCCCATCTTTAATAACTGACTCTAGCAGTTTCCCCACTACCGATGTTAGACTAACTGGTCTGTAATTCCCCGTTTTCTCTCTCCCTCCCTTCTTAAAAAGAGGGGTTACATTTGCTACCCGCCAATCCTCAGGAACTACTCCAGAATCTAAAGAGTTTTGAAAGATTATCACTAATGCATCCACTATTTCCTGAGCTACTTCCTTAAGTACTCTGGGATGCAGCCTATCTGGCCCTGGGGATTTATCGGCCTTTAATCTATTCAATTTACCCAACACCACTTCCCGACTGACCTGGATTTCACTCAATTCCTCCTTTGACCCACAGTTCCCTGCTATTTCCGGCAGATTATTTATGTCTTCCTTAGTGAAGACGGAACCAAAGTAGTTATTCAATTGGTCCGCCATATCCATTGGTTCCATGATCAACTCACCTGTTTCTGACTGCAAGGGACCTACATTTGTTTTAACTAACCTCTCTCTTCACATATCTATAAAAACTTTTGCAGTCAGTTTTTATGTTCCCTGCCAGTTTTCTTTCATAATCTATTTTTCCTTTCCTAATTAAGCCCTTTGTCCTCCTCTGCTGGTCTCTGAATTTCTCCCAGTCCTCTGGTATGCTGCTTTTTCTGGCTACTTTGTACGCATCATCCTTTGCTTTGATACTATCCCTGATTTCCCTTGTTATCCACGGATGCACTACCTTCCCCGTGACCATATGGGTTTTCTCCGGGTGCACCGGTTACCTCCCACACTCAAAGGATTTGCAGGTTTGTAGGTTAATTGGCTTCTGCAAATTGCCTCTGGTGTGTAGGATGTGAAACTGGGATAACATAGATAATGGGATAACTGTTTATGAGTGATGGTTGGTCAGTGCGGACTCATGGGCCCAGGGGCCTGTTTCCGTGCTGTATCTCTAAATTAAATTAAACAAGTGTTAACAGACTAAAATAACTGCGGCCTGTTTTATTAACCATAACAGTGTGAAGCTTGGGCTGACTGCTTACCAGAGGATCCAGACGTGTCGGGAAGTGTTTTGGTCAGCAACGTTGCAGTGCTGCACATTGTTACTGACTATCCCATTTGAGACAACTTAATATGCTTTTTTATATTTTTATTGGTGGCATCCAACATTTCTTTTGAGGTAATGGTAGTTCATTTGATCACATTATCTGGCCTCAAGAGCTGTTTACCTTACTCCGTCTGTTCTGGAACCTCGGAATTAACGACAATAAACATTGCTGAAGCCTCAACTCGACAAATTGGAGGGCAGGAATTGGTAGAGACTTCTCAGAAGCATCATCGCCATCTGTTGTGATCATAATTTCCCATAGAATGTTATATTAGGTATGAGGAAGGGCGGCACAATGGCGCAGTGGTAGAGTTGCTGCCTTACAGCGCCAGAGAGCCGGGGCAATCCTGACTACTGGTGAGGCTGTACGGAGTTTGTACATTCTCTGTGTGACCTCACGAGTTTTCTCCAAGTGCTCCAGTTTCTTCCCACAATCCAAAGACATATAGGTTTGTAGGTTAATTGGCTGTGGTAAAAAATTGTAAATTGTCCTTAGTGTGTAGGATAGTGTTTGGTGTAAGGGGTGATTGCTGGTCAGCACAGCCCCGGTTGACCAAAGGACCAGTTTCCACGTTGTATCTCTAATGTCTGAAGTTTAAAGGTATTTTCCAGCCCATATCCGGCCACTCCTGTTCAACTCAGGAGTGCGGAAATTAATGGAAAAGCAAGGCTGCTGAGGGTGTGAAAGCTGGTGAGAAGAAATGATTCCGGTTAGATAGTTAACCAATTTGGTGTGGATTATAAACATAGCATGGTGAGTCACTGGGAGACAGGGCCATGTGAAATCACCTACATCTTGGAATGATTAATGTGATGAGGAACATTACACAAAGCTGAAATAAATCACGAATAGGTAATAACCGTCTTGATTGCAACTTTTAAATCCAATCCTTTGTCATTTTCATGTTTAAACTGATTCTCTTGTACTTTTTCAAAAAACATCTCTTCATAAGGGAGATGTGCAGGCTATTTTTTTTCTCTCAGAGGGTGGCGAGTGCCTAGAACCCCCTGCCGGGGTTGGTGGTTGAGGCAGATATGGATCTTTGGATAGGCATATGGATATGCAGGGAATGGAGGGATATGGATTAAGTGCGGGTTATAAGAATTGGTCTCGACATCTTATTTGGTGTAGACATTGTGGGCCGAAGGGCTCATTCTTGTGCTGTACTGTTCTATGTTCTACGAAGCTAATGACGGCAACTGCTGAAGAAAAAGGATCACTTACTTATCCACTGTTTAAAAATAAGCTATTTGCCTCCTATTTACATCTTCCCATAACAAAGCTGTGGAAACAAATTTTGAACTGCAGAGAAACAGAGAAGGGGAGTAAAGGTTAGAGTGCGGAATGTGGACACCAGGAGAGATTGAATAATGTAAGTGGTGGAGGTAGGCGCAAAATTCTGGAGTAACTCAGCGGGTCAGGCAGCAACTCTGGAGAGAAGGAATGGGTGACGTTTCGGGTTGAGACCCTTCTTCAGTCTGAGAGTTATCGGAGCGGGAAACTAGAGGTACGTTGGCACTGCCCGTGATTTGTTCGGTGCCTTTTCATACCTCTTGTTTCCCTCTCCCCTGAATCTTCCGTCTCAAGAAGGGTCTCAACTCAAAACGTCACCCATTCCTTTTCTCCAGAGATGCTGCCTGTCCCGCTTAGTTAATCCAGCAGTTTGCCACATGTTGCCGTTTGTGTGCATCTTCGGTGTAAACCAGCATCTGCAGTTCCTTCCGAGACACAAGTGGTGGAGGTGTCGGCTGAAAGAGGACAGCAAGGATCATTGAATAACTAAAGGTATCTATTGTAGGGAATGCAAATAAGAGGCAAATCTGAAATTGGCAGAAGACACTAAAAAAAATGCAAACCGTCGATGTGAGACCCAAAGCTAATTATCCAAAAGTGGTGAATTCATTGTTAAGACTTGAAGGCTATATATTGTGTCAAGTCAGAAGATGACTTTGTGCATACATAGAACGAGCCTAGATCAGGCGAAGACATGTTTCACTCCTCAAAGTGGAATTAAAATCAGGGCAATTTAGAATGCACCCACAATTCTAAAATTGTACTTTAATCAAGAAAGTGCAATCTCATTTTGGATGTGCAAAACTCAAGTGCACCATCATTAGGGGAAACAATTAACACTTCCCAAATAAATCCATGTTGGCCTCAAACATCAATTGAAGAGTTCTAAGACACTAGGATATCACTATCACATCTTTTTACCCAAACACCTTTGAGTACTAACAATTGTGTTTATTTGGAAAGAGTCCAAAGATTTATGAAGATGTTGCTAAGTCACGAAGGCCTGAACTACAGGGAGAGGTTAGGCAGGCTAGGGCAGTGATCTGGAAGTGTGTAAAATCATGAGAATCGATAGGGTGAATGCACACTTTTACCCAGGATAGGGGAATTCAGAACCAGGGGACATAGGTTTAAGGTGAGAGGGGAAAGATTTAAATAGGCACCAAAGGAGCAATGCTATTTTACACAGAGGGTGGTGGGTACATGGAACGAGCTGCCAGAGGAAGTTGTTGAGGCAGGTACTATAACAACATTAAAAAAAATACATTTGGACAGTTACATGGATAGAAAAGGTTTAGATACGAGCCAGACTTGGGTTGTTGGGAATAACGTAGATGGAGCATCTTGGTTGGCATGGATAAGTTGGGCTGAAGGGCCTTTTTCTATGCTGTACAACTCTATGACTTACAATCAAATCCAAGTGGAATAAAACAGACCACAAGGAATGTAGAAAACATTATTTAAAAAATCGTGAGCATGTCTGAACTGTTGATGGCATAAAAACAAAGGACAATGTGTTGCACAGATAAGCTAGTATTATTTATTTTCATCATTATTCAAGTACATCAAACACATGACTGCACTTATATGCAATAAGGCATTTTCTGTTAGCAAACATCAAAAACAACAACCCACCCCAGCCCACCCACCCCTCCCCATTGAACTTTACTGAAGCTGCACAAGGAATTCCGCGGAAGATATGTGCACACAGGATAAGAACTATGTCATATTTCATTATACTGTACTATGTAAACAAGAACAGATTTCCAAAGGGATAATAAATTTAGCAAACTATTCACTCTTTATTCCTTCAAAGGACCATACAGCCACAAGTAAAAAGTTTCCTTTTTTTTTTGAGTAGTGCCAGAGTTTTGTTTATTCCTCCAAACGCTTTCAAAACAGTGGTTACCTTTGGTGTAGGACTGTGGTTGTGAACCACACTGACAAGTATAGTTTTATCTCTGGTGCTCTACAGTAATAAACATCTTGCTTAAAGCTGCAGTGACCCACAAATGATCTCTTAGCGACAAACTATATTTACCCAGCCATCAAGTACAGCATCTTACCGTTTGGAATTAAATGTTCTTACCTAAATTTGACAATTTGGAGAAATACTCAACCATAAGAGAGTAAACTCCAGCCTCTTAAACCTTGTGTTTTTTGTAAAATTTCAATGGAGTGAATCAAGGAGGAAAAAAGTAAACATTTGAAAATACATTTGTTCAATCTTTTGAGATCCCATTGCTGCAATTGAGTTATAACTGTTTTTACACTGATGTACTGATGTCATGATACCTGCACTTAATGTAGCTACGTCCATCTTAAACAGAGGGGCATTGTGATGCAGAGCAGGTATATCTATAGAACATCGACACAAGGCTTCTTTTCCATTGTTAAATTTAGGTTTCTTTCAGAGACCATAATAGCTTCCACTTTGAACAGGACAATGTGTTTTACTTCCCCGTCTTAAGACGCCAACTGTTGATATGACATTATCATATTGACAGAGGAGTCAGAGGTTATGGGGGGAAGGCAAGAGAATGGGGTTAGGAGATAGATACATTAGCCATGATTGAATGGCGGAGTAAACTTGATGGGCCGAATGGCCTAATTCTACTCCTATCAATTATGACCTTATGATCACTGTCACCTTGAGATCCGGCAGCTTTAAAACAGAAAAGCTAACACATCATTTCACACTGATCATCCCCAGTCTCCAAAAAGGTCCACGTATCATTGTGTAAGCTTGTCTCAAAGTCAACAACAATTTTAGACCACTGATAAAATAGTTAAATCCTACGGCGTTTTTAATTTTGCCAACACCACTTTGAAAAAAAGGTTTTTTTTTAATAAATATGAAGCTTTTTTAATCCCTGAAGGGCAATGCTAATGGCTCTGTCAGATATAAAGCAAAATAAAGTTAGTAAACTTGTATCAGCTTCAGAGCAAAAGCTGACTGCAATATATGCAACCTGATGACTAATTTGTGAACACCTTTGACTTTAAATGTTGACCTGGAGCTAAATGTTGACCTGGAGCCCACAGTTCAGAAGACGATAACGCAAATAATGAGCGAATTAGACAATGTTGTTTTCTTTCAATTCACTGTTGCTGTGATATGGTACAATGTTACATGTTACAATGTTACATACACTTATGATCGAAAATAAATGCATCTTGCCTCTTGCATCCAATGCATTCTATTTCTCCCCCTCCCCCCCACCTACTTTTAATTTCCCATTTGCTTTCGCTACAGTTTTCTATTCGTGGTCCCCTTTTGCAATTGCAAAACTCGTGTCACTGTTCAGTAGCAGAACACTTGTCAGTACAGTGAAATATTAGCATTTTGTTTCATATTTCCAGCAAACTGTAGTTCACGTTATTTCCAGACAATATATTTGCAATGAATGCAGCACACTAAGATTTTCAATACATTTATAGCATTCTTTGAGCATTTAAAGAACAAAGCCTATCTGCACTAAGTTATCTGATATCTTCAGCTATATTATAATGAAATTAAGTAACATCTGATAATACAGTCAGGCAATGCCTCTTGCATTTAGGAAATGAAGAGGAGACTGGTTCTGGGACACTGGCTTTTGACTGGTGTTTGGACAGGCTGCAGTGTGATGGTGAAATCATGCACCCAGCACACTGATTTGCTTCTGTCCGCTGCCCATTATTTCCACCAAGGGCATAGAACTGCTGCAAACACCGTCAGTATTGCATGCTGTCCTCTGGACCTCACACGGCAAAGAAACGACGACTGCTAATAGCTGCACTTGAAGCATTATACTTTCACACGGCAATAAATGACACTCGGAAGGGAAAGTCTGGTCGCTGTTAATGAGACTCAGGAAGGAGACGGAATAAGCGTGATTCAGGTAAGACCACACATCAAAACTCATTGACTGCAGCCCTTTGACGCGCATTGAGGTGGGCATTCAAAACATCCCTCATAATTGAAGTCTCATTAAGCTGCAGACAGTATCTTATGATGGGCATTCAAATCACCCCTCACACCTGTCCGGATGATGCTGCCCCTAACTTGTATTAACTTTCAAAACTTCACATTAACACTACAGAAAAAAAAAACTCCTTCCATACAGAAATAGTTAGACAAAGTAAATCCTGTAGAATTAAAGCATTTATTTTACCTTCTTGTAAATAGTATTTCTCCAGTGAGATGGCTAAAGATTATGACAAGGAATGGTAAATACATAGCACCATTGAAAATTTTAAGTTCTGTATCTACATGAGTAAACTATTCAAACTTGTCAGCTATTAGCAATGTATTTATACAAGCTGCACTTTTATTAAAAAACAGCTTACTAGCTATAATTTTACATGCGCTTTGGTTAACATATTCTATTCAAAATAAAATTTTGTTGCAGAATTTGGCTTCAGCAAAATATTTTTTTAATCGTAAACTGTTAAAAATGAATGTTCTGTAGGCACTTAATTAGCTTGCAAAACACAGCTTCTGTCAAAAAAGCAAACAATACTATGTACATATATGTAAAAAGTGTTATAAATAGGTTTTAAACCATAGATACTATATACATCTTCAAATTAAAACAGTAATGTTTCTTTTATTCCTCTAAAGATGGCATCATACGGATTGTGGTGATCTATGGTAGCTCATTCACGTTTTCTTAGAATGATATAGATGATTCCACTGCAAAGAGCCAAGGGAAAGGCAATCCATGCCAAGATGTAGGAAAATCCATAGCTCCCATCATAGCGCTCTCCGTGGATGTGCGGGTACTGCACCGTGTATATCGCAGCTCCACTCATTACACAAATGCCTGCAAAACAACAGAGTTTTTGTTTGTAAAGTTATTTTTACCTTTGGATTAAAATGGAGTAACGCCCGAGTGCTCATGAATTTACTCAAACCAAGCAGGACACAAGATGATACAAGAAATCACTGGATTTATTTAAGGATTCAGCATGGTAACAGGACCTTTGGCCCACCGGTTCCACGTCATCCACCGACAACCCTAGTTCTACGTTGTCCCATTTTCAGAAGAAACAAGACAAATGTGCAAACTCCACATGGACAGCAGCAGAGGTCAGAAACAATCAATTTTGTGCACTTCTATAAGATCACCCCTCATCCAATAGGTATGCGCTCCAAGGAAAAGAATCCTAGCCTGCTCAACCTCTCCCTATAGCTCAGACCCATCTACCTGATCTATTCCGCTCAGGATTTTGTACACAAGTTCTCATGGGTTTCCTCCATATGCACTGATTTATTCCCACATCCCAAAGACATTCTGGCTGGTAGGTTAATTGCACCCCATGTATAGCTGAGGCGTGGAAAATAAGGAAAACGCGGAAAGAAAAAAAAATGAGATTGGTGTAAATAGGTATCAGTTTAATAGTCTGTCCTACAACCTATGCATTTCACAGACACAGCAGCTTAATCTTATTTTAACTGCGAGTTTACAATCACATTTAGTTTATCTGGTCTCACCCCATCAATGCAAATTGGAGACAGCATGGCTGGGAATAGAGTGCTATAGACTAAATATGGTAAGAACTCTGCTTTGTAACAGAAAATCTATCATATTCCATCAGTTCCATAAAGGAATGCA
Organism: Okamejei kenojei; assembly: GCA_035221665.1. NCBI lineage: Eukaryota > Metazoa > Chordata > Chondrichthyes > Rajiformes > Rajidae > Okamejei > Okamejei kenojei. The sequence goes on from CM069153.1 coordinate 20,154,142, forward strand.
AGTCAGTCCTAAAGAAAAACTAAGACCAATAGCATTTCAGAGTAAGAGCAGAAATTTTCCTCGTAAACAGTCATGAACATAAGACTTTAGTCCTTTACTCAAAATTCTTTGGCAGATACACTGAAGTTTCTTGCAAAATCTCCACAAGGCAAATCTTGCGAAAATTCAGAAGTCTTAACAGAGAGTTGATGATCTCTGCTGCAACAAGAATTTACAGCTCAATCTATCGTGATTTGTAATCTGATTGAAAAGCTAACTCAGGACCGAGAGTCCGATGTAGACAAGTGTCTGGTTTTGATTAAATTATTATTACAAACATAAATTGGCAAACTTTACAGGATCACATTCTACACTATCTGATTAAGAAGATGCTGGAAAAATCGAAGGTAGACAAAAAATGCTGGAGAAACTCTGAAGGGTCTCGGACCAAAACGTCGCCTACTCCTTTTCTACACTATCTGTTCCCTCAAAGATGTTAACTTCACTTTGCAGGTCCTAACGGGCCCACACAGGTACTTTTGAGATATCTTTAAGTAATTGAGTCTCTGACGATCCTCAGATGACTGAAACCTATTTTGCTTCTGAAAAAAATCTGAAGAAAGGTCACAACTCAAAATGTCACTTATCCGTGTTCTCCACTGATGCTGCCTGGCCCACGAAGTTACGCTCGTACTTTGCATCCTTTTGCTTCTACCAAGTTGAGAATGAAACTAATAAAAGGTAATAAAAAGAACTAATAAAATAAGCCTGAATATTTTATAACCTCAAGCTGTGCTTAGACTTTCGTTTAATTATTTTAAATGGGAACACCCTTAAATGGATAGTTGGGGAGGAAGACGTGAATAATTCTACCACTGTTTGTCTCCCGGAATGAAGAAACAAAAAAAAGTTTAAAAAACGACACATTACGGACAATTTACAGCAGCTAATTATCCTGCCGGACCCGCATGTATTTGAGATGTGTTTAAGAGCATGACTGGGCTCTGTGTGATTCTACGGACCAATCTTCTTAGTTTACAAAAGGACTGGAATAATTCTCAGCGGATCAAGCAGCATCTACAGAGAACATGGATAGGTGACGCTTCAGGTCAGGACCCTTTTTCAAAGTATTCATTTAGCTTTTTTTAAAAAAAATCTTCTTTCTCATATTCATTATGTTTTTCATACAATGAATGGTGTTTGTGTCCATAATTTGGTGAGGCATAAATTTAATCATAAATACAACACGTTTTTATTTGTTAGAATCTTTGTAATATCCACGACCTCGAATCTTTCTTTCATGTTGCCATTATTTTCTTTGATATTCTTGTGGAATTCCTTGGATGTCTTATCATGTTACAAATCATATGTTGTTAACCAAGCCCACTGAATAGATATGAAAACTGAAGCCACAAGCAAGACCAAGAATGTATTTCCCTGTAAGCCAGAGAGGCAGATGCGCAATGGCACTCATAGCATTACAAAATCCTCTCTGTTAAAAACATGTATTACCATGTTCAAAAATAATTCAATCCATTGAAATCAGCCACTCATGGATATCATCAACTCAGGAAAAAAAAACCTTTAACAAAAGCAGCCGGCTAAATCTGTATAGAAAAACTCTCCACAGAGTTTGTTGTTACCTTCAACGATCTATTCTACATTTTCCTTGATCTCCACCCCCTTAAATGTCTCGTTCACACACATTAAACTTCCTTATCTCTGTATCACCCCTCCCGACTCTTGGTCTGAAGAAAGGTCTCGACCCGAAAGGTCATCCATCCCTTCTCTTAAGAGATGCTGCCTGTCCCGCTGAGTTACTCCAGCATTTTGTGCAAATCTGTATAGCATTCAGATTTCAGCTCAAAATAAGATTTTTTTTTTCATTTCAAAAGGTCAATGCAAACGTACCTGCATCAGTGAAATTGTGTTATTCTCGGTTACTATGGTCACTGGTCTTTTGCAATGAATCAGTTTACATTATTTTCCAGAGTTTGTTGCTGTATATCATGCCTTGTACTTTGTCTTAGAGTTCTGACTGGGGTTGGTATCAACAGTCTACAGTTTGCTGCTGCACAGTTAGTATCTTCCTATTTGCTTGTGTTATTGTTAATTTGATAAGACTGAAAATATGCTGAATGCTCAAAAAAGACCAAAAGTTAAAAGTCACTAAATAATCTCTTATTGTTGCGAAGATTGGTGGAAAACCAGCATTAAGCACCTTTGCAGGAAAAAATGCTGCTTTTAAAAATGTGCACATTTAATTGCTGAAGAGTGGTAAAGTCTGTCTCAATGTTGCTGGGGTAAACTCAAAACTCCAATATGTTCGAATCTTGCTTTTATAAGATCAGTACACAAGTTAATGAAACCAATTGTCCAAAGGAATTCAACTCTGCAGATAACTCAGTTGATATAAAGGAATCATTTTTAAAAGAAAGGTGCATCAAGTTTTAAGTATAATTCAACCAAATGAAATCAATCAACCATTCAGTCTTCCGTTTAAATATCACGGAACTCTTTTAATTGCAATGATCAAAGTGAACATCAGTTCACTATTAAAAACATTTGGTTCCACTTTGCAAATGATACAATTGAAACAGAAGATTTTTTTCATGAGATTATCCTTGTTAATATATAAAAGAAGGAATTCAGATGTGTGTGTCAATTCTGCAGGTAAATATGTTACTAATCCAATAGAAGATAACAAATCATACTCTTCAAACCTTGATAAGTTGGAGTTTCATGGCAAAGAAAAGTAGTAAACATTCATGCCAAGCAATAGTGAACTGAAACCCTTCCGACAGGATTGACATCTCTTGGTTCTTGACCAAGAACAATAAATAGATCTGTCCCAGCTTATAGGCAGAGTTCTAGCACAATGGAATTGTTTGCAATATGCTCAATTTTTAAGATCATCATCAATGCTTTTTAAGCCTCCTTGATTGCAGATTTGAACTCCGCATCTTTTGGTTTCTGCATCCATCAAGAGAGATCTCAGTGTTTTGGTGCATGAATTACAAAAAGCTAGTGGGACGATCCAACAAGTAGTGTTATGTGTAGGCAAAGATGCTGGAGAAACTCAGCGGGTGAGGCAGCATCTATGGAGCGAAGGAAATGGGCAAAGTTTCGGACCGAAACCCTTTAAGGAAGGGTTTCGGCCCAAAAAGGTTGCTTATTTCCTTTGCTCCATAGATGCTGCCTCACCTGCTGAGTTTCTCCGGCATTTTTGTCTATCTTCGATTTTCCAGCATCTGCAGTTCCTTCTTAAACAAGCAGTGTTGTGTTACTAGTGTACGGGGTGATTGTTGCTTAGAGTAGACGTGGTGGGCCGAAGGGCCTGTTTCCACATTGTATCTCTGAACTCAAGTAGTTAAAGCGGCAAATAGTATTTTGACTTTACTGCACAGGGGTTGGAGTTTAAAAATAGCTGTTGTATTTGTAAAGGGTGCTTTTGAGGAATTGAGGCCTGGAATACTATGCACAGTTTTAGTCCCCTCGCCAAGCTGTAGTAACATTGGAGGCACTACACCAGGTTATTTCCTGGGATGAGATGGTTGTCTGAATAAGAGGCTGACTAGCCCAATATTCCTTGCAGTTCAGAAGAATGTGCGATAACATTCTAACATAAGAGATCCTTAGGTGGTTTGGAAGGGCAAATGTTTTCATTTGAGGGAGAGTGTCAATCAAGGGGCCTGTCATTTAAAATTGAGCTGCGTTGAAATTTCTTCTCACCGAAGATGCCGAATATCTGGAATTCTCTGCGTTGGTGGGCCACCCAAGCTGAATCATCCAAAGTGTTTAAAAATGAATTGGTTAACTATTTGATGGATTGAGGAATGGAGTATGGAGGAATAGAGAAGAAAGGTTAAGTCCAGCATAGATCAGCCATGATCACATTAAATGGTGAGACCGGACTACTCCTATTCCCTTGTATCCTCGTTTCTTCTGTGCAGAAATCCACATAACTCGAACTTCTGACTTCTGTGAAAACTGGCTCTTCCCATATCTTCACCCTCAACACATTCTGACAATGTATGGTTCATGTAGTTGAAAGCAGTCTTGGGCTTTAGTTAAAAGATACAATGTGCAAACTGGCCCTTCTGCTCACCGAGTCTGCGCTGACCAGCGATCACCCTCTACACTAGCTCTGTCCTACACACTAGGGACAATTTACAGAAGTCAATTAACCTACAAACCTGTACGTCTCGAGTGTGGGACGAAACTGGAGCACCTGGGGAAAACCCACACGCTCACAGGGAGAATGTGCAAACTCCACACCCTGCACCAGTAATCAGGATCGAACCGGGGCTCTGGCGCTGTTGAGCAACAAGTCTACCGCTACACAACTGTTCCCAGATCTTTGAGCTACGAGAGGCCGGGTCTCTTTTCCCTGCAGCATAGGAGGCTGAGAGGTGGTTTTAGCATCTGGTAATGTATTTATAAATGGGCCTGCCATTCTAAAGTGGTTTTAATTAGGTTGCATTCTGCCAAAAAAAACAAAAACTTTGACCCGATCAAAAAAGTCAAGAATCAAAAAGTGTTTGTCATATGTACTGAAAATGGAACAACAAAATTCTTACTTGCGGCATAACAGGCCTGTAAACACAACTCATAGGTAACATATTAAACAAAAATAATTAATAACCCATATCCGAATAGAGTCTATTTCTGTAATATGTAATGCGAGTATATATGACTGTCTGTCCATATTGTCCACTTGTATGCAGTGAGAATGAGCTCTCACTGCATACAATACAAGGATAATCACACACTGTAGGAATCGCCCCACAGTAAACTCAAAATCAATCATCTTGTGACCGGTGCTATATGATCTGGAATTAGCATGAAGTACACTTGACAGACAAGATATAATGAAGAATTCCGGCAGATCAGATTCCTGAAGTTTTAAATCCCAGAATAGTACAAGGGCTCTGGTAGGACACAAGCTGAACATAGTTTATTGACATTTTTGTGTTCCAGTACAATGCGTATAGATTTTATTTTAATATACTCTATATCTGTTGGCATGGATAGGCTTGGCTGCACATTTGGAGCGAGAGGATGGGGAGGGACAGGAAAACATTGTTGATGTCTTCTGAAAAATTCATGCTGTCAAATTTTTAACAATTGACGCATTCTTGAATATTGTAGAATGAGTTTGCTTGATGTTGAAATGGGAAATATTGCAATGAAATTGATGTTTGTAGTTGTGGGGACCTGAAGATGGAGGTATTTGAATATGTCAAGAATGCGCTAGGAATAGAATCACCATTAGTTGGCAGGCATGTTGAATTCTTTTTAACCAAGTGTTTTGACCTAGTTTTAGCAGCATGACTATTGGCCAGACTTAAACAAAACAGAAACGCTGGAAGTAGTCGGCCAGTGAAGTGAGGTCACATGGGATCCAGGACGTGCTAGCCAGTCGGATTTTAAATTGGCTTGGAGGTAGGAGATAAAGGAAGGTGGCAGAGTGGTGTTTTTAGACTGGAGGCTTATAACAAGTGGTGTGCCACAGGGTTCACTCCTGGGACAATTGTTCGTTGTTTATGTTAATGAGCGGGTTGTGAATGTAGGTGGCATGGTTGGAAAGTTTGCCGATTAAACTAAAGTTGGAGGTGTGGCAGACGATGAGGAAGGTTTCTGAACAGAACATTACAATGTTGGGATCCTGATCAACCAGGCTAATGGGCAGCAGAATGGCAGATGGTGTTTAATTTGCATTAAATGGGACAGGTTGAATTTTGGTGAGACAAACCAGGGCAGGACATGGACTGTAAATATTAGGGTCCAGGGGAGTGCAGAAGAGAGAGACCGAGGGGTGCAAGTACATAGTTTCATGAAAGCGGCAACATGGGTGGACAAGATGGCGAAGAGGTGGTTTGTCATGTTTGCCTTTATTAGTCAGGTCATTGAGTACAGGAATTGGAATGTTATGTTGCCCAAGTCATTGGTGGGACCACACTGTTAGCATTGTGTGTAACTCTGGGTGCCCAGCTATAGGAAGGATGTCATTAAGCTGGAAAAGTTGCAAAAATGATTTATGAGGAAGTTAGTAAGTTTGAAAAGTTTGAGCAAGGAGAGGCTGTTTTTTTCGCCCAAAGGATGCCGAGGGGTGACCTAACAGTGGGCCATAAATAAGGTGAATAGCCACAGACTATTCTCTTAATGTATGAGGTCTAAAACTAGAGGGCACAGGATTAAAATGAGAGGGAAATGATTTACAAGGAACCTGAGGAGGCACCCTTTACACACAGAGGCTGTTGGGTTTGTGGAACGAGCTGCCAGAGGAAGTAGTTGAGCAACGTACAATGGTGACATTTAAAGGGCACTAGGACAGGTAGATGGGTAGGGATGGGTTTGGAGGGATATGGGCCAGGTGCAACAAGTGGGATTAGCTCAGTTATTCAACTTGGTCGGCATGAACTGAAGGCTCTGTTTCCATGCTGTATAGCTCTGTGACTCGATCCCTCCAATCCAGAGGGTCTGCCCGAGAAGATTTGACACTTGTTGGTTTCTTGTCATTACTAATCATGTCTTTACTTCAAGAATGGGTTCAGAGCTTGAAGTGAAACTGATTTAAAGAAAAATGTCAGCGTTGCTGAAACCAGTTGGTATACAGTGCCTTCCATAATGTTTGGGACAACAACCCATCATTTATTTATTTGCCTCTGTACTTCACAATTTGAGATTTGTAATAGAAAAAAAATCACATGTGGTTAAAGTGCACATTGTCAGATTTTAATAAAGGCTATTTTTATACATTTTGGTTTCACCATGTAGAAATTACAGCAGTGTTTATACATAGTCCCTCCCATTTCATGGTCCCAAACCATAATGTTTGGGACACAGTAATGTCATGTAAATGAAAGTAGTCATGTTTAGTATTTTGTTGCATATCCTTTGCATGCAATGGCTGCTTGAAGTCTGTGATCCATGGACATCACCAGTTGCTGGGTGTCTTCTCTGGTGATGCTCTGCCAGGCCTATATTGCAGCCATCTTTAGCTTATGCTTGTTTTGGGGGCTAGTCCCCTTCAGTTTTCTCTTCAGCATATAAAAGGCATGCTCAATTGGGTTCAGATCAGGTGATTGACTTGGCCACTCAAGAAATGACAATTTTTTAGCTTTGAAAAACTCATTTGTTGCTTTAACAGTATAACATACTGTCTTGCTGTAGAATGAACCGCCGGCCAATGAGTTTTGAGGCATTTCTTAGAACTTGAGCAGATAGGATGTCTATACATTATGCTACTACCATCAGCAGTTGTATCATCAATGAAGATAAGTGAGCCATTACCTTCAGCAGCTATACATGCCCAGGCCATAACACCCCCACCACCATGTATCACAGATGAGGTGGTATGCTTTGGATCTTGGGCAGTTCCTTCTCTCCTCCATGCTTTGCTCTTGCCATCACTCTGATATGTTAATCTTTATCTCATCTGTCCACAAGACCTTTTTCCAGAACTGTGGTTGCTCTTTTAAGTACTTCTTGGCAAACTGTAACCTGGCCATCCTATTTTTGCGGCTGACCAGTGGTTTGCATCTTGCAGTGTAGCTTCTGTACTTCTGTTCATGAAATCTTCTGCAGACAGTGGTCATTGACAAATCCACACCTGACTCCTGAAGAGTGTTTCTGATCGGTTGGACAGGTGTTTGGGGATTTTTCTTTATTACAGAGAGAACTCTTCTGACATCAGCTGTGGAGGTCTTCCTTGGCCTGCCGGTCCCTTTGCGATTAGTAAGCTCACTAGTGCTCTCTTTCTTCTTAAAGATGACCCAAACAGTTGATTTTGGTAAGCTTAAGGTTTGCCTGATGTCTCTAAAAATGTTGTTCTTGTTTATCAGTCTCATAATGGCTTCTTTGACTTTCATTGGCACAACTTTGGTCCTCATATTGATAAACAGCAATGAAAGTTTCCAAAGGTGACAGAAAGATTGGAGGAAAGATTAGGTGCTGAGCGCTCTCTTATACCTGCATTAAGGAGGTAATTAAACACACCTGAGCAATTATAAACACCTGTGAAGCTGTGTCTCAAACATTATGGTGCCCTGGAATGGGGCGACTGTGTATAAACACAGCTGTAATTTCCACATGATGAAACAAAAATGTGTAAAAATAACCTTTATTAAAATATGACAATGTACACTTTAACCACATGTGATTTTTCTATTACAAGTCTCAAATTGTGGAATATAGAGGTAAATAAATAAATCATGGGTCTTTGTCCCAAACATTATGGAAGGCACTGTAGAAATGTTTAAAATACAAAGGAAATAACCACCTTCAATTAAAGCTGTCAAAACCAAATTTTATTCATCTTATAAAGACATCAGTGTTAAATTAGCTTTGTTTTAAATTTGTCATTTCCAGGTGCATTACCTTTAGTAGAAATAGGTGTGAAAATATACAACGAGAAACTGGGACCATCTCCGACACATCTCTCCCCTTTCTTGATCTCACAGTGCATCACAGGAAATAGACTATTGACTGGAGTTTATTACAAACCCACCGACTCCCACAACTATCTTGACTACACATCTTCTCACCTTGTTTCCTGCAAAGACTCTATCCACTACTGCCAATTCCTCCGTCTATGCCGCATCTGCACCCAAGATGAGATGCTCCATACTAGGACATCCAAGATGTCCTCATTCTTTAGGGAACGGGGGTTCCCCTCTCCCATCATAGATGAGGCCCTCACGTGTGTCTCCTCGGCACCCCGCAGCTCAGTCCTTGCTCCCCCTCGCCACAACAGAGACAAAATCCCCCTAGTCCTTTCCTTCCACCCCATCAGCCGTCGCATACAACACATAATCCTCTGAAAATTCCACCACCTCCAACGGGATCCCACCACTAGCCACATTTTCTCATCTCCACCCCTTTCCGTCTTCGGCAGAGACCGTTCCCTCCGCACCTCCCTGGTTAACTCATCCCTTCCCATCAAAACCACCCCCTCCCCAAGTACCTTCCCCTGCAAGCTCAGAAGATGCAACACCTGCTGCTATACCTCCTCCCTCGACTGTCCAGGGACCCAGATAGTTCTTTCAGGTTAGGCAGAGGTTCACTTGCACCTCCTCCAACCTCATCTACTGTATCCGTTGTTCAAGATGTGGATTCTTACATCGGCGAGACCAAACGTAAACTGGGCAATTGTTTCACAGAACAACCTCGCTCAGCCCATCTGAACCTACCTGATCTCCCAGTTGCTGGACACTTTAATTCTCCTTCCCATTCCTACACAGAACTTTCTGTCCTAGGTCTCCTCCATTGTTAGAGTGAGGCTAAACACAAATTGAAAGAACAGCATCTCATATTTCACTTGGGCAGCTAAGTGTCCAGTGGTATGAATATTGATTTCTCTCACTTCAGCTAGCCCCAACATTCCCCCCCCCCCCTCTCTCTCTCTCTCTCTCTATACCTCCCCCACCCAAGTCGCACTAGCTTCTCATTTTCACCCTACAAACAGCTAACAATGGCGTGTTTCCTTTATCATCGTTACTTTTTTGCGTATCTTTCATTCATTGTTCTTTATCTCTCCACATCACCGTCTATATCTCTCGTTTCCCTTATCCCTAACCAGTCTGAAAAAGGGTCTCGACCCGAAACATCACCCTTCTCTCCAGAGATGCTGCCTGTTCTGCTGAGTTACTCCATCTTTTTGTATCTATCTTCGGTTTAAACCAGCATCTGTAGTTCCTTCTTACACATCACGAGAAATATTATTACTGCTTTCACATCAGGCACAATCAGTCAAGGACGGCTTGTTTCTGTGGCAGGCGTCTCACGTACGCATGGAGGGACCGTGGGCTAGAACTTGCACAGCAATAGGGCGGCACAGCGGTAGAATTGCTGCCTTACAGAACCAAATATCCAGGTTCAATCCTGACTACAGGTGCTGTCTTTATGTAGTATGCACATTCTCCCCCGTGACTGCATAGGTTTTCCCTGATGCTCCGGTTTCTTCCCGCATCCCAAAGACGTATAGGTTTGTAGGTTAATTGGCTTTTGTAAATTGTCTCTCGTGAGGATGGTAGGGCTAGTGTCCAGCGGTGATTATCGGTCGTGGGCTCACTGGAAAGAAGGGCCTGTTTCTGTGCTGTGTCTCTAAAAACACTGAAGCCACACTGCTGTAAAGGGGCCCTTCTCCAGCTGTTATCAGGGCTGCTGAGATATGATTTGAGGCATCATGCATGGAGCTGATGCCATCCACAGGCTCTCTGCACGGCTCCGCTTCAGACTGTTTGCAGTTTCCGGAGTCAAATGCACAGCATTAACTTACCTCCCCAACGGCAGTTTTGGCTGGAAAAGCAGAGGTCCTCACTCTGACCATTGATGAAAGTAACGAGGCCTCACTGTGCGACCCGGCGTTGAGTGTTCAAGGAAGCAGCTGGAAGCAAGTATCCTGCTTCTCCAATGCTTGGACGGACATCTTGACGCAGAGGTGAATATCCAAAGAGAAGATCAAAATGGTCCAATAGCCCATCGTAAAAATTGGAAGGTCTCACGTGACATCCAAAGAATCCATACTTAAGTGTAGTGGAGCGGAACACAAGTTAGTTTTCCATAGCAGATGCCAGATCCATGGTCAGATAAGGTCCATCTCTTCAAGGGATGTTTCCTTCCATTAGTGGTTGTGTCCTTGTCTACACCGTGAACCATTTCTTCGCCACTTGTTTGAAGGTGTAATGTTCCAGGGCTGATGACTTCACTCCAGCATGCGCCTTGCATAGACATATCACAGAGGCGGAAGACCAGCGCTCCTAAACCCATTATGTATCACGCAATGTATCATTATGTATCTAAGCTCACATAACTGTTTGCGTACTAGTTAACTAAGCTCGTAGCCATTGAAATATCAGAGTATCAGCTGCAAGTATTCAAAGCTGAACACATTCCCAGCTCACTCCCCCACTCCCAAGCTCCTGGTTCGATCACCTGTGCAAGACGTTTACACTTCTCCTGGCCCTGGTTTGATTGCTCCCCCAGTTAATGCAATGAATGTCAGTGGTCGATAACCTCCCTTTTATTATGAGCCCGACTCGATGCACAAGAAGGTATTTTTCATCTGTTAGCGAATATACCATGCCAGAGACCCAGGGTCAATCCCGGCTACGGGTGCTGTCTGTACACATTTTTACGTTCTCCCTATGACCGCGTGGGTTTTCTCAGGGATCTTCGATTTCCACCCTTACACGTAATTGCCTTGGTACAAATATAAATTGTTTCCCTGGTGTGTGTAGGATAATGTTAATGTGCAGGGATCGCTTGTGCGGACTTGGTGGACCGAAGGGCCTGCTTTCTCGCTGTATCTCTAAACTAAAAACTAAAGACAATATTTAGCAAAGTGAAGGGAAACAGGGATAATGCATTTGGAATGCTGGGTGAGCGATTTGTGCACATTAATCTTCATAATATACAGCCCATAAAAACAACTCCAGACACCATGTTCATTATTTAATGCAATGGGAAAAACGTCTCCTGCAATGAAATTGCTGCTTGATTTCTCCATGGGCACAGTGGAAATACAAATACTATTTATTTAGGCTTACCTGCCAGCAGCTGAAAGACTCCAGTGATGTAAAAGCGACCTCCTTTCTGAAGTGCAAATAGCTGGCAGAAAAACAGAATCACCGACAGGAAGCAGAAGATGATGGACAGGATCATCATCGCCTGAACAGCTTGCAGCCATTCTGAAAATACAGGTCAAGAGGAAAAGTGTTAGCACGCAATGAATGAGCATTGCAACATCCAGTTGTTAATTCCTGGTAGCTTCACAACTCTACAAAGTATAAACAAAATCTAAGAAGGTGGATAAATATCTATAAAAAAGACACTAAGTGCTATAGTTACTCAGTGGGTCAGGCAGCATCTCTGGAGAACATGGATAGATAGGAATGTGGAGTCATGTTCATGATATCCATGTTCTCTGGAGATGCTGCCATACCTGCTGAGTTGGTTCAACATTTTTGTGGCTTTCGTTGAAAACCAGCATCTGTGATTCCTTGTTTCTGTGTTGTTGGCTGCGGTAATGCACTATTAAGAGTTTTGGAAAATTGAAACTTAACTTTCCAATCGGGAACATGCAAGTCAGTCCCATGTGCCTGTTCCACTATTCAGCAACATCACCGCAGATTTGATTGTGACATGAGCTCCACATTCATACCCCCACTACCATAACAATTCACATGACTCTGTGCATCTATCAAATCTATTCCTTTAATTTATACTTCATTTCTTTTTTCAGCAATTTTCTTGATATTCTGATACAAGTTAAAAAGGATTAAAATTTCATCTATGCATAATTGTTGGGTTGTGCTTTAGCCCAAGTTTGTGGACGGATATGGCAGAATTTAGATACGTATGGCTAAATGACGTCATTCTGTCAGAAATAAACAGATATATTTAGCCAACCGTTCGGCATCTTCTGTTTATCATTTGAGTTACAGAAATGCAAAGAATTTTTTTTTTAATGTGAGCATAAAGCATCGATTGAATTCTTATAAATTACTGTTGGTTTAATTAAGATAAGAGGGTGGCCAAATAACATATGGACTTTATTCTGTTCTTTGTTAAACCACTAATTGAACTTATGTTAAATTTAGCATGGAGACAGGCTCTTCAGCCCCCCGAGTCCGCGCTGGCCATTGATCACCCATTCACTCCAGGTCTATGCTATCCCACTTTCTCATCCACTCCCTACACACCATGGGCTATTTGCAGAGGGTCAATGAACCTAGATAACATACTTCACTGGCATTTTTGCAACAGTGACTCAAAAAGGTAAACAGGGAATTGCAAATTAAAGCTTTGGATTCAGAGTCCATTACCAGCAATCATAGTTTCCTGAAGCGGGAATTGTGTTCGAAATACCAAATGTTACAGATACAGGGAGGTGTGCTTTGTAGGATGTGTAAAATAAATTACAGAATATTGGAAACATTTAAGTTTGCTTTGGTTTGGAAGAGAAGGTTTATTTTCTAGAAGTCTCCAAAAACGCGAGTTGTTTTCCTCCCATAGCTTTTTACCACATTCTGAAATCCCCTTGTTCGTGTGAACAATTGCTATTCCAAAGCAGTTACAAAAACACCTCTGCTTTAAAAGGTCACAGTAGATTCTCATGTCCACCTCCTATAGTGGCAGTCATTCCACCTCCCACCCATTCTGCAGAGTGGGATGCAAAAGCTTCTAGCATTCAAATGAGAAGCAGTTCACGATGCAGCACAGCACACTAAGTAACACATTATAACCAAAAACAGCAGGGATAATTATTGATGCAAAGCTTACGACAAGAACAAACTAGCTGCCACACTAGAAAACTTTGAGTATTGAAATATCACTATATTATTTCTTCACGCTTAGAAAGAAAATTAAGCAAATCTTAGTTTGAGACATTTTAACCAGTATCCTTGAACAAATTACCAAGAAAAGGCTAAAATTTAGTTGTGCCAAAACTTAGTATTATTATTCGAGTATCTGTAGAAATGGGATAGAAAACATAACGGCCCTAAAATGTCTATTTTGTGTCTTCTGCCAAATGGAATTAAACAAAGAGATTTGAATTTATTGATACTGAAATATTTGTGAAGTGCAGTCATTGTTGGTCAGCCCAGTGGCACAGCCGGTACAGCTGTTGCCTCATAGCTTAAGAGACCCGGGTTCGATCCAAACCAAACAAAGCTGTCTGTGTGGAGTTTGCATGTTATCCCTGTGACACCACATGGGTTTCCTCCCACATCCCAAAGACGTGCAGGTTTGTAAGTTAATTAACCTCTGTAAATTGCCCCCTAGTTTGTAGGAAATGGGATAACAGAGCTAGTGTGAACAGGCGATCTATTGTCAGCATGGATTTAGTGGACCGAATGTGAAACTTTCTTGTAAGTAATGGCAAACTCATCAGGGGGAGATATGCCAGGCTTATGTTTCAAAGAATCTTGTGCATCTATAATATCACAAGCAGAATGATTATATTCATCATTAAATTGTTTCAATAAATAGACACGAAGTGCTGGAGTAACTCAGCGGGTCAGGCAGCATCTCCAGAGAAAAAGGATAGGTGTTGTCAGGAATGAAGACTGATGAAGGGTCCTAACCCAAAACATCGCCCATCCTTTTTCTCCAGAGATGCTGCCTGACCCGCTGAGTTACTCCAGCACTTGTGTCCATAAACCAGCAGCTGCAGTTCTTTTTTTATACATTGGAAGCTTTAAAAAAATGTTTGCAATATCCAATACCAATGTTTTGTTATAGTTAAAAAAAATTCATACAAATATCTTACTACTTATCAAGTCAGTTTGAATAAAAAGTAATGAATAAAAATGGTTGGAATTCAATTAATTGAAGATTTGTTTAGCAGTTAAATTCTAGTGACCAAACCCTGGCCCAGAAGCATCATGTCATATTTGCCAAGGGCAATAGGAGAGAGAGAATAAAAACAAAGTGTTACACAGAAAAAAAAGTAATTGGAACTGAGTGGATTTGAATGAATGAGAGATTTTTGCCTACGTTGCGCTATTGCTGGCTAATCCAGGCCAGGCCCAGCCCACTTGCTGCAAAGCGCTGACTCCGCAGCGCCAAGCGATGCCAAGATTCACACATGGGACCATTGCGCTGCACTTTCGCAGCGCGGCCACTGGGCGCTTCTAGACCTCGCACGGACCGCACCCACACGAACCTCCCACCTTCAACATGGTCCAAGCGAGCTGCGAATTTAAGGATTACAGTATCTGCAGCCTTCCCGTTAAAAAAAAAAAAAAATCAGATTAGCAAACGTTAAACACAAACTATCCCCGAGTGATAACGGTTTGCAAGACTTGCATTTGCAGACTCTGAAGTTTATATCAGAGGTGAAAAGGCAGCGGAGGATAAGGCACTCACCGTTCGTAGTATATTGCTGGCAGTTCCAGGAATCGCCCCATGTGCAATTCTGCCAGATATCCAAACTATTGGATTCGCCGTAATACCACCAGGACTGTGCAGAAAAAAAACAAAAATCTCACTGCATCAAACACGACTTCTGCAGACGAAATTCCAGTCAATTCAACTGGATATTTTATGGTTTATATGCATTTGATTTTGAACAGTCTGAAATCAACATCTGGATATCGTTAATTCGAAATGCATTTTGTTTCGTGACCAACAAACCCTTTAAAACTAAATCGGCGCCACATTAATTTAAAACCGTGCAACACGGGATCCCGGTAACGCTGTAATATATTCTCGTAGCATTTTTGAGCAACTTCTAGATATTAATTTATTTTGAAACGAATAAAAATAACTATTTATTTATAGTGGAAAACTTTGAGCCACTTAAAAAAGTATATACATTCCGAGATCGAATAATCATTAAATCTGATCCTGTGCATTAGTTTTCTAAAACTGTAAAACATAATTCCAATTGATAAACCTTGAGTGTACTTTTGCAACGTCTATCTTTCAGTCTAAAGGCAGAGGAATCTTTGGTTGTACTTACATTGACAATGGTAGAAATAAGCAGCAAAACCAGTACGCTCAGATGAAGCACAATGATGCCCGCCAACAATACGATCATTTTGACGACGTTTCAAGTTGAAGACTATTAAAAAAAAAAGAAGAGGGAGCCGAGAAAAGAAAAGGAGGTGAGATGCCTACGAACTACAAGCAAAGAGCTCCTATGATGTCTGGCGCTTTCGCCCGCCGTACTGCAGAGATCTTATTAAAACTAGGGCGTGTCAGCAAGGCAGGGCAACGGACGTCCGATAGAGGACGCCCCTGAGCGTCGCGGGCACCGTTAGATTGTGAGTAAACCACAAACTCGCTAAACTACATAATCTTTACAATTAAAAAAATATTCACTATGATGAAAGTTTGCATCGCTTTGCAGTTACGTTATCCTCAACTAAGAATATATGAAATCCAAAACACAATTTTCCAGGACAGCAGACGTAAAATATATTTAAAATTGCATTAAAAAATGCTACATATGTCCCCCATGTATTTACGCATTTAATAAGTCAGAATATATTCCTCTAAATGCAAAACCGTCCAGTTAATTTCCAAACAAGCAGTGTTTTGCACACTAAAGATCAGTTTTGTCCCTTTTCTGCAATTTTGGTCCCTGAAATTACAATATCCATTTTAAATCATTGGAACCGTCCCGTGTTTCATTCATTTAAATAAAAGAACAAATTGGACCAGCGGTTAGATTACACCAGCCCGCCAAATAATTAACTGCGAGTCTGGTGATGGCTCTCAGTCATTCCTTTCGGATTTAGAACGGATGAAGCAGGAAAATAAACCGTTGGGAAAGAGATCGCGGCAGCGCCAGTTTCAGGGGCTGTGTTTTTATTAGCCCGCTCCTCACAAAGGCGCCTTTCAGCCAGAGAGCCGAGTCAATTTCTGTCACTCGCCACAGAGTGAAATTAGCAAGCGCGGGTGATCACAACTAAGCTCCCAAACGACAGGAACAGTCCTCTTCCAGTTACCCAAAAAAAAAAACCCGCTCACAAACTCCAAAGGCGTCTTGCAATTAATAATCGGTACATGGCGTTAAACCAGCAAAGCGTTTCGTTAAATAAACAAACGGCAACATGTGGCAAACTCAACCCCCACCCCCACAAAAATCAACATCTGGAAAACCGTTTCTCATATTCCACTTGTAGGGCGACTCGGTGAAGTCCTTGAGAAAACACATTCGCGTTTGTTGCAGAAACAGATGGGCGAGAATGTTAATAAATCAAAAAATAAATAAAATGGTGCAGGAAGATAACGAAGTGCCCAGCACGGTTACCGCCGCTTCCTCTGCACCAGCACTATTAAAGCGCTGCAGGCTATAATTAAAACCCGCCGCTCCCACCAACTTTATTGCCATTTCTCAATAGTCAAGAAAATAAACATCACATTTCATATTAAAAAAATATAAAAAACAAAAAAATGAGCGCAACAAACTACGAGCGTTTAAGACCACATTTTCCATATGTAGCATTATGTCAAACTCACTTTCTAACGAAGGGTCTGAAGAAGGGTCTCGACCCGAAACGTCGCCTATCTCCTTCGCTCCTTAGATGCTGCTGCACCCGCTGAGTTTCTCCAGCTTTTTGTGTACCCTCACTTTCTAACAGTTGTCAGACGCATAAACAAAACTCATTTAAGCGAAACCCTTCAGATCTTTTTGAGCAAAATAAAGAAAGAGATTCAACTTACTATGTGCAGATTCTGGACAATCGAGTCGTGTGTGAGCGAGAGAGATAGACAGAGACCTCAACGTTAACAGCAAAGTCCCGTCAAAGAAACTTGAAGCTTAAAAAAGTGGCCCCTTTAGTAGGAGCAACGCCCTGGTTACGCACGGCGCCTGGGGTGTGTCTGCAGCCAGTTTCCAATCGCCGGCAGTGTGCGGGGGTCACCCGTCATCGGCGGCGCTGCTGTGAAACCAGAGGGATGGCAGACAACAGGACCAACACCGCGGGGCTCACACACACAAACTGCAGCCAGGAGATGCCAAACCTCGCTGTTGCCAATTCCAACAGGCGCTGCATGGAGCGGGCACCTACCTCCCCGTTTTGAGTCAGACAGACCACTGTGGACACTGAAGATAGACACAAAAATGCTGGAGCAACTCAGCGGCTCAGGCAGCAACTCTGGAGAGAAGGAATAGGCGACTTTTCAGTCTGAAGGGTCTCGACCCGAGACTTCACCCATTTCTTCTTTCCAGAGATGCTGCCTGACCCGCTGAGTTACTCCAGCTTTTAGCGTCTGTCTTCGATGTAAACCCGCACCTGCAGTTCCTTACTGGTGTTTACTGTAGCTCCCTTTTTACAATGTTGCTGCATTTTGGAAAACCGCCTTGAGACCGGACCCACACTCACGTATTATTAATTGTTGCACCTTTATCGTGAGCCTAATTGAATCCGATTATTTGTATCTGCTTCAGAATAAAGCGTATTTTGCACACTGAGTGAATGCAGATACTGAGTGAATGCAGTAAAATTGTGTGTGTTTCATTGGGAAAAGTAAACGGGCTGGTGACGGGAGGATCCCTGCTCTCCACAAGGGTCCCCGCCCCGCTCACACCAATGTATTCGGCTGTGATGCATCAGGGTGCTGTCCAGGAATTCCAGTGACTCAGTTCCCCTGGACTCTGCCCTGCCTTTTTTTTTGGTCTCTGCAATGTTTATAGATACAAAGGGAAACAAAACGGCAGAGGCAGCAAGGGAAATCCTGCGGATTACTCAACTGAAGGAAGCGCACCAATGTCAGTGGGAACTCCCTTTCGCCGAGACAGAAGGGAGTTGGTTGCAGTCTTTAACATTGCTTCGACCGTTCTTTTGTCCGTCCTGTTTCCGTCCTGTTCGGTTGACCCTCGCATCTTCATAGTTGAATGCAGCTCCCCCCCCCCCCCCTCTTCCCCTCCTCCATTCTCTCCTCCCTTTCCCCGCTCTGTTCCCTGTGCCCGATTTGGAAGTTAAATAACACCACTTACCCACCTTTCCATACTCTCTTCTCTGTGATCAACCTGGAAGGTAAATAACTATCAATTTAATCACCACCCCCCCCCCCCCCATTCCCCTGTGCCCACCTGGATGTGCACCCATTTCTCCCTTTCCCCTACCATAGGAGCAGATTTGACCGATCCAGCCTGCTCCACCGAGATGGCTGATCTATTTTCCCTCTCAATCCCAATTCTCCTGCCTTCTCTCTGTAACCTTTGACACCCTTACTAATCAAGAAGCTATTTAAAAATACCCATTGACTTGGGCTCCATCACAGTCTTGTGGCAATGAATTCCACAGATTCACCACCCTCTGGCTAAATAAATCCTTCATCCTCCGCCTATATTCCTTTCTCTGGCATCACATTTCACACGCCTGCTAACCTTATCGCAAATGTTTTGGCTTTTCATCTCTGGCCTTTGTCCACCATCTGCTAATCAAACCATCCATCACCTGTATCTACCTATTACTTTCCAGGCTTTGTCCTGCCTTCAACTCTCTTCCAGCTCTCCTCCCCCTAGTCCCCCAGTGCAATCAGTTCTTAAGACTCCCAGAAACGTCACCTATCTATGTTCTTCAGAGATGCTGCCTAACCTGCTGAGTTACTCCAGTACTTTGTATATGTTTTGCAAAATTGTTTTAGCCTATTTTGGGACCTGTGGCTCTGATAAATTGTAGAACATTGTCACTGTTCACATACATGCTCAAGGGATGAGTGAAACAAGAGCAAATACCAGCTCAATGTTCATTCATCAGAAGGAATGTTGGATATCATCGTGAAATACTAACCAATTTTCAATCACCACTAGTTTAGTTTAGAGATACAGTGTGGAAACAGGCCCTTCAGCCCACCGAGTGCACGCCGACCAGTGAGCACCCGTACACTAACATTATCTTACACACACTAGGGACCAAAGCCAATTAACCTACAAACCTGCACATCTTTGGAATCTGCGAAGAAACCGGAGCACTCAGAGAAAACCCACGCAGTCACGGGGAGAAGTACAAACACCGTACAGACAGCACCCCTGCAGTCAGGATTAAACCTGTGTCTCTGGCGCTGTCAAGCAGCAACTCTACTGCTGTGCCACCGTGCTGCCCCAAAGTTGGAGAATATAGTCGCTGTTTTTATTACATGCTCAAGGGGTGAGATGGCATCTGTGGTGAGTGAAATAAGAGCAAACACCAGCTCGATGTTCTTTCATCAGAAGGAATAATGGACATTTTTAATCTCCACTACTTTCACATTTTTCTGGTTGCCCCATTACAGGACGGATATGGAGGCTTTGGAGAAGGTCCAGAAGACGTTTCCCAGAATTCCGCTTTGATTAGGGAGTATTAGCTCCGAGAAAAGGCTGGACAAACTTCTTTAGAACATTGGAGATTGAGGGGAGACCTGATAGAAGTATATACATTTATTTATGTGAGACATCGATAGCATAGAAATTCAGAATCTTTTTTTCCAGGGTGGGAATATCAAAGACGAGAGGGTATAGCTTGAAATGAGAGGGGCGAACTTTAAACGAGGTGTGCGGGGCAATTTTGTTTACACAGAACGCACTGCCAGGGATGGCGGGGGAGGCAGATAGTGGTGTTTAAGAGGCTTTTAGACAGACACATGGATATGCAGGGAGTGGACGGATATGGATCGCATGCATGCAGAGGAGATTAGGTTAACGTGGCAACAAATCTGGCACAGACATAGTGGGCTGAAGGTCCTGTTCCTGTGCAGTACTGTTTACTTCATGTTTCCAACATCTGTAATGCTTCTCTTTGCATTGTTTTAAAATCTATTAATGTTGATTGATCTTCTGCAGAATTGCTCACGGGTAGCTTAACATCTGCCATTTGAGTACAATGTATAGTTAAGCGGTTGTAGTTTTGTACTATAAATGTGCTTAAACTGGTGCATTCGATGATGGATGGAAACCAGAGATTCAAAGTTGTCCGTTTGTGACCCTTTTCTACACCCATTCACTGCAAGTGGTTTGTTAACGCCCCTTCTCCACCATCCTATTAAACATTGGGAAGACCAATATACTTGTGCTGAGAAGCTACAAGGCTGGAGGAGATTACACAGATAAGTTGAAGTGAGACCATGGAGACGGGAGGAGGGTTGGCGGTGTATGTGAACAAGCAAAGAAAGTTCACAGTCATGGTGCTAATAAAATAGAAACATAAAATGATTTCTACATTTACCCTGTCAGGAAAGAGTTGGTCTTGGCATCATGTTCAGCACAGACATTGTGGGCCGAATGGCCTGTTCCTGCGCTGTACTATTCTATGTTCTATGTTCTGTCTTGGTAAATGTGAAACCACGTAATTTAGATGTTTACATGACAAATCTTTATATTCTGTATAAGCTAGTTACAAGTAAGCAAGAACGAGAGTGTCAAGAGCATCACAACGATATGTGCAGTTGTAAACGATCAATTACTGCATTGCAGATCAGGTTATTCTGGAAGTCGAAATGTTTAAGAGATAGGGTCAAATGGAAGTGCCATAGTGAAATAATTAATGGTGAAAGTCTTTGGACAGGATCTGAAAGTGCTTCAGTACAAATTAAAGTATTGACTGGATATTAAGATGATTAAGAAATGCCAGGCGACAATGTAGGGAAATATGCAGAAAGGATCTGACATTCAATTGTTTGAAGCAATGATTTACTGAATAGTTCATTTGATTTAGAGAGATACAGCTCAAAACAGGCCTTCTGGCCCACCCTGTCCATGGTGACCATTGACCTCCCATTTTACACTAATTTAATCCAATTTTATTTTTTCCATGTGGTTATCAATTTTTTCCCGATTCTACCACTGACCCACACATTACAGACAATTCAGAATAGCTAATTAACCAACCAACCCACACACCTTTGGGATGTTGTTTCTGTGTGTTTCTGCGGACCCATCTTTTAAGTTTACAAAAAAAGACAGTAACTCAGTGGGTCAGGCAGCATCTCTGGAGAACTGGATAGCTGACGTTTCAGCTTGGGACTTTTTTTAGGGTCTGAAGAGTGTAGATGGGCATGTTGGTTGGTGCGGGCAAGTTAGACCGAAGGGCCTGCTTCCACGATGAGTCACTCTATGACTCTAAAGCACAAGCTTTTGTGGGATTGTTCCGAACAGTCATCCAGCAAAGTATTTCATCAGACATTCTTATGTAGTAGTGATACCGTCAAGTTTCCATACAGCTTCCTTTCAATAAAGGCCCAACACTTTGTCTAAACAGGACCTGCAGTTGGATTTCTTCAGTTATTGGAATAATTGTTCCTGGAATAATTCCATTGATCCTTCCTTCATCTTGAGCATGACAACATGGAGAACTGCCATTCTTAATTCTTCCGATAAGTGCAAAAATAAATACAAGTTTTGTGATATAAAGGTGAATAGCCCCAGTATTTCCTCCAGAATAACTGATCATAAAAGCAATCGGCATGAGCTTAAAATGAGAGGAAAGATTTAAAAGGGATCCGAAGATCAACTTTTTCCATACAGAAGGTGGTGTATATAAGGAATCAGCTGCCAGAGGAGATGTTAGAGGCACACATGGTTATGACATTTAAAATACATTGTTAGGAAAAGGTTTGAAGGGATATGGGCCAGATACTGGCAAGTGGGACTAGTTCAGCTAGACCTGGACAAGTTGGGCCAAATGTGCCAGTTTCTGTTGTGCAGCACTCCATGACTACGATGCTATAAACTTCTAAACTAATTGCTGGCAAGTTATGAGCATGACCACTTCTTTCAGAGGACCTGAATCTTTGGAATCTCAACCCAGAGCAGTGTGGAGGCTGAGTCATTGAATATGGGAATGTAGGTTCTGGGGAAGGGGCAGGGAAATAAATTTCTGGCCAAGGTTTATTCAGATGAGTCATGCAGTGGCAGAGTTGGTTCAACAGGCTGCATAGAGCGCTGCTGCTTTTTTTCCGATATGACAAAGGAATTAGTCATTTTATACCGAGTGTTTCTTAAGAAAAAATCTAAACATTTCCTGTCACTCACTTATATCAATGAGAACATTTTATTTTAACTTGGATGTGACACACCCTGAATACTTCTTCCTGATCAAAATTTCAGATGTATTTTTCACCTTGAGACACTGCCAGCTGAGTGTCTGGGTTGGAGGATACCCGCTGAGCTATCGGATGTATAGGCCAACGTCACCTTCTCTTCACACAACTATAACAATTGACTTCCGTAATGCAAAAGATTACTCCTCTAGGTCATTTTCCTTCCGAGAAAGGAGATTTTGAGCACGCTTGCCCATGTTGAATATTGTAACTCGGGCTAATTAGTTTAGGTTAGAGATACAGCGTGAAAACAGGCCCTTCGGCCCGCCGTGTCCACGCCGGCCCTTTCACACTCATTCTATGCTATCCCGCTGTCACATCCTACACACAAGGCCAATTAATCGACAAACCTGTGGGAAGAAAGTGCAGCACCTGATGAAAACCCACGTGGTCACAGGGAGAACGTGCAAACTTCACGCACACGGCACCCGCAGTGAGGATCGAACCTGGATCTCTGGCGCTCTGAGGTCGTAGCTCTACCGGGGCGCTACTGTGTCGCCTAATTACATTTCATATTGTTTAAACTGTCAAGGAACATAAAACATAGAACAGTAATGCAAAGGAACGGGCCCTTTGGCCCACAATGTCAAAGCCGAACATGATGCCAAGATAATTCTTATCTGTCTGCACATATCCATATCCCTCCATTCCATGCATATCCATCTAAAAATATCTTAAACGCTACAATTAAATCTGCCTCCACCACCACCCCAGGCAGCACATTCTAGGCACTCACTACCATCGGTGTAAAAAAATTGAACCACACATCTCCTTTAAACTTTGCCCCTCTCACTGTAAGGCTATGCCTTCTGGTATTTGATAATTCTATCCTGGGAAAAAGGTTCTACCATATCTCTCATAATTTTATATACTTCTGTCAGGTTTAGTTTAGTTTAGAGACACAGCATAGAAACATACCCTTCGGCCCACTGAGCCCACGCCGACCAGTAATCACCTGTACACTAGTTCTATCCCACACACTGTGGACATTTTACAGCGGCTAATTCATCTCCAAACCTGCACGTCTTTGGAATGTGGGAGGAAACCGGAGTACCTGGAGAAAACCCACATGGTCATAGGGAGAACATGCGAACTCCGTACAGACAGCACCCATAGTCAGGATCGAACCCGGGCCTCTGGCGCTGTAAGGCAGCAACTCTACCACTGCGCCACTGTGCCACCCCAGGTCTTCCCTCAACCTCCGACATTCAAAAGAAAACAATCCAAGTCTATTCAAACTCTCTCTGAAGCTAATACCACCTAATCCAGCCTCCATTCTGGTAAATCATCCATGCATGCACTCTCTCAAAAACCCATACACCCTTTCCAAATCGGGGCATCCAGAACTTAACACGATACTCAAAATGTGGCCTATGAAGGACTGCAATGTTTGTACAATGCAGATTTTAATTTAGATTCAATAAATAACCTACAACTAAAGCAAACTACAAATATTAGAAGCTCATTAATTTTGTACTTCATGACATTCACAATAATCAGGCTGCACCAACATTTATTGCCATCAGTTGATGACTGATTGGTTAATGTCCTTTGAGGCTTTAGCTTATGCCTAACATCAAAGATGCTATTAATTTAAATTGGCTCACAATATCCCAGCCTGTATCTGTCAAGAGAGAATTTAATGTCACAATGTTTAGTGTTGGTTCATTGCCTAAACCCTGTTTCTAGTTCAGTTCTAAGAAAGGCACCCGGTATTGATAAAGAGAGCTGCATGCTTTTTTTGAAATGAAAGAGAAACAAAATGAATGAGCCTAATGGGAACAAACTGCCCCTAAGCATGATGTCCCACAGTTGCATCTGTGAGCTATGGGCCAGCATTCACGTTCTTTTGTTTGATTGTTTGAATCACATTTGGCTCTCTGATTCCCTTGCACCTAATTAGTGCTGGTCCAGAGCCATCAGTCCATTTCATGGTATTTTGCCTCATTAGGATTATACAGAAGGTTTTTATTCTCAACAATCCAGGTCCAAATTCCATGCAGATTGCAACCTGAATTTCATCAGTTGACCAGGAGAAGTCTGTCATTTTTGTTGTTGGTGCCTGCATAAATTATGTCCGAACGTACTTTTTTTTTCTTACTGACACTAAAGGTGAAAAGCCATGGACGAAAGAGTGGGAACACCAAATACGAGATACGAGAAGACAAAAAAGACACAAAATGCTGGAGTAACTCACAAGTGATAGGAGCAGAATTAGGCCATTCAGCCCAGCAAGTCCACTCCACCATTCAATCATGGCTGATCTAACTCTCCCTCCTAGCTCCTTTCTCCTGCTTTCTCCCCATTAAGGGCCTGCCCAACTTGGGTATCATTTGTGTGTCACGCAGATGGCGCGCAAGGATTTTGTACAGTCCAAAATCCTGGATGGGCAACGGTTCGGGTCAGGACCTGTTTTCACAAAAAGCTGGAGAAACTCAGCGGGTGCAGCAGCATCTAAGGAGCGAAGGAGATAGGCGACGTTTCGGGTCGAGACCCTTCTTCAGACTGGTCAGGGATCAGGGAAACGAGAGATGTAGATGGTGATGTGGAGAGATAAGGAACAATGAGTGAAAGATATGCAAAAAAGTATCGGTGATAAAGGGAACAAGCCATTGTAAGCTGTTTGTGGTGTGAAAATGAGAAGGTGGTGCGACTGGGGTGGGGGAGGGAGATAGAGATAGAGGGAATGCCAGGGCCCGAGGGCTGAGGGAGGTGGGAAGGGGAGGAGACAGCAAGGGTTAACAGAATTGAGAAAATTCAATATTCAAGCCCAAAGGATGCAGACTCCCCAAGCGGAATATGAGGTGCTGTTCCTCCAGCTTGCGGTGTTGCTCACTCTGGCCGTGGAGGAGGCCCAGGACCGAGAGGTCGGATGTGGAATGGGAGGGGGAGTTGAAGTGCTGAGCCACCGGGAGGTCGGGTTGGTTATTGCGGACCGAGCGGAGGTGTTCGGCGAAGCGATCGCCAAGCCTCCGCTTGGTCTCACCGATATAGATCATCTGGCATCTGGAGCAGCGGATGCAGTAGATGAGGTTGGAGGAGGTGCAGGTGAACCTCTGTCGGACCTGGAAGGACTGCTTGGGTCCCTGAAAGGAGTGGAGGGGGGAGGTGAAGGGACAAGTGTTGCATTTCTTGCGGTTGCAAGGGAAAGTGCCCGGGGAAGGGGTAGAGTGGGAGGGGAGGGAAGAATTGACAAGGGAGTTGCGGAGGGAGCGGTCTTTGCGGAAGGCAGACAGGGGGGGAAGATGGGAAGATGTGGCGGGTGGAGGGGTCACGTTGGAGGTGGCGAAACTGGCGGAGGACTATGACCTGTTTTCAGATCGGCCTCGTTCCTCTCCTATTGTGTCCATTGTCATCGCCGGCTCCAACCTCCTGGTCTCTGGTCTTCAGTGGATGAGCAGCGGTGTCTCAGCGGGCCCCACTTCCAAGCCCGCTGGATTCCAGGCCACGGTCCGTGGGTCCCCCCAGCACAGGCGAGCTCTGTGACTGCCCCCTGCAAGCCACGGTCTGCTGGCCCTGCAGGCCAAGGTGCCCTGTTGGTCTTCAGGGCTTCAATTAGGTCATTTATTTATTGACTTATTTATTAATTAATTTATTTTATTTATTGATGTAGAGTCCAGAATCAGCAGGGACGTTTACTCTGACCTTTCAGATGGTCACTAGTTGCTCCCTTTTCTCAATCTCCCATTTTTTGGATTAATTTTTCCCTTCATTCCTGACAGCCACACTCAAAGCACCATCCCACCACATTCCTGTGTGCATGTGTGAATATCCTGTGGTATCTGGATTGGTCCACTGTTGTCTAGTTGAGTGATCGGTGTAGGTGAGACAATGCAAGGGTAATCCCACCCATGCTTCCTCCCACCCCATTAGCCAACATCCGCCTAACTGGCCAGCGGTGGCCTGGAAAACGGAACTAAAAAATGAAGGTGGGGTCTTGCTATTGCGTTTGACAGCATCTTGGCATAACAATAATTTTCAGATTTACCCCAGCATTATCCAACCATCATCAATCACTCAATCCCACTCCCTTCCTAGAACCACTCTTGCTACCACAGTACTGTCCCGCAGAGTTACTCCAATATTTAGTGTCTATATTCAGAGTAAACCAACATCTGCAGTTCCTTCCTACACACACAAATCTTTGCGTGGTGGTCTCAGAAGGGCATTTCCTATCATTCCCAACAATCGTTCCTCTCATTTAGATCGTTCCTCTCATATTTGCGTATGGCAGTCATGACTAGTATAATTTGACTGGATAGCACACAAGACAATGTTTTCCACTGTATTTCAGTACATGTGACAATATAATAAACTGAACTACAGCCTGCATGCCCATTTATCAAGCCGCCTGATCTTGCAGCTTGATAACTTTACAGTTCCACAATGAGCACATGAATATGCGAACTGCTGATAACACAACAGCAGACGATATTTTTAGGGGAAAGGAAGACTTCAAGTATTTAGATGAAAGAGATACAGCATGGAAACAGGCCCTTTGGCCCATCGATTCCTCAATTGCAATCATCGCATCAATTTACACTAATCCAACATATTGGCATCAATTCCTGCCAGATTACACCATTTACCTACACACAAGGGGCAATGTACAATGACCAACTAACCTATCATCCCACATGTCTTTGGGTTATTGGTGGGGGGTGGGGGGGTGGGGAACTGAAGCAATCCGAGGAAACCCACATGATCACAGGGAGAACATGCAAACTCCACACTGATAGCACCCGAGGTCACGATTGAATCGGGGTCTGCTGCACTGTGAGGCAGCAGCTCTGCCAGCTGTGTGTTTGTGCCACCCAGATAGAATAAGTGAGCAGACAATAACACAGCACAGTTGCAGGGCCAGAGACCCGGGTTCCATCCTGACTACGGGTGCTGCCTGTACAGAGTTTGTACCTTCTACTCGTGACCATCTGCGTTTTTTCCAGCTGTACTGGCTTTCTCTGATATTCCAAAGACGGACAGGTTTGTAGGTTAATTAGCTTCAGTACAATTGTAAATTGTTCCTCGTGCGTTAGTATACAGGAGCTCGCTGGTCGGCGCGGACTCGGTGGGCCGAAGGGCCTGGTTCCACTGTGTGTCTCTAAAGTCTAATAACATGACATATGTAATCTGGTTACCAGCCCCTTAACTGTAGGATGGGTTCAGATTCCAGACAAAAACTGTGAAGTTATCTACATGGATACACAAAACCAGATTTTGTTTTAATATAGTGAGATTGAACAGTACTAATATTCAAAGTGACTTAAATTTCCTTCTCCATAAGTCATTGAACTGCAACATGTGGGAGCAACAAGCTAATCGCATGGGAAATTATATATATTGGCCTTTGTATATCTCAGTACAGGCATAATGATGTTCTGATTTGTTCAAAGACAATGATGTGGTTTCTCAGCGAATGCCAGATGAGTCATGCCAAGCTTGTGTGATATTCTGAAGGGGTTGGTGGATTTTGGTTACACTTGGATATTATTCAGCAAATTATTGTTGGTAGCAAATTCAAGTCTACTTTGTTTGCTAACTTCCAAACAAATGCACACGCGGCTTCCTGCTTTTATTTCACTGTGGCAGCACCTTTTGAAATACCGTGCACTTCTCTTTGCTGCCAATTAGTCTGAGCTCCTATCATTGTGACTGATATTTGTTCCTGTATGATGGTGTGCTGCACCCATAGTCTGTAGGAAGCAACTGCAGATGCTGGTTTAAACTGAATATAGACAGAAAATGCTGGAGTAACTCAGCGGGTCAGGCAGCATCTCTGGAGAGAAGGAATAGTTTCGGGTGAGATATCACCCGAAATATCACCCATTCCTTCTCTCCAGCGATGCTGCTTCTCCCGCTGAGTTGCTCCAGCATTGTGTCTACCCATACTCTATTATGCTTTACTCAGAGAGACACAAAATAAAACAGCTGGTAGATCAGTAGAGAGTCTATCAAACAAGTTGGTTTATGGAAGGCCTTAAACAGCATGCACTGGGAAACATTGAGAGAGCCCAAATTTTTTAAAGCCAGATACAGTGTACGGGTATAGCACAAAATTCCCTCCTATAATTTCTCACCTCGCTCAGTACATATGAACTTCATGCAAATCTTTTAAAGAATAGTTTCTTCAACTAACAAATCTGTTACTGGGCAATCAAATGTCAGTTCTTAAACAATTGCATTGGTCAACATAACCCTTGATGTCCATGCCCCATGTTACATGCCCGTTAACTGTAAAAAGGGTTCCAATTCTAGATAAAAATCATATCACAAGTCAAAAGGAGCTAGCACCCACTTCACGAAGGCTGAAAGCATGAATAGATAACTTGACAATGCGTAGGAAGGAACTGCAGATGATTGTTTATACCGAAGATAGACACAAAATGCTGGAGTAACTCAGTGGATCAGGCAGCATCTGGAGAAAAAAGAATAGGTGACCTTTCGGGTTGGAACCCTTCTTCACTCTACTAATAGATTATATGATCAACTTTTCGGTGTGTAAGTTCATCAATGAGATGACTGAAACCTAAGGAAGTGCGAATATAATATATACCTCTATTTCTGATTGGAACAATAAGAGTTAACCTAAACATAGACATCAGGGAGGGGTTCCAAGCAAGTTATAAATAAAGACTGACTGTGATGTCATATGGGTGGTGCAATAAAGTTCCCATCCCAGTTATCTAAATAATAATTTATGCTGATCTATCATGGGCTCATTGTAAAATTTCTGCCTTGTATTTTTTTTTACCTCAAGCTTCAAGGTTTCAATTATCTTGGATTAATAGTCACATTCCAATTGAGACAGCATCATGCAAGACCACAGTGTACAAGATATCAGCAACTCAACTGCCTGCAGAGCAATTGAGTCTTTCATCTGTTTTTTTTTCCCCAGCAAATGGCGGTGATCTTCCTCATATTTTGTGTGCCACAGTTCCCAGCAAGTTGTTCTGCATCTCTGCAATCAGGTTTTTAAACTGAGAATCGCAATTTAAGTCTGAATTAATTCTTGTTGCAACAAATATTTTTCTGTTTAAAAAAAAATAGCATGGAACTCATGCATTGAACAAGTTTGTAATTTATGTAATTCCTTCTTTCTGATTGAATCATATCTCTCAGAACAATCAATCAAAACTATTTAATGTTGCATGAGTCACCGATAGCCATACCAACGGCAAATAGATGATACACGATTTGTTTACCTTTGGGCATTCTGATATGCTTCCATTTGCTGAGTGCCAAACCCAAGAGTAACTAAGATTATTCTGTATGTTAAAAATGCCAATGATATTCCAATTATTTTTAACAATGTTTTTTTTAAATGATTATTACAGCAAAGTAAACATGCAAATGCATTGGCTCATTAAATTATCACCAAGCCAATCATACAGTAGTGTTCTTACTGCAGCCCATGCTCATTCCTGGATATCAAAGGAGATCTAGAGAGTTCAAATCCCAGCAATGCAGCTACGGAACAGTTATAAAGCTGTACAGCACGGAAACAGGCCCCTTAGGCCCACCTTGTCCATGCTGACCAAGTTACCATTTTTGGAAGTCCCATTTTGCCTGCATTTGACCCACAGCCCTCTAAACCTTTCCTCTCCAAATGCATGTCAAAAGTTGTGATTATATCCGCTTCTACAGCTTCCTCTTGCAGCTCATTCCAGACACTACAACCAGAGTGAAAAAGTTGCACCCCAGGTCTCAAAACATCCCCAGTCACCTTAAAGTTATGCACTTTAGTTTTAGACTTCCCCAACTTGGGAAAATGATGTGAGCATTCACTTCATCCACATTCCTCTTGATCTTGTACACCTTAGTAAGGTCATCCCTCAGCCTCCTGCATTACAATGTTCCAACTCTATTTCCCCTAAATCCATGCTATTGAATGGACCAATATGCCAAATGGATTCTTAGTCATTGATGAAATCTGGGACTTCCTACAACATAAAATATAATCTCAAATGTGAGCCATGACTACATTAAACTCAAGGACATAGTTACCAGTTTTACAGAGTCACAGTCATATAGTGTGGAATCAGGACCATCAGCCCAAATTGTGCACACTGACCAACATGTCCCATCTACACTTGTCCTACCTGTTTGCATTTGGCCCATATCCCTCTAATCCTATCCATGTACCCGTCTAAATGTGCGATAGTACCTATCTCAACCACCTCTCCCGCAGCTCATTTTATACCCACCACCCATTGTGCAAAAGAATTACCCCTCAGATTCCTATTAAATCTTTCCACCTTCACCTTAAACCTATGCCCTCTGGTTCTCGATTCCTCTACTCTGGGCAAGAGACTGTGCGTTTACCTGACCTATTCCTCTCACGATTTTGTACACCTCCAAGATCACCCCTCATCTTCCTGCGTGGAGGAATAGAGTCCTAGCCCGCTCAACCTCTTCCTATAGCTCAGGCTCTCGAGTCCTGGCGACATCCTCGTAAATCTTCTCTGCATCTTTTGCATCTTGACAACATATT
The DNA here is from genome assembly GCA_035221665.1 of Okamejei kenojei. NCBI lineage: Eukaryota > Metazoa > Chordata > Chondrichthyes > Rajiformes > Rajidae > Okamejei > Okamejei kenojei. The sequence continues at coordinate 20,185,151 of CM069153.1, forward strand.
TCTTACAACATGGTAACCAAAGCTAAACACAATACTCTAAATGTGGCCTCACCATTATGTAACTGCGACACGTCTTCCCAACTTCTATATTCTGATGAAGACCAACGTGCCAAAAGCCTTTTTGACCACCCTATCTAGTTTTATAGCTTCAGGATCATTCCAGGTTATATCTCATCTGTGGTTTACTTTCCGTAGTTGCAATTAGGAAATTCATCCAGATTTCATATCAAGGACAAGAAACCGCATCTACATCTCAGTCATCCCACAGTAGGCAGGATAGGCATGGGTATTGTCCTCCACTGCAGCTTGCCTAAAGTGCATGCATTGCCATACAGCAGTCTTCACCTTACAGAGGCCTCCATACTAATTTCTTGCCAGGAGCAGCTGCTTGTTTCCCTGATGGCTGTCACGGGCCTCTTGCTCAAAGAATAAGCTTGATGGGTGCCCTATCATTCCAGTTTCCTCTGATCCACCACCCTAACAACATCATAGCATCAATTCACTGAGTAGCTTCAAACCCCAGGAGCTGTAAGAGCATTGCTCGTATTGTACATTCCATTGGGAATTGCCTGCAAGATTGCACTTGCTGTTAAATTGCAACAGTTGTGAGAATTAGCAACACATCCCTTATCATATATCTACACACTGCAAATGGATCAATTGTAATCATGCATTGTCTTTCTGCTGACTGGTTAGCACGCAAAAGCTTTTCACTGTACCTCGGTACACGTGACAATAAACTAACTGAATACTGAAATACATACATCAATAAGGATTGCTGGGCTAAAATTAATAGTGCCAGTTTTAGTATAATAGTCAAAGAGTCATACAAAGTGGAAATAGACCCATCGGCCCAACTTGCCTACACCAACCAATGTGTCCTGTTTACACTATTGCAGAACATTAACTTTCCGTGAACATTGCAATTGAAGTTCTTCTTTATGTAACTTTCACAAGCAATGTTAATGCAACACCCTATTACACCAAATGAATGGCATGATGCAATTGAGACTTTTGATTTTAAAAGTAATCTCCAATCAAAGGGTCCAAATGTGCAGCACTTTCAACATTGCTGATTAACGCCCTGTACTTAATTTTTCCTCTTTGACCATCAAGAGATGAGTTCATACCCCAAATTCTGGGAAATTAATTAGAAGATATTGGAGTGAACATGATGATAAACCATGCATGGTGCTGCCAATATCTGATTAGCATTCCTGGGCAGGGCACACAATGCTTGGTGGCAAATCATCCCAAATTGGTACTTTATTTTAAATAAAATGTCAACATTAATATAAATCATGCAGACACAAACTGCAGACACTGGAACCTTGAGCAAAATGCAACGTGCTGGAGGAACTCTGCAGGACAGGAAGCACCTGTGTAGGGAAATGGACAGGTTTGTTCAGAGTTAGGGGAAGGGACCAGACCCAAAATGTTGCCTGAGATGTTGCCATTCCCTCCCTAGATGCTGCCTGAGCCACAGTTCCTCCAGCACTGTGTTTAGTTTAGAGATACAGCATAGAAACAAATCCTTTGGCCCACTGGGTCTGCCTGATGAGCGATACCCACACATTTGTATTACCCTGCAGACAAGGGACAATTTACAGAAGCCAATTAATCTGCATGTCTTTGTGAGTTAGGAGGAAAGCAAAGTACCGATAGTAAACCAACACAGTCACAGAGAGAACGTGTAGATTCCTTACCTACAGCACCGATCAGGATCGAACTCAGGCCTCCAGCGCTGTAAGGCAGCAACTCAACCGTGCACCATTGTACCACCCCAAATGTGTTTAATACAAAACGTGTTTGATAAAGACACAAGCAATTAACTTCGGCATACAAATTAGAGCTTCTTCTCATTGTAATTCGTGCCAATTCAGGACGTGTGAGTTATAACATACAAGGCGTTTCTGTGACAGCATGATGGGGTGGGAGCAGTGTTATACCAGTAATACTTTGTGCCTTGAATTGATATGACAATTGATTTGCCCGGTGTTCACTCTGTTGAATACATTGTCAACTGTTGTGAGGAACACATATCAACAGCCTCTCATTCACTGTGGTGTTTGAGGGTTTGTGCTGCCATTAGCACATCCAGATCTCTACTCAGAGGTTCCTGCAACTACTTTTAAATAATCACACTACCTGCTATCCACTAAACAGCAAGCAAGCACAATAATGTTAAGAGAGGGTTCTCATATCCTGAGGACCTGCACCATTGAGATAAGTTTCGCAGAAACTAATTGTGCTGATTCATTATTTAACTGGAGAAACTCAGCAGGTGAGGCAGCATCTATGGAGCGAAGGAATAGGTAACGTTTCGGGTCGAGACCCTTCTTCAGTCTGAAGAAGGGTCACCTATTCCTTCACTCCATAGATGCTGCGCGCAGAGTTTCTCCAGCATTTGTATCTACTTTCAATTTTTCCAGCATTTGCAGTTCCTTCTTAAACATTATTTAACTGAATGATTCGTTGCACCTAAACAAATCTCAATACTACAACTTGACTTTGGTAAATTTGGAGTAAATGTTGATCTAATTAGCTGGCAGAATGTGATTGCACACATGTTCCAGGAACATATTTTGCTCTATATTCCGCCCCACAGTTGTGGATAATAAACATAAGAATTCTTTCCTGCTGCTGATCAAAAGCAATTCACATTCAGAACAGCAACTCCTATTACTGACAGACAAGCAACTGCTGTAATCTTGAGCAAAGCACAAAGCACTGGAGCAACTCAATCAGCATCTGTGGAGGGAATGGGCAGACTTCTGAAGAAGATCCTGAATCAAAACATCACCCATCCATTCCATCCACAAATGCTGCGTGACCCACCAAGGTACTCCAGCACTTTGTGTTTGGCTCGTAATTTTGTCCTGGATTCATGACCCATGAGATCACACACTCATCTCCCTGCTACCTTCGGGTAGAAGGTACAGGAGCCTGAGGACTGCAACGACCCGGTTCAGGAATAGCTACTTCCCCACAGCCATCAGGCTATTAAACTTGGCTCGGACAAAACTCTGAACATTAATACCCCTCCATCTGTTATCTGCACTTTATTAATTTATTAATTCATGTGTGTATTTACGTATATAATTGTAGTCAATGCCTACTATGTTCTGTTGTGCTATGCAAAGAAAGAATTTCATTGTCCTGTCAGGGACACATGACAATAAACTCTTTTAACTTTGACTTGATGTTCAAAACTTGAGCTCAAGAAGTCTAGGAAGCCCCTCATGTGCAATTTCAAGCTTGCTCCTCTGCCTTACATACTCCCCACTAGCATGTTTCAGCTGAGGACCTGTCTGCAAACCCAATGGACCTAAAGGATTCCATAAATGTCTTTTTGAGGCAGTTCTCACAATAATTACCCCTCAGTCAGTATCTCTCAAAACAGGCTATCTGCAGATTACCTGATCATGATTATATCGCTGTTATGTATTATATGCTATTATATGGCTGCTCTGTAAAAAAAATAATTCAAACATTACAGTCAAGAGTCTAGAATGTTTTATTGTCATATATCCCAGATAGAACAATGGAAACAGGCCCTTCGGGTAGGCGATGTTTTGGGTCGGGATCCTTCTTTGAGTCTGAAGGAGGTTTCGACACCCGAAACTTCATCTATCCACGTTGGGTGACATTTCGGGTCGGGACCCTTTTTCAGACTGAAGGTCAGTGTGAAGAAGGCTTCCGACACAGAACGTCACCTATCCATGTTCTCATGGGATGCTACCTGACCCGCTTAGTTACTCCAGCATTTTGTGCCCTTTTTTTTGTTGTAAACCAGCATCTGCAGTTCTTTGCGGTTCCAACACAGATTTTCACTGGTAAAACAGTTATATAAACGCAAGAAGTACTTTATTGAAAAATCAGAATCAAAGACCCGTTTAGAATGAATGTAGTCTTAATCCCATTACAAACAGATGATAATATGTTGTTTCTTTGTTGAATGAATATGTCTGTTGGGTGGGCTGGAGAATCGTCATTATTTTATGGGCAGACAAAACACTTCCTTTTGGTTGGGTATCCAGCTTCTAATCTTCCCAGATGAAAGCATAAAAATTCACAAAGTGGATCTACTCTATCTACGTTTTTCAGTTGCAGATTCAATCATTTGCTTGTCAAGAGACAACATTTTTTCTTTGATACTCCACCCACCCGAATGTTCTCATACGCACTCCAGTGCTTTAGTCTACTTTAGTCGAGAGACTTCAGAGGTACAGCACAGAAACAAGCCCTACAGCTCACCGGGTCTGCGCCGACCAGCGGTCAAGCCGTGCACTAGCACTATCCCGCACTAGGGCCAATTTTACAACTTTACCGAAGCCAATTAACCCACACACCTGTACGTCTATTGGCGTGTGGGTGAAAACCGGAGCACCCGGAGAAAACCCAAGCTGTCACAGGGAGACCGTACAAACAGGCAGCACAAAAGTCAGGATTGAACCCGGGTCTCTGGAGCTCTATCACTGCACCACTGTGACGTCCCTTTTGCCCTTTATGGAATCCTCTAGATCCAGTTACATGGTTACCAGCCACTCTCCAGTATCTTTCCTGGTTACTGGAAGGGCTGGACAGTGATGCACTAGGGATGGTACAGTGGTTCAGCCGCTAGACCTGCTGTTCCGCAGTGCCAGAGACACAGGTTCAATCTTGACCTCGGGTGCTGTTTGGGTGGAGTTTACACATTCAACCTGGGGCCGTGTAGGTTTCCTCCGGGTGCTGTGGTTTCCTCCCATATCCTAAAGATGTCTGGGTGAGTAGGTTAATTGGCCTCTGTAAATTGTCCCTGGCATGTAGGGAGTGGATGTAAAAGTCGGATAAGATAGAACTAGTGTGAGCATGTGCTCGATGGTCGGTGTGGACTCAGTGGACCCAAGGACTTGTTTCCATACTGTATCTCTAAACTAAACTAAACTAGATAGGGAGAACTTAAGGGGCTGTCCCACTGCGGGGACCTAATTTACGAGTTTAGAAGAGTTTGCCCTCAACTCATACTCGCAGCATGGTCGACACGTGGTCCTAGGAAGTCTTTGTAACTCTCCTTGATGCTCGAGAGTAGTCCCCGCATACTCGAGGTTTCAGTTTGGTCGAGGAGTCTTTATTAGCATGCTGAAAATTGTCCGCGAGTAAAAAACGGTCGGCATGGAAAAAACAATATTTTCTTTACTCGTAGGTTTAGTTGAAGTAGGTCGTAGTAGGTCGGCATGTTATTCGTAGGTAATCAAAGGCAATCGAGGGTAGTCAAAGGTAATCGAAGGAAGTCGAAGGTAGTTAGACAGTTAGGATAGTCGAAGGTTGTTGTCTTCACTCTCCACTATTCGGTGTCCAATCTTCCTGAGGCTAGTTGAAACTAGTCAAAGCTAGTCTTCAACATAGTAGAAGGAGGTCGAAGGAGATCGAAGGAGGTCTTCTACAGTCGAAGGAGGTCTCCGACATATTCGTAGGAGGTTCTCTACATAGTCGAAGGAGGTGTTCTACTTCGGTGATACAACACGACCATGACACTTTTTAAAACTCTCCTAAACTCTTCTAAACTCGCAAATTAGGCCCTCGCAGTGGGACAGGCCCTTTACTTCCTAACGATTATGGCATGTGTCCCAGCTGCATCAGCTTAATGATGATCAAAATAGGATACTATTTACTAATGTCCTTTATCTCTTCACAAACATGGTGAGTAATAAGTCTCTGCACCAATTCACAGGGTTCTTGTATTTTTTTATATTAAGTAACGGACTGAAAATTTACTGGAATCGTTCAGCATGTATGAGGGGTGGAATGTAAGTGGATGAAAATGCAGAAAATGATCTTCTTTCAGAGGGTCATAGGTCTTTGGAGTACTCTTACCCCGACAGCATTAGCGGTTGAATTATTGAATATTTTCAAGATCAGAATAAACAGACTGTTGATCTGCGCATTGAGGGAATGGGACCCAACGTGTCCCACTTGGTCTAGTATCCCTCTAAACCTGTCCTGTACCTGTTTAAGTGTTTCTTAACCATTGTTATACTACCTGCCTCAATTACCTCCTCTGGCACCTCATTCCAAACACCCACCACCCTCGGTGTGTAAAAGTTACCCCTCACGTCCTATTCAGTTTCATCTAAAAAATGGGTGGGTTAAGAGGAATACTGGCCACTGTAAGTTGCCCCTAGTGTTTGGATGAATGATAGAATTTGGTCGGGCTATGGGGGCAGGAATTGATGGGAGTGTGGAGAGGATAAAATGGGTTATGATTAGGATGAGGCAGAGATGGTTAATGTTGACTTGTTGGTCTGAATGTCCTGTTTCTTGCTGTATCTCTCAATGATTCTGTTACTCTAAGTATCATTTGAAACAGCGATATTACTCCTGAAAAGCTTCAGTAATTGAATATTCAGCTCTGTGTTAGGCCATTACCACACTACTAATTGTTGTGGCCAAAAGTGAAATTGTGGCTTTTCCGACAAGATGTTAAATTAGCGAAGTGGTAGAGTTGCTCCCTCACAGTGCCAGAGACCCAGGTTCGATCCTTACCATGGGTGCCGTCTGTACGGAGTTTATACGTTTTCCCCGTGACTACGTGGGTTTCCTCTGGGCGCTCCGGTTTCCTCCCAAACTCCACAGACATATAGGTTTGTCGGCTAATCAACTTTGGGAAAGATTGTAAATTGTCCCCAATGTGGAGGATAGTGATAGCTGGTTGGTACGGGCTCGGTGGGCCGAAGGGCCTGTTTCCGCGCTGTAACTCTAAACTAAACTAAAATAAACTTGCAACGTTCTATGTTTGATTTTCTTGCAGAGACAAAGAAAACCTTTAAGTTTCAAGCATTCATTTTCAAGGAAAGAACTTAGTTGTAGTTGCCTGGTTCAGATCTTTTTATTATTTCTTTGTGGAGGTCTGTCATTTTGGGCAGTTAATATGTTTGCCTGTGGCACACATGTGCTATTCTACACAAAGAGCTACTGTGGTAGTTGTAGGCTATACTTAAAGGTTCCAACAACTTTTCACTTGGTTCCTTGCAATGCATACCATATATGATTTGGTCGGGATGGTTTTGTCTCAACTGTCTATTACATTTATGTCAGTTGGAGCAGACTTCCTTTTTCATAATTGCAAGCATATGACGCCCTACACCCCTTAGATATTTATAAAATGCAAATCAAAATAGCCTTGTACAATGCCTATGGAAAATAAATATATAAAGTAAATACTCTGGGGGATTGAGAACCACATGACATAGGCTCAAGGTGAGGGGAAATGATTTAATACGAAACTGAGGGGTAACTTTTTACACAAAGGCTGGTGGATGTATGGAACGAGCTGCCGGAGGAGGTAGTTGAGGCAAGGATTATCACAACGTTTAAGAAACAATCAGACAGGTACATGGATAGGACATGTTTAGAAGGATATGGGCCAAACAAAGCCAGGTGGGACTAGTGTAGATGGGACATGTTGGTCGGTGTGGGCAAGTTGGGCCGATGGGCCTGTTTCATGCTGTATGACTCCATGACTCTATGACAGGCAAGGTTCTTTATACAGTGGATGGTGAGTGCCAGGGATGTTAGTTGAGGCAGATATAGTCATATTTATGAGACATTTAGATAGGCACATAGATACGCAGGGACTGGGTGGATATGTGTGAAAGATACATCTTCTAGATGCTCTGGGATGCTTCCTCAGTGATGTGATCTGGGGTTATCGGGTGTTTCGGGTCTCACAACATCAGACACCCTCGCCCAGGCGACCCAGCCGGGGTTGATCAAGCCCCGACTTGCGTCCCAGCAGCAACCGCCCACGGATCAGCCCTCTTAATCCAAAGCGGCTTTCTCTGCGGCTTCGCTTGCGGATTGAATGGCCCTCTTCTTTGCCAGCCCCGTAATGCCCAACTGGTTGAGGACTTTGCAGAGTGAGCGTCCTGCAAAGCCTCTACAGCCCACCTCTATGGGCTCATAGTAAGTCTTCCAGCCTCTCTCCTTGCACATCTCCACCAGTTCCTGGTACTTTGCGCGCTTCCTCTCATTAGCCTCTTCAATGCGCTCTTCCCAGTGCACTGTCAGTTCCAGAATGATCAGCTGTTTTGTCACTTCGGAGGTGATGATCATGTCTGGCCGGAGTGATGTTGCTGTGATGTGCTGTGGAAATCTCAGCTGTTTGCCCAGATCGACGTGCAGCTGCCAGTCAGTGGCTGTGTAGAGGAGGCCCGTCCTTGTTTTTGGTTGTGGTCGGGGCTCTCCAGCTTTGACAAAGTGATTGATTTCTTCGGGGCGTGATGGTGTTTGCTGTTACCGATGGCAGTGGCTATGCTCTCAGCAACCACCTTGAGCACCTGGTCATGGCGCCACCGATAGTGACGACCTTCTCCCATGGGACTTTGGGCAGCTACTGAGGGGATGTTCTAATGATCCTCTTCCAGAGCAAAGTGGGCAGCAAGGTGTCTCGCTCTTGCCCCAGACGTGGAGGTTTGCTGGGCTTGGTAGGGCATCATAGACAGCTTGGACAAGGAACCGGACGCTGGAAGTCTGCCTGCATGAATTATGTGCAAGCAAATTATATTAGTTAATCTTGACATCATGTTCAGCATATATATTGTAAGCCAAAAGGCCCGTTTTCATGCGATACTTTCCTATGTTCTATGTTCTAAGGATGGGTGGGCATTCTATCCTTCTGTTAAGACATGCTCTTCAAGCCGAGACCTTCGAACTCTATGCATTTTCCAGTGTTGCAGCAGCAATGTTAGGTGTGTACTTCACCAATTTCAGAGAGCCAGCTGTTTCAGCCCATATGACTCACAGTTTTGCTGCACTTTTTTTCTCAGTGATTGAAATTATGATGTGATATTCGTATTACATATTCTATTGTGCACCTTACACAGGTCTAATCACTTTATCAGTGTCCTTCACCTCGGTCTATAACCTCTGCAGTAATTGAATCTCTTGGTACCTCCAAACCCTCACATATCTCTCTATTGCTTTTCTCTTCACCTTTCAACTTGTTTTATCTCTAACTTTACCCAGTTCTGGGGAATGGTCACCAGCCTGAATGAAATTTTAATCTTGTTTCTTTCCTCCAAATCATTGCCTGATCTGCTGGGTAATTCCAGCTGGTTGTTATATTTCAGATTTCCAGCATCTGTAGTGTTTTACTTTGAGATGCACGGCATGTTGATAGAGTGGTTCATTGGACTTGACTGCAAGAGGATAGGTATCCATATAATTACTTAAGGAGATCTGGAAATTGTTGTCATAGATTTTTAACATGAATTGTTTTTTTTGTAAGAAAAAAGAGATCCCTATCCTCATTTGATTTGTCTTGAATTAATTTATTTGGATACTGATGCTGAGCTTGGCTATCTACCAAGAGGCTGAACGCCACCAGCATATTGAAGGACCAGTCTCACCCCGATCACTTGCTCTTCTCCCCTCTCCCATCAGGCAACTGGTTCAGATTTGTGAAAACACACACCTCCAGATTCAGGGACAGTGTTTTCCCATTTGTTAACAGGCAACTAAATCATCCTATCAACAACTAGAGAGAAGTGCTGACCGACCATTTACCTCAATGGAGACCCTCAGGGATATCTTTAATCTGACTTTACTGGACTTTATCTTGCACTAAATGTCATTCCCTTTATCCTGTGGATGCTGTGGGTGGCTTGAGTGTAATCATGTATAGTCCCTCAGCTGACTGGTTAGCATGCAACAAAAGTTTTTCACTGTACCTAAGCAAACGTGACACTAAACTAAACTAAACTAAACCAACTTGGGAGCAGTCCTGACTTACCATCTACCTTATTGGATACCCTCGTACTATCTTTAATCAGACTTTACTGGATTTTATGTTGCACTAAACGTTATTGCCTTTATCATGTATTTGTACACAGTGGACGGCTTGAATGTAATCATGTGTACTCTTTCCACTGACTGGATAACATGCAACATAAAAGCTTTTCACTGCGACAATACCTGACAATAAACCAAACCAAACCAAACCAAACTAAACTAAACTAAACTAAACAGGTCAATGAAAGACACAGTACGAAATACTTTAACAATCAGTGTGTACAGCACATGTAAACTATTGGTCTATTATTGGAAACATTCTGTCACCAAGGGCTACTTTCTTCATAAGCGCAAAAAAACAATTTATTTTATAACCTTTGTGCTAGGTTCTTGGTCGGTTATTAAACATTGTATTTTGGCTATAGGAATATTCATAAGATCATAAGACAAGGAGCAGAATTAGGCCATTCAGCCCATCAAGTCTGCTCTCCTATTCAATCATGACTGATCAATTTTCACCTTTAAACCCATTCTCCTGCCTTCTCCCCATACCCTTTGACGCCCTTTACTGATCAAGATCCTGCCAATCTGTTTGTTAAGAATACGCAATGATGTGGCCCCCACGACCGTTTGTGGCAATTAATTGTATAGATTTACCACCTTCTGGGAAACTAAATGCCATAAAATTTAATGATCTATAACAATGATGTGCTCTTGATAACAATCCAATCTTTGTCAATCCTTTCCTGGCAGTTTGGGATAGAAACAATGGCAAGGTGCTCCTAGTGAGTCAATGTCCGGATGATATCCACACCCATGCATTAGAGGACAGAAATCAGGAACACAGTGAAGATCACCAATGTTGGTGCACCTAAACTGTTCTGGCCTTGCCATTTAATCTAGGGTTCCTTCTGAATAGCCTAAACGGAGGGCCCAGATGCACTTTCTATTTGGTCTTTCAGCTCAATGCAGGCATATGACTAGTAAGGGTGTCAAAGGTTACAGGAAGAAGGCAGAAGAATTAGAAAAAAATAGATCAGCCACAATTAAATGGTGGAGGAGACTCGATGGGCCAACTGGCCTAATTCTACTCCTATGTCGTATGATCTTACTGTATGATCTTCATTCAAAATTATGTTTTTCTCCAGGCTACTGAACCATTCTATCACCAATTAGAGAGCAGTCATGTCCTACCATGTACTTCATTGCAGACCTTTGGACAATCTTTAATCAAACTTTATTTTGCACTAAACATTATCCATTATCCTTGATCTGTACACTGTAGACAGCTTGATTATAACCATGTATAGTATTTTCACTGATTGGATAGCATGCACCAAAAATGTTTTCACACTACCTTGATACACGTGACAATAATAAATTAAACTAAACTTTCCTGGATGGAAAAAGAGTTATTTATTTTTTTCTTTAGTTTTTCTAGTCTTTGTATTCTTAATAAATGTAGAGCCATGGTGTTTTTAATTTTTGTATTTCTTAATTTGTTTCTTGAAATATGTATTTTTAGTATTTTAAAGTATTTCAACATGTTAAAGTCTCTGTCATAAGACTAAACATGCTACCTAGATTAGGGGAGTCACAAGTGAGACACGAGAGCCTGCTGGAATCCTGAGTTAAACTCAAAGTGCTGGAGTTATTCAGTGGGTCCGACAGCAGATACTAAGAGATTGGACAAGTTTTGGGTCGGGATACTTCTTCAGGTGTAGGAGATGAAGTTTGAAGAAGGGTCCCGACCCGAAACATCACCTATCCTGAGTATTTCAATTGAAGCATTCCTGAGAGTGAAGAAATTAAGATGGCATTTCAGATTGATCTTAGCAGATCAGGAGAACCTGTGGAAAATTAAAGATGCTTGGCTAAACTACTTTCAACTGAAATGGAATCCAATAGCTTTCGCTGCTGACTAACTGGGAAATGTATTTATTTCCAGCAATGATATTAATGCTTATTCATAAAGAAGGTCAATAAATTCCACAGATTCATCACCCTCTGACTAAACAAATTCCTCCTCATCTCTATTACTCATCAGCCATGAGGAATAATTGATGAATGTTGATTGAAACTTTCTAATTCCATGCGTCATGTAATGGGCCTATCCCGCTTAGGCTATTTTTAGGCGATTGCCGGCAACTGTCATAGTTGTAGCAGGTCACTGAAAAATCGGCGACTGGACCCCTCTTCTACATCAAATTTGAAGTAGAATCATAACTTTAACAACAACAAAAAATGAAGTCAGCGCCGGCGACAATCTACGTCACCTGGCGACAACTACGTTAAACTGGCGACAACCTACGACAGCACCTATGTCAGGAGAAGTCAAGCTACGCTCATTGGCGTCAAACCCACTCTCGCCGATTGTCTCAGAAAATTGTTCAACATATTGAAAATCCAGCGCCGACCAGAAAGATGATACGACTCATTGGGTGACTGAGGAGACTACTCAGGATTATACAGGCGACACCCCGGCGACCGTGGCAACAGCCTAGACGCCTAAAAAAATCGCCTAAGTGGACAGGCCCTTAACATGACACAAGAGAAATAATGTAGCACCTCCAAGCCACACTATTCCTGTGGCCACAAATACCTTCTGCAGCTTGACACCACATTGCTGCACACGAGGCTTCATAGTAATCTGGCCTGAAGTAATAGATTCTGGGGATCTGCCCCAGCCAGTCCTCATGGAACATCGAACTGTGCAGCAGTGTGGTGTCAACAGGCCCCACGGCCCACAATTTCTGTGCCGAGCATGATCCCAGGACACAATAATCTCACCTAATCATCACTAATGGTTCTAGGGGGCGCCGTCCAGTTGGGTATGGCTGCCCTGCCTGCAGCTGTCCATCCTTTCAATCCTTTTTTAAATTTTTAGTACGTTAAACAGTGTTTTGGTTTGGAGGTCTATTCTTTTTTATGTGGGGTTTGGGGGGGAGGGGGTAACGGGGGAAACTGTCCCTACCTTTCTCAGTCCCTACCTGGTCGGAGAGGCGGCTTTCCTCCTGGAGTAACTCAGCGGGTCAGGCAACATCTCTGGATAGAAGGAATGGATGACGTTTCGGGGCGAGACCCTTCATCTACTAGTGTTGCTATTTTCAGAGTGCTGTGGACTTCTTGGAGTTTTTGGAAGAGGTGACTTTGAGGAAGATGTTAAGAAGCGGGAGGTAGAGGAAGCTTTGTGAAAGCAACTTAAGAAGCTAACCCTATAAAGCTGTAGGGTACACAAAAGGCTGGAGAAACTCAGCGGGTACAGCAGCATCTAAGGAGCGAAGGAGATAGGTGACGTTTCGGGTCGAGACCCTTCTTCAGACTGGTCAGGGATCAGGGAAACGAGAGATATAGACGGTGATGTGGAGAGATAAAGAACAATGAATGAAAGATATGCAAAAAAGTATCAATGATAAAGGGAACAAGCCATTGTAAGCTGTTTGTGGTGTGAAAATGAGAAGCTAGTGCGACTAGGGTGGGGGAGGGAGATAGAGAGAGAGGGAATGCCAGGGCCCGAGGGCTGAGGGAGGCGTGGGAAGGGGAGGAGACAGCAAGGGTGAACAGAATTGAGGAAAATTCAATGTTCAAGCCCAGAGGATGCAGACTCCCCAAGTGGAATATGAGGTGCTGTTCCACCAACTTGCGGTGTTACTCACTCTGGCTGTGGAGGAGGCCAAGGACCGAGAGGTTCGGATACGGAATGGGAGGGGGAGTTGAAGTGCTGAGCCACCAGGAGGTCGGGTTGGTTAATGCAGGACCAAGCGGAGGTGTTCGGCGAAACGATCGCCAAGCCTCCGCTTGGTCTCACCGATATAGATCATCTGGCATCTGGAGCAGCGGTTGCAGTAGATGAGGTTGGAAGAGGTGCAGGTGAACCTCTGTCGGACCTGGAAGGACTGCTTGGGTCCCTGAAAGGAGTGGAGGGGGGAGGTGAAGGGACAAGTGTAGCATTTCTTGCGGTTGCAAGGGAAAGTGCCCGGTGAAGGGGTGGAGCGGGAGGGGAAGGGAAGAATTGACAAGGGAGTTGCGGAGGGAGCGGTCTTTGCGGAAGGCAGACAGGGGGGGAGATGGGAAGATGTGGCGAGTAGAGGGGTTATGTTGGAGGTGGCGAAACTGGCGGAGGACTATGTGTTGTATTTGCCGGCTGGTGGGGTGAAAGGTGAGGACCAGAGGGACTCTGCCCTGTTTGCGAATGGGGGAATGGGGAGAGAGGGCAGTGTTGCGGGGTATGGAGGAGACCCTGGTGTGAGCCTCATCTATAGTGGGGGAGGGAATCCCCGTTCTCTGAAGAATGAGGCCATTTGTGATGACCTGGTGTGGAACACCTCATCCTAGGGAGCAGATGCAGCGTAGACGGAGGAATTGGGAATAGGGGATGGAGTCCTTACAGGAAGCAGGGTGGGAGGAAGAGTAGTCCAGGTAGCTGTGGGAGTCAGTTGGTTTGTAGTTGATGTCGGTCCGGAGTGTATCACCTGCAATAGAGATGGTGAGGTCAAGGAATGGTAGGGAAATGTCGGAAATGGTCCAAGTATATTTGAGTGCCGGATGGAAGTTGGTGGTGAAATGGATGAAGTCAGTCAGTTGTGTGTGGGTGCAGGAGGTGACACCAAAGCAGTCGTCGATGTAACGGAGGTAGAGGTCGGGGATGGGGCCCTGGTACGCCGAGAACAAGGATTGTTCGACATACCCGACAAAGAGGCAAGCGTAGCTGGGGCCCATGCGTGTGCCCATAGCTACGCCTTGTGTTTGGAGGAAATGGGAGGAGTCAAAAGAGAAGTTATTGAGGGTGAGGACCAAATCTGCTAGGCGGTGGAGGGTGTCAGTGGACGGGTATGGGTTGCTCCTCTGGGTCGAGGAAGAACCGGAGGGCTTTGAGACCATCCTGGTGGGGGATGGAGATGTAGAGTGACTGGACGTCCATGGTAAAGATGAGAGGATGGGGGCCTGGAGAATGGAATGCGCGGAGCCGACAGAGAGTGTCTGAGGTGTCTTGAACATAGGTGGGGATGGATTTAACAAAGTGGGGATAGGATGGCGTCGAGGTATGTGGAAATGTGTTCAGTGGGGGGCACGAACAGGCAGAGACAATGGGTCTGCCAGGGCAGTCGGGTTTGTGGATTTTGGGGAGAAGGTAAAATCGGGCCGTGCGGGGCTGGGAAGCGATGAGGTTGGAGGCTTGGGGGGATCGGGAGCCGGAGCTGATGAAGTCGGTTATGGTGCTCGAGATGGTGGCCTGGTGTTCGTCAGTGGGGTCATGGTCCAGGGGTAAGTAGGAGGAGGTGTCTGATAGTTGGCGCGCGGCCTCTGTTTTGTAGAGATCGACGGGCCACGGCACCTCCCTTGTCGGCGGGTTTGATAACCCAGTCTGGGTTGTTATGGAGTGAGTCGATGGCAGTACGTTCGGGGGTGGAGAGATTGGAGTGAGACAGGGGAGTGGAGAAATCGAGGCGGTTGATGTCCCGACGGCAGTTCTGGATAAATAGTTCTAGAGCCGGAAGGCTACGAGGGGGGGGAGGTCCAAGTGGAGGTGTTACGTTGGAGACAGGAAAAGGGATCGTAAAGCTGTAAATGTCTGATTGTCAATGATGAGGAAATATATACACACAAGGTCAGAAATAGATAAAGGGTGAGCAGGTTGAGAAAGATTAGTAGCACAATTTGACATTATTGATGTTAGGGAGGTTTAAGACAATGTGTAGGAAGGAACTGCAGATGCCAGTTTACACTTAAGATAGACGCCAAAGATAGTCTGAAGAAGGATCTCGACCCAAATTCTTCTCACCCATTCCTTCTCTTCAGAGATGCAACTTGTCCCGCTGAGTTACTCCAGCATTTTGTGTCTATCTTTGGTTAATGACAATGAATGGATTTAGACATCAAGGGGGACAGGAGGCTGACTAGAATAGCATTGGGATCATACCCCTGCAGCTAATCCAGTTTTTAATGCAAATCTGGTAACATATGGAATGGAAAGAGAGAAATGCAAATCCTCAACTAATCTACAAGCAACCTTGCAAATATCTCGTCTTGAGATAAATAAAATAAAATATTGGATCGAGGACTTAAGCCAGTAAAGTCAGTGGTAAAAACTGAAAATGCTGGAAAAACGCAACAGGTTCAGCAGCATCCTTGGAAAAAAAAAGTTAACGTTTCAGGTTAAGAATCCTTCATCAGGTCTTGCCTGACCTGCTGATTTCTTCAAGCAGTTTCTGGTTTTATTTCAGATACCCAGCATCTGCAGTTTTTGTTGACTAATATTTGTACCTTGTACATGTGCATTTACAAACACATTGGATTTTATAAATTATAACCCATTTGCTGAACTTTGTTGGTCTTCAGAAACATCAAAACAAAATGCTAGTATAGTTTGTGAAGGTAAATGTTCTTACATTTATTCGGCATCGACCAAATAAATCATTGCCAGCCACTGTAAGATAGAAGTTTTATTATTGGGCGGCACAGTGCAGTAGCTGGTAGAGCTGTTGCCTCACAGTGCCTGAGATATGGGATCGAACCTGACCTTAGGTGCTGTCTGTGTGGAGTTTACATGTTCTCCCGGTGACTGCATGGGTTTCCTATGCGTGCTCTGGTTTCCTCCCACCTCCCAGAGATATTAGCTTTCAGTTTTGTTTTCCTCTGTAAATTCCCACTAGTATGTATGGAAAGTAGGAAACATGGAATTAGAGTGAACGGGTGATCAATGGTGAGACTCTGTGGGATGAGGGGCCTGTATCTTGCTGTGTCTCTAACCTAAACAAATTAGCTTTTATTTTGTTAAAATCAACTCAATATACTGTAGTTAATACAGAACTACAGGCAATAAGAAAGCAAACCTTTCAGTAACCATTTCAAATGATTTATTTTGTTTTTAACATCAGTTGCAACATGAAGGAAAGGTGTAAGAAGCTTTAAAGAGTTAATGTATTTTCATCAAATCAACAATATGCTTTGTGTCGAACATCAATGAACAATTTATATCAGTCATTGGGCAAGAGAAATGGTTTTCTCAGCAAAGTCTTGATTATCACTGTGCATAATGAAAATAAAGTTACACAAAAATATGGAACCAGGTTTAGGCCACTTAATTGATAAAAAATAAACCAACTTCAAATCACTCCCTTTCAAGTACAGTATACATCAATATTCTCATGATAATTACTACAAAGTATCGATTATAAACTGATGTTTATCTGTTTGTTTTATTGCTTGGTGTAATAATCAAAATTGATTAGTAGATTATGTGAAATAATCCGGGTCAAATGAACGTGTTTAACCACATTTAAAAAAAAATTATCAATGAGGTACAGAGCATACATAAAGAAAATATGTAGAAAGGAATTGCAGATGCTGGTTTATACCGAAGAAAGATACAAAGTGCTGGAGTAATTCAGTGGGTCAGTCGGCATCTCTGGAGAAAAAGGATGGGTGAGGATTTCTGGTCAGGACCCTTCTTCAGACTCTAGTCTAAAAAAAAGCTCAGGCCAAAGAAGGTGTGAAGAAGGTGTGCGACCCAACACGTCACCCATCCTTTTTCTCCAGAGATGCTGCCTGAGCCATAAAGAAAATAGTTTGGTGATGATGTTAAGTTTTAATCTTTACTTTGTCAAAATATCATAACTCAGTGGTGTCTGCAGTACCTGTGAGCTACACTTCCTTAACACTCAGTAAGGAGCTATTATATTTCCCCAGCACCAGCGAAACAGTCTAAATATGATTTTAAGCCATTGTACCCATGATGAATAGTAAATTCCAATCACTGTGAACTAAAGCAAGTATCAATTCAATCTCATGTGTATCCAATCAGTCTCGGAGTGCTTGGAAAATTCTTGCGCATTCCCATACATTTTTCCTGGTCGATGAAGAGCGAGTTTGCTTTCACGGAGAGATCGTACTCTAAGGCTGATTTTGTTTGTACCAACATTTGTAAAGTATCTTCTGCATCCTTTAGCCTCTGCTGCAAGGTCTGGATGGTTGTGTCCAGCTCCCGAACCTCATTAACAAGGCTGTGATAAAAAATAAAATAAAAATAAGGACTACAAAATGCTTCCTAATATTATGTTTGAAATGAACAACCAAATTCCAGTGGCAAAATTATTTCCTTCTTGTTACCATTTGTCATTTGTCTATAATATCTGTTATTTATTACTTTCCTTCCAATTGAAGTTTGTTGTGTTTACATCAAACAAAACACAAAGTGCTGGAGAAACTCAGCTGGTCCGGCAGCATCTGAGGAAGGAATCGACAGGTATGTTTCAAGTCGGGACCCTTCTTCTGACCTTATTTAGCCTGAGATTTTTTATTCGAGTCATAGTCATACAGTGTGGGAAGAGGCCCTTTGGCCCAACTTGCCCACATCAACTAACATGTCCCATCTACACTAGTCCCACATGCCTGTGTTGGCCCATATCCCTCTAAACCTGTCCTATACATTTAGAGAGTACCTGTCTACTTGCTTCTTAATTGTTACAATAGTCCCTGCCTCAAATACTTCCTCTGGCAGCTCGTTCCATACACCCACTACCTTTTCCGTGAAAAAATAACCCCTCAGATTCCTGTTAAATCTTTCCCCTTCACCTTAACCCTATGGCCTCTGGTTCTCGATTCCCCCACTCTTGGCAAGAGACTCTGTGCGTCCAACCGATCTATTCCTCTCTTGATTTTATACACCTCTATAAGATCACCCCTCATCCTCCTGTGCTCCAGGGAATAGAATCCCACCCTTCTCAACCTCTCCCTATAGCTCAGACCCTCGAGTCCTGGCAACATCCTTGTAAATCTTCTCTGCACCCTTTCCAACCCCTTCCAACTTAACAACATATTTCCTATAATATGGTGCCCAGAACTGAACATAATACTCGAAATGCAGCCTCACTGACATCTTATCTCATTGGGGGGAGTCCAGAACCAGGGGTCACAGTTTAAGAATAAAGGGTAGGCCATTTAGGACTGAGATAATGAAAAACCTTTTTAGCCAGAGAGTTGTGAATCAGTGGAATTTTCTGCCACAGAAGACAATGGAGACAAATTCAATAGATGTATTCAAGGGAGAGTTATATATAGCTCTGGGGGCTAATGGAATCAAGGTAACTTTCAACTTATTTTGTAATTAAAAAGTAAACTAATAAAAACAGACAGTGCTCTCTCTTCAGACGCTTCCCTATTTGCTGAATATGTCCAGCACTTACTGTTTTAGATTTGCAGCATTTGGAGATTTATTTTGTTCCAGTCCTCCCACATGGCCTGAGTTTTAATTTCATCATGTACTGAGTACTTCAGATAAAACAATGAATACACTTTGGTCAAGACAAATAGGCAGAGAAGATAAGAAAGTAAGAACTCGGACTTTGGCTAAAGATTGAAATTAATTTTGCAGAACTGTGACTAATGTTGGAAAATGAAGAACTTCATCAGGAGTGGTCAAATTTAATTTTTATCATTGAAAGCCCTTAAAAACTGTTCTGTCCCGTCACAAACTAAGTTCATGTTTTTGATTTCATTCGATCAAAGCTAATTTTAAGTAATATAACATTCACACTTGTTCTATAATAACAAACATATTATGGTGTTCACTACAATTAGGGCTGTTAAGTGTATTCTGCAGTAGTTATCTGTGCACAGTTCATAGTTATGTATAATTTTGTTAATTTGTGGAAAAATAACATGTTCCCTAGATTCTGACAATTCCTCACTTTGTCAGAATCACCCAAATTGAATAGAATGAAACCAAATGCCATGCACGTTAATGAACGGAACACAAACACACTTAATTTGAAGTTCAAATTACAGTCTATGCCAACTGCAGTTGAGTTACCACAGGTTGGTGATCTTTCTCGCTGAATTGGGCTTGAGTATCTGATCCCCTTATGGCCTTCACCTATTATCTATCTATTTGCCAAAATGAAAATTAAAAACAAAGAGTAACTGTGGTGGGGTAGACTGACCCCTCCCCCCTCTCCCTCCCCTACCCTACGCTCCCTCCTCCTCGCAACCTCCTCCCCCTCGACCCGCCTCCCCAATCTTTGCACATTCCCAATCCTTTCCACTCGTCACTTTAATATCATGTTTCATGTATCTTATGTTTTATGACTGTTGACAGTTCAATTTCCTTCCTGGGATAAATAAAGTTCTATCGTATTGTATTGTATCGTATTTCCTCAAAACTGAGGGCAGTCTGTTACGTTCAGCAGCATTTCATGGTGTAAGAATGATTTTCAAACGTTAAAACTGAAGTATTGAAAATATGCACTTCCTTTTTTCCAGCAAGTACAGTTTTGTCTGCTGCGTGTTTCCAGCTACAGGGTAGAGTGGTGTATGGGAGCTGGCTGATTAAACAGGGGACAAGCATCAATGTTTAACAACGAAGGATACCATCGTTGTCGCCATGTATCATTTACATAGCATGGGAGACTTTTTTTTTAAAGTACAAACAGGCTTAAGTCTTTTGAGGCAAAGGCATGTATGAGACATTCCGTGAAACTGCAGGTTGCTGTGTTCATAGCAACAGTTTCTATGTTGTCACAGTCACTTTGTTGCTGTATCGCTTTCATCCCGTATCCACGATTTTACAATAAACATTTCACAATGAGCTCAGTAACAATCTAATGACTCAGATGAACATTGAGGCCAATGAAAGGTGGTTTAAAACAATGCATGGAAACTGACAGATGGAGTTACAATTCTGGATTTATTAAGTTATTAAGGAGCGACAAATGCATTTTTAATAGGCTAGTCAAAGACGGAGATTCGGATCTGATGCTATTAATGAAGGGGGAGCACCATTTTGACAAGGATGAGATCCTTTTGCACTGTGCCATAAATGCTTTGCACGCTAAATTAACAAAAGATGATTATAAAAAGGAACAAGATGTTTTCAATAGATCAACAAAGCAAATTCAGCAACGATGAAAAATGTACTATTCAATATGATATTGAGCAAGAGGATGAAGAAAGGTCTAATTCTACATCCATATGGAAGGTGATCGCCTACTCAGAAGTCAGTGTGAGCTCCAGATATTTTGCCTTCCGTGCAGATGGAGGTAATAAGGTAATGTGATAGGAGTAGAATTAAGCCATTCGGCCCCACAAGGAGCATCCGTCATTCAATTATGGTTGATCTATCCCTCCCTCCTAACTCCATCCTCCTGCCTTCCCCACATAACCCTTGACACCCGTACTAAACAAGAATCAAGGAGAAACCAATCAAATTAGATATCTTGCCTCTTTTTGCAGTGCTCTGATCCTTAGTAAAATTTCTTACAAAGGTTTTGTGAGACAAATTCATTAACCGATCAAACTGGAGATCAAAGAACCTGCTGATATTTGTTGTATGAATTCACATAAAAAGAACTGTCACCTTAGTAAGGCAACAAATGAATCATACGAGGCTAAGGAAAAAAGAGATTGAGTAAGTGAATTTTAGGATGGTTTTTTTAGAGCACATTGCTCTGTTTTACAAATCTGAAGGTGACCAAGTAGATTTTTTTCCTGGTTAAGCAAATATTTCCAGTTTATAGTCTATAGTCAAGGGGTGACACGGTGGTGCAGTGGCAGAGTTGCTGTCTTACAGCGCCAGAGACCCGGGTTCGATCCTGACCACATGTGCTGTCTCTACGGAGTTTATACGTTCTCCCCGTGGCTGCGTGAGTTTTCTCCGGGTGCTCCAGTTTCCTTCCACACTCTAAAGACGTACAGGTTTGTAGGTTAATCATCCCTACCGCGTAGGATAGTGTTAGCGTACAGGGTGAGCGCTGGTCGACACGGACTCAGTGGGTTGTTGGGCCTGTTTCCACTCTGTATCTCTAAACTAAACTAAACTATAGTTATTAGATAGACACAAAATGCTGGAGTAACTCAGCGGGACAGGCAGCATCTCTCGAGAGGAGGAATGGGTGACATTTCGGATCAAGACCCTTCTTCCAACTGATGTCAGGGGAGAGGGAGATAAATAGAAAAGGAAGTTAAAATAGGACAAAGAGAATAGTGATCGAGGAAAATGTAGAATAGATCAATGTTAGCTGGGAGAAGGTAACAACAAAGCAAAGAGAGATAACATGTAGTCAGAGACAGTAAGACTGGTCTGAGAACTCGGGAGAGGGAGGAGATGGAGAGAGAGGGAAAGCAAGGGTTATTTAAAGTTAGAGAAGTCAATGTTCATACCGCTAGGGTGTAAGTAGCTCAAGCGAAATATGAGGTGCTGGGCCTCACTCTGACAATGGAGGAGGCACATAACAGAAAGGTCAGTGTGGGAATGGGAAGGGGAGTTAAAGTGTTTAGCAACCGGGAGATCAGGTAGATTTAGGCAGACTGAGAGGAGATGTTCAACAAAATGATCGCTGAGCCTGCGCTTGGTCTCACCGATATCTAGGCGTCCACACCTGGAACAACGGATACAGTAGATGAGGTTGGATGAGGTGCAAGTCAACCTCTGCCTCACCTGTCGGGGTCCTTGGACAGAGTCGAGGGGGCTGATGCATCTCCTGCGGTTGCTGGGGTAAGTACCTGGGGAGGGGGTGGTTTGTGTGGGAAGGGTCGAGTTGACCAGGGATTTGCAGGGAGAACGGTCTCTGTGGAAAGCGGAAAGGGGTGGAGATGGGAAGATGTGGCTAGTGGTGGGATCCCGTTGGAGCTGGCAAAAATGTTGGAGGACTATGTGCTTTATGCGACGGCTGATGGGGTGGAAGATGGGGACTATGGGGACGCTGTCCCTGTTACGACTGGGGGAGGGGGAACAAGAGCCAAGCTTCGGAATAGAGGAGAGGAGACCTTAGTGGTGGAAGAGGGGAAGCCCCATTCCCAAAAGAATGAGGACAGGTATGGAACACCTCATCTTGGGCCTAGATGCTGCATAGACGGAAGAATTGGGAGCAGGGGATAGAATCTTTACAGGTAGGAAGGTGTGTGGTCTAGATAGCGGTGGGAGTCCCTGGGTTTATATTACTGAAGAATTCAGTTGAGAGTCTGTCTCGTGTGATGGAGACGTTGAGATCAAGAAAAGGTAGGAAGATGTCAGAGATGGTCCAACTGGATTTGAGTGCAGGATGGAAATTAGTAGTAAAGCTAATGGTCAGTGAGTTCTGCATGGGTGCAGGAGGTAACACCGATGCAGTCTTCAATGTAGCTGAGGGATAGTTCTTGGAACAGTGATTGTTTGACGAACCTACAAAGAGGCAGGCATAGCTGGGGCCCATGCGAGTGCCCATGGCCACGCTTTGGATTTGAAGAATGTGGAAGGAGTCGAAGGAGAAGTTGTTAAGGGCAAGGATCAGCTCTGCTGGGTGGAGGAGAGGGCTGGTAGACGAAAATTGGCTGGTTCTACGGCCGAGGAGGAAATTAAGGGTTTTAAGACCTTCCTGGTGGGGGATGCAGGTGTAGAGTGACTGGACATCCATAGTAAAGATGAGGGAGTGGGGGCCTGGAAAACGGAAGTCATTGAAGAAACGTAGGGTGTGTGAGGTCTATGAGATTATGGCCTGGTGCTCATCTGTGGGATCATGTTCCGAGGATAAGTAGGAGGAGGTGTCTGAAAGTTGGCGCCTGGCCTCAGCCGGTGGAGGTCAGCGCGCCAGACTACAACGGCACCTCCCTTGTCGGCGGGTTTGATAATATAGTTATTAGATGACAGGCAGCAGGAAGAACTTGCTATGCAACTCAATTTCACCTCAGAATTCTAATGTCTCTGAAGGATTAATCTTAAAACGACTCAAAAAAATCTAGAAATAGAACAAACACATTTTAAAACCTGTTCAACTTTGAATGAAGAGAACAGCAAAACATCATTGCTTTTTTGGTATGCCAATTTCAAGTGGCCCCTCCTGCTCCTTATGACTATTACATTTCACAGAACATGAGCATTTAATTGAGCAATAGGTGAGGTGCTGCAAACCATGAATATCCATTGAAATAATATGCTATGATTTGACTCATTTTTGAAAAGAGCTTTTGAAATCAATGCACCTCTTAAATGGACAATTGTAATAAATGGCATGAAGATTATTTCCATTGCCAGAGTGAGGAGGACTGGAGGAACAGCATCCCATAATCCCCTTAGGTAGCATATGAACATTCAATTCTCCAATTTTACGACAAAACAACCCCCTCCCCTCCCCTCTCTACATATTTTCCCCAATCTACACAACTTGCACTTCGTCAATCCTGTAGCTTCACAATTTGCAACTTTCTAATCCTTTTGTCTCACACCTCGTGTGCGTTCGTTGCTGGCCTTTGTCCACTCTCTGCTCTTCTAGCCTTCTTTTCCCCACTCCTGCAATCAATATGACCTAAAACGTCACAGTACATGTTCTCCCGGGATGCAGTCTAACCCACTGAGTGACTCCAGCTTTTTGTGTTTTTCCTGAATAATGTTGCACTTGCTACTTTAATGAGTGATGGACATCCATTACAAATATGTCTAAATTCCCAATTTCTATGAGCTTACAAGAAATACTAAATATTTGCATATGAACTCAGCGGGTGCAGCAGCATCTAAGGAGCGAAGGAGATAGTGACGTTTCTGGTCGAGACCCTTCTTCAGACTGGTCAGGGATCAGGGAAATGAGAGATATAGACGGTGATGTGGAGAGATAAAGAACAATGAATGAAAGATATGCAAAAAAGTATCGATGATAAAGGGAACAAGCCATTGTAAGCTGTTTGTAGTGTGAAAATGAGAAGCTAGTGCGACTAGGGTGGGGGAGAGAGATAGAGAGAGAGGGAATGCCAGGGCCCGAGGGCTGAGGGAGAGGTGGGAAGGGGAGGAGACAGCAAGGGTTAACAGAATTGAGGAAATTCAATGTTCAAGCCCAGAGGATGCAGACTCCCCAAGTGGAATATGAGGTGCTGTTCCTCCAACTTGCGGTGTTACTCACTCTGGCCGTGGTGGAGGCCCAGGACCGAGAGGTCGGATACGGAATGGGAGGGGGAGTTGAAGTGCTGAGCCACAGGGAGGTCGGGTTGGTTATTGCAGACCAAGCGGAGGTGTTCGGCGAAACGATCGCCAAGTCTCCGCTTGGTCTCACCGATATAGATCATCTGGCATCTGGAGCAGCGGTTGCAGTAGATGAGGTTGGAAGAGGTGCAGGTGAACCTCTGTCGGACCTGGAAGGACTGCTTGGGTCCCTGAAAGGAGTGGAGGGGGGAGGTGAAGGGACAAGTGTAGCATTTCTTGCGGTTGCAAGGGAAAGTGCCCGGGGAAGGGGTAGAGCGGGAGGGAAGGGAAGAATTGACAAGGGAGTTGCGGAGGGAGCGGTCTTTGCGGAAGGCAGACAGGGGGGGAGATGGGAAGATGTGGCGAATAGAGGGGTCATGTGGAGGTGGCGAAACTGGCGGAGGACTATGTGTTGTATTTGCCGGCTGGTGGGTGAAAGGTGAAGACCAGGGGGACTCTGCCCTTGTTGCGAGTGGGGAAATGGGGAGAGAGGGCAGTGTTGCGGGGTATGGAGGAGACCCTGGTGTGAGCCTCATCTATAGTGGGGGAGGGGAATCCCTGTTCTCTGAAGAATGAGGCCATTTGTGATGACCTAGTGTGGAACACCTCATCCTGGGAACAGATGCAGCGTAGACGGAGGAATTGGGAATAGGGGATGGAGTCCTTACAGGAAGCAGGGTGGGAGGAAGAGTAGTCCAGGTAGCTGTGGGAGTCAGTTGGTTTGTAGTGGATGTCGGTCCGGAGTGTATCACCTGCAATAGAGATGGTGAGGTCAAGGATGGTAGGGAAATGTTGGAAATGGTCCAAGTGTATTTGAGTGCCGGATGGAAATTGGTGGTGAAATGGATGAGGTCAGTCAGTTGTGTGTCGGTGCAGGAGGTGACACCAAAGCAGTCGTCGATGTAACGGAGGTAGAGGTCGGGATGGGGCCCTGGTACGCCAAGAACAAGGATTGTTCGACGTACCCAACAAAGAGGCAAACGTAGCTGGGGCCCATGCGTGTGCCCATAGCTACGCCTTGTGTTTGGAGGAAATGGGAGGAGCCAAAAGAGAAGTTATTGAGGGTGAGGACCAACTCCGCTAGGCGGAGGAGGGTGTCAGTGGACGGGTATGGGTTGCTCCTCTGGTCGAGGAAGAACCAGAGGGCTTTGAGACCGTCCTGGTGGGGGATGGAGATGTAGAGTGACTGGACGTCCATGGTAAAGATGAGAGGATGGGAGCCTGGAGAATAGAATGGCGTGGAGCCGACGGAGAGTGTCTGAGTGTCTTGAACATAGGTGGGGAGGGATTTAACAAAGGGGATAGGATGGCGTCAAGGTATGTGGAAATGTGTTCGGTGGGGCACGAACAGGCAGAGACAATAGGTCTGCCGGGGCAGTTGGGTTTGTGGATTTTGGGGAGAAGGTAAAATCGGCCGTGCGGGGCTGGGAAACGATGAGGTTGGAGGCTCGGGGTGGTAGGGAGCCGGAGCTGATGAAGTCAGTTATGGTGCTCGAGATGGTGGCCTGGTGTTCGTCAGTTGGGTCATGGTCCAGGGGTAAGTAGGAGGAGGTGTCCGAGAGTTGGCGCGTGGCCTCCGCTTTGTAGAGATCGTCGCGCCAGACTACCACGGCACCTCCCTTGTCGGCGGGTTTGATAACCCAGTCTGGGTTGTTATGGAGTGAGTCGATGGCAGAATGTTCAGGGGGGGAGAGATTGGAGTGAGACAGGGGAGTGGAGAAGTCGAGGCAGTTGATGTCCCGACGGCAGTTCTGGATAAATAGTTCTAGAGCCGGAAAGGCTAATGATGGGGGTCCAAGTGGAGGGGGTACGTTGAGACAGGAAAAGGGATCATCAGTGGGGGGGGCGAGGACTTCTTCCCGTGGAAGAACGCTGTGAGGCGGAGGCGACGGTAGAAGAGCTCCAAGTCATGATGGGCGCGGAACTCATTGAGGTGGGAACGGAGGGGGGCAAAGGTAAGACCTCTGCTGAAGACCGACCTTTCGTGTCGGAGAGGGGGAGGTCCGGGGGGATGGTGAACACGCGGCAAGGATGGGGGGTTGTGGCCGGAGGAAGCAGGTGAGTGCACTGAGGACGAAGCGTTGTGTGGTGGGGGCATGGAGGGTGGTCAGGGGTGGGGGGACGAGGTATGGGGGCTGTGGTGTGGGTGGGGAAGAGCAGGGGTTATATGGTGAGGGGGGGGGGGATGGGGAAGACCCAGTGGAATAGCCACTAAGGTTACTGGGGCTGGGACACAGGCACTAGGACCCAGTGCCGTTAAAAACAGAGTGGTGGGAGGAGTTAGCAACGTGGAGGCTTCAGGCCCGCTGCAGAGTCCAGTCTGCAGGTGAGGCGACGGCTGCGTGCTGCTGGAGGGAGGGAGGCCTCATTCTTCAGAGAACGGGGATTCCCCTACCCCATTATAGATGAGGCTCGCACCAGGGTCTCCTCCATACCCCGCAACACTGCCCTCTCTCCCCATTCCCCCACTCTCAACAAGGGCAGAGTCCCCCTGGTCCTCACCTTTCACCCCACCAGCCTGCAAATACAACACATAGTCCTCCGCCAGTTTCGCCACCTCCAACGTGACCCCTCCACTCGCCACATTCTTCCCATCTCCCCCCCTGTCTGCCTTCCGCGCAAAGACTGCTCCCTCCGCAACTCCCTTGTCAATTCTTCCCTTCCCTCCCCCCCCACGCTCTAAAACCCCTTCCCCGCGCACTTTCCCTTGCAACTGCAAGAAATGCTACACTTGTCCCTTCACCTCCCCCCTCCACTCCTTTCAGGAACCCAAGCAGTCGTTCCAGGTCCGACAGTGGTTCACCTGCACCTCCTCCAACCTCATCTACTGCATCCGCTGCTCCAGATGCCAGATGATCTATATCGGTGAGACCAAGCTGATGTAATAGATAAATAATGACTTATTCCAGAGTGCTGATGATTATTTGGTAAATTAATAGTGTAAGAGCCTGGAGGCAGGGAGCGGGGCTAAACAATGAACACAATTGTTGTATTGCGGGAGCGTTTATCTACCTCAGTTACCTGTCAGCAATTTGTTATGTTGCACAGATACATAACATTGCATCTGATATGTCTGGAAAAGGTAATAACTCATCTATCGGACTGAATTTTATGTATAAATCAATGGTAACATGCTCATTATTAAGCTGAATCTCTGGAAAGCATTTGGAGTCATAGAGTGATACAGTGTGGAAACGGGTCCTTTGACCCAACTTGCAGACACCGGCCATCATGTCTCAGCTACACTTGTCCCACTTGCCCGTGTTTGGTCCATATCCTTATCCATGTCCCTGTCTAACTGTTTCTAAACTGTTGGGATATTCCCGGCCTCAACTATCTCCTCAGCCTGTTCCATCCATCACCATTTGTGTGAAAAAGTTACTGCTCAGATACCTATTAAATCGTTTTCCCCTCATTTTAAACCTATGTCCTCTGGTCCTCGATTCAGCTACTCTAGGCAAGAGACTGTGCATCTACATGAGAAATTCTGAAATGAGAGAGCATTGCATGGAATTAGATAGCTATGGAGGATTGAAAGTTTGTACTATGCTTGTAGGTATGTAGTCATTAGTAGATTTTTTAGATCTCCTTGGATCTCCTTGGAGACTTGTTTCCAATATTTTCCATTAGATTTGGTGTGAGAAAATTTGAATGATTTATCCAAGAGTCTTGTACAAGACATTGGTGGGGCCACATTTGGAATATTTTGTTGAGTTTGGTCACCCTGTTATAAGGAAAGATGTTGCTAAACTGGAAAGGGTGCAGAGAAGATTTACATGGATGTTGTCAGGACACCATGCAATAAGCTACTGGGAGCAGACTAAAACTTTATTCCTTGAAGCACAAGGAATATCTTATAGAGATGCATAAGATCATAGGATGCATCAGGAATAGATAGGGGAAATGCACTGAGCCTTGTACTCAGAGTAGGGGAATTCAGAAACAGAGGACATACTGTAGGTTTAAAGTGAGAGGGGGAAGATCTAATAATAGAAACCTGAGGAGCAACTCTTTTTTTTACACAAAGGGGTAGTGGGTATATAGAACGAGCTGCCAGAGGAGATAGCTGAGACAGGTGCTATCACAACTTTTTAATGACATTTGGACAGATACATAGAAAGGCTAGATACTAGATTAAGTGAGACCCGTTGGGTCCCCAATGTTCACATGGGAGGGATGGTCCCCCAACGCAATATTCCACCTTTCCACCAATTCCAATATTGGTGGCCAGTGTAGGGGGGGGGGGGTGTTCTGGAGCGCTAGTGTGGGTGTTGTGGGCCGAAGGGACTGGTTCCAGAGGGCTAGTATGGACATTGTGGGCCGAATGGATTCCTTGGGCTGACAGCTTAGTCACACTCAGGCCTGGCGGGCTGGCAGCGCAGTCACTCAGGCCTGGTGGGTTAGCAGCTCAGTCACTCAGGCCTGGTGGGCTGGCAGCTCAGTCACTCAGGCCTGGTGGGCTGGCAGCTCAGTCACTCAGGGCCCGGTGGGCTGGCAGCTCAGTCACTCAGGCCTGGTGGGCTGGCAGCTCAGTCACTCAGGCCTGGTGGGCTGGCAGCTCAGAAACTGCCAGCAATTCTGCCAAAAACAGGTGAGGGACTCTGTGAGAGAGAAGGGGGAGAGGGTGGAGAATCAATTTTAAACATTTTTCTACAGATCACAGCAATGAAGGAGGAAGGTCTATCCTGGCCTGGATCTCACAGGGCAGGCCGAACAGCTCATTGCATTTTCATTTCACTTCCATTGCCATTGCAGTTTCAAGCACTGGGCAGGCCGAACAGCTCATTGCATTTTCATTTCACTTCCATTGCCATTGCAGTTTCAAGCACAGGGCAGGCCGAACAGCTCATTGCATTTTCATTTCACTTCCATTGCCATTGTAGTTTCAAGCACAGGACAGGTCAAACAGCTGAATGCATTTTCATTTCATACCCATTGCCATTGCAGTTTCAAGCACAGGGCAGGCCAAACAGCTGGTTGCATTTTCATTTCATTTCCATTGCCATTAGAGTTTCAAGCACAGGGCAGGCCAAACAGCTGATTGTATTTTTATTTCATTTCCATTGCCATTGCAGTTTCAAGCACAGGGCAGGCCAAACAGCTAATTGCATTTTGATTTAATTTCCATCTCCATTGCAGTTTCAAGCACAGGGCAGGCCAAACAACTCATTTCATTTTCATTAAGGGCTAACAAATCATTTAATGCAAGTACATTGCAGGCTCACAGTTCAGTTGTTTCACAGCTTAGAATGTGAGTCGTAGCCTCTCCGTCATGATCCTGCCGAGTGACTGAGTCATGTCTAGGTTTTATAGTCCTGCCCCCCCCCCCCCCCCCACCCAGAAGGGGTGTTACCTTCATTGCGGTGATTGACTAGCTAGAGGATCTCAAGGTTTTTTAAACACTCATAACTTTTTTATTTTTAATCGATGGGAAAAATCATCAGGGCCTGGTCAGCAGAGGAGGACTTTGAGTAAGATGGCCAAAAATCATAGCGATATATGGTAGCATTTTTTTCTAAAATCAATATACAGCACAGACAGGACTGGTCAAGATGAGACTTTTAATTATATAGATGGGCCAAATGCAGGCAGGTGGAACTAGTGTAGAATTGGTATATTGGGCGGCGTGGGCAAGTTGGGCCAAAGGGACTGTTTCCATGTTGGATGAATCTCCGACTCTATGAGATCAATTTAATTCCTTGACCCAGTAGTCATGATAAAGATCACGATGATCTACCTTCCTGAAATTTGATGCTTATCAATAGGTTTAAAATACATCTGTCTATGTTCGGGAAATTGATTTATAAGTGCAATAGCTTGGAGCATCGAAAATGGTTCACCATTACAAGAACATCTTGACGTTTTAGAGCATTTGACACAAATTTGGAAGATTATGTTTAACTTGGAAAACAACAGTCTGAAAAAGGGTCCCAACCCAAAATGAAACCTATCTATATTCTCCAGAGATGCTGCCTGAACCGCTATGTTAATCAAGTACTTTGTGTCTTTTTTTAAAGTACAGTGTTGTTCATATGAGCAGGTTAAATGGAAAGGTTTAGTGGGACATGGACCCAACGGGGGCAGGTGGGACTAGTGTAGAAGGGGCATCTTGTTAGCATGGACAAGTCAGGCCAAAGGGCCTGATTCTATGCCCTATGACTGTTATAAATAGAAGTGTTAGAAATAGATCTGGAATAATATGGGACCATATACATAGTATATGAAGTTTTACGTTGTGTTTATAGGATAATGCACCATACATTAAACATACCAAATATTGTAAGATCCGGCTCCCTTCACTTTGGAGAAAGTGTAGACTCAAGATTGACTTGATTTAAGATGAGAAAATAATGATATTATATTTATGTAGATCAACTATTCCAACCATTGACTGAGGGGGTTATAAAATGATCCCGGGATGATTGGGTAAATGTACGAGGAGCATTTGAAGGCTCTGGGCCTGGAGTTTAGAAGAATGAGGGGGGAATTTTATTGAAACCTACCGGATAATGAAAGGCCTAGATAAAGAGGGCCTGGAAAGAATGTTTCCAGTAATAGGAGAGTCTAGAACCAGAATAGAACCGAGGATGGGCCTTGATAATGAAGGTAAACATAGAAACATGGAACCATAGAAACATAGAAAATAGGTGCAACAGTAGGCCATTCGGCCCTTCAAGCCACCACCACCATTCAATATTATCATGGCTGATCATCCAAATGCTTTTTCCCCATATCCCTTGATTCCGTTAGCCCAAAGAGCTAAATCTAGCTCTCTCTTGAAAACAGCCAGTGAATTGGCTTCCACTGCGGAAATCTGTGGCAGATAATTCACAGATTCACAACTCTCTGGGTGAAAAGTTTTTCCTCATCTCAGTCCTAAATGGCTTACTCCTTATTCTCAAAATGTGCCCCCTGGTTCAGGACTCCCCCAACATCGGGAACATTTTTCCGGCAACAAGCCTGTCCAATCCACTAAGAATTTTATATGTTTCTATAAGATTGCCTCTCATCCTAAATTCCAGTGAATATATTCCCAGTCGATCGATTCTTTCATCATATGTCAGTCAACCATCCCAGGAATTAACCTGGTGAACCTACGCTACACTCCCTCAATAGCAAGAAGGTCCCTCAAATTAAGAGACCAAAACTGCATATAATACTGCAGGTGTGGTCTCACCAGAGCCCTGTAAAACTGCAGTAGGACCTCCTTACTCCTATACTCAAATAGTCTCACTATAAATCCTACACTCAAATCCTCTCGTTATGAATCCTATACTCAAATCCTCTCGCTACGAATCCTACACTCAAATCCTCTCGCTATGAATCCTATACTCAAATCCTCTTGCTATGAATAAGGAGGAATTTCTTTAACTTGGGCATGGTGAATCTATATAAGTCATTGCCACAGTTGGATGTGATTGCCAAGTAATTGGGTATTCCTAAAGCGGAGATTGATATGCTCTTGATTAGGAAGGGCATCAAAGGTTCCTGGGAGAAGGCAGGAGAATGGAGTTGAAAGTGAAAAATAGTCAGCCATGATTGAATGGTGGAATAGACTCGATGGGCTCTATGGACTCCTCAGAGTAGTTGACTCCCTACAGCCAACGACTTGCAAGTAACTAGCCACACCAGTCAACTGTAAGGTGGTAGAGAGTGTATGAGTGAACAATAGTTTGGAGGAGGACAGCACAGTGGCACAGCAGTAGGGTTGCTGCCTTTCAGCGCCAGACACCCGGGTTTGATCCTGACTACGGGTGCTGTCTGTATAGGTCGCCCTGTGATTGGAAGGGTTTTCTCAATGATTCAATGATGCAAAAATACTTTATTGCCACACGTACCTAGCTACAGTGAAATGCTTTGTTTTGCATTTCTCCAGGTGCTCTGGTTTCTTCCCACACTCTAAAGACATACAAGTTTGTAGGTTAATTGGTTTCTGGAAATTGTTCCTGGGGTGCAGGATAGAACTAGTGTATGGGTAAATGTTAATGGGCGCAGTGGGCCAAAGGGCCTGTTTCGACGCTGTATCTCTAAACTGTAGGTTGAATGGCCTAATTCTGCTCCTTGGTCTGATACGGGTAGCAGGGAGCCATGCCAACAAAAGTCCAATCACCTAGGTCACAGTTGTGTACACTAATGACCATTCTGGTTAAGGGCCTCCTGCCAAAACACCTCGGCAGCAGCAGCTTGAGGCTCAAAGCACAAAAGTAAGGTCTGTCCTCTGTTGCTGCACCAGTGCACAGAGCAGCCTGGAAGAGTATTGCATGGCGAATGAACTCTACGCGTGCATCTGAAACAGAAAACAACTGTTCTCTGCAAGCATGATTAGGGGCAGGAGTTTCCAAAGCAATTCAAATATATATTCCACTCCAGGAGATACTGATTTTCATAAATGTGGCATATTGAAAAAAAGTAATATCTTTTTGACAATTTTCTTTGACTAGCGGTAAAAGAGAAATTTAGAACAGGTCCTATCTTGTAGGCTGAATTGTAAATTACTATCTTTCACGGCAGCCCGGTGGCGTAGCGGTGGAGTTGCTGCCTTACAGTGCTTGCTGCGCCAGAGACCCGGGTTCGATCCCAACTACGGGCTGTCTGTACGGAGTTTGTACATTCGCCCCGTGACCGCTTGGACTTTCTCCGAGATCTTCGGTTTCCTCCCATACTCCAAAGACGTACAGGTATGTGGGTAAATTGGCTAGGTAAATGTAAAAATTGTCTCTAGTGGGTGTAGGATAGTGTTAAGATGCGGGGATCGCTGGTCGGCACGGACCCGGTGGGCCGAAGGGCCTGTTTCCGCGCTGTATCTCTGAACTAAACAAAACTAAATTAAGCACAAATTAGATCCAATTCTCGGAAAACCCTTTCAGGGCAAGGCTAAGGTCGACAGAGGGCGAATAATAGTAGAATTTGACAATGAGTCTCAACTTCAACATGTCTCCCTTCGATTTAAACCAGCATCTGCAGTTCTTTCCTGCACATATTCCACAATGTCAGGTAACTTGCTTTTTCTGTCCATATCTGGTTATTTCTGATGTAATTTTTTAATTTATGATATTAGCTCAGTATTCTCACCATTCGCACATCTTGACCTTATGGACATGTCCTCAGCCCTGCAATCAGCAACGTGTGCATTCCTTGTTTGTGTCCTCACACTCTACATGTCCTTATTTTATGGCTTTTGTTCCTTTTCTCTGTACCCACTAACACATTAATGCTGTAACTCCTGAATCTTTTCCATACCAGGCTGTAGAAGTACAAGACAAGGTCACTGCCACCATGAAGCCATTGACCAGACGATCATTACCACTGTAGACACAAAATGCTGGAGTAACTCTGGGGGACAGGCAGCATTGCTGGAGAGAAGGAATGGGTGACGTTTCAGGTCGAGACCCTTCTGCAGACTTATTACGACTTATCACCATGGCAACCCTACCTGACATATTCAATTTTTTATATCCATTTTACCCACACTCTCGTCTTTCCCAGATCTGATGAAGGGTCTTTGATGTAAAGCATTTCTCTTGCCACAGATGCTAACCCAATAAGTGCATTTTCTGTATTATTTCAGATTTACCATATCTGCAATTATTTTACATTTTTTCAGCGGACTTGATTCTGAGATGTAAATCATGATGTATTGGAGAAACTCAGCAGATGGGAATGTATCGGAATGTATTGAACCTGTATCGGAATGCCTGTATCGGTAATAAGTTCATAAGCCATAGGAGAAAAAGTAGGCCGTACGGCTCATCGAGTCCCCTTATGGCTGATTTATCTTTCCATCCCAACCCTATTCACCAGTCTTCTCATAACCCTTGACATCTTTATCAATAATGCATCTGTCGATCTCTCATCTCCGTCTTAAAAATATCCAATGGCCGCCTCCACAGCTGTCTGTAGCAATGAATTCCATAGATTCACCACTCTGACTGAAAAAATGCATCCTCATCTCCTTTCTAAAGGTACTTCCTTTTATTCTGGCGCAATGGCCTCAGGTCCAAGACTCTCCCACTAGTAGAAGCATCCTCCCCACATCCACTCTCCACACCTTTCTCTATTTGATAAGTTTCAATGTGGTTCAATAATGGTATTTTTTGGATACATTTTAATCAGCTTTGGGATTAATTTGAGATTAATTTTGCATTCCTTCCAATTTATTCTTTATAAAACACTGGATAGACCTCAAATAAAGCCTTGTGTTCAGATCTAAGCCCCACCATTTAGGAAGGATGACAACGCCTTTGATAATTATACACAGAGGCTGAAGGACTGCACCTGATAACCTGTAGGCAGAAAGGTAAAGAGGACATCGACGGAGATGTTTAAATTATAAATGATATTTATAGACAAAATAAAGAACACCTAATGATACCATTGCCTGAAAATTAATCACAAAACAAAAATTTAAGATCATTTGAAAAAAAAACGTGACACAAGGACCCATATTTTAACAAGGTAAATTGTTGTGAACTGAGGTAGAATTCTTGAGACAGTGGAGAACATTCAAAAGAGAACTGGATAAATCCTAGGAGGCAAAAGAATGACGAAGCCAGAGGATCGGAGCAGGGGCGGGGAACAAATTGGATGACACAATTGAAGGCTTTCTCGCCGCACCATTTCATTCCTTCAATTAGTCTTTTTAACAAAAAAAAGTGTCTCAACTTGAGTACGTGGCTCTGTGTCTATGGATTGTGGTGAACATGGAATTGTGAGGCTGGGGCAAGGTGAATGAACCTGTATGGCGCCTTCATGCATTCATGTTTGTAAGATTGGTTGTATCTGGGTGGTTACTTTGCAGGTAAGAGGGTCAGAGACTTTTCAAGAAAGGGAAATGTATCTCTTTGTTGTGGTTGTGTAAGAAGGAACTGCAGA
The DNA here is from genome assembly GCA_035221665.1 of Okamejei kenojei. Lineage (NCBI taxonomy): Eukaryota > Metazoa > Chordata > Chondrichthyes > Rajiformes > Rajidae > Okamejei > Okamejei kenojei. Next base: position 20,220,717 of record CM069153.1, read on the forward strand.
TGCTGGTTTACACCAAAGATAGAGACAAAATGCTGGAGTAACTCAGTCGGTCAGGCAGCATTTCTGGAGAAAAGGAATAGGTGACTTTTCGGGTTGAGACCCTTCTTCAGACTGACAGTCAGGGGGGAGGGAGACTAGAGGTATGGAAAGTTATAGGACAAATCAGGGCCAGAATACTCCGAATTGGAGCATTGTGGGCTTGTGGCCATTGGTGCTGGCTCTGATATATTCTGTACCTTTTGACACCCTCTAAAGAATGATTTTCTATTCCTTTTATCCAGAGATGTTATCTGATCCACTGAGTTACTCCAACAATTTGTGATCCTTCTCCTTCACCCTTCTCCTACACTGAGAAGGGTCTCGATCCGAAACATCACCCATTCCTTCTCTCCATAGATGCTGCCTGTCCCTCTGAGTTGCTCCAGCTTTTTGTATCTATCCTCGGTGTAAACCAGCATCTGCATTTCCTTCCAACACTTTTTTGTGGTTGCGGCTTAGCTGACACGTAAAGATTGAATGTGACATTTCAGGTCGAGACTCTTCAGACTGATGTCAGGCGAGAGAGAGATACATAGCGAAGGAAGTGTAAGGTGTGAAAATAGGACAAAGGGAATGGAGATCAAGGAGAATGTAGAATGGATCATTGTTAGCTGGGAAATGGTAACAACAAAGCAAACAGAGATAAAATGTAGGGTTACACAAAAAGCTGGAGAAACTCAGCGGGTGCAGCAGCATCTAAGAGGCGAAGGAGATAGGCGACGTTTCGAGATAAAATGTAGTTGGAGACAGTAAGACTGGTCGGAGAACTGGGAAGGGGGAAGCATAGAGAGAGTGGGAAAGCAAGGGTTACTTGAAGTTAGAGAAGCCAATGCACATACCACTGGGACTGAATCTTTTTTGTTTGACTTACTGAATTTGTACTGGATCACGGCAGAGCTCCACATTTGGTCTCCGTGTGCGCTCTTCAAGACGCGTTTGAGCTACTTTCAGAGGTCCTTCCTTGTCTCTGATTGCTCGTTTGATGTGCTCAATTGTCAGTTCAGTTTGGAAGATTGTTTGAAGAGTCTGCATGGGCAGAGACGACACATAAGGATGGGAAGTCATGAACTTGGCCGTGCAACTTTTGCATGTCCAGCTGCTTATATATTGTACCACAAAAATGTGTTCAGAACCCACAGTAGGACTTCCGGTGGCGCTATGGAGTAGTAAGCCACAGCACCAGCCAGCTCCGTAAAAATTCTGTAAAAAACGGGGATTTAAACAGATTTAAAAACACTACCGATCGACTGCTTTCACTATCTGCGTCTTAACATCGACGGTACAGGCTGACGTCATCAGCCCTGGCGACGAATTATGACGGCACGGAGCCCTACCGAGAAAACGAAGGGTCGAAAAACCCGGGCGAGACCGGGAGAAGGCCTGGGAGAACCTCGGACTCGAGTAGGCCAGCTCCGTGGAAGACGTTTCAGGAAAGCAGACACAGGAGGTGAGGAATTGAAAATTTTTATTTCTCATCAGATGGCTGATTTAAAACGTGAATGAAAGATATAAAGAAAGAAATGAAAGTAATACAGGAAGAGATAAAGGAAGAAATATCTCAAATCAATAATCAGATGACTTGATGAAAAATCAATGGCGTGAATTTCAAAAAGATATAAAGACGCAATTGATAATAAGATTTCAAGAGAGACTCAGAATATTGAAGAATGAAATCATTGATATGATTAATAACTTGGAACGTAAAGATGGAGGGTAAACTTGAAAATGTTAAAAAACGACTTTAAACATAAGATTGACCCTATTGCAAAAGTGGTCGAACAACAAGTTGACGGCATTAAAAACCTTGAAAAGATAGCGGAGGCTAGTACTGTGTCTACAGCAAAGCTGATAACAGAACAAGAACGTCTACTGGAGTTGTTATCCAAAGTAACAGATAAATGCACGCAGCTGGAAGGCTATCAAAGAAGGCAGAACTTGAGGATTGCAGGGATTCCTGAAGGTTTAGAGAAACACGAAGACACATCGAGAATTCACTGCTAAATTACTGCAAGCTGCTTTATCTTTGGATGATATGCCTGTTTTAGCTCGTGCACACCGAGTCGGCAGAAGACAGACCAGTACAAATGCCCCACCAAGACAAATCATTGTCAAGTTACAATATGATTATACCCTCGAGGACATTATGCAAAGAGCCTCGAGAACAAAGAATCTGATGTTTCAAAGGACAAAGAATCAGTATCTATCGAGACTAATCCCCCAGAGGTTGCCAGAAAACGAAAAGCGTTTAACGAAGCCAAAAACCTTATGAGGGGTGTAGAAAACTTGAGATACGGTCTGAATTACCCCGCCATCTTACGAGTTACTTTTTAACAACGTGGAAACACTTTTTCAAGACTCCAGCAGAAGCAATGGAATTTGCAAAGCAGTTTGACACTTGAAACACCATCTACAAGCAAATATACTGCCTTTTTCTATTTTTAAAAAGATCTAGCACGGTCTCTTGACATTTTTATGAAACTCTATACGACAACATGGAATTAGAAGAAATCAGAAGGAATGGACAATGTCGTATGGAACGAAAGACTAGCACAATCTCTTGACATTTTATGAATCTTTATACGACAGTATGGGAATTAGAAGAAATCAGAAGGAATGGACAATGTCGTATTGGAACGAAATGTTTTCTCCAGATTGGAAGAAGCTCACCGAACTAACATAAACAAAATAACACACCTACTAAAAATGATACACGCGGTTTTATTATTACTATGACTGTTTATTAACCAAGACTCTGCACCCATCGCTAACTAATACTACTAATAATTAATATCTTATGTCCTGTTACATATGGGGATATCCCTTCCTCAAATATATTTCTTCTTTTTTTAATAATGACTTCTATTTTTTGCATTTTTATAGTAATGTTTTTACATTTTTTAACTGTGGCTTTATAATTGGATTTTTTTTTTTCTTTTTTAAACTAACCTTAGATATATATACAATTATGATGTTTAATATTACTACTTTTCATTTCTTTAATACTATATTCCCGTTAAAAATATTACTATGGAATAATAATTCCTTAAAATTAGGAGCTGGCTAAACTAATAACATCAATGCCGGAAGCCTTTAGATTAATGGCCAACACAACTTGCTTTCACAAACTACAAATATTGTATTTGTAGTTCTTCTATTCTTTATACACCTTTCTAAGCTTTTTTATTCACTTCTCACCATTTTTTTATGTTTACTATATCTTTCAGTTTGAATGGAGTTATATACTGGAACAATGGAGATACACTCGTGAAGCACATAAGAAAGATCTAAAATTCATCTACTCGGTGTTCGGGTGTAAGGTTAAGTCTACTGCGCGGACCCTTGGACCCTATTCTAGATTCCCACAAATCTAAAATGCAGGATTAAAAAGAAATATGGGGAACGAGGGATTAACCTTTTTGCAGTTGGAATGTTAAAGGTATCAATGAACAATAAAAAGAGGAAAAATATTGACACATTTTAAAGGCAATGAAAGCTGACGTAATTTCATCCAAGAAACTCACCTAAAGAATGACGCTGATGAAACAGGCTGAAAGCTAAATGGATAGATAAAATATACCACTCTTCCTTTACACACAAATCAAGAGGCGTAGCAATATTATTTCGTAAAGGTACTTTATTTAAGCATATATCTACTATATCTGATAAAGATGGCAGATACATTATTGTAATAGGAGAAATAAATAGGGAAAAAATGATTTTTGTTAACATTTATGGTCCAAATTTTGATAGTCCTTTATTCTTTAAGAAAGTACTTAATAATATTCCAGAATTAACACACACAATTTGATAATTGGAGGAGATTTTAATTGTAACATTAGACCCTTATTTAGATAGATCTTCAAACAAAGGGAAAACTAAATCGCACTCTAGTGATTTATTAACGCATACATTCAACGCTAACATTAAAGATGTTTGGAGAACAGAAAATCCTACTGTCGAGAATATTCCTTCTACTACGCCAGTACATAAAACCTATTCAAGAATAGATTACTTCTTAGTAGATGCAAAGCTTATTTCACTTACTTATGAATCCAAATATCATAATATATAATTTCAGATCACGCACCATTAACATTTAAAATTAAAATAATGGTAAAACAGGAAATCTAGGACAATGGAAACTTAATCCACAATTTTAAAAAATAAAACAACTCAGGAATACATCACAACCCAGATTAAGATGTTTTTTGAAATAAATGATCAACCAGAAATATCTCGCTCTTTATTATGGGAAACATTCTAAAGCATATCTTCGAGGAATTATGATTCTTCACAAGCAATTCCATAATAAGAAGATTCGGAAGGAACAACATGACTTAGAAAGGGAGATCAAAAACAATTAGATATACAGAATGCACAAAATCAGATATAATAATACATAATAAAAATTGTAGCATTGAAGTATAAATTAAATAAAATATATACTGATCAAGTTCTATAATATTACCAACATACTAAAAACAATTGTTGTTTGAATTTGGAGAACAAACCACAAAAACTATTGGCTCGACCAATTAAGGAAAATTGAAGCGGAAAAAAAATTATACATAGGATTAAATCACAAAACGGTGAATTATTAATACAACCCAAGGATATTAATGAAAGATTTATGCAATATTATAAAAATTTGTTATACTGGTAACACAAACGGTAAATAAAACAGAAATAGATGCCTTTTTAAATGGATGTAACTTAAAAGAATTAGATTTACAAAATAGAGAATTTTAAATGCCGATATTTCAATAAAGAAATCCAAGAATCTATTAAATCTTTAAAAAATGGTAAAAACTCCAGGACCAGATGGTATAGGCTCGGAATTTTATAAAATTTTTCATGCCCAAATGGTCCCATATTTAAAAATCATTATATGAACAGATATATATACAAGAGAAATTACCAGACACATTGAACAATCTATTATACACACTTATACCCAAAATAAATAAAGACTTGGATGATCCAGATCGTATAGAGCAATTGCTTTATTAAATACTGATCAAAAAATTTTAAACAAAAATTCTTGCACAAAGACTAAGTAAAATTGTTAATGAATTAATTCATCCTGATCAAACAGGATTTATACCTAAAAGATATTCTTCATATAATTTAAGACGGTTATTTAATATTATATACTCGAAAAGAAGTGATAAAAAAGATTAGTAGTTTTATCTCGTTGATGCAGAAAATAGCTTTTGACCAGGTGGAATGGCCTTATCTATTTTCGGTGATGGAAGCATTTAAGCTTGGTGATAAGTTTACTACTTGGATTAAATTATTATAACGCAAATCCAACAGCTAGAATAATAACAAATTATATGTTATCAACTAAGTTTAGTTTATCTCGAGGTTGTAGACAAGGCTGTCCTTTATCACCATTACTGTTTGCATTAGCAATCGAACCCCTTGCTCAAAGGGTAAGACTACATCCAGAAATATATGGATACGATACTAAAGATACTAAGAATAAAATCTCGTTATAATGCGGACGATATACTACTTTATATTACAAAACCGGAAATAAGTATCTGTAATTTGTTAAAACTAATAACGGAATTTGGTTTAATTTCAGGATATAGCATCAATTGGAATAAAAGTGAACTTATGCCAATAACCATGAATAATTTACAGATATTACAACAATTTCCTTTCAAGATAACAAATGAAAATATTAAATATCTCGGTATTTTTGTTACAAAAAGATTTGACTCTTTATTTAAATCTAATTTCCCGGTATTATTGAATAAATTAAATAAAAATATCTTATATTGGAAAAGCTTACCTATCTCAATGTTAGGTAAAATAAACGCAATAAAAATGATTTTCCTCCCACAATTATTATATTATTCAATCAATCCCGATATACCTTTCTAAAAATTTCTTTAAAAAAGTAGACTCAATAGTCACTAACTTATTTGGGACTACAAAAATCATAGAATAAATAAAAAACATTTATGTAAAGCTAAAATAAACGGGGGTTTAGCTTTACCAAATTTTAATGTTCTATTATTGGGCAGTTAATATTAGAAATATGAATTTTTGGTTAGGAGAAATAGATAATAAACCAAATTGGTTAAAAATGGAAAGAGAAGACTGTTTTCCATTTGAAATTAGCTCTATAATATTTGCTAATATTAATGTACCTAAGAAAACTTATAGCGAAAATCTGATAATAGAAAGTGGAATACGTATTTGGAAACAAATAAAGAAAACACTAAAACTAAAATTTATACCGCTAGCTCTTACAATTGCCAATAATTTTAACGTTTAAACCATCAATGATGGATAAAGCTTTTACACAATGGAAAAATAAAGGAATTCTAAACATAGGGGATCCTCTATAAGGATAATTCATTTCTTTCATTTCAAGAATTACAACAAACTTACGGGCTTCATAATAATGAATATTTCAGATATTTACAAATCAGAAACTATATTTCCGCAAATACACAAGAACTTAGAAATAGAAAGAGTGAAATTTTAGATGAATGCTTGAATAAACACCCAAATACAGAAAAAATGATATCATACATTTATAACATTTTGTTGGAAAGTGATATCCCATCATCGGAAATACATAGACAGCGCTGGGAAAATGAACTAAGTCAAATAATAAGTCCAGAAATATGGGAAGAAAGCCTACAACATATACATTATTGCTCTTTAAAAACGCTAAACACATGCACTTATACAGTTTAAAATCTTAACATAGATTACATTATCTAAATCTAAACTACATAAAATATATTTCCAAAACTATCACCTATATGTGATAAAATGTCAAATCATGGAAGCAACTCTGTCGCATTCATTACTAAAGATTGCACGAAGATATTACAATATTGGAATGAAATATTCAAAACAATCTCGAAAGTTATTAATATTACTATGATTATACGACCCAAAGTTAATCATACTTGGAAATACCGGAAATGGAACAAATAATTACAAGGCAATCATAGAACTTTTATCGACTATTCTTTAATAATTGGGAAAAAAATTAATATTAAAATTTTGGAAAGGCCCTGTATCCCCAACAATTAAAATGTGGAATACAGAAATGACGGAGACACTTCACTTGGAGAGATTGAGACTTGTCCTTAATGGACAGGTTAGATCTCTTCAAGGAGACATGTCTCCCTATATTAAATATCTACAGGGTCACAATGGTTCGGCGCAGGGACTTGACTGAGGCCTGAATATCTGAGTGGATGAAGAAATACACATAACAAATCATGAATGTATCTCCAAGATTGGATTACTTAGTAATACTTTAATCTCCATCAAACTTTTCATACCTTCTTTTCTATTTTCTATTCCTTTTTTTCTATCTATCTATCTTTAATTAAGGAAAAAATTTATAGAAACATACTATATAAATTTTTAACATGTACACACTTATCTCTGTTTGTATGAAAAAGATTATAGATGTCTTAAACTTGTAATTATATAAAACTATGTACTTTCAATTATACAATAACTATGAAATATAAAATTAACAATAATACAAACATTATTAATACTTTGATAACATTATGAATATTAAAAAAAAATGTTGTTTAAGATTGGGTATTACGTAGTTAAATTAGCGGGGATTTCTATTTGGTAATTAGAAGAATATCTATGTTTTAAGAAATCTAAGTGTATTACTTATATTAGCAATATACTACATATACCCCCAATTATATAAAATAAATAATAACGGAATGTATAATGGATAATACTATAATTATCACAAATAGTACTAATTAATAATCAATACGTTATAATTTTATACATTGTATAAATCTCAATGTTGTATAAGAGTGTACTTGGTATATACTGTTTCTACAATAAAAAAATATAAAAAAAAAAAAAAAAAAAAAAAAAAAAAAAAAAAAAAAAGAACCCACAGTAGTTAGTTTATTGATCTTATCGATAGCAAAACATGATGAGATCTACAGGAGGCGCTGCCTCAAAAAGGAACAGCCAACATCATCAGACCAGGCACGCGCCGTCAGGGTAGGCAAGGTATGCAGTGCCTACCCTGACTAAAATGATAAAAAGGTACTTATTAAATATAAATAGAGAAGATTTCCTATTCATTTACTAAATTCAGTATTTATTATTAAATGGATATTATTTTAATAATCGATCGTAGGAATGCATAATTCTCCCATGCCTTTCGTCGACAGTACATGAAACACGCGTAACTATGTTCAACTCACGTGCCGTGGATGCTGCTTCAAGCCTTCACTTACAACGGCCAATAAAGGCAGCTGAAATCCTGCCTTTGCACTGTGGACTAAGCACAAGTTGCTGCGCATGCCCACAGGAGAGGAGACCAATCTGCACATGCGCGTTTTTAAAAGATTTTTTTAAGTCGACTGACTGCTTAAGGACCGATCTGCGCATGCGCGGTTTTACGATTTTCTGCGCAAGTGCGTTTTTTTAAACGATTTTTAAAGGTTGACACCCTGCCCAGTGCCTACCCTGAGTAATTACTCATGGCACGTGCCTGCATCAGACCCACAGCAACCTGGCCACAGTCTCATTTCGCTCCTACCATCGGGAAGTAGATACGGGAGAATGAAAACCATGACCACCAGATTCAAGAACAACTTCAATCTCTTGAACACTGCACTACATTAACCTCAGCAACTATGACCTTCTATGAACTGTTTTGGGTCGCACTTCTGTCCCCGGTTTTGCAATATTATAATTATTTAGTATCACTAAGATTAATTTATTGCACTATTGATAATTATATATTCATTTGTGTGTTGCGTAAATGGACATGTTAAGCTGCAGCAAGTACGAATAAATGTTTTCCATTACTGCTACTTATGACAATAGAACACGCTTGCCTCTTGATGTCTTGGAGTATGTTCTTCTTCTGTATTAAAAACTAAGAAGATGGGCCAGTATTTTAATTTTCACGACATTTGGGAGAAATAATCACCAGCTAACCTTGGGATTTCATTGTTCCATATTTGTTTCTGTTCAGACTTTAGACATGCAATCTATAGGTTAATAGAGGAGATGATTACTTTATTTTCTCTCTACACTCGAAAGACATACAGGTTTGTAGGCTAATTGACTTTGTAAATGTAAAAAATGTCCCCAGTGGGTGAAGGATAATGTTAATCTGCGGGGATCGATGGTTGGCGTGGACCCCGTGCGCCGAAAGGCCTGTTTCCGCGCTGTATCCCTGAACTAAACTAAACTATTCCCCTTCAAAATTTGTGAGCTTATCATCACACAAGGTTGTTGCAGGGCTAATATTAGATTAATAGGTTAATATCTAGTAATACGTTGGTGGCAGTGGGTGAATAATCTGCAGATATTTTAAACAAACAGCTAGCCTCCCTGCTGCAAAGTACCTTTTATTGGAGATATGTACTGTACATATGTTAATCAGCAACATCAAAGTTCCAAAAGTCAAGCCTAACTTACATTGCTCAGTTTAAATGTAATTAAACATGTAGTTAAAGGGCCTGTCCCACTGACGCGACCTTTCAGCGACTGTCTTTGACCTTCAACCTCGAGGGCACTCGGCTGAAAAACTTTGAGCTGGATCGACGGTCAGCGATGAAACCGCGAGCCGGATCGACCGTCTTGCATACACACCCACATCGCAAAGGCGGGAGCCAGGGAAAGCGGGGGAGCGCTGTCTGAAATTCACACCCGCAATGAACAGGAATGTAAAAGACGGCTGGCACAGTTACGGTAAGTCCTTTAGAGAGCGCGGGGGCGGGGGGGGGGGGGGGGGAGTGAAGGGGGAGAGAGGGGGAGAGATTTGGGGAGAGAAGGGGAGAGAAGATGGATAGAAGGGGGAGAAGGGGGGAAAAGGAATGGAGAAACTTTTAAGAAGCCAGACAATGGTTAATAAACTTTAGCGGGCATTTAACATTACCGCTCAGTTTACTTACCTTTTTTTTCTCAACAAGCTTTGCCTTCGACTACCTTCGTTTACCTTCGATTGCCTTCAATTACCTACGATAGCATGCAGACCTACTACGACCTACCTCGACTAAACCTACGAGTAAAAAAATATTGATTCCAAAAAGATCGCACCTTTTTGGAATCATGGTTTGCTCAGATGAGAATGATTGCACACACTTATAAGATTTTTAGAGTTACAGAGCAGAAACACACCGAGTCCGCATCGGCCAGCGATCACCCCGTACACTAGCACTATCATACACTCTCGGGACAATTTACAATTATTATCAAAGCCAATTAATCTCCAAACCTGCACATCTTTAGAGTGTGGGAGGAAACCGGAGCACCCGGAAAAAACCCACGTGGTCACGGGGAAAACGTACAAACTTGGTACAGAGAGTACCCATAGACAGGATCAAATCTGGGTCTCTGGCAGTGGAAGACTACCACTGTGCCACCATGCCACACTCTCATATTCTCAGCGAGAAATGTCAATTGGGCTGAGTTGAGGAAGCAGTTCCTGTTTGGCTGGCAGTAAAACATAGGCAGCATTCTGATTTAGACCAATTAGTGAAGTGAATCTATTGCCCTAGTGACAATCATCTCTAGTGACAGAACATATCTCTCTCTCTCTCTCTCTCTCTCTCTCTCTCTCTCTCTCTCTCATCTCTCTCTCTCTCTCTTCTCCTCTCTCTCTCTCTCTCTCTCTCTCTCTCTCTCTCTCTCTCTCTCTCTCTCTCTCCTCTCTCTCTCTCTCATCTCTCTCTCTCTCTCTCTCTCTCTCCCTCCTTCATCTCTCTCTCTCTCTCTCTCTCTCTCTCTCTCTCTCTCTCTCTCTCTCTCTCTCTCTCTCTCTCTCTCTCTCTCTCTCTCTCTCTCTCTCTCTCTCTTCTCTCTCTCCTCTCTCTCTCTCTCTCTCTCTCTCTCTCTCTCTCTCTCTCTCTCTCTCTATAAAACTCTGCTCTTGTTTTGGTTTGTGCTGTCTTTCTATTGCGGGGTTATTGCAAAAACGGTTTGAGATTGCGCTATGATTTTTCGTCAGTTCACTCACCGTTCTCCTATGATGCGAGTGCACCAAGTTTCGTTCCAATTGGTTAAATGTCGTAAAAAGGCTAGCGAGGTTTAAAAAATCTTAAAAACCATGCGTGCGCAGATCGATCTCTTCTCCTGCCATTCAGCACCGTGTGGATTAGTCACTCCCCCTGTTACTCACCGGGACGGACCGCTCCTTCCTGCGCCATTGCGTCTTTACTGGAGCTGAGGATGGCTGGTGGAGGTTTCCAACCGGACACAATTTTTGGAGGGACCCGAAGCACCCCAGCCCCAGGCAGCCCAGCCCCAAGCAGCCCAGCCCCAAGAAGCCCAGCATTGGAGACCCAGCCCAGTGTCGGAGACCTGACCCAGCCCAGCCCAGTGTGGGAGACCCAGCCCAGCCCAGTGTGGGAGACCCAGCCCAGCCCAGAGTCGGAGATGTCGCCGATGTTGCCAAACGGAAAGCGGAGATTCTGATCCCGGCAGAGGTGAACAACCAACGACCAGCACCCGCTGCGAGTCACCATTGCACCGCCAATTCCAGCCACTACCCCTCCAGTCCCCCTCGCTGGCTCATCCCCCTCCCCCGTGATACCCCCCTCTCCACCATGGCTCTTCCCCTGACTTTTCTCATAGCTCACAGCCCCCCGTCCACACACCCCTCTCCTCCCCCACAACTCCCTCCTGCCCACACATCCCTCTCCCCCAACAAAACACCCCATGCCCCACAACCCCGCCCCCACAACCCCCCCCCCCCCCCCCGCTCCCACAACCCCCCCCGCCCCCACAACCCCCATGCCTCCACAAGATTGCGTTGGGGAACGGGTTGCTTTGGAGGACCAGGCCTCCCATGTGACTGGGACCCAACGGCTCCCACTTAGTCTAGTTCAAATTATTATTGTTGAATCTTCACAATGAACATTCTCTCATATGCCACAAACATTAGGAGTGTGATGTAACACTGTAGAAAAAAGGAAATGCAGAAGCTGATTTATACCAAAGATAGACACAAACTGCTGGAGTAACTCAGTGGGTCAAGCAACATCTCTGGAGAAAAAGGATGGGTCATGTTTCGGGTCTGAAGAAGGCCCCAACCCGAAACGTCACCCATCCTTTTTCTCCAGAGATTCTGCCTGACCCACTGAGTTACTCCAGAACTTCATGTCTCTGTAACATGTAGCACTATTTGTTTATCTGGACGATTCCAGTTCCTAAGATGATTAAAGAAACTCAACCCATCAGGGACAAAGCAGTCTGCTTGATTGAGCTCCCAATTATTACAACCACATCAATCACAATTAACATTCATTCAGTCTCCTGTTGCAAGCAAAGAGTGGATGCAACATAGGAATTCATTCAGACTTTACAACACCTGCCAAAACTACTGCCTTTGCCACACAGAGGGTTAAAGGCAACCACATCCTGTTGGGGAATTATCACCATTCATTCCTCATTTAATTAAAGTGAGACATTCCTAGAAAACATTTTGTTAAGTGAATTTCCATACGTCAACAAGGCTAGGTGAAATGCATCAAGAGATTTTGACAACGTATTCTTATGTTTAGGGAGTGAAGTTTAGCTTTGTAATTCTAGGATGTTAGGTACCCAAAAGACTCAGTGTGAAAATTCATAGATCAAATGAAAGTTGAGGAATGTCTCCAGCCTGTTTCTTTATTCTTACTGGGAGATTCCTACTAAACAACCCTAGTGAGCAGGATAGGATCAGGAGTGATTCATCCAAACTCCAGGCCAAACATCACCATAGATAGTTTGGAGGTTGGGTAGTTAGTGTGGCGTCACCACAAGGACTGTAATGGTTCAAGGACATTATCCCAATCTTCCAACCTACCTCATTGCAGACCTTGTTCATTAAAATAAAATCTGCACTTCTCTGTAACTGTATAAAGCTGTAACACTATTTTCTACACTCTGGAGGTCTCTTTGCACTATCTGTTGTACTTGTGTATGGTTTGATAGTACTTATGTACAGTATGACTTAACTGATAGCACGCAAACAAAGTTATTTACTTGATGCATGTGACAATAATAAACCAATACCAATTTTATCAAGGATAATTCGAGATCGACAATGATTGCTAGCTACAACTGGAATGTAGACTTTCTATGCAAGTTAAGAAAAAAACATAACCACTCAGTGATATTACACCAGTAATGAAATGTCTGGAAAACTGCCCTTTTGGTAAAATAATGCTATATTTATGATATTAACTTCATATACTTTGGATGGTGCAAAGATGCTTTTACACACCTTATACTGAATGAAACTGAATGATTAGTGACCCTTATCAGAAATATTAACCTGAAGTATATATTTACCTTAGCAAGATGTATCTGCAACTTATTTTTGGCATCACTTGTCTCGGAGATGCGGTTTGTCAATGAAGTATTTAGCGTATTGAACTGGTTCCACATCTCATTGGACGTTGAATTGAGGAGATTTTCTATATCATCTCGGACTTTAGCAGAAGTGACCCGTTCGTTCTGTGACCGTAAAATGTTATTATCTGTGAACTTGGCCCAGGTCTCTGGAATTGAAATTCTGTTTGAAAGAAACATTAAAATGATTGCAACCAGCTTCTACCAGCACTTTCTTATTGGCAGCTAGAAGTTCATCCCATTAGTAGCACTGAGAAAACAGATAGTTATCACAGATCTTTGCATTCGTTTTCAAAATGCATTGACGGCATAGCTTTACTGTTATCACAGTTGGACAACAGTGCATTTAATAATTCATATCAGTTGTCATATTTAATAAAGCTGTAACATTTAATTTTAAATTTCATTTGTAAACTGATAGATAAATACTGATTTTGCATTAAGAGGTGAAATTAGTCCATTGCCAATATGCAGCAAATCTGACTGCAATGTTGAGAGATGGATGCAGCTTTAAATACAGGAGTCAAGGAGCTGTCCTTTCAAATGTCCATGTTGTTTCAATACACTGGCAACAAGGATAAGAGTCCTCATCGTTCACCACACCAGCCTTCGCATTACAACACATCATCCTCCTATATTCTCTCATCTCCAACATGGTCCCACCACCGGTCACATCTTCCCATCTCCACCCCTTTCCACCTTCCACAGAGATCGCTACATCCGCATCTCCTTATATTACTTATACCTTCCCACCCGAAACACCCCCTCCCCAGCTACTTTCTGCTGCAACCGCAGGAGATGTAACACCTGTCCCTGAACCTCCCCCATCGTCTCCACCCAGGGACCCCAGCAGTCCTTCCTGGTGAGACGGAGGTTCACACGTATCTCCTCTAACCTCATCTACAGCATCCGGGTTCCCAATGTGGCCTCTTGGGCAATGGCGAGACCAAGCAACCACTTCACTGAACACTTACACTCGGTTCGCCAAGGCTACTGGATCTCCCGGTTGCTAACCATTTTAACTCCCCTTCCTATTCCCATACTGACCTTTCTGTCCTGGGCGTCTTCCATTACCAGAGTGAGGCCAGATGCAAACTGGAAGAACAGTACCTCTTGCATTGCCACTTTCATCTCACTGTATATCTTGTATGTGTATGTGGCAAATAAAGGGCCTGTCCCACTTTCACGACCTAATTCATGACCTTTTTTACTTGTTGGCATTTTTCATCATGCTGGAAAAATGCCCCAACCTACTTGATGCCACGAGTACCAACGACTAGCATCACGATCTCCTACGACCTACCTACGACCTCCTACGACCTCGTGACGACCATGCTGTGAGTATGCGTCAAGGGCAAACTCGGCAGAGGTCGGGAATTAGGTCGTGAGAGTGGGACAGGCCCTTAAAGTTGACTTGACGCCTCCTATTCCATTTGGGTAGCTTACAACCCAAGAGTATGAACATCGAATTCTCCAATTTTAGGTATATTTCTAACAACCCCCCCCCCCCCCCCCCCCCCCCCCCCCCCCCCCCACCCCCCCCCCCCCCCCCCCCCCCCCCCCCCCCCCCCCCCCCCCCCCACCCCCCCCCCCCCCCCCCCCCCCCCCCCCCCGCCCCCCCCCCCCCCCCCTCTCCTCCATCCAGCTCTTGCCTGTGCCCCACCTGGACTCACACCTGCTTCTCCCCTCCCCCTCTTCCTACATTCATTCTTCTGGCATCACAATTTGCTACTTTTCAATAATTCCATCTCACACCTTCTGAGTTAATCTCTGGCCTTTATTCCAAATGTCTGTTTGTTACACTCCCCCCCCCCCCCCGCCTATGTCCACATATTACCTACCATGCTTTGTCCTGTCTCTCCTCTCTCCAACCTTTCTTCTCCACCCCCTCACAATCAATCTGAAGAAGGGTCCTGACCCGAAACATCACCTATTCATGTTCTCCAAAGAACAGGTTGGCACAGTGGTGCAGCGGTAGAATTGCTGCCTTACAGCTCCAGTAACCCAGGTTCAATCCTGACTATAGGTGCTGTCTGTATGGAGTTTGTACATTCTCCTTGTAACCATGTGGGTTTTCTTTGGGTGCTCCGGGTTTCCTCCCGCAATCTAAAGACGTACAGGTTTGAACATTAATTGGCTTCTGTAAATTGTCCCTAGTCTGTAGGATAGTGGTAGTGTATGGGACACTAGTGCTAGTGCATAGCGGATAGTGTATAGTGCCACTGTAGTGTTGGGCTGGTCGGTGCCGAATCGATGGGTCGAATGGCCTGTTTTCACGCTGTATCTCTAAAGTCTAAAGTCTAAAAGTACAGATGTTGCCTGACCTGCTGAGTTGGTCCAGCACGTTGTGTCCTAAAGGGTGATGAGATTTTAATTTAACAATTTATTTTAAATGTGGTAACACCAACTGATGTTTTTAGAGTCTCACAACAATACAGAACGGCAACAGGCCCTCCAGCCCACCTTGTCCATGCCAACCAAGTCAACATGATGAGCTAATCCCATTTGCCTGCATTTGCATTGTCCTCTTAACCCTTTCTATCCAGACATCTGTCCAAAAGTTTGCCTGAAACATTCCCACATTGACTTTAGTTATTAAGACATTTTAAGTCATAAGTTCATAAGTTATAGGAGGAGAATTAGGCTGTTTGCCCAATCAAGTCTACACCGCCATTCAATCAAGGCTGATCTATCTTTCCCTCTCAACCCCATTCTCCTGCCTTCTTCTTATAACCCTTGGCACCCGCACTAATCAAAGTCAACAAGACTACAACTGTAGTTATTGTAACTAGCATGTATTTAGGTATTTAACAACACTAGGCACGGCCAATTTGCATAAGATATGTAATTAAGCAAACTTTCATAAAGAAGATTATCCATAAACTGGAATTTCTTTATTTAAAAACCTTTAAGGTGAGAGGGGCAAAGTTCAAAGAAGATGTGCGGGTCAAGATTTTATTTTACTATGGTGAGTGCCCGAAACATGCTGCCAGAGGAGGTGATTGAAGCAGATACGATAGTGGCATTTAAATGACTTTTGGGTAGGCATATGGATATGCAGGGAAAGGAGGGATATGGATTATGTGCAGATAGATAAGTGATGGTCTTGGCATTCTTGGCAGACATTGTGGGTCGAATGGCCTGTTCCTGTGCTGTACTGTTCTATGTTCTATAAAATTAACAGTTCAATAACTCCTCAAATGTTGTTATATCTTACGTGGCATCCATGCGATCCACCCCTCTGTAGTAACCGATGCCATCAGATGTGTTTCGTAGTTGGTGGCACTTGCCGTCAATTCTATACGCTACGTTTTTATCATTGATATCCCGCTCCAACTCATGCTGAGCTCCTCTATTTGATCTGCAAAAACGAACAACCTTGTTGTTTCAGTACTGGAAAAATAAGAAGCAAATTGGGGGGGGCAAAAAAACACAATACCAAAGCAAAACACCACACAGAGTTTGGAAACCTGGAATATAAGCAGAAAAAAAGCATGAGGGTCAAAAACGGATTTAATGATTCACGTTGTTGACATTTTACAATGATAGGAAAGAACTGCAGATGCTGGTTTAAATCGAAGATAGACACAAAAAGCTGGAGTAACTCAGCGGGACAGGCAACATCTCTGGAGAAGGAATGGGTGACATTTTATATGTATGGCCCTTTCAAATTCTAAAGGTTTCTGTGCAAGTAAGCAACAGGTGCTTTCTATATTGGGAGACCAATCGACAATATCCGGCTTAGACACAACTTTACACAATCTCCTGTGCCCAACCTGGATGTGCACCCATTTCTCCCACATTCTAAAGGGCGGCACAGTGACACAGCGGTAGAGTTGCTGTCTTACAGCACCTGAGACCCAGGTTCGATCCTGACTATGGGAGCTGTTTGTATGAAGTTTGTACTTTCTCTCTGTGACCACGTGGGTTTTCTCCGGGTGCTCTGGTTCAATCCAACACACCAAAGTTTGTAGGTTAATTGGCTTTGGTAAAATTGTAAAATTGTCCCTGGTATGTAAGATACGGTTAGTGAACGGGATGATCGCAGGTTGGCACAGACTCCGTGGGCCAAATGTCCTGCTCCCGCGCTGGTCTGTCTAAATTCCCACTGCCCCCTTTCCCCTTCCTTCCTGTTCCCTTCCACAATATCACCTTCCTCTGGTTTTACTTTTCACACCTCTTCTCTCTGTATCTGTCATTTGTCTTTTTCATCTCTAGCCTTTGTCCAACTATCTGCCAATCAAACCCCCTCATCTGTACCCACCTATCACTCACTAGGCTTTATGCTCACCCCACCTCTCCTCCAACTTTCTTCCCACTACTATGATCAGTCTAAAGAAGGGTCCCAACTCGAACTGTCCACCTGTTCATGTCCTTCAGAGATGCTGTCTGACCAAGAGTTACTCCGGCACTTTGTGTCTTTTTTTGTAAACTTGCTGCTGCACTTCCTTGTGTCTGCATTTTATACAATCTCCATCAGCACACATTTCTTTCCCACAAAACCGAAAAATATATAGATATTGGAAAACTGAAACAAAAATCAGAAAATCCTCAAAGCACCCAGCAGCTCAAGCAAGCATTCCTGGCTAGGAGAAACAGAGTGAGCTTCCAAAATGAGTAGTATTCGACTGACAGCCTGGATTGGTGCCTGTGGCCCTCGTCCATTTGTACTTATCTAGGGTGGATACACACTGCCAAAAACTTCACTCCTGGGATTCTGGCTGTGAGGCATTAGTGCTAAGTCAGTCCCAGACACCACCTGATAAAGCTGCAAGGCCTTGTAACAGTTTCAATGGTACTTTATTTCTAAACCTTTCTGATAAACTATCAAAATTGCCACAATTATTGAAAACTCAATATGTTATTTCAAAGCACACTAACATACCAAGCAACGGTGAAAAATTAAAACCTTTTAGGGTGGTCAAAACGGCTTTTAGTACATTGGGCTTCGTCAGTCAGAGTATTCGGGGTATTCAGAGTATATCAGAGTATTCAGGGCTTCGTCAGCTAGTCCTGGCTGGAATAAGTATGTAGCTGAGTATCATACTGAAGCCCGTGAAGCCACCAAAGCATGGGCTATGGCAGGTAGACCCAGACAGGGGCCCGTGTTTGAGCACAAGAAGCTCACTAATGCAAGGTATAAGTATGCTGTTTGCTTCATCTGTAAAAATGAGCAAGCTATGAGGGCTGATTCCATGGCTAAGAAGCTGCTAAGTAACAATGCTACAGATTTTTGGAAGGAAGTGAGAGCTCTTAGCAGTTGCAAAACATCTCTACCATGTACTGTAGATGGAATCTCCGGAACAGCTAATATCGCGGAGTTATGGCGACAACATTATAGCACTTTATTCAACTGTGTCCAAGGTGACTTCTATAGGGTGGACAATATTGAGAGTAATGACTCGATGGTGATTATGTCACATGAGGTGTATCATGCCATAAACAAGCTGTCCAACAACAAAGCAAGTGGCTTGGATCATATCTCTGCTGAACATCTTAAGTATGCTTAAGTATGAGTTTAGCTCCTCTCCTAGCTATTTGTTTTACTGGCTTTATGATTCATGGCATGTTACCAGACTCAATGTTGTCTGTCCTGTTAGTGCCGGTTATTAAGGACAAAGCAGGTAAAGTAGGCAGTTTAAATAATTACAGGCCCATAGCTTTAGCCAGCATATTGTCAAAAGTCTTAGAAAGAGTTCTGCTGGATAGAATACATGAGTTTGTTAACTCCACAGATAACCAGTTTGGCTTTAAAGCTAAACATGGCACTGACTTATGCATATATGCCCTAAAGGAGATTGTAAACAAATATAGAGGCAAAAACTCTTCAATCCTTATGTGCTTTATTGATGCTTCCAAAGCCTTTGACCGTGTTAATCACAGAAAGCTGTTTGGTAAAATGCATCAAAGAGGGGTGCCTAAATACATTGTGAGAATACTGGCCTACTGGTATGCCCACCAGACTATGCAAATAAAATGGGGCAATAGGGTCTCAGCCCCATTTGGGGTTAGCAATGGTGTTAGACAAGGGGGAATTTTATCCCCAGTCCTTTTTAATCTATATATTGATGATCTGTCTAAACATTTGAAAGCCTATAACACTGAGTGCGTGATTGGTAATATTTTAGTGAACCATATTATGTATGCAGATGATCTTGTGGTCTTTAGTCCATCTAGCGCTGGTCTCCAGCAGCTCCTTACTGCATGTTCCGTGTATGGTTTGGAACATGACTTTAAATATAATGCTAGTAAGAGTGCTGTTATGGTCTGTAGAACCAAAGAGGATAAAAGCCTAAAATATCCTGATTTTAAATTGTCTGACAACAATCTTAGTGTCTGTTATAAGATAAAATATCTAGGGCATATTATTACAGAACAAATGACAGATGATGAGGATATTTATAGGCAATGACGCATGCTGTATATACAGGCGAATATCCTCTTGCGTAAATTTGGTGCGTGTGCAGATGTGGTGAAGATGTCGCTATTTAGAGCATACTGCACACCCCTCTACACTGCGCACCTGTGGTCGAACTATTTAAAGACAAGTATGCAGAGACTAAAGGTTGCATATAACAATGCCATGAGAACACTGCTAAGGCAACCAAGATGGTGTAGTGCCAGTAATATGTTTGTGGCTGCAGGAGTCAGTACTTTAGAAGCTATCCTAAGACACCACATGTATAAATTCATTTGCAGGATAAAATGACTCTACAAATGTGCTTATTGTGGCCTTGACAAACATAAGGGTTAGCACTACACGCTACGAATCCCAGTTGTGGAGACACTGGTATCGTTGTCTCGTTGTACGACATTAATCATTTTTTACTCTGGATTTTTAACATAAGTATTGTGGGGTTTTTTTTAAATATATAAATTATGATGTTTTTATGTGATTTACCATGATTTTATATATATTTATGATATTTGAGATGCAATGCATTTTTAATGTAATGTTGCCCCTTGTCTGCACCTTGAGTCCATAATAAAGGTATTACATTACATATTGAGTATAGAAGTTGAGACATCATTTTGCAGTTATATAAGACGTTGGTGAGGCCGCATTTTGACTATTATGTTTAGTTTTGGGCACCATGTTATAGGAAAGATGTTGTCAAGTTGGAAAGGGTACAGAGAAGATTTAAGAGGATGTTGCCAGGACTCAAGAGCCTGAGCTATAGAGATAGGTTGAGCAGGCTGGGACTCTATTCCTTGGAGTGCAGAAGGATGAGGGGTGATCTTATAGAACTGTATAAAACCATGAAAGGAATCGATCGGGTAACTTAGTCTTTTGCCCAAAGTAGTGAATCGAGAACCAGAGGACATAGGTTTAAGGTGAAGGAGGAAAGATTTAATAGGAAACTGAGGGGTCACTTTTTCACACAGAGGTTGGGTGGTGTATGGAAGGAGCTGCCAGAGGAGGTAGTTGAGGCAGTGACTATCGCAATGCCTAAGAAATAATTAGACAGGCACATGGATAGGACAGGTTTAGAGGGGTATGGGACAAATGCAAGCAGGTAGATGGGACATGTTGGTCATTGTCGGCAAGTTGGGCAAGTTGGGCCAAAGGGCCTGTTTCCATGCTGTGTGACTCCATGACTCTACGAGTCTTTGTCTGAAACTCCAGATTCAGAATCCCAGTCAGACCAATTAAAATAAAAAGGAACTGCAGATACTGGTTTATACCAAAGATGAACACAAAATGCTGGCAATCAGTCTGAAGAAGGGTCTCAATCCAAAACGTCACCAATCCACGTTCGCTAGAGATGTGGCCTGACCCACTGAGTTATGCTGGCTGAAGCAGATTCAGCATTGGAATGATTGTATTAGACAATCTGCTCCGATGCCAGGCAGAAATTCCCAGTGAAAGGCTGCCCTTTGAAGCTGTCACACACCTCATCCCAGACTTACAGCAGGTCAGCTGGATCCCAGTGACTGCGTTCAAAATTGCCAGCTACAGCCAGCATAATTCAGCCCAATGTCAAAAGAAGTATCGCGACCCAAAACAAGGTCTGTCCATTCTCTCTGCAAACGTTGCCTGACCTGCTTAGCTCCAGAATCTATGGATTCTTGTGCCTCCAGCTTCAGATAGGCAATCAGCAGAACAATGATGACAAAAAATCATTGAACCTGTACCCTTCTCTCTCCATTGAGAGCTACCTGATCTGTTGAGCATTTCATGCATTTTACATCATAAACATCTGTAAATTTGAACACAACAGTAAACTGTGTTTTGATGGTGGGGTTTAGCAAAAATCACCAGTATATAATACGTCTTTCGTGCATGAGTTAATTGGCATGATATTAGAGAGGATGGTTTGATTAAGACTAATCTCATGTCCAGATAGTATCTCCAACCAGGCAATATATGATTCATAAAACTGGAGTCAGCCTGCAGTCATTAGATTAGTCTTGCTTATATTAAATCATGGTTATTGTGTCTCGTCTAGAAAAAAATATCTATACCAAAGCTCACCAAGAATCCTTCTGTTCTCGGTTGCTTAATCCTGAATAATTTCTCTCCTTGTGTCATTCTCTAATAAATTAGCCTGGAAGGAAACTGCATAGACATGAGATTTATCATCTAATAAAGGTAATTATCTTTACATAGGTGGTTTCTTCATTTCTTCAATTTCAAATGATCTCTGGGAGAAGATAGATACAAAAACAGGAGTAATCCAATGGGTCAGGCTGCATCTCTGGCTTTTCGGGTCAAGACCCGTCTTCAGACTGAGTCAAGGAGAGAGTCAGAATCAGTTTTCCCCAGCTTTAAGTCTGAAGAAGGATCTCGACCCGAAACATCACCTATTCCCTTTCTCCAGTGATGCTGTGTGACCCACTGAGTTACTCCAGCTTTTTGTGTCTATGGCGCATCTGCAGTTCCTTCCTCCAAACATGATCTCAGGGAGAAACCTGACCACATGTTACAATTGTAATCAGGCCTTCTGATCATTGTTCTGTGATGTATAATTGTGACTGGCAGGTTACAAGGAAGTTTTAAATTAAAATGGGATTTTTATTTTGAAGTTAAACTTCCACGTCTTACTAAAGTGAAATACAAAATTGGCAATCAACAAATAAAAAATATGAAAATATTGTTTCAGATATTCTACAGATGCATATAGCTTTTGAATGGCACAAGCAATTTATTATTCTAAACCAACAACAATTTTAGGGCAGAATTATTGACAATGATCATTAAAATGGCCCACTCCTACATTTGTCCATAGTTAAATACTGTCTTTAATTTGAGTGTTTTGTCCAGACATTAGGATCTGGTGGGATCAGAATGATATTCGATGCAATGTTTAAAACTGCATAATTAGCTGACTAAGAATGCAGAGCATTCATTGAATGGAAATACAAATATGCAGGCTGTAACAATTCAAAGCAAGGATTTGAATTGTATGGGGCTTTAATACTTTGCCACTTCCCAATGTTTTTAGTTCTCCATTCATCAAAGGGAGCAGGTACATTGGCAATATCATTAACACGTGAAAATCAATATCAACCTAGTTAAATGTGGCCAATCATGTCAGATTTTCTGAAATTTTAGCTCAATGGTAACTAAAGACAAAGCAATATGTGAGTCAAAATATATTCCAACATTTTGTTTAATGGTTGGAGTTGATGGGAGGGAGGAGGTAATGGGGAACACACCAATGCCTCTACTTCCTCAGAAGACTAAGGAAACTTGGCCTGTAACCATTAATTCTTACCAACTTCTACAGATGCATCCTATCCAAATGCTGGCTTGTGTGGTGGAGTGGGTTGCGTTCATGCCCCTTCGGAGAGCTGTTGCCATTCCAAGCTGTGATGCATCTGGATAGGATGCTTTTCATGTTCAATCTGTAGAAATTGACCAGAGTCTTTGGAGACATGCCAAATCTCCTTAACTGTCTGAGGAAGTAGAGGCGTGTGCTTTCCTGGCCGCAGCATCAATTGTTAGTGATATTAACACTGTGGAACTTGAAGCTTTTGACCATCTCACTTACCCCTAAACTTCTGTCCCTTAATTCTCATATCATGCCCTCTTGTTTGAATCTTCCCTACCCTCAATGGGAAAAGCTTATCCACGTCAACTCTGTCTATCCCTTTCATCATTTTAAAGACCTCAATCAAGTCCCCCCTTAACCTTCTGCGCTCCAAAGAGTAAAGGCCTAACTTGTTCAACCTTTCTCTGTAACATAGTTGCTGGAATCCAGGCAACATTCTAGTAAATCTCCTCTGTACTCTCTCTATTTTGTTGACATCCTTACTATAATTAGGCGCCCAAAATTGTACACCATACTCCAGAATTGGTCTCACCAATGCCTTGTACAATTTTAATATTACTTCCCTACTGCTATGTTCAATGCACTGATTTATGAAGGCCAGCACACCAAAAGCTTTCTTTACCACCCTATCTACATGTGATTCCACCTTCAGGGAACTATGCACAGTTATTCCTAGATCCCTCTGTTCCACAGCATTCCTCAATTCCCTACCATTTACCATGTACATCCTATTTTGATTTGTCCTGCCAAGATGTAGCACCTCACACTTATCAGCATTCAACTCCATCTGCCATCTTTCAGCCCACTTTTCCAAATGGCCCAAATCTCTCTGTAGACTTTGAAAATCTACTTCATTATCCACAACACCACCTATCTTAGTATCATCTGCCTACTTACTTATCCAATTTTCCACCCCATCATCCAGATCATTGATGTACAAGACAAACAACAGTGGACCCAACACAGATCCCTGAGGCACCCCAATGGTCACCGGCTTCCAACCTGACAAACAGCCATCCACCATTACTCTCTGACATCTCCCATTCAGCCACTGTTGAATCCATCTTGCTACTCCGCCATTAACACCCAAAGATTGAACCTTCTTAACCAACCTTCCATGGAGAACCTTGTCAAAGGCCTTACTGAAATCCATATAGACAACATCTACTGCTTTACCCTCATCAATTTCCCTAGTAACCTCTTCAAAAAATTCAGGAAGGTTTGTCAAACATGACCTTCCAGGCTCAAATCCATGTTGACTGTTCCTGATCAGACCCTGTTTATCCAGATGCCTATATATATTATCTCTAAGTATCCTTTCCATTAATTTGCCCACCACTGACGTCAAACTAACAGGTCTATAATTGCTAGGTTTATTCTTTGAACCCTTTTTAAACAATGGAACAACATGCGCAGTACGCCAATCCTCCGGCACTATTCCCATTTCTAATGACATTTGAAATGTTTCTGTCATAGCCCTGCTATTTCTACACTAACTTCCCTCAGTGTCCTAGGGAACATACAAACTCCATACAGACACCACTCGTAGTCAGGATCGAACCTGGGTCTCTGGCGCTGTACGGCAGTAGCTCTACCGCTGTGCCACCGTGCTGACCTTTGTCTTTATATGTTGTCTGAATATATTTTCCTTCCTTTCTATGGTAACTAATGCTTCCCAAATTCCCGCATCCTGTGTTTTTGGTATTGCCTCTCTCTCTACTGCTGATATCTGTATGGTTGGCTTTACCCTTTGACATTCCCACTGTCACCGCTCCTATCTGCTCCAGTACCCAAAAGCATTAAAATCAAAATAATTCCACAAGCATTGCCCTATAATTTTCTCCAAGCATCAACCATGTCCTAAATCATTCAGTGAGATAAACATCACAATTCTGTTTGCATGTATTCAGGATCGTTAAATTCCTTTAACTATACCTTGGACACAATAAAGCTATTTAAAAATTCAGTCATGGTGAGAGAGGCTTCTGCACATCACCATTCAGACACTGCATTAATATTTGAATGTAATCAATGATGTAGGGTAACCTGACCAGAGCAGTATAAATTGTGGAAAGGCAGATTTCTGTCCGCCTTCAGTGTTTTAAAGACCTGAAAAGGTGTTTAAGGAAATGTCCGATGGGTGAATTGTCAAAGTTTTAAAAGTTCACAAATTTTCTTTAGTGATATGTAGGCACAAGGACTGCCGATGCTGGTTTACTAAATAAGAGACAAAGGTGGAGTAACGCAACAGGTCAGGCAACATCCCTGGAGGAGATCCAAAAATTTCCCGAGTCGAAACTTCGCCCATTCATGTCCTTCAGAGATGCTGTGTGGCTCGCTGAGTTACTCCAGCACTTTTGTGTCTTCTTTTGGAATATTATATTTTCTTTAAGCAAACTATGAATTGGTCATCTACAAGTTATGTCTCATGTCCCCTCTAAACCTCCTACAGCTTACCCTAAACCTAGCTCCTCTTGTCTTAGTTACCAATACTGTGGGGGCTTGATCATTTCTGCGAGATCACTACATCACAAAAACAACCAATGTGAAAATGTCCCCTATAGATTCCTCTGGAATTTGCTTTGTGCTTAAGTATTAGTGAGAATTTAGTTGCTGTAATTTCAATATAGAGTTCGGTCTGAAGAAGAGTCTAGACCCGAAATGTCACCTATTCCTTTTCTCTGGAGTTGCTGCATGTCCCGCTAAATTACTCCACCATTTGATGAAAAGATTATTGGGTCTGAAGGATCAAATTAATCACAAAGAGAGATGATAGGGCGGCTCTCTGCAATTTGTTTGCTAAGAGAAATTGACTACAACATTCACGTCAACATAAAAAAGTTGCTGTACTGTACTTGGTGTTTTAAAACATGATCTTCACCAAACGCTATTAATTTAAGAATATAGAACATGAAAATACCATGCTGTACATTGACCTATTCAATGTACAAAATTCACTTCAGAACACAATTTAACAAATTCTCTTCAAATTGTAGCTTTGGAAATTTTTTTCCTGAATGTTTTAAATTTATGGTTTGGTTTGTAATTTTAAATATCATTCTTTCGTAATTCAAAGTGTTGCTCTTACACAAGTTGGGCTATCGCCCAATCCAGGTGTCTTCTCATTCTTTCTTGACAGGACTTTATACAATCAACCTCCTGGTGAAAAAATGTAGATGTTACTCAATTACCAAACCGAAATACTTTCGTAACAAATTAATGGTGGAATTCTTGTTATTCAATTGCACTAACCTTTATCAACTGCTTCTCTACATCATCATGGACGAGATCTATCCCCAGTCTTTTCTCTCTCTGGTAAAGGCATTCCTGTGCCATCTGTTGTAATAATGATTGACAAACAAATCAAAAATGGTCTGTAAACCGTGGACTGGATACAAGATCCCTAGCCGTTAATGCGTGCCCAGTGGCAATTTATTAGAGTCATAGAATTATACAGTGTGGAAACAGGCCCAACTTGCCCACACCGGCCAACATGTCCCAGCTACACTAGTCCCACCTGCCCGCGTTTGGTCCATATCCCTCCAAACCTGTCCTATCCATATTGTTGATTAAGGCTCACGATTCCACACAAATTATTCAATTTGAACTCAGCATTTTGAGAAATTGTTTAAAAATATTTTGAAAATCAGAAAGACCAGAAGAGTTTTACAAGGATAGGTGACGTTTCAGGACTGAAACCTTCTTCTGTCCCAAAGGGTTCTGATCTGAAACGTCACCTATCCATGTTTTTCAGGGATGCTGTCTGAACCATTGGGTTACTCCAGCATTTTGTGTCTTTCCCTGGAAAGGAGCTTCTAAGCAGCTTCAGCTCCTGTTCAATTGTTACCACTGACACTATCCCAACCCAGACAGCTATTAAGACAATTGTGTCAAGTAAAGCAGACTATTTTGTATGAATGCACATGAATTGTAATCCTAAAAAAAAAAGATCATTTTAATATCATAGGACTTAGAATAAAACAGCAAACAAACAGGCCATTTGTCCCATCATGAAGTTAAAGTAATCTCATCTGCCTGCATGTGTTCCATATCCCCCCATTCCCTGCATATCCATGTGCCAGCCGTTAAATGACACTATCGTATCTAATCTGCCACCGTGTTCTGGGTGCCGACCATCATGTGTAAAAAAAACATTTCCCGCACATCTCCTTTAAACATAGCTCCTCTCACCTTGAAACTGTGCACGCTAGACTTTGACATTTTCAACCTGGGAAAAAGATACTGACTGCCTACCCTATCTATGCCTCTCATCATTTTGTATTGGTGAAACATTATAACTAAATGCTTGTCACAATAACAACAAAGGCAAATTCTCTTTCCAACTATATCAATGTTCTTCAACTCATTAGGATCATAAAAAGGTTAAGTTAGACTGTAAGATAACAGCACCAAACTACACCAAAGCTACTTTGCCCAACCTATTTATCAATGAATTTCTGAAGCTGAACCAGGTAAAATGGGGGGGGGGGGGGAGTAATTGTTATTTATTAAACAATTAAAATATCTTCTCTTTAAAATAGCTCCTTTCCTCCGAACATTACTTTATTAGTTGCTGGATATTATCTTTGCACATTTTCAAGCATCCATTATTAGTGCATTAAGACATCAAATAATTAATGATTAAAGAGCAATATACCTGTAGAGGTCCCTCAGTTTCCATTAGGGCTCGCTCCAATCGCTTCTTGATGTGCATGAGAGCATTAGTTTCTCCGCTCATCTGCTCTGCCTCATGATCCAATTCAGATTTCCAAAACATAATGTCATTGACACGTTCTCCTAAGTTTTTGTTGCTCTCAAACTGTATTTTCTTGGTGACGTTGTCCTTGAACTGAAGCAGGCGAGCGGTGTCAACCCTTAGCCTGTCTGCAAAATTTCTGGAGGACTCCGACTCCTTGTAATTGTACTGATTGGATTCGTACCAATCCTGGGGGGTGTATCTAGTAAGTATCGCCGTTCTATTTGATGGCGAATGTGCACTTTTGACCTCCGCAGGTCCAGGGACATTCATACTAAAAGAGCCCAGGTTTGGAGCAATGCTTGCAATCTTGTAGTAAGTGCTGGGTCGCCAAGGCATCATTAAACTGTGCCTGTACCCATTAAGAGGATAGTGCCCTTTGTAACTTGATGCCATTGTTGATATGGCCGGCAGAAAGTTAACAGTAGCTGGTCTAGGACGAGTGTAAATAGCAGTCATTGTTGAGTCTAAAAGCTCAGTGACGCCTCTTCCTATAAAGGACACAAATCATTACTATTTTTAAAACATTATTTTATTCTTATTGTATAATATTATCTGATCTGCATGCAATATAAAGCTTTTCACTGTACATCGGTGCATGTGACAATAATGAATCTATATTCTTTTCAATGTTATACCTATAAAACTGGTTTTGACATTGACGTGAATTAACATACCCTGTACTTCCAACAGTGAATTACTTTCAGAGAAAGAGTAGGTGAAGGATCTTCACAGCTCTATTCATCTCCTTCAAATAACAGAATATTTGTCTATTTTCATTTGATTATAATATTTTAGTTCATTTTAGGAATTCATTGTTATTCTCACCACTTCTACAATCATTCCCAATAATCTACTACCTTTTAAATGAAATGACACTTGCCAAAGGGCAGGAATTTAAATGTAGGACTTGTCCAATCCCCTTCTACAAACAGCAATTGAGAAACAAGTGACCTTACTTATTCTAAAAAGAAGGTATGGCTTTAGGGTGACAGGGGCAAACTATAATGGAAATAGGTGGGATGTTTTTGTTTTACTCAGAGAATGGTGGGTGCCTGAAACATGCTGCCAGAGGTGGTAGTTGAGGCGTGTACAATAGTAGCATCTCATAGGCTTTTGAATAGGCATATGGAAATGCAGGTAATGGAGGAATAGAGGTCATATGCAGGCAAAGAAGATCAGTGTAACTTGGCATCATGTTGGGTGCGAACATTGTGGGCCTAGTACCCTGTATCTGTGAGGTACTTTGTTATATTCTAAGTCAAATTGATACCATCAACCAATTGTACATCAATACTAATTACTTTAAAATGTGTAAATGCTCAGAATGTAGGCATTCAACTATTGGCTATTTCTTTTAGTACATTTAAAGGATATATAATCACAAACTGAGTTAATAAGCTGTAAAATGATTAAACAAATTATGCAAAATTTGGTATAGCCATGGAGTCACGCATCGTGGAAACATGCCCTTCGCCACAACTTGAGAACAAATTGTGAAAATCATATGTTTACTTTATGAAGAATAAAGTCTTTTTGCTGACTGGATATCAATCACAATCACAATCACAATAATACTTTATTAGCCAATTATGTTTTGCAACATATGAGGAATTTAATTTGGAATGGAATACACAAAATACATTTTATCATAAACATCCACCACAGTTCTTCCTCCGCATTCCTCACTGTGATGGAAGGCGGAAAAAAAAGAAAATCCCTTCCTTAGCTTTCCCGCGGTCGGGGGCTATGAGCCCTCCGTTGAGGATCTTGACTCGTAGCCGGCGGCGTTTGGGTCCTCCGCATCGGGGCGATCAGCTCCTGCATCGGGGGGGATGTCAGCTCCCCCGCGCCAGGCGATCGGACCATGTGTCATGCAACAAAAGGGCTTTTCACTGTACCTCAATACACGTGACAAGAATAATAAACTAAAAACAACTCCTGATGGTAAGGCACTGAAATTAATCCAAAGTCACCATTCTCATTAAATAGTGTAATAAGTAACTCATAAATAGAGGTTGTTGGGTCAACATAGTTGGTTTTTACCTCTCTTAATGATTTATCCAAGATCTTTTGCAAATGTAATTGAAATAATACCTCAGGTATTGGTAGATGGAAGGTACATAATTGAAATTAACTTTCATATTTTCATTAGATTATTCCAATTTTGTTTAGGTTTATGATTTTTAAAATTATTTTCACCAATTCTTAAACCATTCGCAATAATCTACTACCCTTAAATCAAATATTATTTGCTATGAATAGCATTAACACCACCAATCAATTGTGAACCAATATTCAAATACCTACTTAATAGCTGAGAGCTGATAACTATGTTCTCAGCTATTACAGAGCTCTATATAGAACTATATAGAGCTCCAGCTAGACAGTTCCTGTACAAATTTACAGGAACTGTATAGCTGTAACTAAGACTTTAACTTCATTGGTTTACAATAATTAACAGCACACTACTGTTAAAGTTCCTGTTACATTTCAGGAGGCATCAAAATGCACTGACAAATACCACCCACGACTTCTCTGCAAACTCTTCAACTGTAACATCCCTGACATTGAGTTAATCTCAATTGGCTGTGTTGGGCTGGCCACTTGTTTGTATACTCAGCACTGAACTCATAAAAATAAAAGTTATATCAAGCTCTGGCTTGGGAGATGTTAGTCAGGTGCACTGCAAGAAAGATTCGAGGATCAGAGTTGATTGAAGAAACGTAACATCCCCATTGATTGATTGCCAGGAAAACCTTTGGCCCATGAGGCCACAAAGTGGAGTGGGAGCAACCAGGATGGTATTGAGAACTTCCAGGGTTTGTATCAGGGCGATGACACAGAGCAACAGAAGGCACACTTTTTCCTCACAAGCTACCCACCTGCCCATCTCGTGTCATCTCCTGTCCACATTCATGAAACAGTTTCCACACCGACATCATTAGTCACCTTAAAACCCACAAAGCTGGAATGAAGGCAAGTAATCCTTGATCCCAAGAAAAACACATAAGATTACCACTTTTACTGTTTGCTGCATATTTCTTCCCTTTATTTCCTTCACACTCTTTTCCTGTGCCTTGTTGGTTGATTAACAATCCTACCAGTTCAATAGTTTGCATTCTAACGTACACACAGAGCTATCCCCTCCCCCACAAAACAAAACCCAAAGAAATGTCCTTCAAGTATCATTCACACACTTTGAAAATTATCCAGAAATATACAATATACAATTATTAAAATACAACAATGTCCAACTGTGTAATGTCCACAACCCTAATAATTAAATGCAACCATTTTCCATGCATGCACACATATATGAACACACGACAATATAGTTTATATTTCTTATGACAACTAACAACATGGTAATTAATCAATTCTACTGTAAATGCCATTAACATTCATCTTTGGAGTATTATGTCTAATTGGAGGATTTCAACTTCTAAAGCTTGATTATTGTAATGCATTTTTCTCAACTGTTCAAATACGAGTGGAAACAACTTCTGCACTTAAGATTACATTTTGAACAATGTGTGTTTATACATATAAATATATATATATATATCGCAAATATATTCATAAATACATATTGTTCAAAATTTACTCTCTAAAAGTTACTTCCACATCTATAATGTATATATATACATATACATAAACAAACATTGTTCAAAATGTGTGTATATATATATACATTGTGCAAATTATATATGTATATATATAGATATATATATACACATTTTGAACAATGTATGTATATGAACAATGTATATATTATAAACTAATTCCTGGACTATTTGCATTTCTGTTACATATATATATTATTAGCCACAAATATATAAATATTTTATATATATATATATATATATATATATATATATAACAGTAATGCAAATGGTCCAGGAATTTGTTTCGAGTTCTTTTCCTGAAGGGAAACCAAATGATGCAAACTATTACAGGTTTTACCGATCAGATAACAGGATATTTTGCAGGTGCGACGGTGTTCACTATCTTCGTGCTGTCAAAGTGCAGCGCAGGTGGATAGCGGTGGCTGCGAGCCGGCAGCCCGGGTGCGGGGAGTCGGCTGCGTTGACTGACTGACAGCCGTGTGGGCGACCTGGTTTCGGGCTCCCGGGCCATTCGGGCTGATGAGCAAATGAGCGGGCGGCGGGGGCGGGCTCGGCTCCCGAGGCCAGACTGCGCTGTGTGTACAGCAAACCCTGCAGTCCCGTTACCATGGACGCCGTGGGTTGGCAACGACCTCCCCGGGACAGAGGACAGAGCCAGCAGATAGAATGGGGACAAGTTGCTTTGGCTGCCAGGTAAACCAATGGCACGCTGGGCAGGAGACACATAAGCCAACACTTTGCACGCAATTCAACATAAATTTAATTTGCACGCAATTCAACATCATAAACTTAAAGTTATTGAAATGTTAATTAGAACCAGTTATTCATTTTCCTGTCTGATTCCAACTTCTACCATGCAAATAGAAGCATCTGCATATATACAATGCCTTTAGGACATCCAAATTCATTTTTATATCAAATGGACACTTTCCAATTATGACTTGCTTTTGTTTAGTTTATTGTCACGTGTACCTAGGTACAGTGAAAAGTTGTGTAGGAAGGAACTGCAGATGCTGGTTTAC
The DNA here is from genome assembly GCA_035221665.1 of Okamejei kenojei. Classification (NCBI taxonomy): domain Eukaryota; kingdom Metazoa; phylum Chordata; class Chondrichthyes; order Rajiformes; family Rajidae; genus Okamejei; species Okamejei kenojei. Next base: position 20,253,310 of record CM069153.1, read on the forward strand.
CGCGAAGATAGACACAAAATGCTGGAGTAACTCAGCGGAACAGGCGGTATCTCTGGAGAGAAGGAATAGGTGACGTTTTGAGCCGAGACACTTCTTCACTCTGAAGAAGGGTCTGGGCCCGAAACGTCACCTATTCCTTTTCTACAGTGAAAAGTTTGTTGTTGCGTGTTATCCAGACAGAGGAAATACTATACATGATTACATTACGCTAATTTTTAGTTTTAGTTTTAGAGATACTGCGTGGAAACAAGCCCTTCTGCCCACCGAGTCCAGCAATCCCCACACACTAATACTATCCTACGCACACAAGGGACAATTTACTAATTTACCAAGCCAATTAAACTACAAACGTATACGTAATTGGAGTGTAGGATGAAACCGGAGCACCCAGAGAAAACCCACGCAGGTCATGGGGAGAACGTACAAACACCATACATAAAAACAGCCATAGATCGAACCCAGGTCCTGGGCACTGTAAGGCCGCAACTCTACCGCTGCGCCACTGTGCCACCCTTAGTGCAAGATAAAGTTCAGTGAAGTCTGATTAAAGATAGTCTGAGGGTCCCCAATGAGGTAGAGGTCTCCAATGAGGTAGTGGTTACTGCTGTCATGAATAAAACAGCAGTTATTTTGTGCACATCTAAGTCCCGCAGCACAGAAACAGGCTCTTTGATCCATTGTATCCATAGTGACAAACCAGAAGAACCTAATTAATCAAATTTAACAGTCCCAGTCTGAAGAAGGGTCTCGACCCAAAATGTCACCTATCTCCTTCGCTCCTTAGATGCTGCTGCACCCGCTGAGTTTCTCCAGCTTTTTGTGTAACCCCCTAATCCAATTTAACAGTCCTTTGTTCCTAGCCTTCCATGCCTTGGCAATTCCCGTGTCCATGTAGATACATAAATGTTGCAAGGATATTTCCCTCCAGGTAATGCATTCCTGATTCCCATTATATTATAGATGAAAAAGTTATTCCTTAAGTGAATTACAGAATTATGAAAGGCCTGGATAGAGTGGATGTGTTTCCTTCAGGGAGAGTCTGGAACCAGGGGGCATAGCCTCAAAATGAAAGGACATACCTTTAGAAAGGAGATGGGGAGGAATTTATTTAGTCAGAGGCTGGCAACGGAATTCATTGCCGCAGACGGCTGTGGAGGCCAAGTCATTGGATATTTTTAAGGCAGAGATTGAAAGGTACTTGTTTGGTACAGGGAGAAGGCAGGAGAATGAGGTTGAGAGAGAAAAATAGATATAACCATATAACCATATAACAATTACAGCACGGAAACAGGCCGTCTCGGCCCTTCCAGTCCGTGCCGACCATTTGTTTTCCCCTAGTCCCATCTACCTGCACTCAGACCATACCCCTCCATTCCCTTCACGTCCATATACCTATCCACTTTACTCTTAAATGTTAAAATCGATAAAAAGAAGTTCCCCCTCACGTCCGAAACCTCTGTAATTCTCATGTCATTCTTGTTTGAAACTTTCTGTCTGACCTCAATCAAGTCCCCCCTTAACCTTCTGAAAGAATAAAGACCTAGGTTGCTGGAAAACATTCTAGGTATTCTCTCTATTTTGTTGACATCCTTCCTATTTGTACACCATACTCCAGAATTGGTCTTACCAATGCCTTGTACAATTTTAACATTACTTCCCTACTCCTATATTCAATGCTCTGATTTACAAAGGCCAGCACACCAAAGGCTTTCTTTACCACCCTATCTACATGCGATTCCACCTTCAGGGAACTATGCACAGTTATTCCTAGATCCCTCTGTTCCACAGCATTCCTCAATTCCCTACCATTTACCATGTACGTCCTATTTTGATTTGTCCTGCCAAGATGTAGCACTTCACACTTATCAGCATTAAACTCCATCTGCCATCTTTCAGCCCACTTTTCCAAATGGCCCAAATCTCTCTGTAGACTTTGAAAATCTACTTCATTATCCACAACACCACCTATCTTAGTATCATCTGCATACTTACTTATCCAATTTTCCACCCCATCATCTAGATCATTGATGTACATGACAAACAACAGTGGACCCAACACAGATCCCTGAGGCACCCCACTGGTCACCGGCTTCCAACCTGACAAACAGCCATCCACCATTACGCTCTGACATCTCCCATTCAGCCACTGTTGAATCCATCTTGCTACTCCGCCATTAACGCCCAAAGATTGAACCTTCTTAACCAACCTTCCATGGGGAACCTTGTCAAAGGCTTACTGAAATCCATATAGACAACATCCACTGCTTTACCCTCATCAATTTCCCTAGTTACCGCTTCAAAAATTCAAGAAGGTTTGTCAAACATGACCTTCCAGGCACAAATCCATGTTGACTGTTCCTGATCAGACTCTGTTTATCCAGATGCTTATATATATTATCTCTAAGTATCCTTTCCATTAATTTGCCCACCACTGACGTCAAACTAATAGGTCAATAATTGCTTGGTTTATTCTTTGAACCCTTTTTAAACAATGGAACAACATGCGCAGTACGCCAATCCTCCGGCACTATTCCCGTTTCTAATGACATTTGAAATATTTCTGTCATAGCTCCTGCTATCTCTACACTAACTTCCCTCAATGTCCTAGGGAATATCCTGTCACTTTATCCACTTTTATATTTTTCAAAAGTGTCAGTACTTCCTCCTCTTTGAATCTCATAGTTTCCATAGCTACTCTACTCTTTCCCCTTAACTCACCGCGTTCAATATCCTTCTCCTTGGTGAATACCGAAGAAAAGAAATTGTTCAATATCTCCCCCATCTCTTTTGGCTCTGCAGATAGCTGTCCATTCTGGTTCTCTAATGGTCCAATTTTATCCCTCGTTATCCTTTTGCTATTAATATAGCTGTAGAAACCCTTTGGGTTTACTTTCACCTTTCTTGCCAAAGCAACCTCATATCTTCTTTTAGCCTTCCTAATTTCTTTCTTAAGATTCTTTTTACATTCTTTATACTCCTCTAGCACCTCATTTACTCCATGCCTCCTATAATTATTGTAGATATCTCTCTTTTTTCGAAAACAAGTGTCCAATTTCCCTTGAAAACCATGGCTCTTTCCATTTTTTACTATTTCCTTTCAACCTAACAGGGACATAAAGATTCTGTACTCTTACAATTTCCCCTTTAAATGTCCTCCATTTCTCTTCTACATCCTTCCCATGAAACAAAGTGTCCCAATTCACTCCTTTAAAATCCTTACGCATTCCCTCAAAGTTAGCCTTTCTCCAATCAAAAATCTCTACCCTAGGTCCAGTTCTGACTCTCTCCATAATTATATTGAAACTAATGGTATTGTGATCACTGGTCCCGAAGTGCTCACCAACGCATACCTCCGTCACCTGACCTGCCTCATTTCCTAACAGGAGGTCCAGCACTGCCCCTTCTCTGGTCGATACCTCTATGTACTGCTGCAAAAAACTATCCTGCACACATTTTACAAACTCCAAACCATCCAGCCCATTTACAGAATGTGTTTCCCAGTCTATTTTTGGAAAATTGAAATCTCCCACAATCACTACCTTGTGCTTACTACTAATATCTGCTATCTCCTTACATATTTGCTCTTCCAATTCACGCTCCCCATTTGGCGGTCTATAATACACCCCTAAAAGTGTTGCTACACCGTTCCCACTTCTCAGTTCCACCCAAATAGCCTCCCTAGACGAGCCCTCTAATCTATCCTGCCAAAGCACTGCTGTAATATCTTCTCTGACAAGCAATGCAACACCTCCCCCTCTGGTCCCTCCAATTCTATCACACCTGAAGCAACGAAATCCTGGAATATTTAGTTTCCAATCACAGCCCTCCTGCAACCATGTTTCACTGATTGCCACAACATCATATTTCCAGGTGTCAATCCAGGCTCTAAGTTCGTCCACCTTACTTACAATGCTCCTAGCATTAAAATATACACATTTTAGAAACCCCCCATCCCTTATTCTCGGTCTATTATCTTTTTCATCTTTCTCGCCTACATTTTGGATCCGAGTGCTTCCCTTCTCTGCCTCTTGCCCCACACCCTGACCCATAGCCCCCTCTACCAGAGTCCCTCCCCCCAGCCTTTCTAGTTTAAAGTCAATCAGCAATGATTGAATGGTGGAGTCGATTTGATGGGCCGAATGGCGTACTTCTGCTGCTATGACCGATGAACTTATGAACTTTTGTGTTTTCTGTGTAAACCGGCATCTGCTGATGTGTGTGTCTACAAGTGCTTCCTCAGTTCCCCTCTAAACCTCCTACACCTAACCCTAAACCAATGCTGAAGGAGTTCTGAAGAAGGGTCTCGACCCATTCCTTTTCACCAGGGATACTCCAGCATTTTGTGTCTATCTTCAGTTTAAACCAGCATCTGCAGTTACCTTCCTACACAACTGTCCTTCTGGTTCCCTACCATGGGGCACAGAACTGTGCCAAATTAGACTTTACAGAGGAAGAGTGATTTCATTCATTTCAATGGAGAGAAGTCAGTCACTTTTTATAAATGTATTAAACATATTTAAATGATTTTTAAACATTTTAACATCTTCAATTATTTCAATTTGTTACTGTTACTGTTTTGAACATTTTATAAAGGATTAATGTTTCCCAATATATATTTCTCGTGCTCCAGACAGCTACTGAACTACTGGCCATGTGTTTTAGGTTAAACCCTAATACCTACATCCTTCTTTAAATTTGATTTTGGGATCTCGGCATTGCCAGCAAATCGAGCCTTTATTGCCTGCCTTACATTGACCTTGAGAAGGTGTTGGTGATGGTTGGCACAGACATTGTGGGCTGCAGGGCCTGGTTCCTGTGCCTCTATGTTTAATGTTGTTCCTACATGCTGCAGTCCCACTGGTGAAGATATTGCTAATAGTTTTGTAGAGATTTCCAGGGTTTTGAGCTCGCAATTATTAAAAGATCGGATATACACTTCCGAAGTGGAATGGTGCAAGATTTGGATCGCATTCTGTAAGAGGTTATGAGTGACACTAATTCATGTACCTATTCACCGTCTAATTAGTCAAACTATATGCTTTGCGTGCTTCATTGGTACATTTCTCACTTGATTGTTGCGTCTTTCAGCATTTAATATGTGACCTTGTACAATGTGTTAAATGACCTAAATTCTCATTGAAAAGATTACAAGTGGATGGAAAGGATCCAAAATATTTTTGAATTCAGAAAATGGTATCTTTATTGAACCTTGAGCAAACTTCTGTTCCATGGGAGCGCTGCAAAAGCGAATCCCATAATTATCATTAAATATTAATAAAGATAGTCATACCAAAATACATTGAATGGAAAGTTATACCTTTCTGGGTGTCAGATTATTCACTAGGGAACTAAAAGTGTATTAAATGAAAATAGGATCTAATGCATTTTACTTGCAACATACACTGAAATAAAATGTTCAATTGGTTGGATTCTAAAGAGAAAAAAAGTAAGTCTTTGCAGGAACCTAGCCATTAATATAATTACCAGGGATATAATGTTATCTTATTATAACTTTTTTTAACTTAGTTATATATTTGTAAAATATAGTTAGTATAGGTGCCAAGTGAGACTTCCAAAAAAAAGCAAGAGACTCAACTCATTCAGATGAGTGCCAGGTACTTTGGCACGGGCCTCAAATCCATCACAGGGTTCAGGACTGAAAATGGGAGCTAATTTCTGGCGACGACATGTCTCTTCTAGATAAACTCAATGCCTTTGATGCCCGTTTTGAGCAGGAAAATTAGGGTGGCGTGGTGCCGCAGTGGTAGAGCTACTGCTTTACAGAGCCGGGTTCGATCCTGACTACGGGTGCTTGTCTGTACGGAATTTGTACGTTCTTCCCGTGACCGCATGGGTTTTCTCCGAGATCTTCGGTTTCCTCCCACACTCCAAAGACGTAGGTTAATTGGTTTGGTATACATGAAAAATTGACCCGAGTGTGTGGAGGGTAGTGATAATGAGAAGTGATCGTTGGTCAGTGCGGACTCGGTGGGCCGAAGGGCCTCTTTCCGCGTTGTATCTCCAAGCTAAACTAAACTAAAATATAAAGTTCCTCCAAGATGTGTCCGCCATTCCCCACTAGCTCTGGCCAATAAATCTCAGCAGCAGAATTACATGTACATCGGCATTCACGAAGGTACACACACGGAATACAGTCAGCTCTGATTCTGAGGGACACGTTCTGAAACATTATGGCGACCAATTGGCCACAATCTTTGCTGACATCTTCATCCTCCTCTCACTTCGGCAGTCTACTGTCTCCATCTGCTTCAAGGATACCTCCATCCTTTCAGTCCTCAAGTAAAATAGCACGACCTGTCTCAATGACTGCCGCACAGTCATTCTAACATCATCCACAATTATGTGCTTTAAAAGGTTGGAAATAGTCCACGTCCAGTGTCTGTATTCCAGATAAACTAAACCCCCCTGCAACTTGTTTATAGGAAAAATAGATCAGTTTTATCACACCTAGGTCAAGATGCTGTTGTTTGACTACAGCTTCATCTTTCAACAGCATCATGCTGAATAAGCCTATCCCTAAACCTACTGGACCCTGACTTCTGACTTCCTGACTGGTAGACCACAGTTGCTAGAATCGGTCAGAAATGTTCCTCCATCCTGACCCTCAACTCTAGTTCCCTTCATGATGTGTGCTCAATCTCTTGCTCTGCTCCCTGTACACCAATTATAGTGTGGCCAAGTACAACATTAACTCGCTCATTAATATTCCCAATGATACCACTGTTGGCCAGATCAACAATAAAGATGAGATAAAGTACAGAAAAGTACAGAGAAAAGATCAAAAAGAGATTGTGTCATCATGTCATATAACAAACTCACCCTTAAATGCCAGCAAGACCAACGGAGGTGAGGGGGTGAATCCTGTTCTCATCGATGGAACTGTTGTAGATATGGTCAACAGCTTCAAGTTCCTTGACATCCATATCACCAGCAACACAACAAGGTCCCTTCACACTGATGTGGTGATTAAGAAAGTGCATCAGCCTATTTAGTTTTCTTAGTTATGGTTTCTCGAATTCTACAGGTGTGGTCTGGAAAGCACATTCTGACAATTTGCATCTCAGCTTGGAATAGCAACTGCTTCACTCTTGACCATTTGGACCTGCATAGAGTGGTGAAAACAGCCTTTGTCACCTCATACAGGCTCACCACTTCATTCCATGCAGTCCATCTTCACAATGCTGGAAGAATATTGTCAAGGATGCCTGCCTCCCTGGCTATTCTCTCTTCTTGCTTCTGGAAGAAGATATAGGAACATGGAATCCCAGATGTCCAAACTTGATGATAACTTCTTCTCCACTGCTACCACTCTTACACACCCATTTCCCACAGCTGCTGCCATGTACTCTTACACTTAACTCTACCTTATTTGGTTATTGTCCTTTAAATCTTTTGCATAACATGGATTGTACTACAATCTTTGCATCCTGATGTATTTGGCAATAAATAAACAAATTAGAACCTGATTTAAGTATTGTAGCTAGACAAAAGTGCTGGAGAAACTCAGCGGGTGCAGCAGCATCTATGGAGCAAAGGAAATAGGCAACGTTTCGGGCCGAAACCCTTCTTCAGACTTGTAAGTATTTAAGTATTGTAAGTCTTTACGTATTGTAGCCATCTGAGATGAGGAAGCATCTGAAATTGATTGAGAGTGTATTGTTCACATTGCTAACACCTAAGCTTTATAGCAACAGTATCTGTCACATTTTTTAACTCTGCTTCAAACTGTTAAAATGTTTGTTTGTTCTTGCAGGCCTTGTTTCTCTAAGGCAGGGAAGATTTACAAGCAGCTCACAATGCTTAGAAATGTGGAGCACCTTCAGCATCAGACCAAGTTGCAGCACAGAACGCCACAGGAGATCCCTTTTCCCTGTGGCTATCAAACGGTACATCCATTCCCCCTTCTAACCTGGGGTAGACTGGCTCCTCTCCTCCCCTCCCCCCCACCCCACCCGTCCACAATCTATGCACATCCCCAATCCTGACTTTCCGTTCGTCACTTTATTTTTATGTTTCATGTACAGCTGCTCCTCGACCTACGATGGGGTTATGTTCCGATAACCCCATCGTAAATCGAAAATATCGTAAGTCGAAAATATCGTAAGTCGAAAATGCGTGTAATACAATTTGATCACGTGACCGGAAGTGGGCTGTGGCTCGCTGCTGTTGCCCAACGTTTGCGCCAGCATAAAGTCGAAATATCGTGCGTCGAAGCTGCGTAAATTGGGGAGCATGTGTATCTTGTTACGTTTCATGACTGTTGGCAGACCAATTTCTCTCCCGGAAAAAATAAAGTTCTATTGAATCGTATTGTATTGTATCATATCGTAACGTATTGTATCGTATCTAGCCTATTCAGTGTTTTGTATTGTGAGAGGTTTCACAAAAAATGCTATATAGTTAAACATCATGATAAAGTACAGTATATATTCACTCTACATGTATCTGTTAAATCCAAATTATTTACAATAATCGTGTTAAATAATATAATAAACCGTATTATATCACTGTTGAATTCCATTTTTTTTAAATAATCCTGTTTCCATCTAGCTTGTTGAATGTCAAGTGACCATTTTGAAATGTGTTGGTTATGCTTCAGTCGAAATAGTAGGTCATGCCTTTCCATATTTTGCTTCAAGTCCTTTAGGCAAGTCAGTACTTGATTCATGATCTGAAGACTATAACCTGCAAACCACATTCAATTCTTACATCCGTTTTACAATAATCAATTTTTTTTTAAATTAATATTTAAGTCAGATAACCACAATAGACTGAAAGGTGTGAAAATAGTTGATGTGTAGTTCCCATAAATATTCTTTCATTGTACGCAATATAGGTTTAGAGGAAACATGTTGAATGTATACTGTTATTATAAAACTCTGTAGTTAAGGAAGTTTTTGCTTTTGATACCTTTTGTACCTGGAACTTCTGAAAGCGACACATTCTTGGCCAAACACAAAAACTCTTGCTTTTCCCCGTCACTGGGGAAGCAGCCCACTGAACCTATGCCAAAGTAGACCTTTGGTGCAAGAATAATGACTCATTTCATTTCAATGGAGATGAATGGCTTTCAGATATCCAGGTAAAAAAAGTTATTTAATTTCTTTGAATTAATTGAGTTTATTCAGCACTTTTTTAACTTTTTTTATGTTTTCAATTATTGTAATTAGTTATTTGTTTTGGATACTTTACAAGGTTTATTGTTTCCAAATGTCAGGAATATTAAGGTATGTTGTCAATATCATTAATAACCAGGTAAACTGGCTGTGAATGTTTGTTCATTATGCTCTGGTCCTGCCTAGAGATGGGATTTCCACCCAAAAGCTTTCTACCAGTCTGGATCTATCTGATGATGATCAGCACAACTTTTGCATGAAAATTTTCATGGGCCTTCTGCTTGAAGTAAATGTTGACCTGGCAAGGAATAAATTGTGAGCCCAAATTATTTTCCTTGCAAAAGTGTCATTGCCAGGAATTTCTGGACCCTATATTTTTTGTGGATGCTTTATTTCATTTTGTGATCAACAAGTTGGCGATGGCTTCGCCGAACACCTCCGGTCCGCAATAACCAACCCGACCTCCCGGTGGCTCAGCACTTCAACTCCCCCTCCCATTCCACATCCGACCTCTCGGTCCTGGGCCTCCTCCACGGCCAGAGTGAGCAACACCGCAAGCTGGAGGAACAGCACCTCATATTCCGCTTGGGGAGTCTGCATCCTTTGGGCTTGAATATTGAATTTTCTCAATTCTGTTAACCCTTGCTGTCTCCTCCCCTTCCCACCTCTCCCTCAGCCCTCGGGCCCTGGCATTCCCTCTCTCTCTATCTCCCTTCCCCACCCTAGTCGCACTAGCTTCTCATTTTCACACCACAAACAGCTTACAATGGCTTGTTCCCTTTATTACCGATACTTTTTTGCATATCTTTCACTCATTGTTCCTTATCTCTCCACATCACCGTCTATATCTCTCGTTTCCCTGATCCCTGACCAGTCTGAAGAAGGGTCTCGACCCGAAACATCGCCTATCGCCTTCGCTCCTTAGATGCTGCTGCACCCGCTGAGTTTCTCCAGCTTTTTGTGTACCCCCAAGTATTTATGATCATAACCTTGAATGAAAGCTCTTTCGGTTATTATTTTCCATGTCGCAAAGCCGTTGTCATTTGGCGGCGGCTGGTCTTTTTAGTTTAGTTTAGAGATACAGTGTGGAAACAGGCCCTTCAACTCACCGAGTGCAGCGACCAGCGATCCCTGCACACTAACACTATCCTACCCACACATTAGGGACAATTTATACCAAACCAATTAATCTACAAACCTGTACATCTTTGGAGAGCGGGAAGAAACCTAAGATCTCGGAGAAAACCCACACAGTCATGGGGAGAACTTACAAACTCCGTACAGACAACACCCTCAATCAGGATCGAACCCGGATCTCTGGGGCTGCAAGTGCTGTAAGACAGCAACTCTACCGCTGCGCCACCGTGTTGCCCTCAAACTATAAAGTCATAAACAAATCATTTTGACTAGGTTCCATTGCCCCGAATCTTCAAAAAATTCCAATTTCCACAGGGAAACATCAACTTGTTGCAAGGATAATTTGGAATCTCCTCACTTAATTGTTCCATGTTCTGAAATAGTAAGATTAAACGAGAAATTACCAGTTCGAAGTTTGATCCTTATTTTATGAGGAGTTACGATGAGGGATTTTGTGCCCTCCCCTCACAACCCTCTATTATAAGGTCAACTGGTATGTTTGTTCTCTTATTTTACTATCTTCAGTCAACTCTAGTATCTGTGATTTCATACCGCTGCTTTGAAGAATGTCGCAAATGCGTGCTGGCGGGGTCTTCACGAAATCCCTCATTCCTTTTACTTCGGAGTCACGTGAGTGACTTCGTGAAGATTTCAAAGCTCTGTGATTTCATGCCCTGGAAACGAGTCCATGCTCACACACTGCCATAATGACCAATGGAGGAAGTATGGTAACGTATTTCAGACTTGAAACAGTGCTGAGAAACAATAATGTATTTATTAACAACAAATAATAAACCCCTAACTTCGGGGGAAGAAATTAAGATACAGAACTTAAAATAGTATCTGCAAAAGTTGCAGGTGTGGTCACAGGTTTGTTATAAAACCGTTGAAAAGTTGACTCATTGGACCAACCCGCCGTTGCGAGGATGTGATCTATGGGAACTTCCATCATCCTCGCCGCTGATGTAGACGCAGCCCTGGTAGAATGAGATTTAAAAACGTCAGTGTCTACCCCTGCTGCACCTAACACCACCCTGAGACACCTTGAAATGGTCTGTACAGTTACTCTGTGGTGAAGGCGTTTAAAACTGATCAAAAGGCCCATTTCCATACCCCTGAGATTTTTAGTGACCTCTAGGTAATGACGAAGGTGGGTTGTTATGCAAAGGCAACTGTCTAATGGATAGGCCAGGAACTCCAATTTTAGGCCAGATGACCCAGGTCTGTTATGTTTAAGTAACTCATTTATATAAAAGGTCATCTTATTTCGAGTCGATACCATGGTATCCAATTTTAATTTATGCAGGGTCTGGACCCGCTGTGCAGTAACAAGTGTCATCAGCATCACTACCTTGTAGGTGAGCTTGGTCAATGAGAGTGACTTAACTGGTGCCCAATCCCTAAGCAGGGGCAAAGACCAGTCCGATGTCCCAGGTTTGAGAATATCGAGGCCAGGGAGGATTAGAGTTAAAAATACCCCTCATAACTTTAGACACCAGGGGGTGGGATCCTACTCCAAGGTGTTCCAACCCAAGCCCGAGGTAGGATGATAAAGCACTTCTAGCACAGTTGATGGCACTATAACTGAGGCCCTCACCGTAATGAAGGCTGGCCAGGAATTCCAGTATGTCCGTAATGGTGGCAGAGTTGTATGTGGTGCCAGTCCTGGAACAAAATACCTCCCATTTTTTAACATAGCTGAGGTATTGTCTCCTAGTGGACTCCCTGCACGACGCCGTGATGATGTTCATGGTCCTGTCCATCAACCCAAACTCCAGCAGAGGTCTATTTAGAACCTGCAAGCCAATCAGTTCATGTAATCATGGCACGGATGATTCTCCCCTGTCACAGGATGTACCAGGAGATTCGGGAGTTTGGGAATCGGGAGACATGGTTCTTTCACCATGTCGAGGACCACAGGGAACCATGGCTGCGTAGGCCAATCGGGTACTATCAGAATCCCTGATGCGGAGTCTAATTGAATTTTCCGCAATGCCCAACTGATGAGGTAGAAAGGGGGAAATGCATAGAAAAACAAATCCCCCCAATGTAGCGAGAAAGCGTCCATCGCCACTGTCCCAGGGTCTGGTTCCCATGTTCCAGTATCTGATGTTAAGTCTAGATGCAAAAAGGTCGAAATCTGGCATTCCATACCGAGCTATAACGTCGGTAAATACCTGGTTGTTCAACACCCATTCGGTGTTGTCATTGAATATGCGTGACCTGGTGTCTGCCACTGTGTTGAGCTTACCCGGAAGGTAGGTAGCTGATATCCAAATGTTTCTTTCTATGCACCAGTGCCAGATTGAATTTGCCAATTCATCACAAGATATCGACTTGACCACCCACATCATTAATATATGCCACCACTGTGGTATTATCTATTTGTACGCGAACATGCAGATGGTGCATATCTGAACAGTAGGCCCACAGTCCATGAAATGCTCCCAACATATTCTAAATAATTAATACCTTGTATCCAAAGTAAGGTAGATTCATGTGTATTCCATCTACCACCACAACTGGAGGTGGTATCGGTGGCTCCCCAGCCATGAGTGCTGACGTCAGTTTGTAACACAACAGAAGGGTTTGTGATTGTGATGGGATTAAAGCAATGTTGAATATTGCTAATCCACCATCGCAATTCGATTTTTGCTTTGGCCGGTAGCTGCATAGGCCTGTCAAAATGACCAGCGTGAGATTTGAGTGCTGAAATTTTGACTCTTTTTAAGTTTTGGTAATGTAACGGCCAATTTAGCCAGTTCCAAGGTTTTCCCCACAATTAGGATGTCATCAAGATATGCCATGACAATGTGCTTTTGTTTCCGAAGAAACGCCAATGCTGGTTTCAGTATTTTGGTAAATAGTCTGGGGGCTGTTGTTAGTCCATTAGGCAGCGCTTTATACTGCCATTGCTGCCCCATCCAGATAAATTTCAAATATCTGCAGTGATCTTCATGTATGGGTACTGAATAGTGTGCATCTTTTAGGTTGATGCAAGCCATGAAGTACCCTTTGCAAACTAGTTGTTTAGCAGTTACAAACGTTTCCATTTTGAAGTGGGTATATTGCACAAAAGTGTTCTGTTGTGTTAAGTCAATGATAATGCGGCTTCCACCATCATTTTTGGTTTTAGTGAAGATGTTTGATACAAACTCAAGAGGTTCATGTTTAGTTTTCTCTATTACTCTTTTAGAATGCAATCTAAGTAGTTCCGCATGACCTTCCACTTTCTCTTTTTGTGAATTTCCGGCTAGGTACAAGTTGAAGTGGTAGGAGGAGTTTGTCAATTAATTCAATTTTGTACCCCTGAATACTGTGCAATATAAGGAGATCAGAAGTTATAGAGCTCCATGCATCCCGAAACAAGTGTAATCTACCCCCTATTTGTGAAGTTACACATGTGATATTCCCAAGTCAACCAGACAAACCTACCTCCATGGTTACCGGTGGCGCTGGGTCACTTTCTTCCGTCCTTGGCTCTTGGGAGGTGGAGGCGCTGTGGTGTGGGGTTGGTGCATTTTCCAGGAAGGCCGCTCTGGGACATGGCCTAAAAAAGACGTTTGTATGGGTTGTGCGGCCTTAGGTGTTTCATCCGCTGTCCTGTCGCTATGATAGCGGGGCCTGTTGGTGGTTGCATGGGGTGCTGCCGCCGGCTGACTGTTGACCTGATGGTAGTCGGTGCCTTGATCATGCCCACCGCTTTTGCTTCTTCATCAAGGTCTTTGACCTGTTTAGGCAGGTTGTCCCCGAACAGCAGAGTAGGCGGCGGTGTAGTTTTACACAACCCTGCGAATTTTGGGTTAAGTGTAGGACGGATCGCACTTTTTCTGAAGCAGTTAATTTCGAATTGGACATTGCAGAGCAGTGCTAAAGCGTCCTGTTGCTCATCCGTCATGTCGTTGCCACCTATTGATCTGGCAAATGCAGTAATTCCCGCAGCTAGCAGTTTTAATATCTTCTGCATCATGACCTCTTGGGCCCTGATGCTGGGACTGATGTTCCCCCAGATGGGATTGTTGACTGCCGGTACATTGAGAGATACACAGTTCTCTGGAGCAAGGTATTTGACTGTGGTATAATTGATAACTTCAAGCAGCTGGTGCGTTGTTAGATAATTAATGCTCGCCACCAGCTGCGATTGTAACGGCTGTCCCTTCTGGGATGGTATTGCGAATTTCGATACCATTCCCAGGAGCTTGTCTCCCTGCACCCCTAGCATGTTGGGTTCTTCAGCCAACCCCTCTTCAGAGTCAGCCCAGCCCTGACTCCTAATGCTCCCCTGCGAAGAGGGTGAGACATTTGGCAGCCCTGAAAAGGGGACTGCCGTGGGTCTGCGAAGAGACCCACAGTGACCGGACTCCTGCTGGAGTAACTACCCGCGAACGGCAGGTCGTCAGGCCCGGACTCAGCCGAGTCAATGGGGCTGCCCGATTTCCGGGTGGCTTTGCCGCCAGTCCGCGGAGTTCCTCCGGACTGTAGCGGCAGGAAGTCGGGGCTGCCGTGTGCTCAACGGCCAGCTCAGGCGTTGTCGGCTGCTGTTTACTGCCCGTGGTCCTGCGGTCCTCCGCAGTCTGTCGGGAAGCGGCCCGTTTCTTTCCTCGAGTTTTTTCCATCGCTCGAGGTAGTGGGTACTCTGGAATACCAACAGGAAAGCAGAGTGCCCTAACCACTCTGGGTTAGCGGTACTTACCTGGGGGTTCCCTTTTATAAACTTGCCGGTAGAGGAGCAACGTTCCTCCCAGCCTGTCGCTGTGCCATGCGTTCGACAATATGTCGCGCATGCGTGCTGGCGGGATCTCCACGAAGTCACTCACGTGACTCCGAAGTAAAATTAAACATTACTCTACAAATAAAACTTAGCGTAAATAAAAGGGACATTTGGATTCCTGTTACTTGACCCTCAAGCCTAGTGAGTGCTAAGCAACTTTGTACTTGAATCTTCATTCTGGCTTCAAATCTTGGCTGAGTAATGAAATATAGGGACCAGGTTTCAAATGGTTGAACTAGTATTATTTCATCTGTAGCACATTTGCACGGCTCTTTCCAGAGAAAATAATTTTTGGCATTAATAGTATATTCAAACTAACAACTATTTCCTCAGCCATGAAGTAATTTAGCCATGGTATATTTTTTGTATTTTGGTGCATTTACTATCTGACACATCTTCGTACTATATTGTATGATACTTAATGTCACGGGTTGGTTCTTGTTGGTAAGTACAGTATTAGCAGTTCCATAGAAAACTGCTGATGTTCATCTCTGCAAGTTGAAAACTGGCACATGTACATCAAAACATTAAAGTCTCGAACTTGCTGACAGAATCCATCCAACGCGTATGCCAATATGCACTTGCTGAGTTTTCCTGCAGTAATGCAAGGGATTGTCTGCAGATCCTGCCACAGTCTAGTGTCTAGTCCTGGCACGTGATCCACATCTCAGTGAAATTTACACATCTATACAAAAATGTACTAAGAATGAGCTAAGATGTCATATTTTGTAATGTCTGCAATGAAGATTTGCATCATTAAAAATTATTTATTTTTTATTTCATTTTCTATTTTTTGGCAATGTCAATAGTTTTGGAAGGCGACTGATAATTAGGAATTCAGAGACGTTCCAATATCTTGCAGGCTTTGGCAGGTGATATAACTGGGGCATCTCTCTGGTGCTGGTCACAGGGATTTTCACCAGGAAGGAAGTGTAAATACTAGTTTAAACCGAAAATAGACACAAAATGCTGGAGTAACTCAGCGGGAGAGGCAGCATCTCTGGAGAGAAGGAATGGGTGACGTTTTGGGTTGAGACAAACAGCTAACAATGGTCTGTTTCCTTTATCATCGTTACTTTTTTACAAATCTTTCATTCATTTGTTCTAAATTTCTCTACACCACTGTCTACATCTCTCGTTTCTCTTTCTCCTGACTAGTCTGAAGAAGGGTCTCGACCGAAACGTCACCCATTTCTTCTCTCCAGGGATGCTGCCTGTGTTGCTCCAGCATTTTGTGCCTTTCAAGTGTAACAAGATTTTGTTCCACACCAAGTCCAAAAGATTACAATGGCCTTTTGTCCGCCAGCTCCTGTCATTGTAATTTGAGAAGAGGAAATTAATCTGTGAGCATTCGAGGTTGAGGCTACATTGCAGGAGAAGGTTGAGGTACAAAGTGGAGCAGTCTCAGGGGTTGGGATAAATCAATGTGAGAATTAGATATGGAGGATTCATTATCAGCTAGAAAGCCAATTGGGCAGGGAAAGGACCAGCGAGTAGGGATGGGGTGGAGAGACAATAAATGGGTTACATACCTCTGGATGTACCACTCATGCACCAAAATAATCATTTTAATGCATTACATAGAAAATAGGTGCAGGAGGAGGCCATTCCGCCATTCATTGTGATCATGGCTGATCATCCCCAATCAATAACCCGTGCCTGCCTTCTCCCCATATCCCTTTAATCCATTAGCCTCTAGAGCTCTATCTAACTCTCTCTTGTGAACCTACGCTGCATTGCCTCAATCACAAGGATGTTCTTCCTCAAATTAGGAGACCAAAACTGTGCGCAATACTCCAGATGTGGTCTTACCAGAGCCCTATACAACTGCAGAGGAACCTCTCTACTCCTATACTGAAATCCTCTTGCATTCTACACAATCAGAGGGTGGTCCAAATTAATGTACATTTAAATGTGCTTATCTCATTTATGTGAGAATGGAAAGATGCAACCAACTTAATGCTTCCAGGAAACCTTTGGACATTTCTAAAACTTATTTGGCTAGAATGCTGGTAGGAAATCTCACCTTCAAATAATGCAGCTTGATCATGAATGTCCACCTAAGATATCAGACTGAACATCACTTTAACCCACCTCAAAAAAAAAAGTACCTCAGATGACTCACCACTTCCTAACTACTGAACAGAAGTGTGAGCCAAGGTTGCATGCTCAAGTGTCTGAAATGTGACTTGACCCCATAACCTTCTTGATGCAGACGCAAACATGCTCTGAACTGAATAACAGCTAACATAGCAATTTGGCAGCCATTTCATCTTGCAATGGAGAATGTTCCCCGTTATTTATTGTTTAGTTGAAATATTGGGATAGAAATTATATAATTTAGTATCAGCCAATGCCCAGCTAAACCTACAGAGGAGCAGACTATGCAAAACACTGTAGAATGTGTACCACACAGTAATGGAAATCATGATGTTTGCTAGAATATCCGTAAGATAAATTGAAATTATATCTCTGATTCAATAACAGCATTCACTCTTCAGGAAATATAAGAATATAAAATTTATTTTGAAGAACATTTTGAACTTTATAAGTGTAAGAAGAATTTATTCATCTGAAGCAAATCAAGAGACTTGTGCTTCAACTATTAACCTGTTATAATTTATCATGGTTAATTGTTGATCTTGGAATTATTGTTCAGTGAAACAGTTGTCAAGCAGTTAATTCCATGTAATAAAGTATTTGAATGTTGTTCGTAACTTCCATGGAAATCCAATTGACAGGTTGGTAAGGTGATTAGGAAACCACAAAATATACTTCCTTTATTGGCTGATAGAATATAAGTTTGAATGCAGCAATAGAATATAAGAGTCGGGATTTGATCTGAGAACAGTATAGAGGTCAGACCACAATGATAGGAAAGCCATGGAAAGATTACAGAGAGGTTTATTAGGTTGACACAGGGGCAAGAAGCTTCAGTTAAACCAAAGGGCGTTGGCATAAAATAATTGTCGAGAGAGCCAGAAGAGAAATAAGGAGCTTTATTAACACATGTCTTTTATTTGTGAGTTTGAAAGGCAGGTCCCAATGGTCAAAATAGATGCCATGATGTCAAAGATGTCAAAGACAATTAGAATTGCTGCCACTGCAGAACAGATTTTGCCTTTCTCTGGCCTTTCTCTGCTGATCCAAAGACATGCGGGTTTGAGGGTTAATTAGCCTCTGTAAATGGCCTCTAATGTGTAGGGAATGGATGCAAAAGTGGGGTAACATGGAGCTAGTGTGAACAGGTGATCGATGGTCAGTTTGAATTTGGTGGACGTAATGGCCTGTTTCCATGCTGTCATGAGTCAAGAGTGTTTTATTGTCGTATGCCCCAGGTAGAACAATAGAATTCTTACTTGTAGCAGCACAACAGAATGTGTGAACATAGTACACTGTAAACAATATAATAAATGAGAATAAAAAGTTCACTGTGTGTATATACCTTTGATGGTAGGGAGGTCAGAACCTGTGATGGACTGGGCAGTGATCACCGCTTTTTGCATTCTTCTTAGTTTCTGGACATTTAAGTTGCCGAACCAGGCCATGATGCAACCAGTCAATATGCTATCTCCAGTACAACAGTAGAAGTTCAAGAGAGTCCTCTCTGACATACCGAATCCTTCAATAAATCAGTTTGCTGAAATATCAAAATCTTTCTTTAAACAATTAATATTAGGTGGTTTAATACTCTGCATGGAGTGGTTCATTTTAACTCAGATTTCCATCTCAGCATTTATTGTCTGAACTAGTAATGGGGATAAAGCATAATGTAGACAACTCAAAGTATGAAAACTTGCACAAGAAACAGAGCGCAGGACTCTATATGAAGAATAACTTTACCCAAGATTAAGCTAAAATAAAAATGTTAACAGTTATTGAAAAGTTTGCCTCAGTAAATCTACTAACTCTACTGACCAGTACATACATACAGTGAGTTTATATTCATGCTTTGATGCATGCCAAAACAAACTAATGTGAAACTACAAGGTTAAAACAAAACTTTTTTTTTCATTTATGAAGGCATTAAGGAACCTGGCAGGAGTTTCGGTGCAGGATAGATAGTGAAAGAACGACAACCCTTAATTAATAACATGCTAGTAGCATACTGCTACTTGGCTGTCACTAAATATCCATCGAGAGACTTCAGATTGTAAAACTGCAGCCTTCAGACTGCAAAAGCGTGGTCTGAAAGTATTTAAGATATCCAAAGAATGTTCTTGTAGAATTATGCAAATTTGAAAGGAGAGAGGAGAAAGGGAAAGAACATTTCTGATAAGTGAAATAATTTGAAATAATTGATCTCAACGTTTAAAAATAGCAAAATAATAGCAGTGGATAACACAAGTGATATTTTTCTCTTTTTTTCCTCTTTCTTGTTCTTTTACTGCTCCTCACCTTCCATTACCGTCTTGCAGGAGCTGAAGAGAACGAACCATCGAGACTTACTATTTTGATGCCAACATTTTTTTTTTGCGATTAAAATTTATATTGTGAGTCTAAAGGTAGAAGAACGAAGTTGCAATCTCTGTCCAAGAAATAAATCTAATCAAACTTAAACTGAGTTTAACCAATAATTGTTAAGTCTTTTTAAGATATTAAAATTGGATTACCCCCAGGTAGTGAGGAGACACTGATTAACTTTGTAATAAGCCTATTGTCAGTAACTCCATCAATTTGCTGCTCTTAAAAATCGTTAGGAATAATTTTTGAAACAAAGTAAATTATAATAAAATTATGAATAATTTGTTCTTAGTGGATGTTACACTTCGCGCAAATGAGCTTGAGCAGAAACCAGTTGGAAAAGTTCTCACAACTGATGAATGTATTACCTTAGCCTTCTGAATACAAATTGTCTTTCCACAGCCTCATAATATAATGATCAATCATATTACCACTAATCCTTACCCTTTTTCAGTATGTTTGGCCCATCAATTTCAATATTTTCTTCCATGTTTCATATTCCCTCCATTTGCTCCATATTCCCTTTATGATCTCTTACTAATGGCGACCCCAGCATTAGGAGGTGTGGCGTTCCTAGAAAACAACTCATATCATGCATACATCACGTAATACGCGTTGAAAAAATGTGTCTGTATATTGATTTAGTTCAGACCCAGGGTAGTGTCTGGCAGGTGAGGTGATTACCCAGTATAATGCTGGGACATCTAGCAAGTGCATGCCACATCCTCAGGTTGGTGATGTTTGTGCAGTTCCACACTTGGAAAGGGATGTGCCAAAGGCCCTCACAGTCACCCCACTGGTTGATGGAGGTAGAGTGTTGATCAGATTTGAATTTCAAGTTTCCATTATCTCTCCTAGCCTTGAATCATATTGAAGAGAGCATGGGTAGGACAATTACTTTTCTTCCCCAGTTAAAATAGTTCTATTATTTGAAACACAAGGAACTGCAGTTGCTGGAATCTTGAACAAAGTGCCAGAGTAACTCAATGGACCAAGCAGCATCTTTGGAGGGATTGGACAGACAATCTTTTTTGTGCCGGGACCCTTCTTCAGACTTTTTTAATTTATATTTTCATAATCCTTGCTGGAACTGCACATAAAATGATGCAAATGGAAGTAATCCAATAAAAAATTGTTTTGAGTCAGTGTGGCATCTTAAAAGGTAATTCAGCCAAGTGTGGTTCACTTTGAAGTCTTCTTTCTATTGTGGCATGTTTTGGGAGTTTTCTTGCCCTGCATTCACAAGTTCACAAGTTATAGGAGTAGAATTAGGCCATTTGGCTCATCGAGTCTACTCCGCCATTCAATCATGGCTGATCTCTGCCTCCGATGGCAATTTTCCTGTCTTCTCCCCGTAACCCTTGACACCCGTTCTAATCAATAATTTGTCTATCTCTGCCTTAAAAATATCTATTGACTTGGCCTCCACAGTTCTCTGTGACAATGAGTCTCACATATTAACTACCCTCTGACTAATAAAGTTCCTCTAAACGAGCTCCCTTTAATTCTGAGGCTGTGACCTCTGGTCCTAGACTCGCTCACTAGTGGAAACATCCTTTCCACATCCACTCGATCTATGCCTTTCATTATTCTGTATGTTTCAATGAGGGGCCCCCTCATCCTTCTAAACAGCAGTGAGGAGAGGTCCAGTGCTGTCAAACGCTCATCATTGGTTAACCCACTCATTCCTGGAATCGTTTTTGCAAATCTCCTCTGGACCCTCTCCAGAGCCAGCACATCTTTCCTCAGATATGGGGCCCAAATTTGCTCACAGTACTCCAAATGCAGCCTGACAAAGTTAAGTGTTGGTAATGTAATTAAACAATTATCACGATTACTGTTAATAGATATTTGTTTACCTATCCAAATATAGACATTTAGAAAAGTTAAAAATAAAAAAATTGCATCACAGGCAAAATATAACTTATCTATAAAGACCGCTTCAAAAATAGTATTGTATCTAACTTAGAACATGCTAAAAATACTTTAAATTGCAAACAATAATGGACTTTGCACTTCTGGTGATAGCTAAACATAATGTGAATAACCTTCCAAGGACAAGTGAATTTTAAAGTTTCTTGCCTCCATGTCAGTTTATGATGTCAAATGCTATCTCTTAGTTTGATGCAATGGTCATTTGGTCCATTACTTTTAATTCATGTGAATGAACTTGTATTTAAAGAATCTAAGCCTGCTTGTTATAGTTTTATTGTGATGTGACTCCATTTTTAGCATTGTTTCTGCATGTTGTATAGTGAATGGTTCCTACCAACGGACAGAGAACTGCTGCATAAAGGCATGGTTTCTGCGAGGAAACACGAGCAGTTGTGACAGACTTATTGGCATTTCCATGCTAATGTTGGCATTTCCTTACATGAGACCCCAAGAAATTGAAGAGAGTTGGAGAGGTCCACCCAAACCAAACCAGACCCCATCATCGACTCCATCTGTACTTCACAATGCCTCAGCACGGCAGCCAACATAGTCAAGGACATTTTTCACCCTGGTCACTCCCTCTTCTCCCTACTCCCATTGGGGAGAAGATATAAAAGTTTATGAGCATGTTCCACCACTTATTCCTCTCTTTTCAGACTTCTGAATGATTCTTCCATAAGCTCGGATGTAGTCCCAATCCTCCAACCTACCTCATTGCGAACATTGTATTTTTTCTCTGGAACTGTAACTGAAATCTATAATCTGCACTCAGACACTTTTCTCTTTGCTCCACCTGCTATATTTGAGTACAGCTTGATTGTATTCATATATCGTATGATCTGATTTAATTGGTAGGCAGGTGGGACTAGCAGAGATGGGACATCTCGGTCACCATGGACAGGTTTGGCCAAAGGGCCTGTTTACATGCTGTCTGACTCTATGACAATGGGTAGCATGTGAACAAATGTTTTTCACTGTACTTTGGTACCCATGACAATAATCAACCAATACCAATATCAAGTTCTTCCAAGATCAAAATTTGCATGCACATGCACACAAGCACAGAAGTTATAGAGTTGCTCGGCTCTCATTTCTGACTCTGCACATCTCCAGCAGTGCACAGTGAAGTTGCAGTAATGCCCCAGCATTTTGTCTGGAGAATCAGCTTAAAAACTTTGCACCAGGCTAGAGCTGGTGCAGGAAAATAATTTCCATTCATTTGCATGAACTGCTGCAGGAGGTTGAGGCAGTTATTAGATAGTTTGCATCTTTGAATTAATTGCATTTAATTAAATTAATATTAAATTATTTTTCATTCCTGTGTTTTTGTTCTTTATTTTAAATAATCATTTGATTGTTAATGGTGTGGGGTATTTAAAAGCATAGATGTCATGAAGACAATGTAGCTCACATTAGTTTCTGGAATGAGAGAACATTCCTGGCAGGAGAGTTTGAATGGTCTACTCACTGCCTACAATAAAGAGGAGATCTACTGTAGGCCCTGTAGAAGCCCAGAACCAACGTAAGATTACAGGTTGGCTATTTAGGGCTGAGAAAAGAAAAAAACATCCTTTGCACAATGGTTTGTGGATCTTTGGAGAACTGTTTCCCAGGAGACTGGGAATATTTAGTTGTTAAGTCTTTTGGGTTAGGGCGTTAATCATTTCGAGCTAATGAGCTCTGAAACAGGCCATTCGACCCAAATCATTCATGCTGACCATAATGTCTGAAGAAGGGTCTCGACCCGAAACATCACTCATTCCTTCTCTCCAGAGATGCTGCCTGACCCACTGAGTTACTCCAGCATTTTGTGTTTATCTTCGGTGTAAATCAGCATCTGCAGTTCCTTCCTACACGTTGCCCCATTTTAGCTGGTCCAACAGTATTTGCCTGTGAGCTAGTTCATATTTAAACACCAGGGGAATCATAGGATTTGTGGATCTGTAAGAAAGTGAACTTTGAAGGAAAGGCTATAGCAGAGCCATGATCTAATTGAATGGAAGTAGAGAGTCAGAAAGCCTAATTTGCCTACATTATTTTTATAATTCTTGCACCATCAAATCTTCATCTCTTGATGCTATCCCTACAGAAGTTAAATTCCCAACGTGAGAGCTCCCAGTTCTATCTTTTGACTCTGAGGACTTTGTGTCTGCCAATCATGTCATCATTACTCCAGTTGTCGGTGATATATATATGAAAATATCAAAATAACATTTTCTAAAACATTCTGGAATAGGGGTGAGACTGGACGTGAACGCGGTGATCAACAGCAGATATTTTGATAAATGCTGCGACGATAAGGAACTTAAGCACTTTTGGAAAAGTCAGAACATTCTGAGAATCTGTACTCCATGCAACTCCCCAGATAAATACAGTGAATTATTAATCACAGTAAATATTTGTCCAGTGATGTTCAGTGATGGTCGATTTTGGGCTTGTGTTTTAGTTTTACAATCTATAATTTCATAGAAAACTACCCTGTAACCACTCAGGGCTCCCAGCAATTTGTAATTTACGTTGAGCATCTGATACAACACTGACTGATACAATGAATGTAGAAAGCATTAATGTAAATCTCAATTTGAAAAAAGTTGTATAACACGACTTCTAAAAGCCAACAGATGTGTTAGTTGACAACTGATTCGCGAAGGGAAAGAGTGAACGATGTGACTTTTTTCTCACAAAGCATAAAGAACAGCCAGGGACGTAGTATAGCATTCTAACTTCCCAACGCTCATATTGTTATGAGAAACAAAACATGTTAGGAAACCCTTCACCTGAAGAAGTGCTTTGACCCGAAACGTCACCTATTCCTTTTCTCCAGCGATGCTGCCTGACCTGCTGAATTACTCTTGCATTTTATGTCTATCTTGGGTGCAAACCGGCATCTGCATTTCCTTCCTAAACAAAATATGTCATGTATTTATCACATTATGAAGACCAATATGATTAGTATGTTTGGAAATGACATGAAAATTGTTGGAGTCATGGATAGTGGGGAAAGTTTTCGTTTGATAAAATTGGACACGGAACAGCTAGAAAGTTGGGTAGAGCAGTGGCGGGTGGAATTTAATCCAGATATGTGTACATGGTAATGCAATTCTGGTAGTCAAATTCTGTGAGGACATATACAGTAAATGGCAGAGACCTCAGGGAAATAAAGTACAGAGACAACAAAATAACTAAACCACTGAGTAACCTCAGCATTTTGTGTCTATCTTCGGTGTAAACCAGCATCTGCAGTTCCTTCCTACACAAAGTACAGAGAGACCTTAGGAAGCAAGTCCATAACTCCCTGAGAGTGGTGGTAGGGATTTAAAAATAATGTTTGGCATTCATTGTGCCCAAGAGTCGGGACATCGTGTTGCAACTGTACAAAACATTAGTTGGACCGCACTTGAAGTAATGACTACAGTTCTGGTCGCTACACTGCGGGAAGGTTGTGGCAGCAATGGAAAGAATGCAGAAGGGATTCATCAGGAATTTGCTTGAAATGGAGGGTTGTAGTTACGAAGCAGGCTTGGAATGGCTGGGTTTATACACGCTGGAGGGTGAGGGCTGACCTTAGAGGATTATAAACCCATGAGGGGCAAAGATAGAATAGATAGTCCCTTTCACAGACTGGGGAATCTAGAACCAGATACCATGGGCTTCAGGTGAGAGAGGATGAATTTAAAGGAGCTCAGGGGGGTAGATGTTTTATATAGGGGGTGGTTAACATCTGGAAAAAGCTGCCAAAGGAGGTGGTGGAGCCAAATACAATTGCGATGTTTACATAGGTGTTTGGTCAGGCACTTGGATTGTGAAGTTGTGGAGGGATGTGCGTCTAACGTTGGCAAATGAGATTATCATAAATAGGCATCACTGTTGGCATAGATATGATGGACCAAACAGCTGTTTTTATGCTGGACATTTCTGATTTTATGAATTAAAAATAAAAGGAAGTTACAAGGTTGTAAATAGTTGATCATCCGGCCGCTAAGTATATTACTGCAGGAAATTAGCAATAGTCAATAAGGCTTGATATGGATTAAAATGAACTGATAATGCCTTCACACCATTGAACAGGTCAGAGAATGTGAAG
This sequence comes from Okamejei kenojei, assembly GCA_035221665.1. Taxonomy (NCBI): domain Eukaryota; kingdom Metazoa; phylum Chordata; class Chondrichthyes; order Rajiformes; family Rajidae; genus Okamejei; species Okamejei kenojei. The sequence continues at coordinate 20,278,838 of CM069153.1, forward strand.
TCAAATTTCAGCTGCATTGTAAGAAAATTGAAAACAATACTGCCCTCTGTTCTATCAACTATGCCAAGTATCAGCATATTATCGCTCTGCATTTACACTCAAAGTATATTCTGCAAGTGTCTGAAACAATTTGTTCATGGTGTACCCTTGTTTCACTCAAACTTTCACTTCTTTGGTTGATTATTATCACTGAGAAAAGTATTACTACTTAAACTGTTGTTTTGCTCTCCTATAACCTTTAGGCGACACGGTGGCGTAGCGGTAGAGCTACTGTCTTGCAGCGCCAGTGTTCGATCCTGACTACGGGTGCTTGTCAGTACGGAGTTTGTACGTTCTCCCTGTGACCTGCCTGGGTTTTCTCCAAGAACTTCGATTTCCTTCCACACTCCAAAGACGTACAGGTTTGTAGGTTAATTGGCTTGATATAAAAATGTAAATTGTCCCTCACGTGTGTAGAATAGTGTTAATGTGCGGGGATCGCTGGTCGGTGTGGACTAGGAGGGCTGAAGGGCCTGCTCCCGCGCTGTATCTCTAAACTAAAATGGATAGTTTTTCATAAATGGTGCTATATTAGCAGTGGGCAGAAAATGAAAACAATGGGTTGTATAATGTAAATTCAGCTAACCTCATTTATCGTGACTCGATAAATTGTTAATCTGTAATTGATTTTGGACTTTTAATCATTGTAGTATATAGGTGAAGTTCCCCAGCATCAAACTTTCACCGGATTGGCATTAATAATGGTGATCTTCCCGCAGAATGTGACCTGGTGCCTACAATAAATACTGCCTCTGCAAGGCCATTCAATGCATTGCAATCATGTCATTTCCCTTCTATAACATAAAACCTTTGGGCCTTAATGTTTTACATTGATGTTGCAGCACTGCTTTTTTTGAGCATTTCAGGGATTGATTTATCTTCTCGAATGGAAAATGATTGCAAGAATTTCTGCGTCAGAACATGCCACGGCAAACATGCAACCAGGCACTCCCTCTTGCAAACAACACTTGTGCCAGTGATGGGCTTTCCCTTTACTTGTACACCAAACAACACTAATTCATTCACATTACCATTAAAGCATTGCCAGGGAAACTAGGTCATTTTGCTGCTACATTTCCTCTAGCGAAATTTAAAGGTAGCATCCTCAGCAGGTTCCTGCTTGCTAATGGGATGCCAGTTAGATAATTTATCTTCAATTTAACTGCTTACCTATATGCACTTCGGCCTTATATACTTCCCCCAGTACTGCCATCCCACTGATCCATGATACCAGGTAACTAACTTTGCCTTGTGTCCCTCATCCACCAACATCTTAACATAGCCACCCATTTTGTTCCCAATGCTATTGACTCTGATCCAAGACCCATCTTGTTCTCATTCAGCAACATCTGGACCTCCCTCAGCCTTTAAGGCACAAACCCTCGTGGCCTCAATTCATGATCTCACCAGACACCAAAAGGACCTTGATCCATGATCCAACTCCTTATCACTGGGCCTCCCTCTCTATCTTCTCCCTGTCAAACCCCACTCTTCACAATAATGTCCTGGGCTAGACCTGCTTCCTTGCCATTTTTCTTTGCATACTCTGAAATTGCGCAGCATATAAGTCAGAGTATGTAGGGCCATTTTATAGTCCCTCTGCTTCAGGCCTTGAGTTCAAGTAAATGTTTAATTAGGGGAACCATAACTGAGATAAATACTGGTGCACTGCCTGAGAATGGGTTAACAAGTCCCTATGAGGATTGAAGAATTTCTGGGCCACTTTGTTAATATGCGCAGCACTAAGATGTGAATATAGTTTATATGCCATTTGGCTAAATTATGGAAGGTATGACTCATTTGTAATTAGCTATTGTGCAACAAAATCTTTTCATTGCCGATAAATGTAAGTCCTGTCAAACATGAAGTGCTAGAAAGCTGAACACCAGCAGCTCGTCAGTGGTGGCAATTGGCCCAGTGCAATGGTCAGTAATGTTTTAATAGTCACAGATGAGTTAAAGATTTATTATTGTCACACGTATTGTCACATAATCAAGGGCTTGTCCGATCCCGGTCACTCCTTCTCCTCCCTGCTCCCATCGGGCAGAAGATACAGAAGCTTGAAAGCACGCACCACCAGACTCGGGAACAGCTTGCACCGAGGTACAGTGAAACGCTTTGTTTCGCATGCTATACAATCAGATCAGATAATACTACACATAAATAAATAAAGTCAATTTCAAAGACAATGGAAAAAGCAAACGGTGAAGATGCAGACTGCAGGATATAGCTCTCAGCATTGCAGCGTACCGGTTCCATTGACCAAGTCCAATGTTTGCAATGGGGTGGGAGTGAATTGTACTGTACCCTGTTTTATATAAGGATCATTCAGAAGTCCGATAACAGAGGAGAAGAAGCTGCTCCTGAGTCTGGTGGTGCATGCTTTCGAGCTTTTATTTCTTCTGCTGAACGTGATCAGGGAGAAGACAAAAATGACTGGGGTTGGTTTAGAAGACTTTGATTACGCTGGCTGCTTTTCTGAGACGACGTGAAGTGTGGATGGACTCAATGGCGGGAGTCTTTTCTGTGTGATGGACTGGGCTGCATCCACAACGCTACAATTTCTTGTGGTCTTGGGCAGAGCTGGTCCCAGATAGTCATTTCTCACCGTGGAAGCTAAAAGATATAACCATGCAAGAAGAACACATCACTACTCAAGTTGTTTATGAAGTTAAAGGGAGAGTGACAAGAGAAAAACACATAATAATCGGCAACCCTGATTTATAGGATGTAAAATTGCAAGGTGGCTTCCTGAGGAAAAATGCTAAGTAAACGTAAATTCTTACTATGCAGGGAATGGAGGGATATTGATCACATGCAGGCAGAGAAGGTTAATTTAACTTGGCATCATATTCGGCATAGACATAGTGAGCTGAAAGGCTTGTTCCTGTGCTCTACTGTTTTACGTTTAAGTCCTTAAATCTCTAAATCTTTCATTTAAACGTTTGCTCTTGTACAGTGCTCAAAGACAAACGTGTGAAAACGTATGTGCAGGTTTTGTGATAAGACTGTTAATTGTTATAAATGGCTGTGGAATGCTCAACATTTCACATTTATCTGACAACCCCCATGGCCTGTTGTGTTGGAGTGTGGTTGTGATAATCTTGTCAGGCTATTGTTCACTGCACAGCTCAGCGACTTTGCTGCCATTAGTGTCATTGCATCAAACAGAACTAATGTTAGTTGGCAAGCAATTCAGAGTTTAATTAAGTATTGCGAAAGTTTAGCCTCATAAAACTTGATATGAAGCAATTAAAAGCATTAACTATTAAAATAAAACTGCAATCTCATTTTGCCTTAGATTTTATGATTATCCAATTTTGGCCCAGATTCAATAGCAGATCATTTTGATTTTGAAGATGCCAGTCTTTGCAAAATCTCAGAGAAACACTTGCAGATATTTCACCACTTGCCTTCTGCAGACATGTTAACCTTTACACTGGCCTTACCATTGGTATTCAGCTAGAATAACTTAAAAATTAATTCTGCAAGGTGGAATGGATGAAAGCACACTAAATGGGAATTACATGATATATGGATTACAAATGAACAGAAAAAACAAAGCGGGCGAGATTTATATGGACATAGTTCAAAGGGAAGACATTTAGTTCTCCTTTGGCTGAAGCTACATCATGGTTCAGGAGCAATTAAAAGATGGGAAAAGTAATCACAAAGAAATGGGGGAAACCGGGACACAGTGAACTGCAAATGCCAGAATTATGAGTGAAACACTAAGTGCTGGAGTAACTCAAGGGGTCAGGCAGCATTTGTGAAGGGAATGGACAGATAACGATTTGGGTCGGGACTTTCTTCAAATTAAATGAGGGGATATTTGAGATAAGAAGAGCTGAACAATTTAGTGCTCCGTATAATGGTTCGTATGCAGAGTGATCTTTCCCAAATAAGGAGTGGGCAAAATGTGTAGCCAATTTTTCCTTGGAAATAGATATTTAGATGCATCCAAAACCAAAACCAATAGAGGATGTGTTTTACACATCATTTAAAAATACTGCCAAATGCTCTGAAAAAAATTCAAAAATTAACAATAACTTTTGTCTTGAAAAGTTGCTGCTTTCTCTGTGATAAAAGCTAAGCCAGCCCATCCAATATTAACAATTAACAATCCTTAATAATCAATAATCTCTTCAATAGTTAATCACACTTTCATCATGCAAGTGTATATACATTTTATAGTTTAGTTTAGTTTAGAGATACAGCGTGGTAACATGCCCTTCCGCCCACAAAGTGCGCACTGACCAGCAATCCCTATACACTAGCTCTATTCTATGCACTAGGGAAAACTTACAATTTTATCAAAGGCAATTAACCTACAAACCAGTACGTCTTTGGAGTGCGGGGGGAAACCAGAGCACCCGGGGAAAACCCACACAGTCACAAGGAAAACGTACAAACACCATAAAAACAGCACCTGCAGTCAGGATCGAACCCAGGTCTCTGGCTCTGTAAGGCAACACCACCGTGTCACCCACAGTGTATGATTTTTAGAAAGTCATTCTAATATTGTTTTGTGATAAAGTAATTATATGTGGGTTGTAAGGAAAAAAAAAGATATAAATGATAAAACAGTAATTAATGTAGGATATACGAAAGATGCAGCTGAGGTGCTGCATCAGTAACATGATCAGTCTGATGGCACACTGGTTACTGAAATGTCCAGTTACTAGTTTCCTTATGCGTGTTTGATTGCATTGCTAAATCAAAACAGCTGGAGATGGAAAATGCTTCTTTTATTGGCTTTATATAAATAATTTTTGAATAAAAATCCTATTAATTTTCAAAGCTTAAAGATTCATCATCATGCCTTTCTCCGATAATAATACTATTGTTTGGTAATGACTTTGTAATGTGCATGATTGCAAAATGAATAGCCATATGTTTTCGACTAAAAATATGACAATAGTTTAATTTAATGAAGAAAATTATAATTGGTATAAGATTAAGATAATTGAAAAATCTGCCAAAGCAGAAGTTTTGGAAAGTTTATGAGCTTTGTCGCTGTCCTTCCGTGCTCCACTATTCAATTGTGGATGACATAGTTCCACAAGAACACACAAAAACAGGGGCCATAGTCGGCCATCTGCCATCTCACGCCTGACTTGCCATTCACGCTGAACCTGGCTGATCTGTCCCATGTCTCAACTCCTCCTTTGTGTCAGTTCCCCATTGCCTACAAGTCCTCAATCTTTCAAAAAATGGATCTTCCTCCATGTAAAATTATTCTATTAATCTAGCCTCCACTACCCTCTGGACAAGGGAATTCCAGAGATTCACTATCCTCTACAAGAAGCTACTTATTTTTACCTTGTTTATTACCAGCCCCTAATTTTGAATTTATGTCTGCTCATTCAAGACATTCCCAATATTGAAAGCTTTTCAATATCTACCCTAACATGTTCCTTTTGGATGGAACATAGAACATAGAATCGCAGGAACAGGTCTATCATCACACTGTCTGTGCCAAACATAATGCCAGGACCAACTCTTAACTGCTTGCACATAGTCTATTGCTTGCATTTCCATGTGCACCTCATAAACACCACTATTGTATCTGCCTTCACCACCACCTCCGGCATTATGTTCCAGGCTCTAACCACCCTCTGAACGAAAACTTGCCCTGCACATCCTTTAAATGCCCTCTAGTATTTTACCCTTTAAATGTATGTCCCCTAGTATATTATATTTTAAAAGTTCTGTATCTATGTAGGTAGGAACTGCAGATGCTGGTTCATACCAAAGATAGACACAAATTGATAGAGTAACTCAGAGGTACAGGCAACATCTCAGGAGAGAAAAAATAGGTGACATTTCGGGTTGTTGGAAGAAGGGTCTCAACCCGAAACGTCACCCATTTCTTCTCTCCAGAGATGCTGCATGTCCTATTGAATTACTTCAGCATTTTGTGTCTATCATCTGACTAAAAAACCCTATGTGTGCCTCTCATAATTTAATACAATTTTATCACGTCTCCACTCAACCTCCAGCTTAGCAGAGAAAACATATATATTTCAATTAGATCACTCTCATTCTTGTTAGGACAATCATGTCATTCCAAGTGTCAGACTGGTCAATCTCCTTTGGACTGTCTCCAATACTATTAGATCCTTTCTTGGATTAAAGGACTAAAGTCTATTCCAATGATGTGCAGATTAGTAAACTATTTGGCCACCATAAATTGCCACTTGTCCGTGAGTGAGTAGTATAATATGAGGGGATTTAATAATATGGTGAGAATGAAAAAAATGAGATTAATGTAGGACAAGTATAATGGGTGGGTGGTGGGCGGAAGGGCCTGTGTCTGTGCCGTATGTCTCTATGTGCAGGCCCAGTTGCTGAATTAATTCATACCACAGATAAATACATTTCTGGACATGAAGGGGATCAGGAATATGGGAATAGTGCTGGAAAACGCAGCTGAAGTGAAAGTCAGGATCCTGGTGGTTGGTGGAGTGGGCGCAGATGGATTCCACTTACTCCTAATTCTTATGCTCTTACGTCATAGTGCAGTCAATGAATGGTCTTATTGTACTTGCATTACAGCAGAGATATAAACCAGTTTCTGGCAAATCACAATTTCCTCTGTTGACATTTTGATGTTATCCAGTACATACTTTTCAACATTACTGATGCCCGATTATTCACATGTTGAAATGCGATTGTCTCTATTATATCAACTGATTATTGTATTTTATGCATCTCCAGAATTTGTGCAAATCAGTCAACTATCAGCAACATATTTTTAAATATTATACCTCTGAAATATGGATGTAAACTGGAACTTTAAAGTTTACATTTATGAATGGAATTAATCCAACAAGTGTAGAGGATGTTCCAAGTGATTCTGTGTTTTGGGTTATTCAATTACATGGATGTATTAAGCAATAGAAATCCAATTAATCCAGAGCAAGGCGGCACAGTGGCACAGTGGTAGAGTTGCAGCCTTACGGCATGAGATACCCAGCCTCGACCCTGATTACATGTGCTGTCTGTATGGACCACGTGAAGGTTGCAATCTCCCACCCCGGGCCTGGCTCCAGGCTGTATCTCTAAACTAAACAAGCTGGGAGGAGCATAAAAGGATAAAAATAGCAGAAGGAGAAGGCCATTCAGCCCATCATGTCTGCTGTGCAATTTAATAAAATAATTTCCAATCTTTACCTCACCACCCTATCATGTGCCAACTCATTATTTCTTAATTATGTTAACATCTAATGGGCGTGTAATCTCTGTTTTGAATAAAATTAGCCTGCACAACTCTCTTGGGATAGAGAATTCCAAAGATTCACCACACTTTTAAGAATAGTCTTCTCATCTCGGGTACAAAATGCAGACCACTGATTGTGATCCCTGGGTCGAAACCAGGCACGTGCCGTGAGCAATTACTCAGGGTAGGCAGTCAGCCGGCTTTCAAAACAAAAATCTTAAACCGCGCATGCGCAGATGGTTCTCTTCGTAAAAAATAAAAAATAAGTAACAATTCAATTTTACCAAGGCTTCTCAATTTCCTTCATTTTTTAATCACTGAATGGGTGGGGAATGGAGGATGAAGGCAGGTGGAGAGATGGTGGGAAAAACGGGAGCACACCGGGACGTTGAATCAGTTGTCATCTTATTGAATGACAATACTAATTCAAGGGTCCAATTGGAGGGAGAGTTCCGTTCACAGCGTGTGGAGAGTCTGTTCCAGGGGTTAAAGATGCGGGGAGGGCAGGAGTGTTGAAACGGAGGAGGGTCAGAGATCATGTCAGACTCACTCACCGCTGCCGCAGCGCTCCGGGCACGGACAGCAGAGCTGGCCGCCACTTCCGGGGATAGAAGCAGCTCGGGTGCGAGCGGCCGCCGGGACCCGACTGCAGAACCAGCTGCCATTTCAAGCGCCTTCAGCCGGCCCGCTCACCTCTGGCAGTGCTCTTCATCTGAACATGTCTCACCTGCCGCTCGCCGGCTTCACTCATGTCAACCGTGTCCCGCAAATCCTTACATTCCCACAGCCAAGTAACCTCAACTGGTCCCGTGAGTGCGCTGTCGGAATTTAAAGATTTGCGGGAAGCTGGCCGGCGAGCGGCAGGTGAAAGATGTTCAGACGGAGACACTGCCAGAGGTGACGTGGACTAGCAGAAGGGGCTGAAGTGGCTGAAGTGGCAGGGTCCCGGCGGCCGCTCAAAGTCAGTCACCCGAGCTGCTTCCTTCCTCGGAAGTGGCGGCCAGTTGTGCTGTCCGTGCCCGGAGCGCTGCGGCAGCCACCCAAGCTAATTCACTCCCCGGCCACAATAAAACCATATAGCAGTCTGAAGAAAGGTCTCGACCCGAAACGTCGCCTATCTCCTTCGCTCCTTAGATGCTGCTGCACCCGCTGAGTTTCTCCAGCCTTTTGTGTACCCTAGCAATTACAGCATGGAAACAGGCCATCTCGGCCCTTTTACTCCATGCCGAACACTTACTCTCACCTAGTCCCATCTACCTGCACTCAGACCTGATCGTGGCAAGTGGGTTACTGACCCCAATCCCCTCCTTCACAACGCCAGACTCCGCAAACACTGTGAACGGAGCTCCCCCCCAGCCCGGGAAATACAGCATTTAAAAACATAAAGCACCAAGAAATGCACTTACCACGTTATTGGTACATTAAGTCCATTCTTCACTCTGTGTTTCCTGAGATACTATTGAAATAATGGCAATCCATTTTTGAAAATCCCGCCAAGAAACTCGCGCTGCGCATACGCATCAGGCTGCTGCACATGCGCAGTGCTGCAAAGGCAGAATTTCTGCTGCCTTCAGCTCCCCTTGAAACTGACGGCTCAGGCAGCGCTGACGGCACATGGGCTGCACAGCCCTTCGCGTGTTACAAGCGCTGCGGATGAAAGGCACGGAGAATTATGCCTACCTAGAAGATTGATCTCTTACATAGGCATAATTCTCCCATGCCTTTACTATTTATATTTAAGAATTACAGTTTCATAATTTTAGTCAGGGTAGGCAGTGCCTACCTTGCCTACCCTGACGGCACGTGCCTGGTCGAAACATCAAGGATTATAGGACCAGTCTGTCTAATCTCTCCCGATAAATCCAACCCACCATCTTCCGAAGAGAGACTTTTATTTTCTATCCATTCAAACTAATGGAAGGGTGAGCAGGTAGAATGCATTAGCACTTGGCTTTTTGCCCAGGCATGATTTCCTTTGTTTCTGCTTTGCAGATGGAATACCACATTCCAAGTGAAGAAAAGGGAAATAAAAATCTTTCCAATATGCTCTTATTGCCAAGTAGGCAAGGCGAAGGGTGCGAAACAGAGTTAAAAAGATCCAATGATGAGCAGATGGAAATGAAAGCTCAGTAGTTCTGATACAGTTAGTCAAGAATATTGCTGAACATTCAGGCAAATTGCAGTGCCAGGGTTCTCTGTAGTCCCCTTTATATGGATCCATCACCATGTGATTAGTTCAGTTGAGAGATTAAAGCGTGGAAACAGCCCTTTGGCCCATCGAGTCCACGTCGACCAGCGATCACCCGTACACTAGTTCTATCCTACACACTAAGGACAATTTTTATTGAACAGAAGCCAATTAACCTACAAACCTGCACGTTTTTGGAGTGCGGAAGGAAGCTGGAACATCCAGAGAAAACCCATTGGATCTCAGAGAGAATGTGCAAACTCCATGCAGACAGCACCCGTAGTCAGGATCAAACCTGTGTCTCTGGCACGGTACGGCAGTAACTCTACTGCCGTGCCACTGTGTCGCCCCCAATAGACAGTCTATGATGAATAACAGTGATGCTAAGAAGTCCCCAAATCTTGAAACTCCTGCATTCAGAGTTGCAAATCTGTGCAAGAAAATTAACATGGTTAGCTTACAGGTTTTTGCAGATTGATGCCAACAATCTGTGAAGTTGTCCATATATGATCAGCTCTGAAGAAAAGGAAATATAAACAAGCCAGTTTCACATCTACCTCCTCATTATAAACAGTGAATAGATTATTAATAGCAGCTTTATATAAAATCTCTTCATTAACAGTCTCTCTTTTAGCTTCAGTTTCATCAGGCCCATTTGGGTTCTGGACTCCAGGTTGGTTCTGTAGTCAGAAACTGAATGAACGAGGAGAGGCAATAATGCTGCCCTCAAGTTAAGAGTAGGAATCAGCTGCTAATCCTTGTAAAACTAAGTCTTGCCAAAATAAAACTGTAATATGCAGATGGTGGTGGAGGCAGATACGATAGTGACATTTAGAGCCTTTTAGAATATGCAGGGAATGGAGGGATATGGATCATGTGCAGGCAGATGAGATCAGTTTATCTTGCCATTATGGTCAGCACAGACTGTGGGCCAAAGAACCTATTCCTGTGACAGACTCAAAATGCTGGAGTAACTCAGCGGTTCAGACAACATCTCTGGGGAAAAGGAATAGGTGATGTTTCGGGTCGAAATGTCACCTATTCCTTATCTCCAGAGATGCTGTTCAACCCGCTGAGCATATAAGGTTAAAGGGCAACTTTTACCCCAGTTTTTTGTGTCTATCATCAGTTTTATGTTCTACAAATCAAATGCCAAGAAAAACATGACTTAGGTACAGGGAACAAAGCTGAAAGGCTGGGTGAATAGCAACATTTAACAAGAAATTGAACATAGTTTAACAATAGATTATTTTGAAGTGTGTCGGAAGGCAGGTACAGGCCTCGCCCTTCTTCATAGATCCAAAGGGATACTGTTGCAATGATTTCCCCACATGGCTTTCCCACTTGGCCCCTTGTCCTTCAAGTTTGATTCCAATCTATTTCTGCCTTGCTGGACCTCCATCAGGCCCGGGTTTGATACCATTGTATCAAATCCGTTGGTGTAACAGAAGCCGATTTGCACATTGATATTTTCCCGTCCCTTCAGGTGAGTATCTCATCTGCTTTCTACTTTTAAAAGTTCACATTCACAGTTCCATTAGTTCAGTCAGGTGAAAATTGACCTTTATTTACTATTGGAAACCTCGATATGTAGATAATATATCAAAAGAATAATAAACAGAAGTAAGATTTTCCGGTTCTGATTTATCTTTTGTGCAGTACAAACTTAATTGTGCTGGGTAATTGGCACAACATATGCTGAGGACCTTTTTTTATCTTTTTTCATGTGCCATATGTTTTTCAATGCATGTGCTAAACAGATTTAAGTGATGGCGTTGCACATCAGATTTCTATTAGTGTCTGTCTTTTTGTCTGTCGGCATGCAGAAAGACCAATGTAAGCCTGGATATGTCAAAGCAAGAAACTGTCCCTCATTTTTGGAAATATCTTGCACAGGATGAAAGTAACAGTATTGCTTTCCGTAACCACATGGCATTAGATAGCTGGAATGGGAATGAACAGAACATTTCTCTATACTTCTCGAGAAGGGTTCCCACTTGAAACATCACCTATTCCTTTTCTCCAGAGATGCTGCCTGACCCGCTGAGTTATTCCAGCATTTGGTGTCTATCTTTAGTATATGATGTATCTGTACACTGTGAATGGCTCGATTGTAATCATGTATTGTCTTTCCGTTGGCTGATTAGCACACAACAAATGCTTTTCACTGTACCTCGGTACTCGTGACAATAAACTAAACTGAACTGAATTGAACTTGAAGCAGCTGCAGTTCCTTCCTACACATCAAGTCTCTGTAGAGATGCTGCTAGTCCCGCTGAGTTACTCCAGCTTTTTGTGTCTATCTTCAAGTCTCTGTACGTGTCTTGCCATCATCTTTGAGTAGTGAATTGGGAATAAGCAGAATACCTAGCTTGTCTTTAGAATTCTTAGATGTGACTATTAACAAACACCTCTGGATACTGACTCACCGAAAGCCAGCAATTAACAGTGCTAGATCAAATATGACGTCACAGATCAACCATTTAGCTTCACACAGCTACATAAAATGAGTGCTATTTTGTACGTGTTTGTGTCTGAAACCATGCTTGTAGTTTTGCCGTAGGATTTCCGTCAGCAAAACACAAAGAACTGGAGGAGCTCTGCGGGTCAGGCAGCATCTGTAGACGTTTAGAAACTGATTCTATAGACTGATTATTTTCATACATGCTGTCATGGATCTTCATGCCTTATGTGTTGGGGAGCAAAATGTAAGGACCTGTAATGTTGGGAACACTACAAATCTTTAACATGTATCTCTTACTTCAATTTCAAGACAGATGCTTGGGACCAGGATTGTAAGCATCAATAATTAATAACATTGACGTTTTGTATTGTTCTCTTTAACACTTTGTACCAAATTTCCTATCTAGTAAGTCCACACATTCATGAAGGAAAATAATTCTCATGGGTAAAACTCATCAATATTGAATAAATATTATAATGTGCAGCTAGAAACCCAATTAAGAACTAACCACATAAGTACTATGTTTGAAGATTACATTCTAGGATCGTTTTGGTATTTCCAGGAAATATAGATTTATCTTTTGGAAATTGTAAATGTTACTAACACTAAATTTCAAGTTCAGGCTTTCTCTCTGAACTCCCATGGTGAAAATAGCCTCTGCCATGAAAGTAGGCAAAAATGCTGGAGGAACACAGCAAGTGAGGCAGCATCTATGGAGAGAAGGAATAGGCGACGTTTCGGGTCGTCTACCCTGCTTTGAAAGTCCTTCTCGCAGCTTGCTTCGTCTCTGCATGTTTTCCTAATCATGCTCATTTACAAGTACAATAATTTTTCTCCTATCAATGGTCATGCGAATACAACGAGGATGCCCAGCACCCTCCCCTCTTAATCCCACCAGGGTGCGCACCCATTACTCCCACCCCCTCCCACCGCCCCGTCCTGTTCCGCTCATATCCCACACTCCAGCTTTGCATTTCATTCCTTTCTCTGATGCTCTTTTGTCTTCTCTTCATCTCTAGCCTTTGGCACTAACTCGACCCATCTGCTAATCACTCCCCTCACCTGTATCCACCTATCACTTAGGAAAGACACAAAATGCTGGAGTAACTCAGTGGGTCAGGCATCATCCCCGGAGAACATGGATAGGTGACGTTCTGGGTCAGAACCCTTCTACACACTGATCTTGGCTGAAAGAAGGGTCCCGACCCTGAAATGCTACTTATTCATGTTCTCTCGGGATGTTGTCAGGCTTTTTGATGCCCAGGCCTCTCTTTTTGAACTTTCTCTTCCCGCTCCTGTGTCTAAAAAGTGTCTTGACACAAGACTCAAGACTTGATGGGCTGAATAGCCGATTTCTCCTCCAATGTCTTCTGGTCTTATGGTTGCCTGCCCATTGCCTCCCCAGATGCTGCCTGACCTGCTGAATTTGTACAACACTTTGTGTTTTGTTCAGGATTCCAGCATTTGCAGTTCCTTGTGCCTCACAATAATTATTTTTAAAAATGCAAGACAATTGTGAATCAGTGAAAATTGCATCATATACAGAGTGGATTTTCAGACATAGCCATAGAATAATGAAGCTTTGTTTTAGGAAACTGTGAATGACTTGGTCGAAATTTAGATCAGTTTAGTTTTGTTTAGTTTAGTATAGTTTAGTTAGAAACAGGCTCTTCCACGCCGACCCGCGATCTCCACACACTAACACCATCTTAAACACACCAGGGACAATTTTACAATTTCACCAAGCTAGTTAACCTACAAACCTATACGTTTTTATAGTGTGGGAGGAAACTAGAGCTCTCGGAGATAACCTATGCATGTCACGGGGAGGACATACAAACTAGTCAGTTTGGACATACAGACAGCACCTGTAGTCAGGATCAAACCCGGATCTCTGGCACTATTCCACTGCACCACCGTGCCATCCCAAATTATTCAGTTTTGGTTTAGTTGGGACAAAAAACATTTATCTTGCAAATTAGAGGACCTGTGAGGATTAAGCATTTGAAATCTTTCTTGCCATCAGAATTAAAATCAGAGATGACTGGATTATGAAGAGCAGTAATTTGAGAAACTTTAAAGTTCTCAGAATTGAAGGGAAGTCTTCTAAGTTGCTGAAACATATAAAGTGTTTTGGAAGGATTACCTATGAAGCTGAACAAAAACCATGAACAGTTAAAATATACTTAATTTATAATCAAATTGAAACTTGGCAAATTGTAATAATCAGATAGAATAGAATAGAATAGAATGCCATTGATTGTCATTCAAACATACAAGGTTTAAACAAAATTTTGTTCCTGCAGTCATAACAGCAAAATAAACCAAAACACACAAGTAACACAATTCCACACAATCATCCATCACAGTGAATCTCCAAACACCTCCTCACTGTGATGAAAGGCAAAAGTCTTATCTCCTCCGTGTTCTCTGTTCTTAATTCTTCTTCTCCCGCAGTCAGCAGTCAAACTGCTGCATCGAGCTGATAGAGGCTTTTGATGTTAGAGCCCCCGGTGGACGATGGTAAGTCCCACGGCCTTTTAAGCCGCGCCGGGCGATGTAAGGCCCCGCTCCGGGTCGATTTAAACCGCTCGATTCGGGCGGGCGAAGTTGCCGTTGCGGGAGCTCCGAAAAGCGGTCTCCCACCGGGGACCCGCGAGCCCCCGATGTTACCGTCCACAGGGCCTGCAGCCGAAGCCTCCGAAGTTGGGTCGCAGCTGCGCGCCACCACAGAGCTCCGCGCTCCGAAGTCGGCGAGCTCCATGATGGTGAGTCCGCAGTCTCTGCGACTGGAGCCCCAGGTCGATTCTGATTGGAGGCCGCCGGCTCCACGATGTTAGGCCCCAACGACAACGGAGACTCGACAAGGAAAAAGTCGGCACTAAAGTTGCAGTTGTTTGTAGGAATTACTAAATGTCTTTCGAGATCCATTAAGCTTACATTATTTATTTCCTTAAAACATAAGAAGCCTGTGATAAATTACTTCTTCTGGCAAGCCATACTACACTAGAAACACAAGGATCTGCAGACACTAGAATCTTGAGGAAAACATAAAGTGCTGGAGGAACTCAGAGGATCAGGCAGCATCTGTGGTGGGAAAGGACAGGTGGCAATTTGGGTCAGGACACTTTCTTCAGACCCCGAAGAAGGTCCTTGACCTGAAAAGTCATCTATCCGTTCCTTCCACAGATGCTGCCACTTGGGCGTCATTTGCGCGACCCTGCCTAGGTCACCACGAACCATGCGTGCGTAATGCATACCATGCGCTCATCACGTGCGCGGCACGACGCGCGCGTCATCCAGCGTGACGTGTAAATGATGATGTGTAAATTACGCGCAAATGACACCCAAGTGTGACAGGCCCTTGACCCCCGGAGTTCCACAGATCCGTTGTTTTCCTCCAGCACTTTACTTTTCCATACTATACGAGTTGTTTCCAGAGCAAGCTGGTGATTCTTTCTCAGTCTCAGAAAGAATCAGGAGCATTGACGTGAATAAGCTGATTCCACGATCAGGACAATCCAATACAAATCTAAAACATCAAATGTTCAATTGATGCTTAATCTCATACACCAAAGGATTTGTTAAAGAGTACAAGAGTCCTCTATTCAGATATTTGCAGATATTCTCTCAAGTTCGTTCATGTAATTATGTATGTATCTTGCGGAATCTGCATTTATTTTGTCATTTTTCTGGACTATATGAAATTGATGGTGATTTTTTTTTTAAATTGCAGCAACTTCCAGAGCGGAATTTGTTAAGAACTTAGCAGTGCTTAGAATTAGACCATTTTGGAAGTCTCCTGTTTGATGAGTTGCATTTGAGAACTCCCAACTCTAGTGATTGGATGGAAGAAGGAATGTTATAAGCCTCCTAACAGAACTCCTTGTTCCTGTGGAAACTTTCCTGAAGACAAAATATACTTTGCTTTGGACACCATCCACATTGAGAGGATCTTTCGCATTTTCTAACTGCAGAGCACAAATCATCGTCCAACTCCTACACTTGAGCCAGGAAGAATACGTTGAATTTGTATCCAGCTGTTAGGCAAAAGGCCACATTCTCTGCAAATTAATCCGAAGCAAGCAGCGGTTGAACACAGCTGAATAGGGTGTCACTTTTTTCTATCACCTTTTTGCGCCGACATTAAGTGTTTCTTGCACATTAATCACCTCACTCCCGGTGACAGTGCAAGGAAATAAATGTGATCATTAGCCACAGAAAAGGGTGGAGAGAACTCAAGAAAACAGCTGCAAGAAAATATCTAGAGACGTGTGGGTGGTGCATTTAAATGTTTGTCTTATTTTCTTGGCTCTGTTCAAACTTCCAGAGGACATTTCAGCCTTATAATTGCAAAGTGATGTGGTCAAACATTTCATTGCAAACATCACCGAGAAGCAAATGTGAATGAAACTGTTGTGACTCTCAAAGTAAACTCTAAAAAAATCTTAGCAGAGTATCATATAAACAGACTGCAGCGTGCCACAGACTTTTCCCTACCCCAGAGGTAACCTAAATTGCCTCACTTTTTTTCTGAAGTCCGCAGAAAGGGCCTGACCCAAAATGTTACCTGTCCATTCCCTCCACATTGAGCCATTGAGCTCCCCCAGCCCTTTGTGTATTGTTCACGATTCCAGCATCTGCAGCTCATTGTGTCTCACATTTTCTCTTATCAGGACTTTCCATTTCAGGATGGGACCAGGCTCCCAGCTGTGGACTGCTTTCCACGCTGACTTGTTGTAAGTCCGATACCTACAGGTTGACAGGCGGTGCTGTAATCCCATGCGGCTCAGAGGTGCAGTCCATTGTTGCTGGCATTTGCCTGCATTCCTCTGAGACATCAGTAATCCAGTCACTTCAGCAGAGACTGTGGTTCAGTGGGAAGAGACTTCCTTATAATTATCTTACATTAGCTTTTTGTTGTCAAGTCTTTTCAGTTTAGTTTAGTTTTGTTTAGAGATACAGCACAAAAATAGGCCCTTCGGCCGACTGAGTTAACGCTTACCAGTGATCCCTTTACTCTAACACTATCCTATACACTAGGAACAATTTACAATTTTTACTGAAGCCAATTAACCTACAAACCTATATGTCTTTGGAATGTGGTAGAAACCGGAGCACCCAGGGAAATCCCATGTGGTCACGGGGAGAATGTACAAAGTCCATACAGACAACACACGTAGTCAGGTTCAAACCTGGGTCTCTGGCACTGTAAGGCAGCAGCTCTACTGCTGTGCCACCATTAAGTCTTAATGGATTTTAACTAACTCACTCTTATTTAATCAAATCTTTAATCATTTATGTGTTTTTAAAATAGTCATGCTAATTTTAATCGTACATAAATGTTTCTGAATGTCAGAAAGCTCGTCGGATTAGAAGATTTTGGTTGTGAAGAGAGAGTGGAAAGGCCAGGCTTGTTTTCCCTGCAGTGAAGGAGACTGAGGGGTGGCCTGATAAGAGTCTGTATGAATGTGAGAGGCACAGATAGGGTAGACAGTCAGAACATTTACTTCATGGTAGGGGTTTCAAAAACAAGTGGGCACAGGTGAGAAGAAGTTGTTTGAAAGGGATACATTTGATATCTGGAACACATTGCCATAGGAGGTGGTGGAATCAGATACAATTGACAATTTATGAGGCATTAAGACATTAAATAACCAAGGCATAAAAGGATAGACTCAATGTGGGAAAGCACCGTGGCGCAATGGTAGAGGTGCTGCCTTGCAGCGCCAGAGACCTGGGTTCAATCCTGACTACGGGTGGTGCCTGTACAGAGTTTGTATGACCACCCTGTGTCCACATGGGTTTTCTCCGGGAGCTCAAGTTTACTCCTGCACTACAGGTTTGTAGGTTAATTGGCTTTGGTAAAAATTGTAAATTGTCCCTAGCGCGTAGGGTAGTGTCATTGTACAGGGGTGATCGCTGGTCAGCACAGACCTGGAGGGCCGAAGGGCCTGTTTCCACACTGTATCTCTAAAGTAAAGTCTAAATGGGATCAATGTAGTCAAAGCATTTGTCTTAGATGTGGTGGACACTACTTCTGTGCTGGATGACACTAACATTAATTAAAACCAATTACAGACCTCAGACAGGTGAAGTTCCGCCAAATATTCTCCCGGTCAAAGCTTGTCTGCAGATGCCAGAGTCGGTCCTTCACGCCACACTGCCTGAGGCTTGGTAGCTGCTGGGAACTTACCGTCCATTCAAGTGTACAGTGGGCTAGTTAGCAATCAGACACTGGCCATGTGGAACCCATGACTGGTGAACAATGCTGGATCTAGCACGACCCTACTCATTGTGTTGTGTGAAAAGATTAAGGGCCTCATCCACCTTTTAACCAGGTGTCTCAAACTACCAAGCACGTGAAGAGTAGAACAAAAATAAGGCAAGATCTTATTGGGCAGTCACGGTGGCGCAGCGGTAGAGTTGCTGACTTACAGCGAATGCAGCACCAGAGACCCTGGTTCGATCCCGACTACGGGTGCTGACTGTATGGAGTTTGTACGTTCTCCCCGTGATCTGCGTGGGCTTTCTCCGATATATTAGGTTTCCTCCCACATTCCAAGAACATGCAGGTTAATTGGCTTGGTAAATGTCAAAATTGTCCCTAGTGGGTGTAGGATGGTGTTAACGTGTGGGGATCGCTGGTCGGCATAGACCCGTTGGACCAAAGGGCCTGTTTCCATGCTGTATCTCTAAACTTGTCAGTGAGCACACAAGAATACTCCACTGAAGGGTTAAGTGCAGGATGAAAGCAAAAATGTGCAGTCAGAATTCACTCCAGGAGGAATATAAAACAGAAAATAAGAACAGAAGAGGGCTAAATGACCTCTTGAATCTTCCGTGCCATTCTAAAACGTCTTGGTGGATCTGATCTTGGCATCAGCTCCACTTTCCTGTCTGTTTTCCATTAGCTTCGACTCATCTAAAGACCAAAAATCTGTCATTCACAACCTTGACTGGTTAGCCGTTCTTGGGTGGAGAATTTCAAATGAATGCAACCTTCTGGGAGAAGAAATGTCTCATCTTCTCTGCCTTAAATGGGCACTCCCTCACTCTGGAACTATCCCTCCAGACAGAAGGAGAAATATAATTCCTTGCCGAGAGAGCGTTTCGTGCTGCTGTGAGGCACTTGTTAGAAACACTATAAACTCAACATCTTAATTGAGAGTAGCAGGAACTTTGCAATGTGGTTTCTTTTTCACACAGAGGGTGGTGGGTGGTGGGTGGTGTATGGATCAAGCTGCCAGAGGAGGTAGTTGAGGCAGGGACTGTCCCAACATTTAAGAAACAGTTAGACAGGTACATGGATCAGACAGATCTGGAGGGATATTGACCAAATGCGGGCAGGTGGGACTAGTGTAGCTGTGACATGTTGGCCGGTGTGGGCAAGTTGGGCTGAAGGACCTGTTTCCACACTGTATCACTGTATCATTCTATGAGTCTATGACTCCATGGTGGAGGGAAATTTGGGAAGCTCCTTAATGAGAGCTTGCGTCCAACATTTGTTGTCCATTGAAGTGAACATTCCACCATGATTACTGGCCCTCTGTTACTATATTGACCTCCTTTTGCTTCCTTTATTAACGGTGACTATTGTGGGATATGCAAGGTTGACCACCTGGGATTCCAAGCTTTGCCAACATAAATCAGAAGGATTTAATTGAGGAGCAGCTATTGGGTGCTAGCCACAGAAGCAGATCTACATTCACATATTACAATCGCGTCACACACTTACATCTCTAATCTTACAGCAACATTCCTGGCTTTACCTTGCACTAAACATTATTCCCTTATTATGTATCTATACACTGTAAACATGGATAGATTGCAATCATGTAATGTTTTTCCGCTGACCGGATAGCGCGATGCAAAAAGCTTTTCACTCTACCTCGGTGCACGTGACAATAAACTAAACTGAACTGAAAAGCTACACAAAAATAGACACAAAAAGTTGGAGTCACTCAGCGGAACAGGCAGCATCTCTGGAGAGAAGGAATGGATGACGTTTCGGGTCACGGCCCTTCTTCAGCTACGCACCCTGGTGGGATGAAGGAGATTAGGAGGCATCTCTGAACCTGTTCAGGGAAGGGATTTCAGCAATTGCAATCCTCTATCCATCCCATTGCCTTATTTTATCAAAGACTAGAAGTTTCTGTTTTTAAATGACTAGAAGTCTTTGGAAGTCTCTTCCTCAAAGAGCAATGCCCCTGAATATATTTTAGGCAGAGATCGGTAGATTCTCGACGCGCAAGGGAGTGAAAGAATCCTGGAGTTGGTGGGAGTGCGAAGTTAAGCATACAATATTATCAACATTGATCTTATTAAATGTCAGAGCAGGTTTGAAATATTGAGCGACCTGCTCTTGCTCCAAACAGGCCCTTCAGCCTAAAGTGGCCATGCTGAACATAAAATAATTATGCCATGTTACACTAATTTCCTCGGCCTGCATGTGATCCATATCCCTTCATTCCCTGCATATCCATGTGCCTGTCCTGAAGCCTCTTAAATGCCACTATCATATCTGCCTCCACTCCCACCCCTGGTAGCACATTCCAGGCACCCAACACTATCTGTGTAGATAACTTGCCCCTCACACCTTGACGCTGTGCCCTTCAGCCTCTGACATTTCTACCCTGGGAAAAAGGTTTCTGACAGATTACCTGATCAATATATCTCAACATTTCATATACTTCTACCAGGTCTCCCCATAACTGATGACATTCCAGAGAAAACAATTCAAGTTTCCAAATAAGGGGCAGCTCTTTTACACAAAGGGTGGTGGGTATATGGAATGAGCTACCAGAGGAGGTAGTTGAGGCAGGTATTATCACGATGTTTAAAAGATATTTGGCCAGGTACACGGATAAGATATATTTAGAAGGTTTATGGGCCAAATGCAGGCAGGTGGTAGTGTAGATGGGGCATGTTGCTCAGCGTGGGCAGGTTGGGTCGTAGGCTTTTTTCCATGCTGTATGACTCCATGGCTCAAGGACTCTGTCTGTCCCGCCTCTCCCTATAGCTAGTATTATCTAATCAACGCAGCGTTCTGGTAGACGTCTTCTGAGTCCTCTCCAATGCCTCCACATCCTTTTGGTAATGGGGTGACAAGAACTGCATGCAATACTCCAAAGGCGGCCTGAACAAAGTCCTACAAGACTCTGCCACTTTCAGAGAGCAACACTGAATAGAATGATAAAGAAGCTGCATGGTACGCTTGTCTTCATCGGTTCACTGATCCTTTTAAAGCTTTAGGAATCCTACGACATATAGAACCACTCTGCCTGTCATTCCAATAGCGACTTATGCCCCTGTCCCACTTAAGAAACCTGAACGGAAACCTCTGGAGACTTTGCGCCCCACCCAAGGTTTCCGTGCGGTTCCCGGAGATTTTTGTCAGTCTCCCTAATGGTCAAAAGTGGTTTCCGTTCTAAAAATCGGTAATTTTTTAGTCGAAGCCGGTTGCGTTGCTAGTTGAAGGTGGTTGCTGGAGGACAAAAACCTCCGGGAACCGCAAGGAAACCTTGGGTGGGGCACAAAGTCTCCAGAGGTTTCCGCTCAGGTTTCCTAAGTGGGACAGGGGCATTAGTGGAATGCTCACCTTGATGCTTGAGATACATGCTGCAATAAAGAAGGCTTGCTGAACATGCCCAGCCCAGCATCGGGAGATAATTCAGGTAGGCCCTCCTTTATTTATTTACTTACCTGCTCTGCACAAAAGTTGCAAACCCCTACTCTCTATACTTTAGTTTAGTTTAGTTTAGTTTAGTTTAGTTTAGTTTAGTTTAGGTTTGGTTTGGTTTGGTTTGGTTTGGTTTAGTTTAGTTTAGATATAAAGGGAGGAAACAGGCCCTTCGGCCCTCCGAGACCATGCCGATCACCAATCACCCATTCACTATCTTATTCCATTTTTGCATCCACTCATTGCACTCTAGGGGCAATTTACAGATGGCCAATTAACCTACACGCCACATGTCTTTGGGATGTGGGAGGAAACCGGAGTACCGGGAGGAAACCAATGCGGTCACAGGGAGAATGTACAAATTCCACACAGACTGCACTTGAGGTAGCAATGTTACAAAATTTTGAGATTTAAAAAATCAAGTCTGCAATTTATCCCATCAGATAAAGCATAAAAAGACGTTTAATTTGCACCTAATTCACTTTCATATCTTCAGTATTAAAAAAGTTATGGCCATTTTCATACTCAGAAATTAGCATCTTGTTCCCCATTGCCTTTCCATTGACTCAAAAGCTGTGATCTAAGACAGTCAAAAGCCTATAATTTTCTTAAAAATTAAGGGAACTCAATGAAATTTTCAGTTATTATAGATTGAAGCATTCTGAAACAAATATAAAACAATCTTACTTGGATGACCTGAAATTAAAGCATATAATTAGTTAGTTACCCAATTGTAGCTAATTACAAAAGTCAATTACTAGATCTAACCATCAATCCATTTCTTAAGAAAAGATAAACATTTTAAAATTACCTAAGTGTCCGAATAACATTCACACAATAATTCACAATATAACATGATTTTTAAATCTCATTTTCATGAACTTATAGGCCAAATGGAAGGAATTTAGCGTTTAATTCCCTAAATTAATGACCATTTAAATCAACTTGCGAGTGGATTGGAACGTTGTGGTTTGCGGTGTTTAACCCACAGTCGGCAGGAAAAACACTGCCGGTTTGTATATTTTTTGTCCCCTTTTCGCAACATGAAAATTTGATTAGAGGCTTCCTAAGAAGCTCGTTTTTATGTAAAAATAAACCGTGTACCTGATTTTATCCCCTACGTAAAATCCTTCCCGTTGTCGGCGCTCACGGCTTTAGAAGATGATTTTTAACTTACTCTTGCTAATAAATGATCTAGCACAGTTTAAAAATACCTTCATAAAACAAATGTCGGAGCGATTTCTCTTTAGCAATGAAATCCCATGAGATGGATCGATTTGCCCTGTCTGGAGAAAAATGGCATTTTAAACCCACCCCCCTCTGAAAGGCGCCAAAGTCGCGCACACGGGGAGTGGCAGAACTGCAGCGCCGGTAAGTTTTGTAACATACCTACTTGAGGTCACGATGGAATCCAGGTCTCTGATGCTGTGAGCCTGCAGCTCTACCAGTTATGCCACTTTGCCATCCTTAAATGTAAAGTCTATCTACTAATTAGCACTAGTCTCTGTATCAATCCCTAGTCTATCCAAACTCATAATCCTTGGGTGATAGTCACAGCTCCCCTACTCCCCCAACCACACATCCAGATCCTCTGACTTAACCCTCTCTCCCTGGTTACACTCTGAGAATCCTATTCACCAGTGTTCTCGCCCCTGACCTCCAATGCGACTTATCCCCAATCCAGTCCGAGACATTACAATTCCTGCTGACACTCAGATCCTGCTGCATTGCCCTGGTTTACAGCTCCGGTCAGATCCTGAGACTCTCATCACCCACTCCCATTCACCAGTCTATGGTGCTCAACACCATTTTGCCCAAGGCACCAATCTAACCGTAAATCCAAAGGCAGACTCTCAGTCCCCACAAAACACATCCCTACACCTGGACTTAACTGTCCTTACCCTCTGCATATGCAAAATTGATCAACATTAACACTTTAGTTGAGAGAGTCAGTGTGGAAACAGGCCCTTCGACCCACCGAATCACGGCCAATCAGCGATATCTGTACACTAACACTATCCTACAGACTAGGGGCAATTTACAATTTTTACCAAAGCCGATTAACCTACAGACCTTTACGCCTTTGGACTGTGGGAGGAAACCAGAGATCCCAGAGAAAACCCACGTGGTTACAGGAGAACATGTAAACTCCATACAGAGCGCACCCATAGTCAGGATAGAACCCGGGTCTCTGGCGCTGTAAAGCAGCAACTCTACCGCTGCACCATCATGTCACCTCACTGACACTCATGTGAAGATCGGCACAAATTGCTGTCGTGACTCAATGGGTCAGGCAGCATTTTGGAAAAAAAAGAGATGCGGCCTGACCTGTTGAGTTCCTCCAGCATTTTGTGACTATCTACAGTATTTATAAACTGCATCTGCATTTGCAGTTCCTTTTTACACTTATGTGAATTGGATTCAAAAACAATGCACGGGTAAAGCCAACATGAATTGAAATGTCATCAACGAGAGACAGCTGTGGTATTTACATGACTGTAATTCAAAAAACATTGCGGAAATTAGCAATGTACTGGCCAAACGCACAGAACTGGGAGGCAGCTTCATCGGCTGGGTGTGTCTCATTGCTGGAATTTACTCCAGAGCCTCTCAGGACAGTCATCAGCTCAGATGTCCACATCCAGTGGTGGAGTAGTGCAATGTTTCTGCTATGTCTCATCTGTCCTGTGGGATACGCTTGGTGTGCCTCTACTCCATAGCAATCTAGCATGTCTTCATCAGAACAGGAAACGCCCACTTGTAGCTCTGAGTTTCGACTTGGTTTGAATGTTAGAAAGAAGAAAGGCACACCATATAGCACCATTTGGCCCATCGCGTCTATGCCAGCTATCAACCACACACTTATACTAACCCTATTTTATCTTCCCTACAGTCCCCAGGGTGACACAGTGACACAGACATCCATGACCTTCAGCAGCCGCCCCTCTGCAGCCATGCGCTGCGGTCAACATGTCAGCATGTCAGGATACCCCAGTCAAACACAGAGCTTTAGGGGGCTTTCCAAGGGTCGAGAGGTAGATTTGTGGACCGTTCACAGATGCCAACTTTCCCCTTCATCGCCCATTGTCACCATCTAGGGGGTTTCAATTGAATAAACACATCACACGCAAATACACGGTATTTTTCTCTCTTTCTCTCTCTTTCACTTTCTCCCTCTCTCTCTTTCTCTTTCTCACACACAGACATTGCTACGCTTTTCACAACTACCATTTGCCGCACCTTCTCTTACACCACCGTACACAGAAACATAAAAAGATAATTGCAGGAGTAGGCCATTCGGCCCATTGAGCCAGCACCGCCATTCCATATGATCATGACTGATCATCTAAAATCAGCACCCAGTTCCTGCTTTTTCCCCATATCCCTTGATTCCTTTAGCATAAGAGCTAAATCTAACTCGCTCTTAAAAACATCCAGTGAATTGGCCTCCACTGCCTTCTGTGTCAGAGAATTCCACAGATACACAACTCTCTGGGTGAAGACATTTTTCCTCATCTCAGTCCTAAATGGCCTACCCTTATTCTTAAACTGTGACCCCTGGTTCTGGACGCACACATCGGGAACATTTTTCCTGCATCAAGCCTGTCCAATCCTTTAAGAATTTTATATGTTTCTAAAAGATCCCCTCTCATACTTCTAAATTCCAGTGAACACAAGCCCAGTCGACCTATTCTTTCATCATATGTCAGTCCCGCTATCCCGGGAATTAACCTGGAGAACCTACGCTGCACTCCCTCAATAGCAATAATGTCTTTCCTCAAATTAGGAGACCAAAATTGCACATAACACTCCAAGTGCGGTCTCACCAGGGCCCTGTACAATGACAATAGGACCTCCTTGCTCCTAAACTCTCGCAATGAAGGCCAACATGCCATTAGCTTTCTTCACTGCCTGCTGTCCTTGCATGCTTACTTTCAGTGACTGATGTACAAGCACACCCAGGTCACGTTGCACATCCTAATCTGACACCATTCAGATAATAATCTGCCTTCCTGTTCTAGCCACCAAAGTGGATAACTTCACATTTTTCCGCATTAAACTGCATCTGCCATGTGTCTGCCCACTCACCCAACCTATCCGAAGTCACCCTGCAGCCTCGTAGCATCCTCATCACTGCTCACACTGCCACCCAGCTTTGTGTCTTCCTTAGTGAAGACAGAACCAAAGTACTCGTTTAACTGTACTGCCATTTTTTTGTTTCCCATTATAAACTCATCTGTCTCTGATTGTAAGGGACCTACATTTGTCTTCACTTATCTTTTCCTTTTCACATATCTAAAGAAAGTTTTGAAGTCTGTTTTTATATTCCCTGCAAGCTTTCTTTCAAGTTCTCTTTCTCGCCCCCCCCCCCCTCCCCTCTTAATTAACCCCTTAGTCTTTCTCTGTTGAGTTCTACATTTCTCCCAGTCCTCCGGTATGCTGCTTCCTCTGGCCAATCGCTAACTAATCCTTCATCATTACGCATTACCCAGTCTAGGATGGCTTGCCGGCTAGTTGGTTCTTCTACATATTGGTTTAAAAACCCATCCCGTATACATTCCAGGGAATCCTCCTCCTCAGCGCTGATACCAAATGGATTGGCCCAATCTATACGTAGATTAAAGTCACCCATGATAACTGCTGTACCTTTGCTACACGCGTCCCTAATTTCCTGCTTGATGCTATCCCCAACGTCCCGACTGCTGTTTGGTGGTCGGTATACAACTCACAAGAATAACTGACAAGAGGAGGTTGTTCCCCCCACCCTCCCCCCCACGTCTATTGATGTCTCCTCTGCCTTGCGGAGCTGGTCCTTAAAAAGAACAAAGGCTTTTAACTGACAAGATGCCTGGAGATAATAGCAGCTTGGCCTACTTGAATGCCCTGGGGCCGCACAGTGGTGCAGTGGTGGATTTATTGCCTTAGTAAATTCTCCCTATGACCACGTGGGTCTTCTCGTGCTAGTGTATTGGGTGATCGCTGGTTGGCGTGGCCTCGGTGGGCCGAAGGTCAACACCAGAGGTCAGAATCGAACCTGGGTCTCGAGAGCTGTGAGGCAACAGTAGTACTATGTAGACACAAAGTTCTGGAGTAACTCAGCAGGTCAGACAGACAGAGAACATGGGTTCTCCTTATGAAGAAGGAACTCGACATGACTCACCTTTTCACATTCTCCAGAGATGTTGCCTGACCTGCTCAATTACATTGAAACATAGAAACATAGAAAATAGGTGCAGGAGTAGGCCATTCGGCCCTTTGAGCCTGCACCGCCATTCAATATGAAAATGGCTGATCATCCAACTCAGTATCCCTTACCTGCCTTCTCTCCATACCCCCTGATCCCTTTAGCCACAAGGGCCACATCTAACTCCCTCTTAAATACAGCAAGAGGGAGTTAGATGTGGCCCTTGTGGCCAGCACTTTGTGTCCTTTCGTGTATTGACTGGCATCTGCAATTCTTTGCTTCTACAGCTGTGCCGAGTTGATAATGTGATCATTAGACTTTAGTGATACAGAGTGGAAACTGGCCCTTCGGCCCACCGAGTCCATGCCAACCAGCGATCACCCAATACACTGGCACTAGAAAACCCACGCAGTCACAGGGAGAACGTACAAACTCCGAGACAAAACCGAGGTCAGGATCGAACCCAGGTATCTGGTGCTGTAAGCCAGAAGCTCTACTGCTGTGTCACTGTACTGCCATGAGTTGATTCCTTGACCATGAGGCCAGCTGGCATTGTCAAACCCAGCTGGGCTATCGATGAGCGGCCTGGCTGACCTTCTTAGCAGCCTCCCCTAATGGCCTGTTGCCAGAAGTGTCACTACTGAGACACCCATGGAAACAGATGTTCAGCTGCTCAGCATCCTGTGGAACTAGGAAGGTTCATGAGTTTGTTGAAGCTGCCCTCTCATGTCTCCTGGTGTCAACAGACGGCATTCAAATGAGAGAAGAGCAAGAATTATGCGCAGAGACTTCTCGAGACCTTCCCCCTACCATCTGCATATGGAGCTTTGAGCTGTTATTTATGTCGGTACAAGCAGAATGGTGCGTGACTTGTGTCTGGGACTGGATTGAAGCCAGATGGGCTGATGTGGATCACAGCTGGAAACGTGCTGCCCTTTTTTGTGACTGCAATAGTTACACCCAAAAATATGGTGGGCATGTCCCTCCTGTTAATGCCCCGAATTAGCAGCTAAAGACAAAGAGCCACACAGTAATCACCCCACAGATACTGACAGTTTAAACATATTTTTTAATCATTCCTCATCAGACAGAGTGCAACATCTGATGGAAATCTCATTTGTACTATTGCAGATGTTGATGTTCACCCTGTTACAAAGAAGGGTCTCAACCCAATACATCAACTATTACTTTTCTCCAGAGATGCTGTCTGACCCGCTGAGTTGCACCAGAATTTTGCGTCTATCTTCGGTTCAAACCAGCATCTGCAGTTTCTTCCTCCACCCTGAGTTTAGTTCAGTTTAGTTTAGTATGGTTTAGTTTAGTTTAGTTTAGTTTAGTTTAGTTCATGGATACAGCAAGGAAATAGGCCCTTCGGCACACAAACTCCATGCCAACCATTGGTCATCCATTCACACTAGTTCTACACATTCGGGGTAATCCACTCTCTAAATGTTAGGGGTAATTTTATAGAGGCCAGTTAACCTACGGACCTGCACGTCTTTGGGATGTGAGAGGAAACCAGAGCACACAGAAGAAACCCACGTGGTCACAGCGCGGACGTGTAAAATCCACAGCACCTGAGGTCAGGATCGCGCCTGGGTCTCTGGTGCTGCAAGGCAGCAGCTCAACCACCTGCACCTTTGTGCCGCTACTTATTTTACCCTAGCCCTAGATTTGTGAGAACACCATGACAAGAGGGTTTGTCATGAGCGGAATCATTCTGTCCTCAAGATCTTTGGTGCATGCGTTTGAAGTCTTGTGTTGCTGGGCCAGACCAGCCCCAGGTCACACTCCACAGACAAGACTTAAGTTGAAAGATGTTGCAGAAGTGGATCTACTACTTCTCCACTACAATCGTTCCACTCCTTTCCTTGTGTATGATTGTACTCATGTATCGTATGATTCAGTGTAATATCCATGTAGATGGATAGCCAGCAAAGTAAACCATACTGCATGTGACAATAATAAGTCCAGAAGTCATAGGAGTAAAATTAGGTCATTCAGCCCATCGAGTCTTCTCCGCCATTCAATCATGGCTGGTTTACCCTTGCCTTCCAATCACATTTTCCGTACTTCTCCCCATAATCCTTGACACCCGTACTAATCAAGAATAATAAACTCAACTTAACTCTTTAAGCAGACTGCATGGTTTCAAATCCAATAATTGAAAATGATACATAATTATTACAGCAAATGATAAAAATTCTTAACAACAATAAATAACTCAAAAATAATGGAGTTGTTTTGATGCATGAGCTAAATCCAGTTAACATAATTAAAACTATTTGGACGGGGACAAAATCAATTGTCATCTTTATTCATCCACATGATAAAGTAGTTGGCTGAGCTCACATTTGCCATGAAACTCACAAATCATTGATTGCACTGCAAGTATTCTAAGACCAAGTAAGCAAAATGTACAATTTTTATTAGAATTGGATATATTTAACTGTGAAATGAGCTTAAACAAAATGGCGCAAAGTTATTCAAAATGGGAACCAAATTTGATAGTCACTTTTGCACGTTATAATGTGAGTGTGTTCTACTTAAGAAGATTGAAATTAGGAGCACATCTTTTTTGCTTTAACATCAAGTCAACTTTAGCTGTTCGATATATATTAAAAGATTGCGGTATGTCATCCATCTGATGGTTGATCATGTGCCAATAGAAAGATGTCTGTGTGATATTTTGAGTTATGGCTCACAGCTGGGTCATATTTCTCGAAGTTGGCACCAAACCAATATTCAACAGTGCAGTGTGAAAATTCAGCTCACACATAACCTGAGGAATTTTAAACATAATCCAGCAAGCACGTGCAAGTTAATTATAAGTGCAAGTACAACATTTGGGGAAAGGCAATTCCTTCAGTACGGACTTTGTTTTGGATATTTATTTATAAATGTAACCTACTTCATAAAAAAATTGAGATGGCTAATTTCAAATGGGTGACCACAACATTTTGCTACGGGCAAAACAAGTGCCGATTTACATTTGATTTCCTGACTAATGTGTCATGCGTACATTTAAGGAGTGAACTAGTTGCCCCTATATTTGGGTAGGCAGTTAATATGTGTGAAGGTATTCCATACCAAAAATATACAGAATAAACACTTCTCAATGTCAAACAGCGTGCAATACCACTTGCCGAATGGGCAAGGAGAAACAGCGGTCCGCAGGAGAAAGTGGCCCTACACTGCCCCTGAACCCTTGTTACCCCATCCTCATTATTGAAAGAGATCACTGGTTCCAAGAACATTTCTTGTGTATAGTTGTGGTTGCTACTGTGGCAAGAGTGTGGCAAGCAAAACAATGATGTTTGTCTCTTTCCCATCTTCTGTCCTGTGGTTTATACAACACCTGAGCTTGACATGGTCTCATATTCTGTAGGTTCCGAGTGTAGGACGGTACAGTGACACAGCGGTAGAGCTGCTCTCACAGCGCTCGTGACCCGGGTTCGATCCTGACCATGGTGCTGTCTGCGCGGAGTTTGTGTGTTCTCCCTGTGACCGCGTGGGATTTCTCCGAGTGCTCCGGTTTCCTCCTACATTCCATAGACGTACAGGTTTGTAGGTTAATTGGCTTCTGTAAATTGCCCCTGGTGTGTAGGATAGAACTAGTGTATGGGTGATCACTGGTCAGCATAGACTCAGTGGACCGAAAGGCCTGTTTCCACACTGTATCTCTAAACTAAACTAAATCACCCACCACCTCCAACTTTCAACTAAAAGAAGGTCCTCCGTGTCCTTTTCATGTTTTTCTCAACAAATGGTGCATTGGTCTGGATGAAATCAGATGTAAACAAGAACACAGGACTAGGAATAAGTCACAAAAGTCTGCCATGCTGTTCAATATACTAAATGTGGTTAGATGTAGAAGCAAGGAACTGCAGATGCTGGTTTACAAATAAAGACATAAAGTGTTGGAGTAACGCAGCATCTGTGGAGAACATCTCTGGAGAACTTTTGTTTTTAATAACTCCCATCGACCCATTTCATGAAACAATGTGCCTTTATTCAACACTCTCCTATTAATAGAACATCATGTTACTCCAATACTTTCAGTATTTTTTTATACAAGGTTAATCTACACCAGATCTCAAATCCTCTTTGCCAATTCCAAATCGCCCTCAGTTCCCTGATCTTCTAAAAATGTTCATGTTTTACCCTCAACAGCACTCTGGGATAATGAATTCTAAAGATTTGTTACCCTAAATATGAGTTCCACTATCTACGATTTATCACCCAATATTTGGAAATAAATTCCCATTTTAAATAACTCCCACCCCCTTTCATGAAGCAATGTGCCCTTGTTCAAGACTTTCTTACTGATGGAAACAGCTTAACATTTAACTTGTCATGCTTTCCTAGGATCTAATAAGTTGCAGTAAGATCACCCCTTATTGTTCCAAACTTCACAGAATTCAGGCCTGATTTTAGCTGTTTGTGTAAGAACAATTATCACAACTCCTGATAATTAGCCCAATGGACTTCTGGGCTGCCTTAAATGTGAGTGTACTCTACCTTGAATAAGAGGACCAGAACTGTACACAGCAAACACCACCTTTTCACCTTGGTTCTGATAAATGTTCATGCTTTTTTGCTCATGCTTATTTATTGGATTTGTCTTTGTGCACTATTATTGTTTGTTTGTTTTCTATGTGTACGTATTTGTGTGTGTGTGTGTGTGTGTGTGTGTGTGTGTGTGTGTGTGTGTGTGTGTGTGTGTGTGTGTGCGTGTATATGGGTGTATGTATATGTATATACTGTATACACACACTTAACTTTTTTTCTCGTTTATTATATTGTTTACAATGTACAACATTTACACATTCCGTGGTGCTGCTGCAAGTACGAATCTCATTGTTCTACCTGGGACATATGACAATAAAACACTCTTGACTTGACGATCTTTTCCTTCAGTAATTGCATGCCATTGATATTAACCTTTAAACCTAACTGGTGGTGAATAAATACTGCACTATTTTCTGAATGAACTTGTAAACTGTGAAGTTCTCCTTCCCAATGTTGCTTTGAAATACCAATGAAAATGCACTTGTTACTTGTTTTAGTCTTGAATCTGGAGGGTGTCAAAATGTGACCTTTCCTTTGACAACTGAAACAGTTTCCTGTTCTAAACTGGCAAGACGATGGTAAGTAGTGACTTTTGCATTGCGAGCAGATGACGAAATAGTCTCAATAATACACTGTTTTGAGGATCTGGACATTTGGCGGTTTTGTAGATCGGGACCTTTGATATGGACATTTTACACCAGTTGTGATGGATGAAATTATTCACATTTCTTAGATGTCATTTCAACAATTCTACCTGAGAGTTCAGATGTTTGCCGGTGGTTCAACTGCTTTGTGGTTTAGCAGCAGAGTGGGAATAAAGTGGGTCTTTTCTTGGACTCTGGCCACAAATATGGTGTAAGCGGTACATTCTAAAAGGCAATGCAGGATACTGTACATCTGAAATGAAAAAGTGTTCCTACTACTTGCTTTTGTCTTCACGTCCGAATCTAATAACTTTCATCTATTTTTATTGGTTTCAGCTTTAAGTAATCTTCCATATTTTCACATCTTTGAAGAAAACATTTTTTAACTTGCGTGGTGTGAGAAGACGTGTCAATGTTCGCTGTTCTTCTGACCCATTTTCCATCATGGATATTGGTTCATCATGTTTTTTAGATTTTCACAATATCACTTTCTTCAAACTCTAGAATATTGTTCATATTGACCAACTCTAGAACATTGGTCATACGTTCATAAACTCCCATTTAACAAGTAGTTTAGTTTAGTTTAATTTAGTTTAGTTTATTTAGTTTAGAGATACAGAGCAGAAACAGGCCCTTCAGCCCACTGAGTCCGTGCCGACCAGCGATCCCCATACACTAGCACTATGCTGCACACAATTTTACCAAAGGCAATTAACCTACAAGGTGAAATGTCTTTGGAATGTGGGAGGAAACCGGATACCCGGAGAAAACCCACCCGGTCATGGGGAGGACATACAAACTCCGTACAGACAGCAGTCATACTCAGGATCAAACTCGTGTCTCTGGCGCTGCAAGGCAGCAACTCTGCCACTGCACCACCATGCCGCCCAAATAGACAAAGAAGAGTCTGTGGATGTTGTTTATTTGGATTTTCAGAAGACCTTTGATAAGGTGCCACATGTAAAGCTGCTAAACAAGGTGCATGGTATGAGTGACTAGCTACTATCATGGATGGAAAATTGGCGGACGAGCAAAAAGCAAGGAATTGGAATAAAGGGGGCTTTTTCTGGTTGGCTGCCAGTGACTAATTGTGTTCTGCAGAGGTCAGTGTTGGGTCCACTACTTTTTTAGGTTTTATGCTTATTAGTTGGATGATGGAATTGATGGCTTCGTCGTCAAGTTTGGGAATGATACAAAGATAGGTGGAGGGTATGAAGCAAGATAGTCCAATGTTAAGTCAACACCACTCTCTATCACCATTGTAGCTTAATTTTACTTCGGAGTCACGTGAGTGACTACGTGAAGAAGCCCCGCCAGGCGCATGCTCGGCATTACGTCGACACATGTCGGTAGGAACGGGTTGCAGACCGCAGCTCCACCAGCGGTGAGTAACAAACCCGCAGGTAAGTGGGTTTGAAATTACTTCCTGGGTGTTTAAGCTCCAGGACGCTGGCTGGACTAGCCAGGAGGAGTTAGGGAAGTAAAATGGAGAGTACTGGGAAAAAAACCGGCGCGGGGAAAGCGCGCGTCGCGGGTGGAAGCACAGTTAAGATCGGGACTACAGATAAGTACGGAGCCGGTTCCGATACCGGTAGCCGTAGACCCAGCCGTAATTCAGCATTTAGATGCTCCACAGCCGCAGGCCACTGAGGGTACTCCAGTGGATAGAAAAAATAAAAGGATGTCTGTTAGGCCCGCAATATCAGACGAGTGTGATGAAGAAGATCCTCCAGACAGACGAGCCATGTGGCTCAGGATGGACCAAATGGAGAAAATGCTCCAAACAATAATCAACCAAGGGTCCAAAGACCCAGAGTATTCCCAGGCAGCCCCTGAGGGGGTTCCATATCATGAACATGGTGCCTTTACAACATGGGAATATGAACCTCCAGAGCCTTGTTTAGGTCTGGAAGAAGTCTCCTATGAGCAAGTCTCAGGAGTACCAGGGCGGCCGGAGACTGACCCTGAAGGTGGTGTTTCTGGTCATGAGTACCCACCACAGTACAAGAGTCAAACTCCAGGTGTACCAGATGTAGCACAATCCTTTGCTATACCAGAGGGGAGCGGTGAGGCCATGGAAGAAAACCTGGCAGCCAACATTAATTATTTGGTTTCTCACCAGCTTCAGGAGACTGTCATGGTTGAGACAGCAGACCTCTATAAAACACCTGTTAATTGTGCATCACTGAGGGTGCAAGGACAGGAAATACGGTTCCAGAGGGTCCTCAAGCTCATTACGGCTGGCATCACTGCTTTTGGGAGGCAGGTGGAAGGGCATACAATGTCCAAAATCCAAAAAGACATGTTGGCATTGTTTTGTAACTCTTATTTTGAGATTAATTGTATGAGAAAAATCGCCATTCGGCCCATCCTGCAACCAAGATTTGCAGGTCTGTGTAAATCAAGCAATGTTCAAGCACCAAATTATTTATTCGGAGAAAACCTGCCTAAACAAAGTAAATAAATCGATGAGGAGGCAAAGACTATCAGCCTCATGAAACCTTTCATATTTGGCCAAAGGAGACAATCTGGCTGGATGAGATGGGGGTTTGATTCAGGATCGGAAACAAGCAGAGGCATGGGTATGGTGAGAAGGTATTATTACCCATCACAGCCCAATGTCCATCCATATGTTGGAAGGGGGAGACCGTCACGGTCATTTGCTGAGTGAATAAAACTTTATTCTATCACAGAGGAAACTTCTGGGGAACCTCTGGTTGGTGGTAGATTGCAATTGTTTTATGATGAATGGTACTGTATAACATCTGATCGGTTTATATTAGATACTGTGTCAGGTGATATAATAGAATTTATGGAAGGAGTTGTTCCACCTGTACAGAATAAACCTAATCCGGTTTTGGTGTTTTCTGCACCTAAAAATTCTCAGGTAAAAGAAGTAAAAAAATTATTTGAAAAAGGGGTAATTGCAAGTACGGGGAATCATCCGCAACAATTTGTGTCAAATATTTTCCCCAGGCCAAAGAAAGATGGGGGTTGTAGAGTCATTCTGGATCTCACAAAATTGAATTCATATGTCCAGTATAGACATTTCAAAATGGACACATTCAACACTGCAAAGCAGTTGTTGTCCATAGGCTGTTGCATGGCTAATATAGACTTAAAAGATGCATATTATTCAGTGCCAATTCATCAACATTATTGCAGGTACTTGAAGTTTAATTGGATGGGTCAGCTGTGGCAATATAAAGCATTACCTAATGGGTTAAGTTCAGCTCCCAGGCTGTTCACAAAATTATTGAAACCAGCACTTGCATTGTTAAGGGCTCAAAATCACATTGTCATGGCTTATCTTGATGATATTTTAATTGTTAATGCCACTCAGGAATCAGCTGAAGAATCAGTTTCAGCAACTATAAGCCTGTTTGAAAGGCTAGGGTTTCTGATCCATCCAACAAAATCTAAGCTACAGCCATTGCAAACAATTGAGTATTTGGGGTTTGTCATTAATTCAGTTGCTATGTCAGTAACTTTACCAACAGATAAAGCTGTGAATATTACAAATGCGTGTAGTTGCCTTGCTGACAAACCTTATCCCTCCATCCGAGAAGTAGCTAGGGTTATTGGTAAGATAGTAGTAGCATTCCCTGCTGTTGAGTATGGTCCACTGCATCATAAAAATCTTCAAAGGGCAAGAGCACAAGCACTAAAAGAATGTGCAGGTCATTTTGATAGACCCATGCAGTTGCCAACGGAAACTTTAGCTGAATTACAGTGCTGGATTGGGAATGTTGCACAAGCTGCTAAAAACATTGTTATTCAGCAACCTTCAGTGGTATTGCAAACTGATGTGAGTGCTCTCAGATGGGGAGCTACAGACAAGGACACCAGCTGTGGTGGTAGATGGACTGTCTAAGAGGATTTAATTCTCCAAACATATGGTATTAATTATTTGGAGTTATTGGGGGCATTTTTTGGATTGGAAGCTTTATGTTCTACAATGAAGGACTTGCATGTTCAATTTCATGTAGACAATACCACAGCTGTAGCATATATCAATCACATGGGTGGAGTAAGATCAGTATCATGTGATCATCAGGTCAACCTGATGTGGCATTGGTGTGTATCTAGGAATATCTGGCTTTCAGCTATCTATCTCCCAGGGAAAGACAATGGTGTGGCAGAAAACAGGTCACGAAAGTTCAAAGACAATACAGAATGGATGGTAAATCCACAAATTTTCAAAAAGATTGTCAGTCGGTATGGTTTACCAGATATTGATCTGTTTGCGTCCAGATTAAATCACCAGTTGCCTAAATACGTCTCATGGGAGCCTGACCCAGGTGCAGTAGCATTGGATGCATTCTCGCTACATTGGGGAAATATGTTCTTCTATGCTTTTCCCCCATTCTGCCTGATTATGCAATGTCTCATTAAAATAGAGCAAGACTCCGCCACGGGTGTTTTGGTGGTTCCAAACTGGCCTACGCAGCCATGGTTCCCATTGATGCTTAGAATAATAATTGAACCATTTATGACGATTCCCAGCTCCAGTGATTTGTTGGTACAACCAGTGACAGAACAAGTTCATCCATTGCATGATCATATTAATTTGTTAATCTGCAGGTTCTGACCAGACCATTACAAGGGCTTGGACTGTCGGATAGGACCATGGATGTCATAACTGCAGCTTGGAGAGATAGCACTAAGAAACAATGTATGTCTCATATAAAGAAATGGGAAGCTTTTTGTATTTAGTCAGATGTATTTTATCAAACTGCAAACATATCAGATGTATTGGAGTTCCTTGCTATGTTGCATTTTGATCAGCACCTCAGTTATAGTGCCGTTAATAGTGCTTGTAGTACTTTGTCTTCCTATTTACGACAATTTTCAGAACATCATCGGATCTCATCCATTAACATCCCGATTTATGAGAGGGATTTTTAATAAAAATCCTCCCAAAACCCAGATATACAGAAATTTGGGATGTCAATATAGTTCTCACATTGCTTCAGCAATGGGCTCCAATTATGTCACTGTCTTTTCAGAAGTTAACATTTAAAGTGGTAATGCTCATGGCATTAGTGTCAGCACAAAGAGTACAAACATTGCAAATGTTACATTTAGATTGTATGCATTTGTCTGCAGATAACATTACTTTTTATGTTTATGATCTAATCAAACAAAGCAGACCGGGGAAGTCTGGAACCAAGGTAATCTTTAAAACATACCCCGCCGACTAAACATTGTGTGTGGTTAAGCATCTGACTCAATATATTGAAGTAACCAAGAGTCTCCGAGGTTGTGAGACAGCAATGCTTATTACCCATAAAAGGCCATATAAAAAAGTGCCAGTACAAACTATTTCTAGATGGTTAAAACAGGTTTTGGATTTAGCTGGAGTAGACACTGATGTGTTTAAATCTTACTCCACCAGGGCAGCGTCCACATCTGTGGTGAAGGCACAGGACGTGCCACTAAACCAAATTATAGAGGCCGCAGGATGGTGTAAAGAAGAAACATTTTCCATGTTTTACAATAAACCTGTTCTCACGGTGCCAGGGTTTGGACACGCAGTATTGGGTTCTGTTTGATTGTTTGCTTTCTTTTATATAATGGTTTCATATCTTTTGTTGTAATCTCCCCCTGGGATATAGGGGTTATTACTTTTCTTTCTTTTTTATTATTATTAAAATACTTATTGCATAATTCAAGCAATGTTCAATAATATTATTTACTCACTACTGTGTCAACTGAAGCAGTGTGTCGTATGGAATGAATCTACGGCATGAAAATCACAGAGCTTCAAAATCTTCACGTAGTCACTCACATGACTCCGAAGTAAAATAGTAAGATTAAACGAGAACTTACCTGTTCGAAGTTTGATCTTTATTTTATGAGGAGTTACGATGAGGGATTACGTACCCTCCGCTCCCGACCCTCATAATCTAAACGATCATCTGGTAGTTCTAGTCTTGTGTGAGCCTTACTATCTTACTTCAGCTATTGGATCTGTGTTTTTCACGCCGTTGCTTTGATGTATGCCGAGCATGTGCCTGGCGAGGCTTCTTCACGTAATCCCTCATCGTAACTCCTCATAAAATAAAGATCAAACTTCGAACAGGTATGTTATCGTTTAATCTTACTATTACACTCTGCAATATTGTTGGTATGTGTAGGGATCATCACTAAAGAGGATTATATATGCATGGTCACAGATAGTCACTGCATTCAATTAGTTCTGGTGGACCAAAAGCAACTCAAACCTTCCAGGCAAGAATCTTCAATATCCTCCAAGAAACCTGAAAGAAACATAATCTCTTCATTGTCAACAAGTAATGCATTGAGGCATACGCAACATAGATGCAATCAAAGCAGAAATGTATTTACAAGGAAACATAGCAGAGTCTAAATTCTTTAATTTCTTGGTGCAAATCAAACATAGATGGGGAAGCAAGAATTTAAAATGTTCAAAAGGATTGGGGGATAAATACAGATGTAGATACAAAGTAAACAATGTGTTTCATGCTTAAAGATACATCATAAATATGGTTTTATGGACTTCCTGCTTTGCTTAATATTATTAACATGTCAAGGGTCAGTATATTATTTAATTGTACAATAGTTTTACTATTCAGCCCAATCCTGATGCTTAAAACTGAAGCCACCTCATAGGAGAGCCAATGGGAAGCAAATTCCAGCAAGCGTGACACGGTGGCACAGAGGTAGTGTTGCTGCCTTGCAGCGCCTGTAGATCCGGGTTTGATCCTGACTACGGGTGTTGTCTGTATGGAGTTTGTACATTCTCCCTGTGACCATGTGGAGGTTTGTAGGTTATTTGGCTTGGTATAAGTGTAAATTATCCCTAGTGCGTGTAGGATGGTGTTAATGTGTGGGAATCGCTGGTTGGTGCGAACTCAGAGGACCGAACGGCCTGTTTCTGAGTTGTATCTCGGAATTAAACTATACCTTCCTCTTTGGTACTTGAACATTGGTTCCAGCCATCTTGGTTGTGTTAATAACATTGTAGCTTTGTGCCTTAACTACTCATTGTAATAAAATACTGAGTGGCAATTAAGAAAGATTTGTGCATTCATCATATGCCCTGACTTATTAACTGCATTGTCACCAATATTATCAAAGGTTTGGAGAGAAGGCAGGAGAATTGGCTTGCGAGGGAAAAATAGATCAGCCATGATCGAATGGCAAAGCAAGCTCAATGGGCCGAATGGCCTAATTTTGCTCATTTGTCTTTTGATCTTTGATTATCCAAAGATATTTTGCACCTCCATCCCCTTGTAATATTAACACAAATGATTAGTTTTAGTGAAGATGCCACTGCTAAAGCATCAAATCTGCAGATTCAGTATGGCAACTTAAAATTAAATCATGGGGATGTTGAATGGGTTATGGTGCATGGTGCAAGCTCAACACTTTTTTCTGTTTATCTGGAGTTGCAATGTCTCTTTTTCCTTCTTTGAGTACTGCAGGTTTAGAAGGTCACGTGTTCCTAAAGGGCCTGTCCCAGCAGCATGCAACTCCATGCGATGAGCGCGACCTAACGTGGTCGCTTGAGCCATCCGGCGTCGCGGGGCCGGTCCCACTTCGATCGCCGGAGCCGTGCGGAATTGTGCAGAGTTCGTCCCGACATCGCGCGGGGCTCCAAAAAACTGACCATGTTCAAAAATTCCGCGCGGCAACAGCTTGTCGGCTCGCAGTCGCCTCTACGCATTACACACCGCCTCGACTTCGTGCCTCCGTGACCCTCTCTGTAGGTGCCTCTGTGACCCTCTCTGTGTGTGCCTCTGTGCCCCTCTCTGTGTGTCCCTCTCTGTGTGTCCCTCTCTGTGTGTCCCTCTCTGTGTGTCCCTCTCTGTCCTGGCGAACTTACCTTTAAGACTTCGCTCCAAGTTCGCCTCACTTTGCGCCGCGTTGCGCCACTCACCCGACCTCCGCGCGGCCCCCGATGCCGGTTTGGTCGCGCTCTTCGCATGCAGGCGCATGCTGTTGGGAACGGCCCTGTACAGGGATCACCCGACCTCCGCGCGGCCCCCGCTTCTAGTTTGATCGCTCAAATTCGAACTCTTTGTCAAAAGTATGTCTCAGTTTAATTAGAAAATCCTTCATAGTCAAAACAGGACATGGATTTGATCTAGTATATCAGTAATGAGTTCTTGCAGAGATGTAGCAAAGTACAAAACAGTTTTACACTCAAGCTCCTACTCAAAATTATTTCTTTATCCGGTAAAAATTAACAGTACTTTTCCTCAGAGTTGTGTGTAATTAATCTAAACTGATTACCTCATTTAAGGACATATTCTGGTTGAGGGGGCTGTTACTTTTTGGGGATAAATATGTAGAATGCAGCTGCAAACGTAAAGATTGGGTATTATCTCAATATTGGAAAAGTGGAAACCTATTAACAAAATTACCTTGAACCTATGATTAAAAAAAACTAATAGTTCTGAAATTAATAATTGAAGCATTTTCTGAGCAAAAACATCAATTTTTCACTTCCTTTAGAAACATTACTCATGCACATTTACTCTCCGATTTTGAGTTTGGGCACAGACGTCTGCACTTGGAATGAAATTTGTAATTAAGGAACATATTTGACAATAATCCAAATATCTTTTATTCGATCCAACTGTATACTTTGTCAAAGCTTTCATCCTTGATTGCTTCTAATAACTGTTTCCTTTGACTTACAGTATCCAAACCCTTTGGCTAACTGGATGCCTCACATCCCCCAGTTACGTATTTTGCATCGCATTCCCGATGTATTATAAATTGATGATAGCTTGCTTCATGTCAATTACTTCCTGGCAAGATGTCACAAATTCAGAAATTATTTTTCTGCAAATGTCTTATTTTCACAGAAGGAACAAAATTGTAGAACTAAGGGAAAATGATATGTGCGTAGGACTTTTTGAATAGTCCTTTTCTCAAAATTAATCTGGTACAGCACAACGGGCAGGAATTTTTGTGATTCTATGAATTAACTCTTGAGTCACAAAGTCAGAATAAGTAATTGCTCAGTTTAAGTTCTTTCTGTTGCAATGAACTAAGCACAAATAAAGAAGGCTTCGACCCAAAACTTCATCCATCCACTTTCTCCAAAGATGCTGCCTAACCTGCTCAGTTATTCCAGCACTTTGTGTCTATCTTTGGTCTAAACCAGCATTTGCAGTTCTTTGTTTCTATATATTTGAATGTTTGTGCTAAACATCTGTTGGAGAATTGGTCACCTTTTGCACTCATCTCCCAATATTTGGTCCATTGAAC
The DNA here is from genome assembly GCA_035221665.1 of Okamejei kenojei. Lineage (NCBI taxonomy): Eukaryota > Metazoa > Chordata > Chondrichthyes > Rajiformes > Rajidae > Okamejei > Okamejei kenojei. The sequence goes on from CM069153.1 coordinate 20,320,080, forward strand.
TTAATGAAATCACATTTTAGGAGGGTCTGCAACAATTAGCTGATACTAAAGCATAAATGTTGTTCTTGTCACCAAAAGTGAGTTTTTGTCTGATATAAGTAATCACATCCACTTATTGTTGTCATAAACTCAAAGGTAAAATCCCATACAACCAATTTTATGCCACTTCAGTCAAAATATTATCAAGGTTTCATAAGCATAGAATATGGAATAATACAGCAAAGAACAGGCCTTCTGGCTCACAATGTCTGTACTGAACATGATGCTAAGTTAATCTCCTCTTGCCTGCACGTGATTCATATCCTTCCATTCCCTGCATATCCATGTGTCTATTTAAAAGCCTCTTACACACCACGATTGTATCTGCCTCCACCGCTCCTGTCACAGTTTGTTCGATGCACCCATCACCCTTTGTTTAAAAAACATGCCCCAAGCATCGAAGAGGCTGACATTAGGTTTTAGCAAGTTAAGTCCATTGTGTTCATTTACATAGGATTGCACGTTATTTAGGAGCGACACAGTGGTACAGCAGTAGATTTGCTGCCTTACAGCGCCAGAGACCCTGGTTCGATCCTGACAACGGGTGCTGTTTCTGTGGAATTTGTGCATTCTCCCTTTGACTGCATGTGTTTTCTCTGGATGCTTCGGTTTAATGATTCAATGATACTTGTTATTTGTTTATGCATATAATACACAGAGTATGTAAAGAGTCACCATGTGTCTGGCACCAAGAAAGTTACAAAGGTACTCATTGGTGTTCAAGCCAAGAGAGTTAGAAAGGTACTCATTGGTGTTCAAAGTGTCCGTCCTTGTTCTTGGTGAGCTTCGTCACATATGAGACAGATTAAGGGGGGGGGGGGGAGGGGGTAGGTCAGCATCTTTCCATACCTGACAGACATTAATGAACTAGAACAGGGCAGCACAGTGGCACAGCTGGTAGAGCTGCTGCCTCACAGTGTTAGCGGCACTGGTTCGAACCTGACCCCGGGTGCTGTCTGTGTGGAGTTTGCTCACTCTCCCTGTGACCACATGAACTTCCTCCTGGTGCTCTAGTTTCCACTGACATCCCAAAGACGTGCGGGTTTGTGGGTTAACTGGCCTCAGTATATTGTCCTTAGTACGTAGGGAATGGATGCAAAAGTGAGAATGGGTGCCCGATGGTCAGCATGGAGTTGGAGGGCTGAAGGGCCATGCTTTGCGTTTAGGTTTGGATTTATGTTTATTATTGTCATGTGTATAGAGGTACAGTGCAAAGCTTTGTTTAGTATGCTATCCAAACTGATCAGATATACCATATGTAAACACAATCAAGTCAAGCCAAGTCAATGGATGGAGCAAAGAGGATGATACAGCGTGCAGAGTGTAGTGTGCACCAGGTATTTAATTTACAAGACTTTGCTCACCATTGTTCAGCCAATATTTTAAATTCTCCACCTGCTTTGCCTGTGCATTAGATTAGACATAGGCAGTCCTATGACTAAATTACAATGTTAATTTTCACTGCACTACAGTCTCGTTCCAATGTTAAGTCATCACATAAATATCACTTCAGTTTTCTGCAATGATGTAATTGCAGCAACATGATTCCAAGTATTTATCCTTTCACAAAGTTTTAACAACTGAGACTGTAGGTCAAACAATCATTTTATTGCTTTGGCGCATGCACATGACTTAATACAAATTAAATAAAGGCTATTAATAGCTTGCAGCCATGTAAATGCGGAGCTGAAGATTCGCTGTAACATTCTGCTCTATTTTGATTAGATCCTTCTGATTTTCCTTGGTCCTGAAGCATCTTTTAGTTTAGTTGAGAGATACTGCATGGAAACAGGCCCATCGACCCACCAGGTTCATACCAATCACTGATCACCCGTTCACACTAGTTCTACAATATCCCATTTTCTCATCCACTCCCTACACACGAGGGACAATTTACAGAGGCTAGTTAACCTACATACCCGCACGTCTTTGTGGGAAGAAACTTGTAGTACACAAAGGAAACCTATGAGGTCACAGGGAGAATGTGCAAACTCCACATAGATGACATCCTTGGCACCGTGAAGCAGCAGCTCTACCAGCATTATCAGAAAGACCATGTTGTGCAATGAAACGATGTAACACTTGTCAATGCTCTGACTGCAGGCTGCATACCAGCAATGGTTCTTCTCCTTAGAACGAAGGGGCACCTGGTGAGGTGGGGTGGGTGGGCGGGGGAGGGGGGGTGCTGCTGCAAAATGTGGCAGCAGGCAGTAGATAGGGCCGGTGAACTTTTGTAACTTTGGCGGCGCCAAAATGTGGCGCCACTTGTGGACAGCCTAGGTGAGGTCTGCTATAGGATTTCACCAGGTTTGTATGGAAAAACAAAGTATTTCACCTTGGTACATGCGATTATACAGTATCATCAAGAGGCATTCAAAGGTCTAGTCTTTGGGTCAAGCAAACTCCTACGTGGAAAGCTGCCTGGGACAGGGCAGAGCAGAGGATTATGAAACAAAGAGAGCATGGGATTCCAATGACGTCAAAAGATGGTAGCACGTTGTAAATATTGACATTTGTAAATTGTTAAAATAACTTAATCTTGGCATAATTTAGATGGTTCATTGGTTTGATTGTATGGAATCATTTTGTGCCATTCTATCATGTATTTAGTTGATAGATACTGATTAAAACAGCACCAGGTAACTGTGTTCGATCATGACCTCTGCTGCTGTCTGGAGTCTGCACGTTCTCCCTGTGCCCATGTGAGTTTCCTTTGGGTACTAAAACATCCCAAGGACATGCGTTTTTTTGGTAGGCTAATTGACCTCCGCAAATTGCCCCTCTTGGGTAGGGAGTGGATGCAAAAGAGGGATAACATAAGACTAGTGTGAAAGCGTGATCGATAGTCGGCACGGACTTTGTGGGCCAAGGAGCCTATTTTCAATACTGTATCTCTCAATCAATATGCCAACATACATATGTATTGTCTATGAGTATGATGAGTCATACTGAGACTGTAGAAGGGTCCCAACCTGAAATGACAGTCGCCAGCAGTCGCTAAAGAAATCGCCTAAGTGGGACAGGCCCATTACTCCAGAACTTTGTGTCTTTGTTTGTAAACCAGCATCTGCAAATCCTTGTTTTTACATGTGTATTTATCGGGATTGGATTATACTAATGCAACAATACTTCAAAGCATATTTTTGGAAATTCAAGCAAGCATCCCAGAATGGAAACATGGCGGATGCGCAGATGCCTGTGATGAGCTTCCAAAAACAGCCACTGTAAACGCATTCAATTTTTTCTGGTCATCTGGACGAGATAAAACCGGAGGGAAAAGAGTGATCTGAGTGACTGTCATTTTTCAGTCGCGTTTAATTCAATTGGTTTCATATAACAATGGAATTCAACCACAAAACTCCATTCTTCAAAAAAAGTAATTTGAAGAGCATCCAAGTAGTACAAAGGTCAACTAATTCAAATAGTGCTTATGTTGTCACATGGTATCTGCCAATATATGCAATAAACTGACTGATCATCAATCAACTTTATCTTATACCCGTTATCCTGTATTTGTCCACTGTGGACTGGATAGACAAAAAGGCTTTTCACTGTACCTTGGTACACGTGACAAGAATAAACTGGACTAGATTAAACTATATCATGCAAGGTCATGAACTAGGTTTTTTGTCTTCCGCTAATTGTTGCGGACTGTGGAACTCCGAACAGGCATCAAGCACCTGCAAATAGAATTGGACAAGTATGAGAAGAATTTATAACATTATGGCACTGGTATTAGGACCCATGCAAGAGTTACATCAAAGATAGGCACAAAATGCTGGAGCAATCCAGCGGATCAGGCAGCCTCTCTGGAGAAAAGGAATTGGTGACATTTCGGGTCGAGACCCTTTATCAGACTGAGAGCCAGGGAGGGGGAAAATAGAGGTATGGGAAGGTACAGAACAAAGCAGAGCCTGCATCGATGACTTAGAAAAGGTGGAGCCCACAATGGTCCATTGTTGACTGGGGACGAGTGTACTCATTCATTAATTTCACCATTTGTATTCCTTCATTATCACCTCGTCCCCAGTCTGATGAAGAGTCTCGACCCGAAATATCACCTATTCCTTTTCTCCAGAGATGCTGCCTGACCCATTGAGTAACACCAGCATTTTGTATCTATCATCAGTGTAAACCAGCATCATGCAGTTCCTTCTTCTACAAGAGCTACCATCATTTAATCGATGAAGCTGTTCAATCTGTCCTGAGAAGGAGCGAAGGCTGTGGGAGGTGAGGGGACGGTGGGTTCGCAAGTCCAGGTGTCGGTGGGGTGGGCCACTGGAAGCCCCCTGCAGCAACTGAGGGATCGAGTGGGACGGGCGGCACTAGAGGCCCCTTGGAAGACTAGCACATGGATCGGATGCGGCCTATAGCAATACCTAGTGGTGGAGTGACGGTGGAGGACCTCAACAGCATCGCCAGGCCAGGCCGATCTCTGAAACCTGACCCTGAGCCGCTGCCAGGGCAATGGGCCTTTAAGGCCTAGACAAACTCTACATTTTTTAAGAATGTGAAACTTGAAGGGTACAAAATGGCGTTGGAAATGTGCTGACTCTTTGTGCACTATCTTGGTGATTTTTGATCTACTGTTCTTATACTACAATCGTTGCACTTATGCATGACTGTGCTTATATATAATAAGATTTTATTGAACTGTATGCACCACAATGAATTCCACTGTGTCACACTACATGTGACAATAAATTACCAGTGAACCATTGAAGGAGGAGATAGAGAAGGCCAATAGGCCAATATTTTCCAGTATATTCAGGAAGCAATTTTGCTAAACGAACCTAGGTAATGAGCAATTGGACATAAATGTATTCACACACTACATTCTTTGTGAGCTACTGGTCCCAGTGGTGAATAATATTTATCAGAATTTATGATGGGTATATTAGAGGGAAACTGATGCTAATTATAGCATTGAATCAAATGGTTCTGTGTTTGGATACCTGAGCTATACATAGTACACGGTAGTAATTTCAATAATTGTGCAATGTTCCCTGTGGACCAAACTTTGGACTTTGGACTTGGAACTTTTTCTTTGTAAACAGTGCCAAAATACGGCGACTGTGCATTAGTGGGTGTGCAAAAGAATTTCACTGTGCTGTGCACACATGACAATAAAGGACCATTGAACGTAATGTTTATCCCGTTACATTGTGCTACAGATATGTACCTTACTCTTAACAAAAGCTGCACCAGTCTGAAGAAGGGTCACGACCTGAAATGGCACCTATCCGTGTTCTCCAGAGATGCAACCTGACTCACTGAGGTACTCCAGCACTTTTTGTTATTTTTTTCTGTGCATAGAAAATCAGGACGAAAGACCAAAACAGAATGGAAGTCCTAATCTTCAACCTTTAGTCAGAGGGTGGAATTAATTGCCATAGAAGGTTGTGGAGGCCTAGCCAATAAGGCAGAGATTGACAGATTCTTGATTAGTATGGATGTCAGGGGTTATGGGGAGAAGGCAGGAGAATGGGGTTGTGAGGGAAAGATAGATCAGCCTTGATTGTGTGGCATAGTAGACTTGATGGGCCAAATGGTCTAATTCTGCTCCTAGAACTTATGAACATATGAGCATATGAACTAGATGTGGTCGCCTCGTAGCGTGCACCACCAGACACAGGAACAGCTTCTTCCCCTCTGCTATCAGACTTCAGACAGGTCATTCCATAAGATAGGGTACTGTCATGATTCTCCAAATGACCTAATTGTGAACATTGGACATTTTATCTGGTATGGTTACCTTACAATGGTGAGAACTATGTTCTGCACTCTGTATCTATCTCTTTGCTCTACCTTTTGTACAAGTTTAGCTTGATTGTATTAATGTGTAGTGTTATCTAATTGGATTGGATCGCATGCAAACAAAAGCTTTTCACTGTGCTTTTGTACACGTGACAATAAAAAACATAAACCCAAACCTGAAACTAAACCGAGCATTCTGTTAGGCGGCCAATCATTTTTCTATTTGGATTAGATGGCCATTAAAAATACAAAATCTGCATTATTAGGAAAACATTTAGGATCATTATTAGGATGAGTGTTTAATGGCACTGGGACTGTACTTGCTATAGTTTAGAAGAATGAGGGGGGACCATATTGAAAGGCCTGGATAGAGTAGATGTGGAGAGGATGTCTCCACAAGTGGAAGAGTCCAGGACTAGAGGTCATAGCCTCAGAATTAAAGGACATTTCTTCAGCAAGGAGATGAGAAGGAATTTCTTTAGTCAGAGGTTGGTGAATCTGTGGAATTCATTGGAAGGCTGTGTAGGCCATCAATGGATATTTCTAAGGCAGAGATTGATAGCTTCTTGATTCAGGGGTTTATGGGGAGAAGGCAGAAAGCAGGACAATAAAGGGGTTAGGAGGGAGTGATAGATCAGCCATGATTGAATGGTGGAGTAGACTTGATGGGCCGAATGGCTTAATTCTACTCCTATCACATGAACTTCTGAAAAAAAAAAATTAATGTTGTAATAAAAGAGCATTGGTTTTACAGATTTCGTTCCTCACACACCATCCATTCTCTACTTCAATGTTTTATTTATGCAGCCATTTCACTCAGTGCTTATGTGCAACATAAACTATCTCAACCAAGACTGCTATGGTAGACCACATCCTGTGTCTTTGTTGGCATTCTGGCTTCCCAAAGTTTGAAAATATCTTGCTGCTGGAAGTAAATTATAGTTCTGATAACAACCTGTTTGGGAGACTGGAGCCAATACCACAGTTACTGAATCCTCTGAGTCATAACACAAATCTTAAGAAGATCTACCAATTTCTTCCAAGTACCCAACAATATACTTGGGGTAGCAAAGTGGTGCAACTGGCGGAGCTGCTGCCTCAGAGCGCCAGAGACCCAGGTTCGATCCTGATCTCGGGTGCTGTCTATGTGGGGTTAGCATGTTCTCCTCGTGACCATGCAAATTTCCTCTGGGCGCTCCGATATCCTCCACATCCTGAAAGATGTGTCAGTTTTGTAGGCTAATTGGCCCTCTGTAAATTGACCCTAGTGTGTAGGGAGTGGATGAGAAAGTGGGATAATATGGAACTAGTGTGAACGGGTCGGTGTGTGGACTCGGTGGGCCGTAGGTCCTGTTTCTATGCTGTCTCTCTAAACAAAAAATAAACTAAATGAGGCTTTGTGATTGAATAAATGTGGCTGGACACCATGAGTACCTAATTTCTATTTCTGAAGAAAATGAAGAATATTTATTGGGTGAAAATTAGAAAATTGTTTGGAATGTAATTTTCAATGCCTTCTGTCCATGTTTTGATCTCTTTAATACTTTTTAAGGATGATGCAGGAATTAGTATGTGTTCTCTCTATCAGAAATGCAAACTCTTCACATATGAGTTGCCCATGACATGCTGGTGGATCCTTGCTTCACTAATACATTATGTCATGTCGTGGATGGCTCGATTGTAATCATGTATAGTCTTTACGCTGATTGGTAAACACACAACAACATTTTCATTGAACCTCGGTACACGTGACAATAAATTAAACTAAACTAAACCTTAATTCAGAGGGTAGTTAATCTGTGGAACTCATTGCCACAGAGAACTGTGGAGACCAAGTCAGTAGATATTTTTAAGGCAGAGATAGACAAATTCTTTGGTTAGGACGTGTGTCAAGGGTTATGTGGAGAAGGCAGGAAAATAGGATGAGGAGGCAGAGATCAGCTATGATTGAATGGTGGAGTAGACTCGATGGGCCGAGTGGCCTAATTCTACTCCTATAACTTGTGAACTTGTGAACTTGTAAACGAAACTATGTTATCCCTCCAAAGCTGTGCTGCACCGTGTACCTGGAGGGTGAATCCATCAAACAATTACATACATAACCACATTTAAAAGATATTTGGACAGGTACATGGATAGAGATATGTGCCAAATGCAGGCAGGTGGGGCTAATGTAGAAGGGGCATCTTGCTCGACATAGACAAGTTGGGCCGAATAGCCAGTTTCTGTGCTGTATGATTCAATTGCTCTATGAACTCACTGTTGTTGCAAACCACCATGGCTGGTTCCGGATTGCCACGGCCCCCTGGCCCAGGTCATGCTTTTATCTAGACCCACATTTCAACCCAGCTATTCCTTGTTGGTGAGGGGGCAGTGATGGGCAGTGATGGGCAGTGAGGAGGGGTGAGATATAGTGAGGGCCAATGAGGCGCAGTGAAGGGAGGAGAGTGAGGGGGGAGTGAGGGGCAAGTGGGGGCAGTGATGGGCAGTGAAGGGGAGTGAGGGGCAATGAGGGGGGAGTGAGGGGCAATGAGGGAAGAGTGAGGAGAGAGTGAGGGGGGCAGTAAGGGGGAGTGAGGGGGGAGCGAGTGGGAGTGATGGGGAGTGAGGGGGCAGTGGGGAGGTATTGGGGGAGTGATGGGGTTCAGAGTAGGCAGGAAGTGGGGGAGTATGAAGATAGTAAGGATAAGAACTGTGATTTTTTGTGTCTTCAAACATGACTAAAAACATTAGTATCAGCAATGTATTAATAAAATAAAATGTATTTCATTTGAGTGGCCAGTGGACGTGGTGTGGATTGTACATCTGACCGTCCCACAGAATAGTTGTGCAAAGTGACTGCTCTAAAGTGGCAAGCTCAGTGTTTATTTGTTATTCTGTAACCCACATTGTGATGGACACAGTCGAGTGCCTCACTTGCTTTAGTTTACTGAGGCCCCCATTATTGCTTCTTGATTCTATATCCAAATTTCAAGAAACTCAACAATGCGAGTTCCCATATAACTAGAAAACAGTTTTGGATGACTACTTGGAGATAAAGGCAAGAGCACAAACTGCTGACATGCTACATTTTCTCAGGACTCTGACTAACTAACTGTACAACAAGATCATTCAGTAGACACAATAAAGGCATGCTTCAAGTACTCGGATCAGAAGGGGCAAAGATTTATTGTTGTTCATTATTGTGTGACAAAGATGATGGAGACAATGGTGGTGTGTTGCAGAGCTGGAGGATGAAGCAACATGATGAACAACTGCAGAATACAACATTGCAATTGGCAAGAGACATTGGCTTGTAAAGTTGCAATGTTGCCAACTATCCCTATGCACATTAATTTATGCTCCTCCCATTCATAGCACTTCATAAAATCTATATATTGCAAACAATACACATATCTTTAATACCATAATGAAACATGCAAAACACAGTGAGACTCAACATCCAGCAGCATCTATGGAGGAATACCCACAGCAAATTATCCAGACTAATTAGACTCTTTAATGTGCAAAGAAAGAGAAAAGAGACGGGAGGAGAAAAGTTGAAAGGCTGGTGGAGCTGCTGCATCAACGGTGCCAGAAACCTGTCTTTAATCCTGACCTCGGGTTCTGGCTGTGGAGTTTGCACATTCTCACTGCGACCGGGTGCTTTGGTTTCCTCCCACATCCTTACAACATTTTTGCTGGTTTATAGGTTAATTGCCCCTAGTGTGTGAGAAGTGGATTCGAAAGTGGGATAACAAAGAACTGGTGTGAATGTGTGATCAATGGTCGGCATGGGCTCAGTGGGCCAAAGGGCCTGTTTCCATGGTGATAGGATGAAGGACAGGGAGGTTAAACAAGATGACCATCCTTTGAATATCGAGTCTGCTGGGAACAAGGGAAAGAGGTGAAAGCACGAGAGGTGAGGCAACACCTCGGTCAGGTATTGTCAAGAACCATGCCATCCAACAAGGAGTGAATCCTTTGTTGAGGGAAAATTAGAGAAATAGCAGAAGGAGACCACATGATACCATATGGATGTTTCCAGAAGTGGGAGCGTCTAGGACCAGAGGGCACACCCGCAGAATAAAAGGATGTGCCTATAGAATGGAGATGAGGTGGAATTCCTTAACCTGAGGGTGGTGAATCTGTGGAATTCATTGCCCCAGATGGCAGCAGAAGCCAAGTCACTGGGTATTTTTAAAGTGGAGATTGATCGGTTCTTGCTTAGTATGGGTGTCAAAAGTTATGGGGAGAAGGCAAGAGAATGGGGTTGAGAGGGAAACATAGATCCGTCGTGATTCAATGGCAAAGCAGACTGGATGGGCTGAATGGCATAATTCTGCTCCTATGTCTTATGGTTTTACTGTCCATGGCACGTTGAACCTACTCTGCTCTGCTTCAAGATCATGGCTGATCTACTACCATAATGCTATTTTGCTGCACTAAATCCATATCCCTTGATCACGAGTATATCAAGAAATCCATCAAGGGTACACAAAAAGCTGGAGAAACTCAGCGGGTGCAGCAGCATCTAAGGAGCGAAGGAGATAGGCGACGTTTCGGGTCGAGACCCTTCTTCAGACTGGTCAGGGATCAGGGAAATGAGAGATATAGACGGTGATGTGGAGAGATAAGGAACAATGAGTGAAAGATATGCAAAAAAGTATCGGTGATAAAGGGAACAAGCCATTGTAAGCTGTTTGTGGTGTGAAAATGAGAAGCTGGTGCGACTGTGGTGGGGGAGGGAGATAGAGATAGAGGGAATGCCAGGGCCCGAGGGCTCAGGTCCGTCGGCAGCGACGCCACCAACTGCCGCCTCTCCGCCGCCGCCATTTTCATCCGGTCGATGTGGCGACTCGGGCCGGGGCGGGCGGGACCGGGACTAAAGGTCATCGAGCGGACACAAGCAACGGCCGATGTTTCAGGCAAAGGTCTCACAGTGGGAAATCTATCAATATCTGTTTTGAATGATCTGAATGACTGAGTTCCACAGTCTTGACAGGATACAAAATTCCAACAATTCACCACTCCTTGAATGAAGACATTTCTCCCAAATGACCTACCCTTATTCTGAACAAAGAAACACAAAGTGCTGGTGTACTTCAGCATGTTAGGCAGCATTTCTAGAAGACCTGGATAGGTGACATTTTGGGTCGGGAAGGATCCCTACCCAAATGTGTACCGAGATGCTGCCCGATCCGCGAAGTTACTTGAGCACTTTGTGTTTATTTTTGTAAACCAGCATCTGCAGTTCCTTGCGTCTTTGAGTGTTCAGCCAGGTAAACAATGTTCTTGAACCCTGTAAGAAATGTTGCAAGTTTCAATGAAGTCACCTCATATTCTTCTAAACTCTAGCACATACATGACTCGTCGACCAAAACTCTCCTCATACATCATACCTACCATTTCAGGAACTAAACCAGCGAATCGTTCCTGCACACCATCTGTGCAAATATATCCTTTATCCCTAGGTAAGATCAAAGCCTTGTACAATAATGTAGGTGCATCTCATCAGTGACACTGGGAAAAATATGACAGACTTTGAGAAACCGGGATGGTGGAGTGAAGAGGTTATGGGAAATGGGATTGGGAAGATGTAGTCAATTTAACTGTGAGAACCAGTGGACTTACGAAATATATTAATAATCAGTTTATCTTCAGAAATGGATGTGGAAAAGTTGAGGAAGTGAAGGAAGACTAAGCATGTTTATGGTAACTATTCTGCCTTTTCATTGAACATTTTTTTAAATGCAGCCCAGCACTTCCATGTGCTTATCTAACAGCCTCTTAAATGCCTCTATCATATCTGTCTCCACCACCAGCTCTAGCAATACGTTCCAGGCCCCCCACTACTGTGTAAAAAACTTACCCAGCACATCTCCATTAAAGATTCCCCCCTCTCACCCTCTAGTGTTGGACATTTCTACACAGGGAAAAGAGCTCTGATTTGTGAGTTGATTTCTTCTGGATGAAGCTATGATTCTATTAGGGATTGCTGACTTTTGCCATTATTTTGAGTTCCTGATGTCCAGAGTAGGTTGCCTGACAGATGCTGAAGGTATTACTGCTAATTGAAAATCTTCAACGTAACCTAATTGTAGCCCCTTTGCAGACATTGCCCTTGGAATGTAGCTGTGCTAAAGGGAATTGTGCACAGGTGCCCAGGCCATTAGTAGACCAAGAAAATAATTGCCGCTCTGATCTAAAGTGGAGGATTACTTTTATACGCAATTGTTGCATGAAGTGCACCAATGTCTAGGCAACTGGTGTTTGTATAAATTATATAAATTGGGACAGCACAGTGGTACAGCGGTAGAGTTGCTGCCTTACGAACGACAGAGACTTGACTGTGGGTGCTGTCTGTACGGAGTTTGTATGTCCTCTCTGTGATCGCGTGGGTTTTCTTTGGGTGCTCCGGTTTCCTCCCACACTCCAAAGACATACGATTTGTAGGTTAATTGGCTTCTGAAAATTGAAAATTGTTCCTAAGGTGTAAGATAGTGCGAGTGTACGGGGTGATCGCTTGACGGCATGGGTGGTAGACAGAAGGGCTTGTTTCTATGCTGTTTCTCTAAAGTCCAAAGTCTAAAGTGAGAGATACTGTGCATGGGCAATCAATAACTCATTAATTCACTAAATTCACAATAAATTAATTAATTTGGTTGAAAGATAGGGCGTGGAAGCAGGCCCTTCTGCCACCGAGTTCACGCAACACATTAATCATCCATTCACCCTTGTTCTTTGTTATCCCACTCTTGCATCCTTTCTCCGCACCCCAAAGGCCAATTCACCTACGAACACAAACATCTTTGGGATGTGGGAGGAAACCAGAGCACCCGACAGAAACTCACATAGTCACAGAGAGACTGTGAAACTCCAGACAGACAGCACCTGAGGTCAGGATCGAACTCAGGTCTCTGGTGCTGTGAGGCAGCTGCTCTACCAACTGCACCACTGTGTCACCCACATTTTCTAATAAATAATTTGAATATTAATAACTGCTTGCATCTGCTTGAACTTATTGCTAAATATGCAATAAATTCTGAAACAAAATACATCTATATGAACTGTGGAACTTTTACATTAATGCTATTTTTCTCCATTTTCCGCAGTAAACCTATTTCTAAGATATACTTCAGTAACATTGCCAAAGTAATATTAAATTATAAGCAGATATATATCATGGACCCATGCCACAAGTTAAAAACTACCTAAACAAATTACTTACAGGATCTTGCAGTAGAAAGAAAGAAGACTCTATTCCCATCAATCTGGGCTGAATTTGAACTTTTTGCAGTTTGAGAAGACTCAAATGTTTATATTTCATTGTAAGAATCCATATCCATAATCACTGCTATTCCCAAAACAAAGGTTCATTTTGTGTGAAATGTTTGTCTGCTCTATTCTTCCTGAAGTATCTTACACAATTATGATTCATTCTCCAATGGAACATTCTGTATATTTTATGTTGTTGCAGATTATCTAAATTAAATTAGAAACAGCACACAATAAAATTATTTTATGGGTTTTGAAAAAATAATAATTCTCAGCAAACAAACGATGAAGAAGGAAAATGTCTTCCAGGTGTGTATGTTTAAAAGCAGCAGAGGTGCTTATCTCATTGTTTTAAACTTTAGACTTTCGAGATGCAGCTTGGAAACAGGCCCTTCAGCCCACTGAGTCCACGCTGACCAGCGATCACCCTGTACACTAGCACTATTCTACATACTAGGGACAATTTACAACTTTCACCAAAGCCAATTAACCTACAAACCTGTACGTCATTGGAATGTGGGAGGAAACCAGAACACCCGGAGAAAACCTGGTCACAGGGAGAATGTACAAACTGCAGTCAGGATCGAATCCGGGTCTCTGCCACTGTAAGGCAGCAACTCTACTGCTGTGCCACGTGCCACCCTAAACTGTGCCGATACTGGATAGAAGTCTTCTCAAGGTGTAATCATTCATTATGTAAAATGAGTTTCAAGACAATTTAGTTCACCTCTGAATATATCCCCAATTGGAATAGTCACAGATTATGAATAAATATCCATTGAGAAAATAAATTGCCGCAAACAAATGGATCAGTTGTAGTAAACGGCTGCTTTGACCAAGGAGAGAAACATTACCAAATGGTTCTTAAATCTTTGAATTCACAATGCCAATTGTTGCATTAGATTCCAAGTGTTGCAAAGTGGTCTTAAATCCAGCGTACAGGAATTCATTGAGAATTCAACACTGAATCATGAAGGCTGCAACATCAGGACCAATCACAAATACCCCATCATTAGTTAACTCAATCTGTCTGAAGAAGAGTCCCAACCCAAAACATCACTTATACATGTTCTCCAGAAATGCTGCCTGACCTGTTGAGTTACTCCTGGACTTTGTGTTTTTTTATTGCAAACCAGCAGTTTGCTGTTCATTATATCTACTCTTCATTCTTTCTGATGGTCTGTATCAGAATTGGCAATTTCTGCCTTTCATTGTATTGGCTTTTCAGTTAGTTCATCATGTTAGGTGTGTTCTATAACCAAACCTCTGGCAACATATTATACAACGATGTTTAATAGTAAGATTAAACGAGAACTTACCAAGTTTGAAGGTTGATCTGCATTTTACGAGGAGTCGCGGTGAGGGATTTCGTGAAGACCCCGCCAGCACGCATGCGCAGCATCCTTCAAAGCAGCGGTGTGGAATCACAGAACGCACCTTGACTAAAAAATAGTAAGATGAAGAACGCAGAACTTCCTAGTTGATCCTATGATAGAGGGTGGGAGCGGGGAGCACAAAATCCCTCACCGCGACTCCTCATAAAATACAGATCAACCTTCAAACTTGGTAAGTTCTCGTTTAATCTTACTATTTCACTTCGGAGTTACGTGAGTGACTTCGTGAAGATTTCAAAGCTCTGTGATTTCACGCCCTGGACAACGTCCATGCTTATCACACTGCCGCAAGTCTGATGGAGGAAGGCTGTTAATGCAGTTCAGTCGAAACTGACTGAAAAATTAACACAATTTATTAATCAAATAACAAACAATAACCCCTAATTCGGGGACAGACATTCACTCAGCGGTTCCCAGCACAGCTTCTGCGAATGTCGCAGGGGCGACCAGTGGCTTATTGTAGAACTGTTGAAAGGTTTCTTCACTGGCCCAGCCTGCGGTGGCGAGGATGTGGTCCATGGGCACCTCCATGGCCCTCGCCGCTGATGTGGATGCAACCCTAGTAGAATGAGACTTAAAAATGTTAGTAGCAACTCCTACTGCATCCAGCACCACCCTGAGCCACCTGGCGATAGTCTGTACGGTCACCCGATGATGCGGAGGTTTGTGGCTGATGAGGAACCCCTGTTCCTTCATCCTGATGGCTCCTGTAATCCCGATATAGTGGTGGAGATGGGTGACTATGCAAAGAGTGGCATCTACAGGGTATGCCCAAAACTCCAACTGCAGCCCATGCGCCCCTGGCCTGTGCTGCTTCAATAAATCTTGGACAAATAAATTTATTTGTAACAAGACAGTTTTTGTAACGTCTGCACTTGTTGGACTGTAGTCAGTGCCAACAGCATCACCACCTTGAGGATGAGCTGTTTCAGTGGTAGCTCATTCATTGGAGCCCAGCTCCTCAGTAGGGTCAGCACGATCCCCACATCCCACGTGAAAGTATATCTGGGTCGCGGAGGGTTGGTGTTGAACACTCCCCTCATCAGTTTAGACACCAGGTAGTTGGAGCTGATACCTATATCCAGGTATGAGGACAGCGCACTCCTGGCGCTGTTGATGGCGCTGTAGCTGAGGCCAGCATCGAAATGGAGGCCAGCTAGGAAATCCAGGATATCAGGTATCGTTGCCGTGTCTTGTTGGTCCGAGTACAGAATGCCTCCCACTTTCTGATTTGGGTGAGGTACAGTTTCCGAGTTGATTCTCGGCATGATGCGGAGATGAGTTCCATGGCTCGTGATGAGATGCCCGCCTGGATGAGTGGTCTTTTCAGAACCTGCAGGCCAACAAGTTTAAGTGACCATGGCAAGGATGACTATCCCCCGTAATGGGGTGAGTAATCAATTTGGGGTGTTTCCCAATCGACATCCATGATGTTTTAAAATTTTAACGACCATCGGGTACCATGGTTTGTTAGGCCAGTCGGGAATGATCAATATGCCAGTTGCAGAGTCCTGATTAATTTTCTGCAATACCCAACTGATGAGGCAGAATGGGGGAAATGCGTAGCAAAACCATTTCCCCCAATGGATAGAAAACGCATCCATTGCTATTGCCCCAGGGTCTGGTTCCCACGACACATACGTTGGTATCTGATGGTTCAACCTGGATGCAAATAGGTCAATATCTGGTGTCCCATAGTGGGCTATAATGTCTCCAAAAATTTGGGGGTTCAACATCCACTCGATGTTGTCATTGAATACTCGTGACCTGGTGTCCGCCACTGTATTAAGCTTCCCAGGCAAATAGGTCGCCGTAATCCAAATATTCTTTTCAGTGCACCAGTGCCACATTGTGTTTGCCAAATCATCACAAGAGAGCGACCTGATACCACCCATATGATTGATGTAAGCCACCACTGTAGTGTTATCGATTTGAAGGCGGACATGTAAATCCCGTAAATTAGTACAGTAAGCTCGCAGTCCATGAAATGCCCCCAGCATTTCTATATAGTTTATCCCATGTGACTCCAGGAATGTAGACTCTTGAGAGTTCCATCTGCCACCACAACTGGACATCATATCAGTTGCTCCCCAGCCTTGTGCGCTTGCGTCAGTTTGTAGCACAACGTCTGGGTTGCTTACTATGATGGGTCTATGACACTCTCTAATATTGTCAACCCACCATTGTAGCTCGTTTCTAGCCTTTGCTGGTAACCGGATTGGCCGATCAAAGTGCCCAGCATTTGTTTTTAATGCTGTGATCTTTGTTCTTTGTAAATTTCGGTAGTGCAGTGGTCCGAATTGTGCAGCTGGGAATGTAGCTACCAATTTCCCTATGACTTTTGCTGTTTGCCGAATGGTCGGTACCCTGGTGCAAGTAAGACTGTGGCACTCTTCTTTTATAGCAGTAGCTTTATTGGTTGGGATGGTAATCTTCATTAAGTTGGTGTCTAGGGTGAATCCCAAATAATCCATAAACCGTACCGGGTACAACTTTGATTTGTCTGGATGGATTACAAATCCCCAGCTTCTCGAAGAGAGCCTTAGTTGCAGCCACTGCCCGTGTAGCCAATTGGAGGGTCTGACCCACTATAAGGATCATCCAAATATGCCATAACCATATAATTTTGTTGTCGGAGAAGAGCCAATATAGGTTTTTACCAATTTTGTAAACAGCCTAGGGGCTGTGGTGATTCCCTTGGGCAATGCCTTGTATTTCCCACAATTGATCCTTCCAGACAAACTTTAGGAATTTCCTGTGGGCCTCAAAGATGGTCACCGTATAGTATGCATCTTTTAAAGCGATGCATGCCATAAAGTACCCTGGGTAAAGCATCTGCTTGGCTGTTTCAAAAGTATCCATTTTGAAATGGGTATATTGTACAAATGTGTTCAGCTCAGTTAAGTCTATTATAATCCGACATCCCCCATCTTTTTTAATTCTGGTGAAAATGTTGGAGACAAACTCAATAGGTTCATGCGTGGTTTTGCCAATTACCCCTTTTGCTGCTAGCCGTATAATTTCAGCGTGTCCTGCCTCCACCTCTTTTTGGGAATAGTGTAAACTTTCTATGAGGCGAATGCTGGGTAGGGGGATTTACACCACCAATAAATTCTATAACATAGCCTTGAACACTTTGTAAAATAAACTCATCTGTGGTGACAGTGTTCCATATTTCCAAAAAAGCCCGCAATCGCCCACCAATTTGTGCAGGAGGGGATGCTACGGCGTGAGAGGAACCAGGTCCCCTTACCTCCATGGTTAGCGACGGTTCCTTACGTATGGCGTTTTGGGTGGACGTTGTGGAGGTTGACGGGGTGGCGGCCGCATCTTCCATGCAGGCCGCTGTTGGCCTTGCCCTAAAAAAGGTCGTTGTGTTTGCGGAAGTGGAGGCGGATAGGTCCGTGGTTTCCAGGTTGTGTTTGGCTGTTGCCGGTGGTATGGGTGAAGTCTGGCCGTCGGAGGTTTCATGAGGCCAGCTGTTTTGGCCTCCTCGTCCAGTTCCTTCACTTGTTTGGACAGGTCTCCAAACAATTGATGAGGCGGTGGAGCGGTTGATGGTCGGCACAACCCCGCGAATTTGGGGTTGAGTGTGGGCTTAATGGAGCTCTTATGCAGGCTGTTTATCTCATACTGGGCATTGCATAGGAGTGCCAGTGCATCTTGTTGTTCACTGGACACATTATCCCCGTCCAGGGTGCTAGCAAACGCCGTTATGCCCGTGGAGAGAACCTTTAAGATACGCTGGAGGCGGACATCCTGCATCCTGGTGGCCGTACTCAAGTGTCCCCAGATCTGGGCATTAACCAAGGGCACACTGAGGTTGATGCAGTTCTCGGGCGCTTTTATTTTCTCTATGGTATCATTGAGAACCTGACTCTGGAGTTGGTGAGTAGTCAGGTAATCAATGGTGCCCGCCAGTTTGTGGTGCAGGGGTTCCCCTGTTTGTGTAGTAGCGGCAAACTTGGTCGAGCATATCCTCCTCATGCTCTGGCTCAGCGGTCACTGGCTGTCTGGGCAACTGCTAGCACTTCTGGCTGGTGACGACGAGATGCTGAGCGGGCTCCTTGCACGGCTTGTGGATGCCCGTGAGTCCCGCTCTTCCCGTTCCCGGTCCCGCTGGAGGAGTTGCTCCACTAAGAGCTCCAACTGCTCTATGCGACCATCCCTGCTATCTGCAGCGGACAAGCCGACTTCCCCAGGCCATGCGAAATCACTTGGGCTTCCACCATCAGGACCACACCTCCGTAAGGTGCTGTCTAGGGTCCAGTGACCTACCGCCCGAGTAGGCTCATACGACTCCCGCACGGACTCTCCGCTAGTCTGTCTTCTCCCAGACTGTGGCGGCCCACCTGTCTTATACGAAGGCAGGTGAGTTGGATCGGCGCCGGCCCCCGGAACCTGGCTCCCCGGAGTCCGTGCAGGCTTACCTCCACAATCTCCCAATTTTTGGCGTGGAGGCGCATGGTCGGCCGCTCCCAGAGCTGAGCTGACCGACCGTCTACAGCTGCCACCTCCGCCCTTGACCGCAGCCTGACGGGGTGTTTTGTCGGCGGCACCTGCTCCTGCAGGCCTGCTCGACGCAGCAGCAGAGCTGCCAGACTGTACTACGGCAGATCTCCCTGGCAGTGGCACTTGGTGGTGCACAGCTGTAGGGCTCCCCTGTAGTGCAGCTGTCCCCCGGCCCAGCCCCCTCGGGTCTACTGGAGCTCGGGATGGGGTCGCTTGCGATGAGCGAGGCCCCTTGGCACGTACCTGTTTCCCCCCTCTTTTCATGGGGGAAGGGGCTCGAAATCTGGATCCGTTGCATCCAGCTCTGGGGCGGTAAACCACCTGAAACGTCGCCTATCTCCTTCGCTCCTTAGATGCTGCTGCACCCGCTGAGTTTCTCCAGCATTTTGTGTAACACTCAGGTGTTGAGTCGGGCGCTAAAGTAGCGGGAGCGCCCGACTTCCGCAGTCTTGACCCCACATGTCTCGAAGCTGCCGGTGGTGCTTGCAGCTCCGGGGACAAGGGCCGTTGGCTGGTCGATGCAGCTCGGCTCCTCGACAGCGTCGCCTTCCTCTTGCCCTTGTCCATCCTGTGGAGTAAAGGTAAGCACTTACCTGCCGGCCTTTTATGAAGGAGCCGGAGGAGAGAGCGCACTCCCCCCCCCCATCCTGCCGATGCAAATGCGCGCGACGATATGCTGCGCATGCGTGCTGGCGGGGTCTTCACTAAGTCACTCACGTGACTCCGAAGTAAAATCTGACATTGGCTGCTATTTAGCTGCCATATGTAGTAATGTACCCATTCCCAGTCAGAGAAACTCTCCTTGCTCCACCCAGCATCCCCACCATATCTGCTACCTTATACAGGTCCACCACAAATAATCAGGCAATTGGTTGTCTGGCAGCTCCTTTAATCTAAACAAAATTAAGAGAGCAACTTGAAATCCCCCCGGAAGTTCCCCCACCCCCCACCCCGCTGGGTGAGGCAACCTCATTGGGACTTCCATAGCCGATCGGTGGGGTTGAATTTGCCCCCTGGGGCTGGGGCTCTGGAACTCCAGCCTGGCCAGAGCAGGCAGATCCGTTCTCATAGTCGACTTTTGAGGCCGACTTTGTAGGCAGGAATCTCGGTACCCGAGGCCGCTACGGAATCAAGGGATATGGGGAGAAAGCAGGAATTGGGTACTGATTCTGGATGATCAGCCATGTTCATGTTGAATGGCGGCGGTGGTGGTTCGAAGGGCATACTCCTGCACCTGTTTCCTATATTTCTATGTTTACTAGTTCTGGAAGAGAAGTCTTCAACATTATAAAGAGATTGGTTCTGATGAATGTGTGAAAAAACTCCCGTAACAACATTCATTGTCTCAGCACCTTAGTGAGGCAGGAGATGGTAGATCTGAATATCCCACATTGACACATTCTTAATCGTACCTAGTGCATTGATAGTGCAAAGATTAGGATAATGAGAAGATATTCCAACCTGTGTAATACATTAAATTCATGGTTGTTCTTGAAGGATCATAATCACTATGACAATTAGATACTTTTTTATATCAGTGGAATTGAAAGCAAGAGTCAGAGAGTCTGATTTTATCTCCAGGGATGATAATAGTTAGTTGCCAACTACTGCAGTGGAGCCTGGATCCATATTGTCTTCACACTATTTCCATGATAATGCACAACATAATGCAAAAGAGCCGAAGGGGAAATTAAAACCTTATGACATCCCAGAAAAATATAACATGTGTGTGCATTATATTTCCTTCCAGATATTAACAGCAAGACATTACTTGTGGTTTTTCAACAATTCAGCAAAGGTTTAGCACACATTCTGGTTGCTCTGTGCATTTAACAAAACACACTAGTGTTTGTACCATCGTCTGTTAACTGTACACTGCTCTGTCAAGGTCAAAGGTTGGGACGTTGTACTATATTAATTGGGGTAAATGCTAGACAGGATACTCCCTGACCCATGGCAAGAGGTGTTCAAGTAAACAGTCTCACAGTTCCACTTCCTTTATAAAGAAAATAGTTTTCACCAGCCGAGACTAAAGAGCCTCAGGGAATATCGACTGGTTCAAACTAGAATTTACACTACCAAACGACTGACAGAATAATAAAAGCATTGAACAAATATCATGCGATGGTCTATACATGGTGGGGAAACAAAGAATCTTGTGTTTACGTATACTGCCCATACTATTTTTTTAATGCATGCATATCTGCAAAGTGTTTATACATCTATTTTTACCACCTACTATCCTCCCACCTAAAACATAGACATCATACCAAGCTCCCACTTATGTAATGAAGGATTATGTTAACTCTTCACTAGTTCGTTTAGCAAACTCTGGCATCAAATAAGACAATATAAAATTGGGATTTTCAATACCATAACAGTATTTTGGCAGAATTAAATAAACTTGGATGAGGAGTCACTTTAACCATTGATATCCAATCTTTGTTAACCTATAATAACTATAAAATCCTAGTCTCCTTTCCACCCCCTAATCTTTGTCACTTGCTCCACCCATAATGCCAATCGCTCTGACCTACCCGTATCCACTTATCACTTGCCAGGCTTTGTCTGTCTCCACCTATCTTTACCAATTTTCTCCCACCTATTCCAATCAAACTGAAGAAGGGTCTTGACCCAAAATCTCACCTGGCCATTCCCTCCCCAGGTGCTACCTGACCCATTGAGTTTTCCGACACTTTGTGTTTTGCTCAAGATTCTACAATCTGCAATTTCTTGTGGCTAGGAAGAAAAAGCTTTTCCAATTCCCTAAATAACATCATCCTTTTTCACATTTTTACTGCTGCAAATTATGTCAAATAATACAGGATTATTTTATTTAGCCATGGAATATAAAATGGAAATGGCAATCCTTTGGAAATACAATTAGACAAGTGCTTTATCCCAAATATTTAATTGATATCAAATTTAGGTGGCACTTAGTGGTGGAGCGGTAGCCTGACTGCGTGCCTGTACAGAGTTTGTACGTTCTCTGGGTGGATTTTCTATGGGTGCTCCGATTTGCACCCACACTCCAAAGATGTGCAGGCTTGTAGGTTAATTGGCTACGGTAAAATTGTTAATTGTCCCTAATGTGTAGGACATTGTTGGTGTATGGGGTAAACACTGGTTGGAATGGGTGGTGGGCCAAAGGGCCTGTTTCCACACTGTTTCCTTAAAGTCTGAAGTCTAAAGTCTGATGAAGAATGAAATAATGAAATCATTTCAGCAGTTACTTACTCCCTATCTTACAGGCAGCAGTTAAGATGGCACTACTCTTCCTGAAACTGTGCAACCTAATAAGATGGAAAATAATGCCCAATTGATACAAATCACCAAGATATAAATGGCACTATTTGACGTGAATCACATGGGTACATTTAAGATCAGTTGGAGTAATGTGTCTAAATTGTCGCCACTGTAAATCCAAGTCAAGGCTGTGGCCAGTGCATGTTCGTAACCAGTATAAGTCAATGCTGTAGCCAGTGTAAATCTTAGTCAAGCCTGTGGCCAGGTGTATGTTTGTAACCAGTATAAGTCTAAATTGTGACCATTGTAAATCTAAGTTAAGTCTGTGGCCAGTGTAAGTCAATGCTGTGGCCAATACAAGTCTAAGGCTAAGTTGGACCAGTGGAAGTCCAAGCTGACCAGTGGAATTAAGTCTGTTGGAGAAGTGTAGAGTAGGATATCAGAATTTCAAGAATGAGAGAACTATATGCAGAAACTGGAAAAACTCGTTCTTATGTTAAAGGACATGCGAATTAAAGGATTTTGATAGAATAGATATTTACACTGATATTCTGTCCCAAATTCTTATTTCAAAAGAGATGCATATTAATTGGCGGCATCACAACTTAGTTTGGCAACTTGAATGCCCAGGAAGAAAGGAGATGACAAAAAGTGGTAGACACTACCTAGTCTATCATGGGTACTGACCTCCCCCCCATCATGGAAAAAACCTATAGGGGACACTATCTCAAAAAGGCAGCCAATATCATCAAAGATCCACACCACCTTGACCAAGCTCTCATGTCACACCTTCCATTGGGAAGGAGCTATAGGGGTCTGAAAATCATGACCTTCAAGTTCATGGACAGCTTCTTCCCAATAATCATCAAGCACTTGAACACTACAAACACTAACTAAACGATTAACTAAGAACTGCCTTGGTTGCACACTAGGGGCTTTGGGCTTTTTGCAGAAATATTGGGGGTTTTAATTTATTGATTATTTTAGTTTATTATGTTATCTCTGAGTACTGTGTTTACAGGCCTGTTATGCTGCTGCAAGTAAGAATTTGATTGCTCCATTATTGATACATATGACAATTAACCACTCTTGACTCTTGATTAGGACACATCCGGTAGATTGGTGATCCATGAAATGAAGTACAATCAGATTTCCAAGTTTGTATTAATTTAAAAATGACTATCTGTTTGTGGTGAGTAGATCTGCCATCACCGAGAATATTGTGGGAAGGAACTGCAGTTGCTGGTCTAAACCGAAGATAGACACAAAATGCTGTAGTAACAGCGGGAAAGCCAGCACCACAGTCTGAAGAAGGGTCTCAACCCAAAACGGCACCCATTCCTTCTCTCCAGAGATGCTGCCTGTCCTGCTGAGTTGCACCAGCATTTTATGTCTATCACTGAAAATATGTGGCTGTTGCAACCCAATACATTCTAAAGGGCTGAAACATCCAGCAGTGTTTGTATGCAGCTGCTGAGATAATGTGAAATATCCAATTACTTCACGATGCACATCACAATAATATCTCTGCTGTATTGTTGTTAAATTCCTCAACACAGTTCAGCTGAGAGGGAACATTTAGAGCACTTAGTAATAATACCTCCATAAATCAAATTGCCAGTGAGAGGAGAATCTCAAATCATTTATCCAGTCTTGCCGAAGGAACATCACATTTGTGATACATCAGGCATCTGCATCAAGGTGTTGCCTATGTTTAATATTGAGTGTGTCCTTTCTTAATTTATGGGCAGTAATTTGCCCTCTGTGTGCGATTAATGTGTGATCTAGTGTCTTAATGGACGTTTAACTCTGCTGCAGAATTCCAGTTTTGTTGAACTCTATTGAAGACAACTGCCTGTGATGCCCCCTCTGTCTCTTACTGGACTTTTGCTTTCTGTCCCAGGACGTAGACTTTAGACTTTAGAGATACAGCTCGGAAACAGGCCCTTCGGCCTACTGAGTCCGCACCGACCAGCTATCCTACTCGCACTATAGACAATTTAGAATTTAAAGCCAATTAATCTACAAATTTTGCAATGTGGGAGGAAACCGGCACACCTGGAAAAAAAGCCACGTGTTCACAGGGATAACATACAAACTACAAACAGGCAGCGCCCGTAGTCAGGATCGAACCCGGTTCTCTTCCGCTGTAAGGCAGCAACTCTACCACTGTGCCACTGTGCCACCCTTTTGATAGGTTGTTTTCAACAGTGCATTCAGAAGATCTTCCAAGGTATCGCAGATTGCTTCTTGTACTGAGACCCTTACATAACTCACCATTAATATGACATCTGCTTGAAGCGGTGACACAAGAGACTGCAGAAGCTGGAATCGTGAGGGTAAAACAAACGGTTGACTTTGGCCTATTTTATCACATGCTTCCAGGTACCCCAAAACCTCATCCTTATAAATGGACTCTGAATGTTTATCCAACTACAGAAGACAAAATAACTGGCTTATCATTTCCTTTCCTTTGCGATTTTCCAGTTCTCTGGAACCATTCCTGATTTTCAAGATTCTTGAAAGATTACTACTAATGCCTCCACCAACTCCACAGCTACCTCTTTCACTGTCCACAATTACATTTGATCTATGTTTATCTGTTGTCACCTTTTCCTAGCTAACAATGATCTATTTTACATTTTCCTGGAACTGCATCTCTTATGATCTCATCTTCACACCATACCCTTCCTTATCTCTCTGCCTCCCTCTCCCCTGACTCTCAGTCTGAAGAAGGGCCTCGACCTGAAACTTCACCCATTCCTTCTATTCAGAGATGCTGCGGGGATGGGAGATGGCAACCTTCACGTGCACAATCAAATAAGATCAAATAGAACAAGGTGTCCTACAACTTTAGGCTGTGCACGCCATAAGCAAGAAGAGGAAGAGATGCTGCCTGTCCCGCTGAGTCACTCCAGCATTTTGTGTCTATCTTCGGTTCAATCCCTCAGGTTCAGGTGACATGGCCTACTTTAGAACATTCACCTTCGCTCTTCCTTTGTAATAGTGACATAATGCATGACAAGGACCTGTGCTCACTGATTAGATCATAATGCTGTGGTAGAAGGTAGGAGAAATTATGTTTGCAACTTAGATACTCGAGCTCTTAGAGAAAAATAAGAGACCCCTTTTTTAAATACAAAAATATACTTTTTTTTCATTTTAAAGTGCTGTCGGCTATTGCCTTTTGTTACTACAGAAGCTTAACAACTACACCTGAAGCAATTACTCAAGAAATAATGACTGCTGAAAACATTAAGTTGTTAATCAAAGTATCAGACACTTGTAGAAAAAGCATCTAAAAGTCAGTTGGCCATTGGCATACACTACATTTGGTGCAGAATATGACCTTATGACAGGTCCGATTGATTCCTAGGACATCCTTCCCTCCCCCAACAGGGATAAAGTAAGAGCTTTCTGGGGTGATGGGCTGCCTGAGTTCTGCAGACCTGCCTGTGATCTGGTTTCCTTGTGATGCCTCCTCCCATTTCCCATGGTCATCGGAAAACCGTTTGTAGGTATGTCGCTGTTTGTGTTCAGAAATAATATCTGGTTGTGCTCGCTTTAGATTGTCTTCTTCCATCAGCCATCTCACGGTGTCAGACATGTATGCCACATAAGCTGGCCAGCCTTGAGGGTAGGTGATTAAGCTGATTGGTACCCCGATGTTTCCTGGACTCTGCCGTACCTCTAGTCAGAGAAAAACAAATTTCAGTAATGTGCACACACGCATGAAATGCAAGCTACGCGTGCCTTTAAAAAGGCAAGACCTGCACATTCCAGACTGGGAGAGGCAACACAATCAATCCCAGGCAATAGCCATCTCTTACAAGAGCAGGAGAACATACAAACTCCACACAGGCAGCAGCCAAGGTCAGGATCGAACCCAAGAGTCTGGCACTGTCAAGTCAAACTGTAATGAAAGGACTAATGCTAAATTAAAATCACAAGTGCACAATAGTAGGAAAAGAGTATATACCGTACAGGTGAAATGGAATAAAAAGGGGAGGAGTGCGGTGTATGTAATAGAAAAGGTATTACCTGCCTCCAAGTTAAAGGGGGTAATTAGGATAAGTAATTGGTGTCTGGTGATGTCTGGGGCAAGTACGCGTGAGCAGAAAGAGACTGGAGGTGGCATACTGCAGATAAGAAGCTTGTATGATTCCTCCCGTGTCCGAGCCTTTATTCAAGACTTTATTCAAAGCATCGGAATACACGACAATTGGTGACGAGGATAAAAGAACGAAGATAAGAACAAGGCCAGCAAGAAGAATCGAAAACAAAAGTTAAAAATAGAAGTAGTATTTGGAAACAAGTGGAACAGCACCAAGCCAAATGGTTTTG
Organism: Okamejei kenojei; assembly: GCA_035221665.1. Classification (NCBI taxonomy): domain Eukaryota; kingdom Metazoa; phylum Chordata; class Chondrichthyes; order Rajiformes; family Rajidae; genus Okamejei; species Okamejei kenojei. The sequence continues at coordinate 20,346,629 of CM069153.1, forward strand.
AATTGGCGCCAAAAAGGAAAAAGGTAGGAACGGGAAGCAATAGCTCAGGGAAGAGCTAGGAAAACAAGCTGGGGCAGTAAGGGTCACCAAGCACGGTGTCTGCTTACCTGGAATGTATCCAGGGCTGTGCAGGCCACAGCCAGGCCCAAGCAGTAGCCACAGACGTCGGGCGGGGGCCTAGTACCGTGAAGGCCACGGACAGGTCGAGAGAGCCACCGACAGTGGCTGAGTCTTCAGCCCAACTGGGAACAGTCAACCCGGTGGGGGGAGAAAACAGAGAAAGCCCGGTCGGGATCAGAGTCAGCCTACCATGAACAGAAAAGCGGACAGGCCCGCGAGAGAAGTCGACTTGCGGCTAAAACTTGAACAGTATAATCTAAGAGACTGTCCTAAAAACGTCCGCGATCGCCAGCAAAGGCATGCAGGACTGATTACCTACAGCACCCGATTAGCAGCCGGTCTTTCACCTGCTAAAAGACTAAACTGTTAAATACCTTAAGACCTACAACATCCAAATGCCTTCAAAGTAATGGCTGAAGCAATAAATCAAGTGGAACTGTAAATTAATTGCTGAATCTGCCAAAATAAAAAGGGGGGAAAAAAATGGAAAAGAAGTGTTTGGTCATTGAGTGAAATCCAGTTCATCATTTCGGGGTGGATGAATCAGATCCCTTTCAAGCGGGGAATCTGCACAAAAACATTAGAAGACTTGACAGGCAGCAGCTCCACCAGCTGTGACACTGTGCCGCCAAATCTTAGAGGGTGCATTGTTCCCTTCTCATTGCCCTTCCTGAAGATTCAGGAGCAATGGATTCCATGCACATGTCCTTGAAATCTGTGCATATGAATTCCAACCATTTTCACAACAGATAGGACAATCAGTTCTAAAGCTGCTAATAATTTGGGCCATTGAGAAGTGTGAACTCCATGTATCTGGGAGGCTCTTGCGACTATTTCCTAGATGTCCATCATATTTGTAATGTTTCCACTGCCGTACTGGCTTCATGATGGCTTTAGAGAGATTCAGATCCATGGCAGCTCAGTATGGAGCAGGAAGGATCAGTGGGCTGCGTGGCCAGAAGGAAGGACCAGTGGGCCATGGTCTGCAGAGGGAAGCCACCGAGCCCAGCCTCTGCTCGAACCCCGAGCACCAGAGAACCAGAGAGGAGGATGGAGAGAGCCGGTGACAACGGACAAGAGCATGGGCGGGTATGTACCAGGCCAAAACCATAACTAACCACAGCAAACCTAAGTCTGAAGAAGGGTCTCCACCCGAAAAATCACCCATTCCTTCTATCCAGAGATGCTGCCTGTCCCACTGAGTTACTCCAGCATTTTGTGTATATCTTCGGTGTAACCCAGCATCTGAAGTTCCTTCCTACACAGTAAGCCTAGGCACAAAGTGCGAGAGTAACTCAGCAGGTCGGGCAGCATCTCTTGAGAAAAATAATATATGACGTTTTGGGTCGGAACCCTTCTTTAGACTCTGAAGAATGGTTCTGATCTGAATTTTGTCACACGCCTTTTTTCTCCAGAGATGCATCCTGACCCCTTGAGTTACTCCAGCACTTTGTGTCTATCTTCAGTATAAACCAGAATCTGCAGTTCCTTCCTACATAGTGAACCCTGCTTTTTTCTCCTACCACATCTTTACCATCTTCAATGATCTCGGAACAATATTAACCAGACATTAGTCTGAAGAAAGGTCTCGACCCGAAACATCACCCATCTCTGAGTTGACAGCTAAGTTTGGAGAAGAATGATAAATAAGCTGTGATCTGTGGATGTTGTGGGGCCACAGAAATGTTATGTAGGAGTGAGACTGAGCTGGTAGCTGCATAAGTGCTGGAGATGTAGTGCATAAAGCAGTGAATGCAGTGGTGCAGTTTGATGTAGATGAGTTTGGTAATATGTCTTCTGACCTATACCTTACACGGTCATGTTCATAAGTTAAAGGAGCAGAATTAGGCCATTCGGCCCATCAAGTCTCCTCTGCCATTCAATCATGTCTTTTTTATCTTTCACTCTCAATCCCATTCTCCTGCCTTCTCCCCATAACCATGGAGTCATAGAGTTATAGAGCATGGAAACAGGCCCTTCAGCCCAACTTGCCCACACCAACCAACATGCCCCATCTATAGGGTACACAAAATGCTGGAGAAACTCAGCGGGTGCAGCAGCATCTATGGAGCGAAGGAGATAGGCAACGTTTCGGGCCGAAACCCTTCTTCAGACTGATGGGGGGTGGGGGGAGGCGGGAGGAAGAAAGGAAAAAGGAGGAGGAGGAGGAGGAGGAGGAGGAGCCCGAGGGCTGAGGGAGAGGTAGGAAGGGAAGGAGACAGCAAGGGTTAACAGAATTGAGAGAATTCGATGTTCAAACCAAGAGGATGCAGACTCCCCAAGCGGAATATGAGGTGCTGTTCCTCCAATTTGCTCAATCTGGCAAATTGGAGTGTTGTTCACTCTGGCCATGGAGGAGGCCCAGGACAGAGAGGTCGGATACGGAATGGGAGGGGGAGTTGAAGTGCTGAGCCACCAGGAGGTCGGGTTGGTTAATGCGGACTGAGCGGAGGTGTTCGGCGAAACAATCGCCAAGCCTCCACTTGGTCTCACCGATATAGATCAGTTGACATCTAGAGCAGCAGATGCAATAGTTGAGGTTGGTGGAGGTGCAGGTGAACCTCTGTCGGACCTGGAACGTCTGCTTGAGTCCTTGAATAGAGTGGAGCGGGGAGGTAAAACGACAAGTGTAGCATCTCTTGCGGTTGCAAGGGAAAGTGCCCGGGGAAGGGGTGGAGCGGGAGGGAAGGGAAGAATTGACAAGGGAGCGGTCTTTGTGGAAGGCAGACAGGGTGGGAGATGGGAAGATGTGGCGAGTGGTGGGGTCATGTTGGAGGTGGCGAAACTGGAGGAGGACAATGTGTTGTATGTGCCGGCTGGTGGGGTGAAAGGTGAGGACCAGGGGGACTCTGCCCTTGTTGCGAGTGGGGGAATATGGAGAGAGGGTAGTGTTGCGGGGTATGGAGGAGACCCTGGTGTGAGCCTCATCTATAGTGGGGGAGGGGAATCCCCGTTACCTGAAGAATAAGGAAATTTGTGATGCCCTGGTGTGGAACACCTCATCCTGGGAGCAGATGCTGCGTAGACGGAGGAATTGGGAATAGGGGATGGAGTCCTTACAGGAAGCAGGGTGGGAGGAAGAGTAGTCCAGATAGCCGCGGGAGTCAGTGGGTTTATAGTGGATGTCGGTCAGGAGTCTATCACCTGCGTTGGAGATAGTGAGGTCAAGGAATGGAAGGGAAGTGTCAGAAATGGTCCAGGTGTATTTGAGTGCCGCATGGAAGTTGGTGGTGAAACGGATGAAGTCAGTCAGTTGTGTGTGGGTGCAGGAGGTGACACCAAAGCAGTCGTCGATGTAACGGAGGTAGAGGTCGGGGATGGGGCCCTGGTACGCCTCGAACAAGGATTGTTCGACGTACCCGACAAGAGGCAGGCGTAGCTGGGGCCCATGCGCGTGCCCATAGCTACGCCTTGTATTTGGAGGAAATGGGAGGAGTCAAATGAGAAGTTATTGATGGTAAGGACCAACTCCGCTAGGCGGAGGAGAGTGTCAGTGGACGGGTATAGGTTGCTTCTCTGGTCGAGGAAGAACCGGAGGGCTTTGAGACCGTCCTGGTGGGGGATGGAGGTGTAGAGTGAGGTGGGAGGGCCCCCATCCCCTCATCTTCACCATGGACGTCCAGGCCCCCATCGCCTCATCTTCACCATGGACGTCCAGTCAAGGTATGCCCCATCTATACTAGTCCCATCTGCCTGCGTTTGTCCTATATCCCTCTAAACCTATCCTATCCGTGTCCAAATATATATTTTTAAACATGTCTTGATTGAAGAATTGGGACTTGTTTACATCTTATGTCCAAATAGTGCCTTCTAGTCAGCAAGGGCTGAGAACTTTATCTCTAAAGAGCCTTCTCCTTAAGTTTGGAGATGGGAGAAGAGGAAGTGTGCATCAATAAACACAAGCTAGTAACTGGCCAGTGTACATTTCTGCTCTCCCTGTCTTGTCTTCAATCAGTTTTGGTTAGATTGAGTTGGAGCTGAGGTTCCCTGAAGATATTCTCTGTCATTGAGTAACAATACACAAAGCACTTGACTGGCACTGTTTAAATGCACAAATCATTGTATTAGGAGCGTGCATGACCAACCGATTGCAGATCTCTGCTCAAGCATGTGTACTCCAATGCTATTGAATTTCAAGTTTGTGGGGTTTTAAGCAGCTTTAGCAGCTGTAAAAGTCAAAGAGTTTGTCGATTTTGGGGAAAAAAGACCTTCCACGATAGCTTCTTGCGTTAATAATATCTGTAACTAATTAGAATTTCGTGGGGAACAGGAAGCCATCGGCCTCCTTCATTTCAGAGGAGTGTTTCCTGCATCAAACTGCTCCCAACAGCACATTTGCAAATCATAAAGTTGAATCATTACCTCATCTCACCTGTCATTGTTTCCTTGGTGATAGCTTCCAAGTGCTTGGAACCTTTTGCTCACTATCGGCCTGCACTAAAAGCTTGACGTACACGACCCAAGTCCAATATTCTCACCATCCTAAAGCAATGTTGATGTCATCTCGTGACTTAGCTCTGTGGATTGTGACACAAGCGATTTGAAAATGAATGTTCAACTATTTTACTTGGTGAGCAAAAATTGCAGGAAAAAAATTCAGTTTATACTGTTAACGATCACAATATCAGCATCCTTGTGACATGTCTTCGTAAAATCAATTGTTATGTACTTTTAGCTAATGCATAACTTGTTTGAGTCAGTTACTGCGCTATTGTGTGTTGCGTATACAAGATAACTGATTATAATAGTGGCTGTTATATTTTCTTCATAATGTTCAGTCCCTTGCACAAATAACAACATTTTACTCTGAGTCAGTAAGTGTGTTACTTGATTGCTGTTATAGTTCTTTCTCCGACTGTGTCAGACCCATCATGGACAGGCATCAGTACTTCTATCCAACCTGTGCATGTTTCTGCTTGGGAGTCTTGAGATGTATGGTCTTAAATGGAGGTGCAGGGGGGTTGGGGAAAGGCATATTTGGCTATGCTGCCTGTACTACCAACAGTACACTGGCGGAGCTGGTAGACCCACTGTCTCATATCTCCATCGCTCTGGGTTGCATCCTGACGTAATGGAGTTTGCACATTCTCTCTATGACCCCATGGGTTCCCTCTAGGTACTCTGTTTTCTTCCCGCATCCCAAAGACATGCGGTTTGGAAGGGCAAACTTCTGTAGTCTTCATAGATGTCACAAAATGGATTCTGCCCACTGAGACTCTGCCAGTTTAAACCTGACCACAGGTACAGTGGCCCCATTGAACTCAACGGGAAGAAGCAACCGCTTGGAGAATGGAAGTATCTTGGAGAATCTGATATTGGTCAGATAATTTAATCATTGTCTTAAGGTGTGTGAGTTTTATTTCAGTTTCTGAATATAAATAAAAAAATATTCTTAATATTTTCTCTATCGTTTTTCTTAAATTAATGTTTGTGGACCTTAAAGATATATCTTTAAAGGGCAGCGCAATTTGTAGAGCCACTGCCTCACAGTGTAAGAGAGCTGGGTTCAATCTTGACTTTGGGTGCTGTCTGGGTGGAGATTGCACGTTCTCTATGGGATCGTGTGGGTTTTCTCCCAGTGCTCCGGATTCCTGCAACATCCCAAAGACGTACAGTTTTGTAGGCTATTTGGCCGCTGTAAATTATTCCTTGTGCGGAGGTGAGTGGTAAGAAGAAAGTTGAATTAGATTAATGTAGGATTAATATAAATGGTCAGTGGACTCTCTGGGCCAAAGGGCCTGTTTCCATTCCCTCTCCCTCCCCCTCCCCCTCCTCTCTCTCTGTCTCTGCAAGGTGCAAAGCAACTCAACAATAATTAAATTAAATTCAATATGTACCTAAAATGTATTATAACATCAGTAAAATTATAGTTCACCAAGCTCCTTCAAAAAGTTTTATTAGTAGATGCAGGAAAATTATTTTCAGTCTGATATTTAGTTATGGTTTATTTCCCACCTTCAGTAACTTTGACTGCATTTCTAAATATTTCCTTAAATTTCCCCTTGTTTTCACCTTATTAGGCATGGCAGAAATGAATGAAAGGAGAGGAATAGAGGGCTGAATGGTCTCCTTCTGCCTCTATTTCATACCTGCAGCCATGATAAATGTTTTTTTTTAATATGTGCCAGTGGAAGAGGTGGCCATAGGTGTTTGTTTGGGATGAGATTAAATCACTTGGCAGACATCTCCAAGGTACTTCCAGCTTCCACTGACGTCGTGTCTGGCAGAACTGTTTCAAGAACATTTTGCAGTCTGGGCTATATTTTAATTGACAGAAAAAAAACCCCACAGTACAGGAAATACATGAGAGCGGCAAGAAACCAAAACTTTAACTTCAGAAACTGCAGACAGATTCTTCCAGCGTTCCGTCAGCTGATGCCATTTTCCAGTTCGGTTCATGTCTCTTTCCAAAGTGACTGTTAAACTCAATTGACGATTTCCAAAACATTTATTTCCACCGTTCTTTAGTAACTGAAAGAAAATTCCGTACTTTTGATTGGTGTAAAGCCGTGTTTTCCAATGTCTGAATAAGTCAGCCTTTGATTTATCTTTTATTATCATGGAAAATTCCAGAAATATTAGCAGGCGTTTTGTGGGTCTCAATTATTTATTCCAACACCTAAAGAGCAGAGAGAATGTCAAGGAATTACAGGCGCTAGGATCCTGAAGCATTGCCTATCCATTCCCTCCACAGATGCTGCCTAACCCGCTGAGTTACTCCTACACTTTTTGTTTTCCTTAAAAAGAGTATATGTGTTTTTGTGACCAATTAAGACACTTTGTATATTTTTGGCATATGATTCCCTTTGAAGTGGTTTAAAATGGCTTACTGCATCATCTGTCAAATTTATAGGCCTCTCAGTTTGAGCAGAATGGTATTGGATTACCTGGTGTATGTTGTCCATCGGAAAACTCCTGGACTGCAATGTGAGCACCTTCAGCTGAGATGCCTTTATGTGTATAAACTGTCACAAGAGCACAACTTGCTCTGCTGGTTCTGAGGATACTATTGGTGTTTAGGGAATCAAATCTGTTGTTCTTTCCATTTCTCTCAAACTTCATCCAGCTTTAGTCTGGCCACATGTTTTCTTCATTTAACCTTAAGCTGTGACCAGCAGGCACTCAGAGACTGGCCAGGGATCGATCTAAATTACAAATACTCTTCTGCCAAAGTGAATCAATCTTTCCATTTCCGCACAGAACCATATGAGCTGGAAAGAGTGCAGAGAAGGTTCATGAGGATGCTGCTGCCAGGACTCGAGGGCCTGCGCTACAGGGAAAGGTTGGGCACTTTATTCCTTGGAGCACAGGAGGCTGAGGTGAATCTTATGGAGTTGTTTAAAATCACGAGAGGAATAAATAGTTGAATGCATGGAGTCTTTTACCCAGAGTAGGGAAATGAAGAACCAGCAGACGTAGGTTTTAGGTGAGAAGGGCAAGATTTAATATTTTTTTCATTTTTTATGATAGCAACTTTTTCACTCAATGAGTAGTGGGGATATGGAACAAGATGACAGAGGAGGTGGTTGAGGCAGGTACTGTAACAGCATTTAAAAGACACTTGGACAGGTACATGGATAAGAAAGGTTTAAAGGGATATGGGCCAAATGCAGACAAATGGGACTAACTTAGTTGGGCCTTCTTAGTCGGTATGAATGAGTTGGGTGGAAGGGCCTGTTTCTGCACTCTATCACAGTGAATAAAGTCACATAGAATCATTCATAACCCCTCCTGCTCACTTCAAACACTCTTCATCCATGGGTTTTTGTTTTACATAATGAATACTTATCAGAAGTAGCTCAGGTTTATATCAAAAATATCAAATCATCACTGGTAATCAGGTAAGCCCATTCTTTTTTTAATGAAATTAACACCATGTTATTAAAAAAATAGTTGAGAAAATGTTCATAACAGACGAGGCAGAATGCATTTACCAAACTGTATGAGTTTCACTATTTCAACATGTTGAAGTGCAAAACACGGCCAAGTTAGTTTCTTACTTCACTAGTTCTAACTTGCATCCTGTGGGATTTTTCAGTTTCCTGAAATGTATTGTCAAGTTGTACACAAATCAAGGTACACTCCCAAACCAGATGAATTATTGACCTGTAGCACAAGAACAAAGTGCCTGCATATGGGGTAATAAAAACAAAATATGGTACCCAGTAAGGGTATTAAAGCAGTATTATGTAAGGAGACCTCTTGGAAACAGAGAAATGAGATGCAGGAACTATAATCCATCATTTCATGTACTTTCTATTGCCTCAGTATAAAGCTACAAACCCAAATGTTCCATTGCCTAAAAAGAGGCAGAATTCATTCTTCAATTTTAATCTGAAGTGGAAAAATGTGTAAAACATTCAAGGATACGGATATGATCGTGTGTTCTGGGAGCTTGAATCCACAGCAAATATAGCATGGAGTAATGTGTAAAAAGGGACTTCAGAGGCTGATTTAAACCAAAGATAGACACAAAGTGCTGGAGTAACTCAGTGGGTCAGGCAGCATCTTCAGGTCAGAATCCGTCTTCAGACTGAGGGTCTAAAGGTTTTTCAGTCTGAAGAAGGGTCCTGGCCCAAAACGTCACCCATCAATTTCTCCAGAGACGCTGACTGACCCCCTGAGTTACCCCAGCACTTTGTGTCTATTACATGGAATAATATCTGGTTTGTATTGAAATTGGCGCCTCATTCCCATTCCCGTTGATAACCATCGCAATAATGGTCAGAAAAACAGTAGAGTTGAAAAGATTGAGTTTACTAATGACTGGTCTACCAAATGTTAATTGCTAGTTTAGGTAATGGTAATAGTAAGCGTGCCACCCAAGGAAATATTCAACCTCTGCCACTTTCTCGATTAACGTCCATAATAATACATGAACTGACATTTTTCTATGTATTTCTATCACTTGTGAAAGTAAGCCTCTGAAAAATCCATTTGACCGCATAAGCAAACTTCAGACAGAAATCTCTTGAACATCATAATAGAAAGGATCATGGAAATATCGTAAACATGTCACAACTTGTCATCATGAGCATTAAACCAGTATAAAGCATGAAGCATTCTCTGAGTGTTTCACCAGCGGGTCTATATCTATGGCAGACCACTCTTGCAATTATTCTTCATTGCAATGTGTCAACTCAGTTTGTATGATTGGAAGACATTACCACAACAGCTGCTATTGTGAATGGCTTGACAAGAGGTCCTTGTGTGCTCCCATTTATCTGTGTCACTGATTGTATGTGACAATGATCATAGATTTTAGAGTTAGTCATTCCTCATATACAGACCTTTCAGTCCACTGAATCCATGCAGACCATCAACTACCCACTTAGACCCAGCCTACACTAATCCCATTTTATTCTCCCATATGTCACAAGTTCACAACTTCACGTTATAGGAATAGAATTAGGCCATTCGGCCCTTCGAGTCTACTCCACCATTCAATCATGGCTGATCTCTGCCTCCTAATCCCATTTTCCTGCTTTCTCCCCATAACCTGTGACACCTGTTCTAATCAAGAATTTGTCTATCTCTGCCTTAAAAATATCCACTGACTTGGCCTCCACAACCCTCTGTGGCAATGAATTCCACAGATTAACTACCCTCTGACTAAAGAAACAGAGAAACATAGAAATTAGGTGCAGGAGTAGGCCATTCGGCCCTTCAAGCCTGCACCGCCATTCAGTATGATCATGGCTGATCATCCAACTCAGTATCCCGTACCTGCCTTCTCTCCATACCCTCTGATCCCCTTAGCCACAAGGACCACATCTAACTCCCTCTTAAATATAGCCAATGAACTGGCCTCAACTACCCTCTGTGGCAGAGAGTTCCAGAGACCCACCACTCTCTGTGTGAAAAAAGTCCTTCTCATCTCGATCCTAAAGGATTTCCCCCTTATCCTTAAGCTGTGACCCCTTGTCCTGGACCTCCCCAACATCGGGAACAATCTTCCTGCATCTAGCCTGTCCAACCCCTTAAGAATTTTGTAAGTTTCTATAAGGTCCCCTCTCAATCTCCTAAATTCTAGAGAGTATAAACCGAGTCTATCAAGTCTTTCTTCATAAGACAGTCCTGACATCCCAGGAACCAGTCTGGTGAACCTTCTCTGCACTCCCTCTATGGCAATAATGTCCTTCCTCAGATTTGGAGACCAGAACAGTACACAATACTCCAGTTGTGGTCTCACCAAGACCCTATACAACTGAAGTAGAACCTCCCTGCTCCTATACTCAAATCTTTCTGTTATGAAAGCTAACATACCATTCGCTTTCTTCACTGCCTGCTGCACCTGCATGCCTACTTTCAATGACTGGAGTACCATGACACCCAGGTCACGCTGCATCTCCCCTTTTCCTAATCGGCCACCATTTAGATAATAGTCTGCTTTCCTGTTTTTGCCACCAAACTGCATAACCTCACATTTATCCACATTATACTGCATCTGCCAAACATTTGCCCACTCACCCAGCCTATCCAAGTCACCTTGCAGCCTCCTAGCATCCTCCTCACAGCTAACACTGCCCCCCAGCTTAGTGTCATCCGCAAACTTGGAGATATTGCCTTCAATTCCCTCATCCAGATCATTAATATATATTGTAAATAGCTGGGGTCCCAGCACTGAGCTTTGCGGTACCCCACTAGTCACTGCCTGCCATTGTGAAAAGGACCCGTTTACTCCTACTCTTTGCTTCCTGTTTGCCAGCCAGTTCTCTATCCACATCAATACTGAACCCCCAATGCCTTATGCTTTAAGTTTGTATGCTAATCTCTTATGTGGGACCTTGTCGAAAGCCTTCTGGAAGTCCAGATACACCACATCCACTGGTTCTCCCCTATCCACGCTACTAGTTACATCCTCGAAAAATGCCACAAGATTCGCCAGACATGATTTACCTTTCGTAAATACATGCTGACTTTGTCCAATGTTTTCACCACTTTCCAAATGTGCTGCTATCCCATCTTTAATAACTGACTCTAGCAGTTTCCCCACTACCGATGTTAGACTAACTGGTCTGTAATTCCCCATTTTCTCTCTCCCTCCCTTCTTAAAAAGAGGGGTTACGTTTGCAACCCCCCAATCCTCAGGAACTACTCCAGAATCTAAAGAGTTTTGAAAGATTATTACTAAAGCATCCACTATTTCCGGAGCTACTTCCTTAAGTACTCTGGGATGCAGCCTATCTGGCCCTGGGGATTTATCGGCCTTTAATCCATTCAATTTACCCAACACCACTCCCCGACTAACCTGGATTTCACTTAATTCCTCCTTTGACCCACGGTCCCCTGCTATTTCCGCAGATTATTTATGTCTTCCTTAGTGATGATGGAACCAAAGTAGTTATTCAATTGGTCCGCCATATCCTTGTTCCCCATGATCAACTCACCTGTTTCTGACTGCAAGGGACCTACATTTGTTTTAACTAATCTTTTTCTCTTCACATATCTATAAAAACATTTGCAGTCAGTTTTTATGTTCCCTGCCAGTTTTCTTTCATAATCTATTTTCCCTTTCCTAATTAAGCCCTTTGTCCTCCTCTGCTGGTCTCTGAATTTCTCCCAGTTCTCTGGTATGCTGCTTTTTCTGGCTACTTTGTACGCATCATCCTTTGCTTTGATACTATCCCTGATTTCCCTTGTTATCCATGGATGCACTACCTTCCCTGATTTATTCTTTTGCCAAACTGGGATGAACAATTTTTGTAGTTCATCCATGCAGTCTTTAAATGTCTTCCTTTGCGTATCCACCGTCAACCCTTTTAGAATTAATTGCCAGTCAATCTTAGCCAATTTACATCTCATACCCTCAAAGTTACCTTTCTTTAAGTTCAGAACCATTGTTTCTGAATTAACAATGTCACTCTCCATCCTAATGAAGAACTCGACCATATTATGGTCACTCTTGCCCAAGGGGGCACGTACAACAAGATTGCTAACTAACCCTTCCTCATTACTCAATACCCGGTCTAAAATAGCCTGCTCTCTTGTTGGTTCCTCTACATGTTGATTTAGATAACTATCCCGCATACATTCCCAAAAATCCTCTTCCTCAGTGCCCCTGCCAATTTGATTCACCCAATCTATATGTAGATTGAAGTCACCCATTATAACTGTTCTGCCTTTGTCGCACGCATTACTAATTTCCTGTTTGATACCATCCCCAACTTCACTACTACTGTTAGGTGGCCTGTACACAACACCCACCAGAGTTTTCTGCCCCTTAGTGTTTCGCAGCTCTACCCATACCGATTCCACATCCTCCAAGCTAATGTCCTTCTTTTCCATTGTGTTAATCTCCTCTCTAACCAGCAACGCTACCCCACCTCCTTTTTCTTTCTCTCTATCCCTCCTGAATATTGAATATCCCTGGATGTTCAGCTCCCAGCCTTGGTCATCCTGGAGCCATGTCTCCATGAAACCAACTGTATCATAATCATTAATAGCTATCTGCACGTTCAAATCATCCACCTTATTACGAATACTCCTTGCATTGAGACACAAAGCCTTCAGGCTTGTTTTTACAACACTCTTACCCCTTATACAATTATGTTGAAAAGTGGCCCTTTTTGATTTTTGCCCTGGTTTTGTCTGCCTGCCACTTTTACTTTTCACCTTGCTCCCTATTGCTTCTACCCTCATTTTACACCCACCTGCTCACCTCTTTTCTTACCTTGTTCCCTTTAATTCTGAGAATGTCCATTAATTCTTTAATGTCCATCGATTTCCCCCAGCTTCTACCATACACCTATGCACTAGGGGAAATTTACAGTGGCCGGTTAACCATCCTCAAGTCTTTAGGATGTGGGAGGAAACCAGAGCATCCGGTGGAAACCCTGATTGTCAAAAGGAAAACATGTAAACTCCATACATACAGCACTGGAGGGCAGGACTGAACTAAGACCACTGGATCTATGAGGCAGCATCTCTGCTACTGTGCCACTGTGAAGCATACATGCCAGGTCATAAAGATATTACTATGTATGTATACGTATGATACTATGCATTTTTCCTTAAAAATGCTATGGTTTCTCCTTTGTAGTAGTAAATATGGTTGCAGGCAATTCAAGTTCAATTTATTAATTTTACCCTTAATAAATCCAATGGTCTATTTCTCAATGTCCTTGTGTGACCAAGCATTCCATGCTGTAGAAACATTTTGAAACATATCTTTGCTTCTCCCCTAATCCAAAATGGCCATATTAAATTGAAGGCTTCTCAATCTGATTGAATCAGCTTTTAACTATCAGTTTTAAAAAGCTCCAGTGAATTTAACCGTGGCCTTCTTTTCCCATGCGGAAAATATCTCAATTATATCTTAGAAATATACTTTTCCAGGGGTTTGTTCCACTCTCTTCTCTTCTCCATCTTTCACCTCTCCATGGCATGGTGATGCAGTGGCAGAGTTGCTGCCTTACAGTGCCAGCCACCCAGGTTCAATCCTGACTACAGGTGCTGTCTGTACAGGGAGTTTGTATGTTCTTCCTGTGACTGCTTGGGTTTACTCCGGGCGCTCTGGTTTCCTTCTACACTCCACTACAAGGTTTGTAGGTTAATTGGCTTCAGTAATATTGTAAATTGTCCCTCGTGTGTAGGACTAGTGTTAGTGTATGGGGTGATTGCTGGTTAGTACAGACTTGGTGGGCTGAAGAGCCTGTTTCCAAGCTACATCTCTAAAGTCTAAAGTCTAAGGTCTTCTTGGTTTTCAAAAGCTCCAGTGAATTTAAACATGGCCTTTTCCCATGTGGAAATAAGCCCAATATCTCAGTTATATCCCCAGAAATATACTTTCCGTGGCTTTGTCCTATCCCCTCCTCTTTTCCAGCTTTCTCCCCCCACTACAATCAGAAGAAGGGTCGACTCGTAGCATCGTCTGTCCCTCGCCCCCACAGTTGCCACTGAGTTCCACTTTGTGCTTTGCCCAGGATTCCAGCATCTGCAGTCTCTTGTGTCTTAAAAATAAGTCCATGTTTTATAATCTCTCCAGCTTTAATTATTCTTTGATTATATGATCCTGTGCTCCTAATTCCTTACCTTAATTATAAATGCGAGAATTGTTTCTCTCTGCTTTGATTTAATGAAACAGAGATTCAATAAGTAAGCATTAGCCAAGTAGTAATTTCAGCTTGTGGAAGCAGGAACATCAGCAACTTGTTGATGTGGGTGTGTTGTGCTTTGTAACACACATTCATCAAAGTACGGTAAGCCAGAGGGCATGTTTTAAAATAGTTCAATGATCAGCACTGGCTACCAGACTGGTTAACAGTATGATTAGGTCGTGTAATTGAGTGATATACGTGCTTTCCTGGCGGCAATATTCCCGGCTGTTGGATTGGCACAGTGGCACAGTTGCTGCCTTACAGCACTTGCAGCAGCGGAGACCCGGGTTCAATCCCGACTTCAGGCGCTGTCTGTACGGTGTTTTGCATTCTCCCATGACCGCCTGGGCTTCGTCCGAGATCTTCGGTTTCCTCCCACACTCCAAAGACATACAGGTTTAAAGGTTAATTGGCTTGGTATAAGTGTAAATTGTCCCTAGTGTGCGTGGGATAGCGTTAACGTGCGGGGGTCGCTGGTCGGTGCAGACTCGATGGGCCGAAGGGCTTGTTTCAGTGCTATATCTCTAAACGAAATAAACTATGTTTTTATGAACAGCGTTCATTTCTGACAAGTATGTTTGGAACTCCACCCAATGTTAATAATATGTTAAGAAAAATTGGCTATGTCAAGCATGAATGTGAGCTGAGGACATGGATCAGCATTGAACGAGGGATTGTGTAAGAACCCTCCAACACCATGTAGGTGGAGTTACTGCAATGAGGAAATTGATTCAGTGGATTAATAACACAAATCTTCTGGCATCTACTGCGTTGGCTGGTTTACCACTGAGAACCTTTATTTTTCATTGGCCGACTAAAGTTTCAGGCAACCTTTGAGGAATAGACTATTTCTGTTTACGTATTCTAACGTGTACCATATGTGACAACCTTTATTCCGTAAGAGACATCAGGGATAGTTTTCTGAAGGCAGATGGTGGCAGACTTTGCTTACTACGAAAGGGAACACAAACCTTTTCATAGTATAGAAACAAAGAACTGCTGATGCTGGTTTATACCAAAGACTCAGCAGATTAGGCAGCATCTCTGCAGAAAAAAGGATGGGTGACGTTTTGGGTTGGGACTGAAGAAGGGTCCCAACCCGAAACGTCGCCCATCTTTTTTCTCCTGAGATGCTGCCAGACTCGATGAGTTACTCCAGCACTTTGTGTCTACCCTTGATTTTAAGTCAGCTGTTTTTAGTATGATAATGCGATATATAATAATGTATAATGTAAAATGTTCTACTTTAAACTGCATTTGTCATTAACTGCAGGCAAATCGAATGAGTGCAGCTGAATGTTTGGAGTGCAACCTCAAGTGATGGTCACACTTGACCATTTATTTGGCCAACAGGTGAGCTTGTCCACAACCATTCAGCCAGACCCTGTACAAGGAAGGTTACCACGTGGTGTAAGTGGAGATATCTTTCTTACTACTCTCTCCAAGAAACGTGTTGAGATTCTCGGCCTTGGCAACAAGTGCGATGGCCAGCTAGATGCAGTTGTGGGGTAATGTGATATAAATCGTAGATGTTGTTTTAGAAGGAGTCTGCCACATGAAAACAGCGGTGCAATCGCTTGCAATAGTCGAAGTTGTGCCCTTCTGGAAATGATCTCCGCCTTTAAGTGTAAAAATGTCAACAATGACGTGCGGCAACTGGAAATGTGGGCTGGTTCCTTTGAACAGATTGAGCTTATCCAGAATATCTGATCAGAGAGATATGTTGGTAAGACCATTCAAGCATAGAGGCTGATATGTTATCTCATACCTCTATAGTTGCAACAAAGGATCTGCATGCAATGTGGCGGCACGGTGGCACAGAGGTAGAGTTGCTGCCTTACAGTCCCAGAGACCCAGGTACGATCCTGACTGTGGATGCTATGTGTACATAACTAACTAACAGTGTTGAAGAACAAAGGCAGTTCTACTTGAACAGAAAATAAAAATAGTTAGTGGTGCTGTGATCCAATACTAACTTACTGAAACCATTAAGAACAATGAACGTTCCTTTTGATGAGTCACTGAGATGTTAACGGCACTCTTCATCCCACCACCATCCAAAATATTGGTGAGCTACCAACTCAGAACTTGTAACCAGATGCCAGAGCAAGCAATTGGCATTGCATTGTCAGCTTGCGGGTTTAACAAGACAGCAAAGCTTTGGAACATTATTGTGCAGGGCATTCAGGCTTTCTGGGGTAAGTGACTGAATACAGGCTGGACTCTCTAACAATCAATAACTTAGATTTGAGAAAGGAAGCAAATTGTTACTTTTATTGGAAAATGACTCAGCACCATGAAGAAGCTTTTGTCTGCTCAAGGTATGGGTTTGTCTGCTCAAGGTATGGTCCCAACCCAACCCGACCCGAAACCTCACCCATGCCTTTTCTCTGGAGATGCTGCCTGACCCACTGAGTTACTCCTGTACTTTGTGTCTTTCATGGATTTAAATTAATTGGGCAACTTTATAAGGGCAATAATGGCAGAGTCATCTGCCTCAGAACCTAGTTATGTGGACATTGAGGGTAATTTAAGGTGGAATCTGTTTGACTTTGGGAATCTGAGAGGCAGAAGAAACCACAGCTTCTTTGATTGCAGAAGGCTGAAGGTCGTTTTACAAATTAGAGAATTCATGCAGTTCCATCTGTTTGTCTAAAGCAGCTTGCTGCCATAATTGTAATAAAGTTGGAACATCTGACACCTACTTGTAGAAGCAAACAGAATGTGACTGACATGAAGAACTGCACGCCACAGTTTGCATGGAGTTGAAGGCCTGTGCCTGCTGAGTACATCTGTACAATATTCTCAATAGTCTGAGCTCAGATGGTATCAGGGAATGCATGTTGAATGGTATCCATGTCACATAGAGTGAGATCACAACTGCTAGTAAAACTGTCATTGACATTATAATGAGTGTGGATACAAGACTAGACTGTCAATAATAGGTCAAGACAGCCACAGCAACAACTTTCTGCTGATGAATAGATATGGTTGGGAAGTGTTTTGAACACTAGTTGGTAAACAGTGACAAGATAAGTTACCTATAACTGCAACAAACTGTGTTACAAAAGAACAATAAGAAAATTGCTCTGAATAAGAGCACTTAGATTAGTTTAGTTTAGTTTAGAGATACAACGAGGAAACAGTCCCTTCGGCCCACCGAGTCCGTGCTGACCAGCGATCACCAATACACTAGTTCTATCCTGCATACTAGGGGCAATTTACAGAAGCCAAATAATCTACATACCTGCACATCTTTGGAATATGGAAGGAAACCAAACCACCTGGAGAAAACCTACACAGTCATAGGGAGAATGTACAAACTCTGTACAGACTGCACCCGTAGTCAGGATCGAGCCTGGGTCTCCGGCACTGTAAGGGAGTAACTGTACCGCTGCACCGGTGTGCTTCTCTTTAGGACTAACATATTCTGCTTTAATCGAATGCTTAGCGGAGCAAGGACAGATTAAAAAAAAACATGGAGGTATTTCCCTCCAAAATCACTTGCCAAAGATCTGGCGTGAAAGAGGGAAGATATGATGTTTAATGCAGACAAGGTGCTTGGGCAAGGTAGACTTACAACTATAAATCAGTGCCAGAAAAGGATGTGGTTGCAGGGAAGGTGAACAGCCCACACACTGAGAAAAGCACTGCAGAGTGGGCCATAACGCACCAAGTAATTTGGAAGAGATACAGTTCCATTGTTTGAAATAGTCAATTGTAAAAACTAGAGAACCAATGGAGAACAATGGTTCAATGTTTTGCCATCATTTCCAAGGACCTACAGTAAGTCTGGTACACCCACTCGGTGGGCCAACTGGAGCAGTTCCCGATCCAGGTAAGCGCCAGGCTCCTGCAGGGCCTTCCTCCATCGCCTTCAACTGGATTGCCCCATGAACCAATGTCGCTCTCCTCGCCCGGCCATCTTTGTGTCCTGCGAGTGCCTCCTGCAGCTGACCTTGAAGACACTGGAGGCATTACCCTGGTTCACTCTCCTACCGGCCCTTGCTCCTCACGTCCCATGTCTCCATCAGTTCCCTCCTGGTACCTCGGTCTGCTGAGCCTTCGGGCAGGTCCCACAGTCTGGCCAGCGTTCGGGCGGGTTCCGCCATCAAACAGGATCTTCGGATCTTCCGGGCAGGTACCATGGGAAGGCCTCTGCGGCAGTATTGCAATTAAAGTGATCCATCCCCAAGCAAGGGTCAATATCAATGATCATGGTTTTACAATGCGTTTGAGGAAGCTGGTCCATGAGCTGAGGTTTATTGATCTAGAAGAGGCGCTGAGAAGTTCCTTTGGGAATTAGTGGTGGTAGCATCAGGTTGCAATTTTAAAGTATGATGTTTGTTGAATTTGAGAAAGGGATGACGACAAAGTCAGCTTTGCATTAGTTGGCGCAGAAGTTGGGATCATTCCAGGATTGCTCACTTAGTGAATAACATGAGGCTGTACAGGACAGAAAATGTGAAGAGTGAGAACATTGAGCAACACTGACCAAAGGCATACGGAAGGAACCCAACACATCAGCCCACGCGTAATACTAGTACATCAGGGCACCATCTCCAGAGTTAGGTGCAGGCATTAGACACAGGAATGATAGGGAACCCACACTGTAACTGAGAATGCAATTGTTTATACATGGTGCATGTATACGTTCTGGAAATGTAACCACATTTACAAGCTACATTTTGGACATGACTAAACATACAAGTCTAAAATTAACCATCAAAATATCTAAGCATCCAATATAAATATCTTTACCTGTTTATTCACCTTTTCTTTGTAAACTAGGAAGTAATGTAGTTCTGAGGAAACTAAACTGAGAGAGCGTTGGCGCACAGTTACATCTTATAGCATTGTTTGTAATATGTTTGCAAACCCGCTAAAGTCTGGTGATCACAAGTAGCTGATGAAGTGAGTGAACAACAGAATCCAGATCAGTCCACAATGCATTAGTGGCCCTTTAATAATAAAATTCCAACCAAGAGCAAATGTTCTAGATAAATATATAAATAAGCAGTTAGTGCGAATTCCTTGGGATTTTATCGCTAGGAAAATATTTAATCAACATACAATTGTAAACTATAAGCTTGGCATATTGTATTTAAACAGAGAGCAATCCATCCACTTAACACACTGTAGTTTTATCAGAGAGCCTTGCGATTACTGGTCTTTTCGGATGGTTCAGATTGCTGTTTATAGGCTTTTAACAAAACTTGGATAAACAAAAATAAAATGTCAGTATTTCTTCTTGTTTTTATGAGCCTAATTGAAATGTGGTCAAGACATCAAAATTATGGGAATGGTCGGACAGCCCTGGGCTGCTCTCGTCTCATTTCCAGCAGCTACTTATACTATTTTTGTAAAAGTTAACGCGCACAGGAAAACATGACTCACTGCTCACAAGGCACGGGATAACGGAAAGGGAAGTTCATGCGATGATCCATCATGCTGTGACTTTGGGTAGAGATTCCAAGTTGTAACTGTTTTAATAGCAAGGGTTCACAATTCTGATTATTACTTCCACTTAATGGGAAGTAATGAAAATGATTTGTGGGATTCATTCAGAGCCTTTTCTCACAACAATTAGCCTTTGGATATAATGTAGTACTTTGGTAATTAGACAAAATAATCATGGGAAGTGAACCGGCCTATATCGAAAACGATTCAAAGTCAGATCATTAAATCAACCCCCTTGTGATACACAATTGCAATATGCACACCAAAATTGTTAGCGGCCATCATAAACCTATGAGTACATTCATTATTAGCCCAGATGCCCAAATAAATTAAGCTCTTTGCCTGTGACTGCATGTATTTAATAACGTTAATAACCCTGCAATATAATGTAAAGTGACAGAAATTTAATTTGTAAGGTGCCAGATTAAAGCTGTAAACCTCATGCATTGATAGAAAATAACATTGACACATTGTCAAACACAATCGACAGTTGAGAAGAGGCCTCATAAGAATTGGATAGTTGGGGTGGCACGGTGGCGCAGCGGTAGAGTTGCTGCTTTACAGCGCCCGAGATCCAGGTTCGATCCTCACTATGTCTGTACGGAGTTTGTACGTTCTCCCTGTAACCTGCTTGAGTTTTCTACGGGTACTCTGGCTTCCTTCCGCACTCCAAAGACATACAGGTTTGTAGGCTAATTAGCTTCATTAAAAATTGTAAATTGTTCCTAGTGTGTGTTGGATAGTGTTAGAGTGCAGGGATTGCTGGTAGGCTGAAGGGTCTGTTTCCGCACTATATCTCTAAACTAAACTAAACTAAATTGGATAATTGAGAGAGCAAAGTTGGGCAGACCCCATATATTACTTATACATGATTTATGGGCAGGCTACAATGATTAATGTTCTTCGGAAGCTTTACTGCATGAGCCTGATTACGATTATAAGAATAAGAATTCTATGATATCTGTAACAACAAGGAGCTCCCTAAAATATTTCTACTACATTCAGGAAAGAGAGATACATAAAGGCCAAAAATAGATACATTATATTCATGTTCTCCATTTTAGACTTTAGACTAGAAATACAGCGCGTCTTTAGGATGTGGGAGGAAACCAGAACAGCTGGAGGAAACTCACAAGGTCACAGGGAGAAGGTGCAAACTCCACACAGACAGCACCCGAGTTCAGGATCGAACCCAGGTCTCTGGTGCTGTGAGGCAGCAGCTCCACCAGCTGCGCTACTGTACTGTCCATGTAGGAGTACAGGAAGCAGACAATCTCAATAGGAATTACAGAGGTCAATTACAAGAACTTATTTTGTTAGAGGCTGAATAAACATAAAGACTTCTGAGCTGCAAAAGTAGAATAGAAATTAAAAGTTCAACTATCTTGATGACTGTTTAATGTATGACTGGTGCATTCTTTGTTACACCATGCACTGGAGCAACTCAGTGGGTCTCTGGTGACTTGTCCCCTCCCACCTCCCTCCTTGCCCCCTCTGTCCTCCTGGGTCATTTTACCGGTTAACAGACTTTAGTCTTTAGTGACACAACACGGAAATAGGCCTTTTGGCCCACCAAGTCCGTGCCAACCAGCGATCTTCCGATACACTATCCTACACAATAGGGACAATTTACAATTTGACTGAAGCTGTACATCTTTGGAGTGTGGCAGGAAACCGGAGCATCCGGAGAAAACCCACGTGGTCACAGGGGGAATGTACAAATTCCATACAGACTGCACCCATAGTCAGGATCGAACCAAGGTCTGTCGCGCTGTAAGGCAGCACCTCTACCACTGCGCCACTCTGCCACCCTTCTAAAATTGTTTCCCTTGAGATCACAACTTCCCTAGCCAACAATGGACCGACCAGGCAGCACCCTGCCCGAGGTCACCCTGCCTGATACATTGAGTTATTCCAGCACTTGGTGTCTATGTTTGGTATAAGCCAGCATCTGCAGTTCTATGTTTCTAAATTTCCAAATGTAATCTTCGCCTTGCACAATATAAATTATAAATATCTTTTAGGTTTCAGCTGGTAGCAAGGAGCGGCATGACCTTGCATGATCATCAGGAGGACCTCGGTTAATGGTGCACTACAGATAACGCTGCCTGAGGAGATTATATGTTTGCAGCTTTATATTGTTCTCATGTATAGCACAGCTTCAGCAGCTGGTTAAAGCAATCAAAGAATGAGGACTGTCTATTTATTGCATCAGTGCTCATCATCCATGTTGTTAACTCTTCCTTTCTTTGTTTCTGTTTAAAAACTCGCGTCCTTTTCTCTCAAATAGATGGAGAGAATATATCTCAGCTGTCAATAGTATGTTACTATTCTGTGCCTTCCCTGGGTTTTGACTATAATTTTATACTGTCAGAAAGTTGTGCACAAGATGACTTTAACTTTCCACATTATTATGGTGCCGTAGCGATTTCTGCGCCTGTTCAAATATTTCGCTTTAGAGAAAAATATTTCTTACTGTCAGTTACTGGACTATATCCTATTGTAGAAACAAAGAAAGATGTTTACAGATAAAGATACAAAGTGCTGGAGTAACACAGCGGGTCAGGCAGCAACCCTGGAGAACATGGATAGGTGACATTTCGGCTCATATCTGAAGAAGGACCCTGCCTAAAACGTCACCTATCGATGTTCTCAATGGTTCAATCGTGCTTTATTTGTCTCATATGCAACTGCTCAGTGAAATAGTAAGATTAAATGAGAACTTACCAAATTGAAGTTTGATCTTTATTTTATGAGGAGATACGATGAGGGATTACATGAAGACCCCGCCAGGACGCATGCGCGACATTCTTCAAAGCAGTGGTGTGAAATCACAGATACCAGAGTAGACTAATATAGTAAGATAAGAGAGAACTTCCATACCAGTTGAACTTTATAATAGAGGGTTTTGGGAGCGGAGGGCACGTAATCCCTCATCGTAACTCCTCATAAAATAAAGATCAAACTTCAAACTGGTAAGTTCTCATTTAATCTTACTATTTTACTTCGGAGTCACGTGAGTGACTACGTGAAGATTTCAAAGCTCTGTGATTTCATGCCCTGGAACGAGACCATGCTCACACACTGCCATTCTGGGACGGAGGATGAACGTATTTCACACACGACACTGTGCTGAAAAACAATAAAGGTATTATTCATACCTAAAATAATATGCCCCACATTGGGTAATTTATTTTACAGAACTTAATTTTTCCCTGCAAACGTCTCAGGATCGGCCACGGGTTTATTATAAAGCATTGAATGCGTTCATTGCTCCACCCCGCTGTGGCAAGGATGTGGTCCATAGGAACTCCCATCATCCTAGCGTCCGATGTAGATGCAGCCCTGTTGGAGTGAGATTTGAAACATTAGTATTCACCACTGCACGTAATACCACCCGAACCATCTGGATATGGTTTGCACTGTGACCTTAGGTGAGGGCATTTATGGCTAATGAGAAAGCTCTCTCCGTCCCATAAGTGTCTTGGTGACTATATATTGGAAAATATGTGTCACTATGCAGGGCCGACTATCTGCAGGATAGGCCAGAACTCTAATATTGGCCAAAGGAACCGGGTCTTGTTTAAGTACCCCTGTATGTAGCAGGTTATCTGCCATTTGTGACAGACATGACGTCCTATTCTAGCTTGTGTAAGGACTGGACCCGTTGTGCTGATCCAAGTGCCATAATCATTCCCATCTAGGATATTAGTTTGTCCAGAGTGAGCCCCGATATTGGTGTCCATCCTCGTAACATGGTGTACTACCTATGTCCCATATATAGGTGTATCTGGGCCTGGGGGGAATAGAGTACAAATACCCTCATTCGTTTAGGTACTAGTGGGTGTGATCCTATAGCCAAGTGATCACTCCCTCTGCCCAGATATTAAATAGGGCACTCCTTGCACAATAATGGCACTGTAACTCAATCCTTCATCGAAATGAAGGGTGGCCAGAACTCCAGCACTTCATTGTTGGTGGCTGAGTCATATGTAGTGTTCGTCCTGGTGCTGAACACTTCCCATTTCCTGACATATGTCAGGTACTGTCTTCTCGTGGACTCCCTGCACGACGCTGAGATGGCATTGATCGTCCTGTCGGAGAGTCCGTATCCCAGAAATGGCCTGTTCAGAAACTGCAAATCAACAAGTTCATACAGTCATGGCACGGATACTTTCCCGCACGGGTGTGCGAACCTCCTTGGCCGTTGTTGATCCAGATGCAGGGTTCTGAGACCATCTTTGTACTGTTGGGAACCATGGTACCCGTTGCGGCGTCTTGTTTAATTATTGTAAGACTCGCCTGATGAGGGGAAAATGTATAGCAAAACAAATCCCCCTCCCCCCCCAATGCAGCGAGAAATCGTCCATCGCTGCTGCCCCTGGGTCTGGTTCCCAAGCAACATATGTTGGTAGTTGGTGAATTAGTCTGGATGGAAAAAAGGTCGATATCTGGTGTCCCATACCGGTCTATAATATCTGTAAACACTTTCCGATCCAACATCCATTTAATGTTGTCGTTGAATTTACGTGACCTGGTGTCTGCCACTGTATTTAGCTTACCTGGAAGGTAAGTGGTTGAGATCCAAATCTCTCTCCCAGACACCAGTGCCAGATATTATTAGGCAATTCATCACATGATATCGACTTTATTTCACCCATATGATTATATATAGGCCCCCACTGTGGTATCAATTTGTACCGTACATGCAACTGGTGCTCATCTGAGCAGTAGGCCCTGAGTCCATGAAACGCTCCCAGCATTTCTAGATAATTAATTGCTAGTGCTTTAAACAGAATAATTTTTGTGCACTCATCTGCCACCACAACTTGCGGTGGTATTAGTTGCTCCCCAACCTTTAGCACTGGCATCAGTCTGTAATGTACCCTAGGGATATAGAATGGGGTGATGGGGTTAGGATAATATTGAACATTTCCATCCACCAGTTTAAATTCTGATTTACTTTCCCTGGTAGTTGCATAGGCCTATTGAAATGGCCTGCATGATTTTTGAGAGCTAAAATTTCCCTCTTCCAGGTTTTAATAATGGAGTGGTCCAATTGTGCTGCTGGGAACGCAGCCACCAATTTCCCAATCACTCTTACTCCATGCCGAATGGATGGTTCCCTGATGCCAGTGAGGCTTTTGCATACTCCCATCAAGTCTGTCACTTTGTTTGGTGGCAAGGTGATAGACATATGAACAGAGTCAATAGTGAACCCCAAATAATCCATGGTAGTGGAGGGTTCCAATTTTGACTTATCTGGATGTACGTTAAATCTCTGTGTTGTGGCTGATACCACCAATGTAGCCAGCTCCAATTTTCACCTACAATGAGAATTCATCAAGGTAAGCCATGACGATATGGTTATGTTTCTTTAAGTATGCTAAAGCTGGTTTTAATGAATTTGTAATAGCCTGGGTGCTGATGACAACCCATTGGATAAGGCATACTGCCATAGCTGTCCCATCCAGATAAATTTCAGGTATTTACGATGACCCTGTGTGTGATAAATGTGTCTATTTTGAAATGGGCATACTGAACGGAAGTATTTAGTTCGGTCAAATCTGTAATGATACGGCAACCACCATCTTTTTAGTTTTTATAAATATATTTGATACGAACTCTTGAAATTCTCTGATTGTTTTCTCAATCCCTTTTGTGTTTAGTCTTAACAGTTCAGCATGGCCTGCTGTTCTCTCTTTTTTGTGAAGTATGAACTTCCTGCTAGGCGTATGCTGAACTGGGACGGTAGTTCGTATACAAATTCAATTTTGTAATTCTGAATACTTCCGAGTATGTAAAAGTTCAGAGGTAAAAGTGCAGCACACATGATGAAACAAGTGCAACCGTCCCCCAACTTTTGATGAATCGGACATGCAATGTTTTTTAAGACAACCAGACCCACCTACCTCCATGGTTACCGGTGTTGTGTGGGTTGTCTCCGCAGTTGTTTCTTCTGGTATTGTGTTGCTGCGTTGTGGGGTTGGCGCATTTTCCATGAAGGCCCGGCTGGGCCATGGTCTGAAAGACCGCTGTGCAGGTGGGCCGGCCTTCGAGCTTTCACCACCAGATGGTCTTCCATAGCACCGATGTCTGGTGGGTGTGTAGGGGTGCTGCCGCTGTTGATAGTGGGTTTTAGAGGTGCTTGGCACCTTGATCAGGCCTATAGCCTTGGCTTCCTCATGCAGGTCTTTCACCTGCTTCGGGAGGTCCCCCAACAGCAATTTCGAAGAGACTTCGGGTAGGGTCCCACACACTGCCAAGCC
The DNA here is from genome assembly GCA_035221665.1 of Okamejei kenojei. Classification (NCBI taxonomy): domain Eukaryota; kingdom Metazoa; phylum Chordata; class Chondrichthyes; order Rajiformes; family Rajidae; genus Okamejei; species Okamejei kenojei. The sequence continues at coordinate 20,372,577 of CM069153.1, forward strand.
TTTCGAGGCTTCTGGGTGAGCACCACAGCCGCAGCACCTTAAGTTCAAGTTCAAGTTACATTTATTGCCACATGCACCAATTGGTACAGTTAGATTTGAGTTACCATACAGTCACACGAATAAAAAGAACACGATACACGATAGAATTTAACATGAACATCCCCCACAGAGCGGAATCAACGTTTCCCACTGTGAGGGAAGGGAGGTTCCTCTTTGTTCACCAGTGGTCAGGGCCATTGAGCCCTCCGCAGTCGCCGCTACAGCGGCCCGTTGTTCAGGCCCTCTCGCCAGGATGACCGGAGCTCCGGTGTCAGAACGGAAGAACACTCTCAGCGGCTTGGAGTTTCCGAACCGGCTACTTCTTTCCGGGGACGGCGGCTCCCGAAGTCCCACAGGCCAAGCTGGGCGGAGCACCAACACTGACGACCCTCAGCAAAAGATCCCAGGCCTCCGTGATGTTAAAGTCAGCGCTGCCCGCGGCTAGAAGCTCGGACACCACGGCTCAACGGTATTGATCCAGTGCCCCAACACGGCTATCCCCGGTAATGTATCGGCCTGCTGTGCAATGTTAATTCAGTGCTGCACCGCTGCAGAAGCTCTGGCCGGTCTCTGGCAGGAAAGGCCGCGCCAATCCAGATGGTAGCCCGTGCGGAGCGGGGGGGTGGGGGGGGGGGGGGGGGGGCGAAGATGCGATTCTGATGCAGATGTGACTGGAAAACGGTTTCCCCCTATTCCACCCCATCCCCCACATAAAAAAGAGACTTAGAAACCTTTAAAAACATACTTTAGGACACACGAAAAACAACAAAAAGGGTGAAAGGAAGGACTGCTGTTCCACTCGACGGGGCCACCCAATGTTCTCGGGAGAGCCTTTAGGGTTCTACAGGGGTGCTGCCTGATCATTGAGTTATTCCAGCACTCTGTGTCTTTTTCTACTCCCAATTGCTTCACCTCTTTCGATTTTAATGAACAAAAAAAGACACAAATACAGAAAACGTTACCCGAGAACCTTAATCTGAATGTCCCAACTAATACGGGGTCAAAAGTCTAACCAGTGAATGGCATTAGCAAAGCCTAGTACAGGTATAATGTGGATTTATCTGTGAACATTTTCAACCAGTATACTTCTAGATTCATAGAATACAATTGTGTGCAGAATCAATAGCAACATGGTTGCATATTACATTTGTAGGCAGTTGAAAGAAGTGTGCTTAAAAGTTGAATTTTTCATGTTAGGTCTTAAAGGAAGAGGAGAGGTGGAAAGATTTGAGAGTGAATACTAGGGGACTAGATTAAGACAACTCAAGGTACGGTGAGATGGTAAAGAGATGGCCAACAGGCCAGGACCCAGCATTGCAGTGGATGGCACTGTGGCGCAGCAGTAGAGTTGCAGTCTGAAGGACCTGTCCCACTTCGGCAATTTCTTCGCCGACTGCCGGCGACTTTTACAGTCGTAGCAGGTCACCGAAAAAGCGGCGACTGGACCCGCCCACTACGACAACGTCTATGACAAGCTACAACAACCTACCACCTAGTCTACATCGAGCTACCGACAACCGGCGACCCATTAGGACGTCCACCTATGACAACACCTACAACAACCTACGACCACACAGGCGGCAACCAAAGTCAACCTACGTCCACCCTACGACAAGCATCGACCCTGTCGGCGACAACTGAAGACAATTCAGTCGCCGGTACCTGTCGCCGGTTGTCGTAGGTTGATGTAGGTAGTCGCCAATGGAAGTCACCGAAGTCAGCACCCGGCGACAGCCAACAACCTGTGCAATCCTAGCAACAACCGGCGACAGCACTTACAACAGGAGAAGACAAGCTGCTTCAAAGCCCACAGTCGCCGAAAAGTTTTGAACATTTCAAAATCCAGCGGCGACCAGAAAAACGGTACAACTCTTTAGACGACTTGGGGAGACTACTCATGACCATACAGACGACACCCCGGTCACCATGTGGCGACAGCCTAATCGCCTGCAGTCGGCAAAAAAATTGCCTAAGTGGGACAGGGGCTTGACAGCACCAGAGACCCCTGTTTGATCCTGACTATGGCTGCATTTGTTTTCCCCGGGTGCTCCAGTTTCCCCCACACTCCAAAGACAAATAGGTTTGTGGGCTAATTGGCTTGGTAAAATTATAAATTGTCCTTTGTGTGTAGGATAGCGTTAATGTGCAGGGATCGCTCACCGGTGCAGACTCGGTACACCAAAGGGCCAGTTCCCTCACTTATCTCTAAAGTTCATTAGAGGATCAAGGTATAATAGAAGAGGAATTCAGTGAAAGATGAGCTGAGGTTTTAATGGATTTATCACAGTTGGTCCTCATCTCTTTAAGAAGTTGTTGGGATACTATTTTAAACTTGTTTTTCAAATCTATGATGCAAACAAAATTTTCACTGAAAGGCATTTTTGTATCATTTATCTAAAGAAACAATTAACCCTTCATGCATCATTCATGATAAGGCATCACGTAACCGACGAGACGCGAGGTTCGATCGTCCAGCGCGGGGGAGCTGACATCCCCCCCGATGCAGGAGCAGATCGCCTTGACGCGGGGAGCCCGAACGCCGCCGGCTACGGGAGTTAAGATCATCCTGTCAACGGGGGCTCGAGGCCCACGACCGAGGAAGAACTCAAACTTTATTTCGCCTTCCATCGCAGTGAGGAATGTGTAGGAGTCACTGTGGTGGATGTTCATGTTAAAAAATGTGTTTGAAGTGATCTGTTACTTTTAATTGTATGACTGACCTGGCCAATGAATTTCCTCGTATGTTGCAAAACATACTTGGTGAATAAAGTGTGATTCTGATTCTGATTTTGATTCTGAAAGTGTGATTCTGAACTGCGCCAGGCGAAGATAATTTTCCCTCCAACCATTTACAAGCAAGTAACTGCAGCCCCTATTTAGGCTGCTGTTATGTAGGAATCTATTTTTTTTTAAAATGTGAATGAAAATGGGCTACCACTAAACCATTTGCTTCGCTTTGGCCACTGCATTTCCGGGGTGGAGATTTTTTTATAAATGATTTACAATCTGATTTTAAAGATTCTCAGATATCCTACTCGTTAAAACCTGTTAGTTAAACTTTTCCAATCCACCTTCCGCCCCTCATCCATCTCCATCTTGCCAGGTGTTGTCCCATCCCCACCTCTCATTTCCAGCTTTCTGCATCCCCTCCTCCCTTAACTACAATCTATGTGAGAAATGGTGCCCGTCCATTCCCTCCACAGATGCTGCCTGGCCCACTAGGTTCCTCCAGCACATTGTGTTTTGCTCAAGGTTCTAGCATCTGCAGTTCCTTGTGACTCCATCTTCAGCTGATCAACAATATAACTGATTTCCAAAGGCAATTCAAACCAAAGTTTAAGAAAAAAAAAAATCAGGAAGTGTTTTTAGATCTTTCTTATGGTTACATTTTCAAGTAAAAAGGGCCATCTGATGTATTCAAGAGAGTTAGATATAGCTTTTAGGACTAATGGAATCAAGGGATATGGGGAAAAAACAAGAACGGGGTATTAATTTTGGATGACATCTCTATAAAAACACCCCTCATCCTCCTGCACTCCAAGAAATAGAGTCCCAGCCTGCTCAACTTCTCCCTACAGCACAGACCCTTGATCCCTGGCAACATCCTCGTAAGTCTTTTTTGTATCCTTTCCAACTTGACAACATTGCTCCTGTAATATGGTCCCCAAAACTGAACACAATGCTCTAAATGCGGTCTCACCAACGTCTTATATAGCCACAACATGACCTCCCAACTTCTATACTCTCACATTCAGATGTGTAGGTTACTTGGCCCCTGTAAAATTGCCGCTAGTCTGTCAGGATTGGATACGGAAGTGGGTTCACGTAGAACTAGTGTGAATGGGTGTTGGATGGTGTGCCAAAGGGCCTGTTTCTCTGCTGTCATTTAAAATTGAAATCAAACGTGGCATTGAATCATTAAATATAGATCAAGTGTCCAGAGTGTTTTATTGTCATGTGTCCCAAAACAAAACAATTACATACTTGGTGTAGGAAGGAACTGCTTGTTTAAACCAAAGATGGACATGAAATGCTGGAGTAACTCAGCGGGACAGACAGCATCTTTGGAGAGAAGGAATGGGTGATGTTTCGGGTCGAGACCGTTCTTCAGAAGTGTCTCTATCTTTCATAATAATCCCGTTGGCTGTTCACTCTATTTCAAACAGAGACGCTTGAGTTGAGAACTTCAGCTTTGACTGCTCCAGCTGTAAAGGTTAGTCTGTGGTTCTTGCGCCACTTATAGTTAATGTATGAAAAACACTTTAAAAAACCTACCCCTCAAATCATTTGCCAGCATCACCAAATAAAAATGCCACCAATTCTCTTTGCACGGCCGTTTTCGTGTGGACTTCCAAGCAAAAATGTATTTCTAGGTGCAGGAAAGAACTGCAGATGCTGGTTTAAATCAAAGGTAGACAGAAAATGCTGGAATCACCCAGCAGGACAGGCAGCATCTCTGGAGAGGAATGGGTGACGTTTTGGGTTGAGACCCTTCTTCAGACTGATATCGGGAGAGGGCGGCACCGAGCTAAAATGTAGTCGGAGACAGTAAGGCTGGTGGGAGAACTGGGAAGGAGGAGGTGATGGAGAGAAATGGAAAGCAAGGGCTATCTGAAATTAGAGAAGTCAATGTTCATACCGCTGGGGTGTAAACCACCCAAGTGAAATATGAGGTGCTGTTCCTCCAATTTGCGCTGGGCCTCACTCCGACTATGGAGAAGCCCAGGATAGAAAGGTTAGATTGGAAATGGGAGGGGGAGTTAAAGTGCTGAGCATCCGAGAGATCAGGTAAGTTAAAACAGACTGAGCAGAAGTGTTCAGCAAGCCTGTGCTTAGTCTCACCGATATACAGGAGTTGACACCCGGAACAGCGGATACAGTAGATGAGGATGGAGAAGGTGCAAGTGAATCTCTGCCTCACCTGAAAAGATTGTCAGGGTCCTTGGATGGAGTTGAGGGGGTAAGGTAAAGGGACAGGTGTTGCAACTCCTGTGGTTGCAGGGATAGTACCTAGGGTGGGGGTGATTTGGGTAGTAAGGGACAAATTCACTTGGGAAGAGGGAAAGGTCTCTGCAAAGCAGAAAGGGGTGGAGATAGAAAGATGTGGCCAGTAGTGGGATCACGTTAGAGAAGGCAAAAATATCAAGGATTATATGCTGTATGCGACGGCTGATGGAGTGGAAGGTGAGGACAAGGGGGACTCTGTCCTTGTTGCACATGGGGGGAAGGGAAGCATGAGCAGCGCTGTGGGATATCGGGGAGGCCCTAGTGAGAACCTCATCTATAATGAAAGAGGGGAACCCCCGTTCCCAAAAGAGTGAGGACATCTCCGATGACCTGGTGTGGTAAACTTCATCCTGGTGCAGATGTGGCGTAGACGGACGAATTGGGAGTAGGAGATTGAGACTTTACAGGAAGCAGAGTGGAAAGAAGTGTCATCTGGATAGTTATGGGAGTCAGTGGGTTTGTAATACTGTAGATGTCAGTCATAGTCTGTCTCCTGTGTTGGAGACGGTGAGATCGAGAAACGGTAGGGAGATGTCAGAGATGGTCCACGTGAATTTGGGTGCAGGATGGAAATTAGTGGTGAAGTTGATGAAGTCAGTGAGTTCTGCATGGGTGCATGAGGTAGCACCAATGCAGTCATCAATGTAGCGGAGGTAGAGTTCGGGAGAGGGCCGGTATAGAGGCAGGTATAGCTCTGGCCCCTGCGAGTGCCCATAGCTACGCCTTGGATTTGGAGGAAGTGGGAGGAGTCGAAGGAGAAGTTGTTAAGGATAAGGACCAGCTCTGCTAGGAGGAGGAGAGTGTTAGTAGTTGGAAATTGGCTGGTTCTGCGGTCGAGGAAGAAACAGACTGCTTTAGATCTTCCTGGTGGGGGATGGAGGTGTAGAGGGACTGGACATCCAGAGAAAAGATGACGGAGTGGAGGCCTGGAAAACGGATGTCATTGAAGGGACAAAGAGCATGTGAGGTGGCTTGGACATAGGTAGGGAGGGATTGAACCGGGGGGATAGAATGGAGTCACGGTATGTGGAAATTAATTCAGTAGGACAAGCAGAAACAATGGGTCTGCCAGGACAGTTCTGTTCATGGATTTTGGGAAGAAGATAAAATCGGGCCGTGCGTGGCTGGGGAATGATAAGGCTGGAGGCTTGAGAGGGCAGAAAGCCGGAAGTAATGAAATCAGATGTATTTCTTGCTCATCATAAACCTTACTAAGGATCAACGTAGCTGTTGAAACCCAAATATGAGACAATAAGAATCAGGCAAGATTACGCAGCTAAATTATTTCAGCAGGACTATGTATATCGTTCACTGACATTTAATGATTACTGTAGGAGTTTAATGCTGTAAGAGCATCTGAAGAAGGGTCCTGACCCAAAACGTCACCAATCCATGTTCTCAAACGACCTGCATTTCGTCTATCTTTGCTGTAAGGCCAACCCCTGAATAGCTACACTGTTCTATACTATACTCTGTTCTAACTATACTGTTCTCTTCGCCTTTCATTTTGGAACTGCTTGACTCATCGCCATGCTCCCTTGATAATGGATGAAATAACAAACTACAAATGGGCGGCACAGTGGACCAGCTGGTAGAGCTGCTGCCTCACAGAGCCAGAGATCCCGGTTCAATCCTGATCTTGGTTGCTATCCGCGTTGCATTTATTTGTCCTCCCTGTGATCGCGTGGGTTTTCTCCGGTTTCCTCCCACATCCCAAAGAAGTGTGGGTTTATGGGTTCATTGGCATCTGTAAATGACCCGTTTGTGTGTTGGGATTGGATGAGAAAGTGGGATGACGCAGAACTAGTGTGAACGAGTGATCGATGGTTGGCATGGGCTTGTTAGCTGGAAGGGCCTACTTCCATGCTGTATCTCAAAACTGGACTAAGTTATTTCCTGATAATCATCAATTCTCCACTTGATGCTTTATTGGCAGGAGGTACATCTTTACACAGAAGATAGACACAAAAAAGCTGGAGTAACTCGGCGGGTCAAGCAGCATCTCTAGAGAAAAGAAATGGATAACGTTTCGGGTACAACATAGTCCTTGAGAGACATATTTACTCTTTACAGGGGTAGTGCATTTTGCTAGACATTCTGCTATGGAAGATCACAAAAAATGTTAAAGTACTACTTCAAATTTTGCAGGTCCGGTTCAGAATATTTATGGTGACCAAAGACCATTGATTCCTGGGCCCAACAATGAAAGAAATGGTGGCAGCAGTGTACAGTTATAGAGTCTTGCAGCGTGGAGAAAGGCCCTTTGGCCCAACTTGCATGCACCGGCCAACATGTCCCAGCTACACTAGTCCCACTTGCCTGCGTTTGGCCCGTATCCCTCTAAACCTGTCCTATCCATATACCTGTCTAATTGTTTCTTAAACGTTGCGATTGTCCCTACCTCAACAACCTCCTCTGGCAGCTCGTTTCATACACCCACCACCCTTTATGTGCAAAAGCCTCCCCTCAGATTCCTATTAAATCTTTTCCCCTTCACCTTAAACCTCTGGCCTCTGGATTGTCACCTTGTCATGAAGGAGAAGCTTGTGTGGTCCTGAGGGCGATACCGTCTGGAGCTATGCTCCTGGTAGGGCCACCCATGGTGGTAAAGTCGAGGGGGAGGTTCCTGACAAAGAGTAATCCAACCAAGACCTCAATGAGTGGAACAGGCGGAGGATGATGGCTGACTTTAGTGGAGCATCTCAACGGCTGGGAAGGCGGATGAAGGCTGCAGCAGAAAAGGGTCACTGGCCATCTTGGATTCCATGCCACTGGATCCTGACCCAGATCGGTCAAGAACCGTGCGGTGGCTGTCTGTGCACCAGTCTCCCCAGGTTAAACAAGGTCATGCATTGGCGTCCTCCCAAAAGGGGAGAGTCATACTTGTTTCGAGTGATTGCCGATGATGATGCTGTCCTCTGGTCCTCGAACAAGTCACCGAAGTGTTAATCATGAATTGACCTTTTCCGAAACTCTGCCTTCCCCAATATGGTGCTTTATTTGTCACATGTGCAAGTACACAGGAAAATTATTTTTGCATATTTACACATGCAGGCGCCGCCATGTTTTTGGCACCATTTCCACAAGTTTAATAGTCTTTCCAATGATGCACATTTTTGCAAATGATTCTTTGCCTTTGCTATTCTATGTCCAACTTTTTACAAATACGGACTTTGAGATTGTACTTTAACATTATGGACACCAGAACACCACCAGAAAATAATATTTTTCTCCAGAAAATAATATTTGTGCCAGAGCAAACCTTACCCAAAGTTGCAAGGTCAGTTTGTGATGAGTCGTGAAAATGTGATCATTTAATGTGACTCATTGGGACTGCACCAGCATCTAACCCACAGGATTAAAAATAGAATTTCAGTCATTTCTAGAATTTCCCATGTCAGCATATTTTAAATATGAGGCAGCGAATTCTCAAATTCATTGAAATATGATTTTTTTCATCAGTGCTCATTTAAAATAATTATAAAAGATAAACCATTCGACCCGAGGCAACACTGCCTAAAGTTGACATGGAGATAGAGTGCAAGTAAAGACAATCTACTCTGAACAAGCCAAGATTGTCACAAAGTGCTGGAGTAACTCAGCAGGTTAGGTAGCATCTCTGCAGATAAAGGATAGATGATGTTTCTAGTTGGACCCTTTAGGACCAGAAATGTCACCTATCCTTTATCTCCAGAGATGCTCGTTGAGTTACTCCAGCATTTTTTTGGTTACCTTTGGTCTAAACCAGCATCTGCAGTTCTTTGCTTCTACATATCCCCTGAACAGGCATCTGAGTATTATCAAATCACTCAAAAATTATTTAGTACAACTGAACATAAATCTTTGCAAATAAAGAATTTGAGAAATTGATGCATCAAAAACAATTCGTAATTTGAAGATCCCTCATCATATTCTGTTATAACTACTGCAATGAAATGCTGGTGCGTTGAAAGACAATGGTTTTTGAATATTAGGAAATACTTCTTGGATTTTGAATGCCTATTCTTTGTCGTTCTTTTTCTTTCTTCACTTTTCCTCATATTTTGCATAAACAAAATGCAAATACAAAGAATGTCACTGTGCTTGGGTACATGTCACAATAATATATAATTAAATCACTGAATTAGATTCTGCAAAATTATCCAGAGACAGTACTGGCATGTGGCTAATTACATAAACAAATGTCAAATAAAACAATTCTAGAACGATTTCTAGTTTGAAGAAGGGTCCCTATCTGAAATGTCACCTGTCCACTCCCTCCACAAATGCTGCCTGGCTCGCTGAGTAACTCCAGCACTTTGTGTTTCGCTCTAGGTCTGCAGTAGGTTTTCCTTGATTACTATTCTCATCTTTCCTCCCTCCACGTTCACAGTGCATGATCAGTGGAATTCACAAAGTTCACATGTTCCGTTGCTACTTTCTTTCATTCTAACTATCCTCATTAATCTAACAACTAGACGGCATCATCAATCGTTCATCACCATGGCGACCCTAGCTTCGCTGTGTCTGAGATGTCTACTTTGCCCTATCTAATCTCTCCCTCACCCTCTCTGCAAATTTAAACTAATATTTTTTCTCCCAGTTCTGGCAATAGATTTTATTGCTGAAATAGCCACTCGGTTTTCATTTGTCCAGATGGTGCTGTCCTGTGGATTGTATCCAGCATTTGCTGATCCTATCCACATTTGCAGCATCTGTAACTTATGTTTTGGGCTTACAACTCTGAATGTTGCTCTCACTAAACGTGTGATTTACAGCAGAGGAGATTTTTTTCGTTTCTATCAACTATCGCACAGTGGCACAGCAGTAGAGTTGCTGCCTTACAGCACCAAAGACCCAGGTGCAATCCTGTCTGCGGATGTTGTCTGTGTGGAGTTTGTACGTTCACCCTGTGACCGCGTGGGTTTTCCCAGATGTTCCGGTTTCCTCCGGCACTCCAAAGACGTGTAAATTTGTAGGTTAATTGGCTTATGTAAAATTGTAAATTGTCCCTAATGTGTAAAATAGAATTAGTCTACGAGTGACTTGGTGGGCCAAAATGCCTGTTTTCACACTGTAAGCATAAAAAGATAGTCAGAATTTGTTTAATTGTTTTAGTGTTTACAATTTGTACACGAGTCTACCACTTTATAATTTAAAAACCTACAATTATTTGAAGCTATCTTTATACAATGACAGCAGGTCTCATAAGTTTAAGTGATTGATCGACCTTGGACATTGCTAGGTGAAAGAACTGTGGATTCAACTATCTGACAAATCCCTTTAATTTTTCACCCGTAAATCCTTTGTTTTAATTGTCTGTTGCTTTGATCTTATATTGAGCCTAACAACAATATAAAAGACTGGGGTAACTGAGGGCCTGCTCAGAATAAAAGGACAATTGCCAGCTGTACCAGTAACAGTGAACAAGCTTTTTATAGGTAAGACTTGTTTACTCATTTGAATATTGAGACAAATGCTTGACATTAAGACAAACTGTGGGATTGAACTTTTCGGCTCGTCGAAATACAAAAGATCTTTTTACATATTCTTCCTCTGCCTGCCAGAGAAATAGCTTCATGAACAGAAAACTATTCAGACGAAAAGGCATTTTTTGAGTAATGTATGCAAGGAAGAAAGGGTTTCATCGGTCTTGCACAGCGCTGTTTGACCCTAATGCAGCAAAATGCGCTCCGAGCCAAAGCCAATAAAGGTTACACACAATCCCTTGTAAAACCACCCATCTCGATAAATAAATCACATCAGTCATTCTACCGAAGTTCAATTCTATCAGCTGATCTCTGAAATTTGCACGAGTGTGGTCGAAATTCAGCTGGTTCTGCTTAGTAGGCACATTGCACCGTCAATTTACTGAGTTTCACCGAGCAAATTCACATCAAGAAACCCGGCTCTAAGTGAGCACCAACAAGGGGTCATAAAGTGCATTAGTTGCTGCACACATCAGCTGCTGATGATGAATATGCATTAGGGTGCCAGTCTTTGATGTTTAACAGCTTTATTGGTTGGCCAGAAATGGGATTAAGCACATTGAACTGCATCTGGTTGAATTTCTGAGTCTTGACCCAACTTCTCGTTAGTCTTTTGTTTTCAAATTGCAAATTCTGGAAACTGCTGGTATCAATAAGGCAACTGATTAACTGCAAATACCAAATGTTATAGATTGATGAAAACATGGCTTGGTTAATGTGGGGGATTTAGTTGCATCCAAAAGTATTGATAGTACATGAAAAGTCCAAGTGGTGGAACAAGTTGGATGTCAACGCCTTCACCTCTGGGATATGGACTTGAATCCATGCCACACTTTTATGATGAAGGGTTTTTTTCTCTCTTTCTCCCTCTCTCCGATACATGTAAAGATCCTGTGGGAAATTCATGTTGGCTAGCCTCAATAAAATCTACGCAAAAAATTCCATGTGCTATTCCATGAGCATTTTCGCTTGAAGAATTCGCAAGGATGGATGGTGTGAGAAAAGATCTGTCTGGTGTAAAGCAGCAGCCATCTTGAGAATCCTCATTGTTGCAGTACAGAGGGGGCTTTATTCAGAGACTAGTTCATGCATAACTAAATAAGAGTTGCACTCTTTCACATCGCTTGTCTGCATGAGTGAAAAAAATAGCCCCCAAGCTGTGCAAAAAATATATAGCTTCAGAGCAATTAGGTTTCATTCAATCTTGATGCAGATTCAACATCTGGCAAATAGCCTGCACATCTCTTTCCAGCCAAACATGTGCGATTGTTAGGCAGTTCTCTGAAATATGGTCTTTGACTCAAATAAACATATGGAATCGACAAGACCTGAGACGTATTTTTCCTGCTGAATCCTCAAACACTGTGACCAATATTGCAGAGGGTATGAACACCATTTCTTAACTATATGCCCCTATTTGCCAAAGGAGTTAGTAACCATTTCATACTACCAAGTGAAGGTCTTTAGTATAATAGTGAAGTAAGCATTTCTATACAAGCATATTTGGTTCAACATACAATAATTTCTGGGGCTTTAAATGGGGAAGTAACATTCTTATTTCATCTCTGACACATGGTGTGTCTACTTATATTTAGAATAACTTTTTCTTTCATCAGCCCAGCCTGTCCAAACTCCTCTTCCCAACACACCCAAGCCACCCATCAATCATCAACAGTTGAATCTTGTATTCAGCATTGTTGCCAATAATGTATCCTCCTGCACTATTCAACGGTTAAAGCAGAGTTTTCTGTAAATTCACTTGGTACCCCAATCTCATTTCCCATTTGATCACTTTTCTTGATCACATATATCCCCTTGCTAGGCCTCAATTCACCTGAAACGTCCTCTCTCATCAATTGTCGCGTGACCCCAACATCTCTGTTCCTGATCCAGAATGGTGGCACAGTGGTAGAGTTGTTGCCTTGCAGCACCGTGCATTAAATCCTGACAACAGGTGCTGTCTGTACAGAGTTTGTACATTCTCACAGTAACTGCATAGGTTTTCTCTGGGTGCTCTGGTTTCATCCCACACTCCAAAGCATTCAGGTTTGTAGGTGAATTGGCTTCTTTAGTAGTTTAAGTTCAAGTTCAAGTTCCAGTTTATTCGTCAAGCCCCTGTCCCACTTAGGAAACCTGAACGGAAACCAGTGAAGACCGTGTGCCCCACCCAAGGTTTCCGTGAGGTTCCCAGAGGTTCCCATGCGCTGTGAGGTTCCCAGAGGATCCCGGGGGTTCCGGTCACTCTCCATGAGTCACCAGAGGTTCTGGTCAATTGCCTGGAAAGCCTCAAATGGAAGCGTGAGCTGCATCTACTGACCAAAGATCCTAAAGGAACCTCCGGGAACTTCATGGAAACCTTGGGTGGGGCGCAAGGTCTCCAGAGGTTTCTGTTCAAGTTTCCTAAGTGGGAAGATCCGCCGGAAGGTAAAATGCCCATTAACTTTATTAAACTTATTAAAACTGTCTCCAGTTCTCCTTCTCCTCCCCGTTCTCCCCCCTTTTTCCCCCTTCTCCCCACTTCTGCCCTCTTCTGCCCCCTTCTCTCTCCCCTTCTCTGTCCTTCTCTCCCTCCCTCCCGCGCTCTCTAAAGGACTTACCATGCTCTGTGGCAGCCGTTTACTTTCCTCTTCAACACGCAGAAAGCGCTCCTCCGCTGTCCCTGGCCCCCACCTTCGCGATGTGTTTGTGTGTGTGTGCGCGGTCAGCAGCAAAGATCCTATAGGATCTTTGGTCAGTAGATGCAGCTCACGCTTCAGTTGATGCTCTCCAGGCAATTGACCAGAACCTCTGGTGACTCATAGAAACATAGAAAATAGGTGCAGGAGTAGGCCATTCGGCCCTTCGAGCCTGCACCGCCATTCAATATGTTCATGGCTGATCATCCAACTCAGTATCCTGTACCTGCCTTCTCTCCATACCCCCTGATCCCTTCAGCCACAAGGGCCACATCTAACTCCCTCTTAAATATAGCCAATGAACTGGCCTCAACTACCTTCTGTGGCAGATAATTCCAGAGACTTACCACTCTCTGTGTGAAAAATGTTTTCCTCATCTCGGTCATAAAGGAATTCCCCCTTATCCTTAGACTGTGACCCCTTATTCTGGACCTCCCCAACATCGGGAACAATCTTCCTGCATCTAGCCTATCCAACCCCTTAAGAATTTTGTAAGTTTCTATAAGATCCCCCCTCAGTCTTCTAAATTCTAGCGAGTACAAGCCAAGTCTTGTTCAACCGCTTTTGATTGCAACATGTGCCTTAATTTAGGTCAACAAAGAAACTGACAAGTTGTTAAAGAACTTTCCTCATATGAAAGTCCTGACATCCCAGGAATCAGTCTGGTGAACCTTCTCTGTACCCCTTCTATGGCAAGAATGGCTTTTCTCAGATTTGGAGACCAAAACTGTACGCAATACTCCAGGTGTGGACTCACCAAAACCCTGTACTGCAGTAGAACCTCCCTGCTCCTATACTCAAATCCTTTCGCTATGAATGCTAACATACTATTTGCTTTCTTCATTGCCTGCTGCACCTGCATGCCTACTTTCAATGACTGGTGTACCATGACACCCAGGTTTTGTTGCATCTCCCCTTTTCCTAATTTGCCACCATTAAGATAATAGTCTACCCTCCTGTTTTTGCCACCAAAGTGGATAACCTCACATTTATCCACATTATACTGCATCTGCCATGCATTTGCCCACTCACCCAGCCTATCCAAGTCACCTTGCTGCCTCCTAGCATCCTCCTCACACCTAACACTACCCCCCAGCTTAGTGTCATCCGCAAACTTGGAGATGTTGCATTCAATTCCCTCATCCAGATCATTAATATATATTGTAAATAGCTGGGGTCCCAGCACTGAGCCTTGCAGTACCCCACTAGTCACTGCCTGCCATTTTGAAAAGGACCCGTTTACTCCTACCCTTTGCTTCCTGTCTGCCAGCCAGTTTTCTATCCACATCAATACTGAACCCCCAATACCATGTGCTTTGAGTTTGTATACTAATCTCTAATCTACTAATCACATGGAGAGTGACCGGAACTCCCGGGAACCCCCGGGAACCTCTGGGAACCTTACGGAAACCTTGCATGGGGCACATGGTCTCCAGAGGTTTCTGTTCGGGTTTCCTAAGTGGGACAGGGGCTTCACATACACATACGAGATGTGCACTGAAATGAAATGTGGCAATGCTCGCGGACTTTGTACAAAAAACAAACAAAACAGGTGGTAAAGGCGCTGTCTTGCCTTACTCACGAGTGCTGCAGCGTGTGATGTCCATGTCAAATCCTCAGAGATGTGGACTCCCAGGTATTTAAAACAGCTCACCCTATCCACAGTATCCTCATTATTTACTATTATTAAATAAAAATATTAAATTGTCCCTAGTTTATTGGACAGTGCTAGTGTATGGCGATCTCTGGGCTGCACGGACTCAGTGGGCCGAAGGGCCTGTTTCTGCACTGTATCTCTAAACTAAACTAAACCAAACCATCCCACGCAGTCCAGCAAACCATCCCATCTACAGACTTGGCTATTTTCCCTTGTATATATTGTGCACAATATTCCAGATGTGGACTCACAAATGTCTTGTGCAGGTGCAGTATTATTTCTCAGCTAGTTTTTTTTTATTGCTGCCTCTGATAAAGGCAAGCACGTCATGTTTCTTCTTCGAAGTGATGTTAAAGGTGAAAGGCACAAAGTTTAAAGGTGATGAGTGGGTTATGTTTTTAACACAGAGGGTGGTGGGGGCCTGGAACAAGGTACCGGAGATGGTGGGTGAGGCCGAAACGATAGTGACATTTAAGAGATTTTTGGATAGAAACATAGAAACATAGAAAGTAGGTGCAGGAGAAAGCCATTTGGCCCTTCGAGCCAGCACCGCCATTCATTATGATCATGGCTGATCATCCACAATCAGTAACCCTTGCCTGCCTTTGTTAATTCTGGCCAAATTGGAGATGCCCGGACACTAAAATTGAGTAAAGGCTTTTGGGCTGCGAGGCCATTTGGTCAATTTAAATGTGCCTTCTGCAGAAATGGGACAAGCTGCAGAATGGTGCCAGTTTGTCTAGAGCCTAGAGAAGAGCTACAGGAAGAGAATGGAACATCTGCAGATTTTGACAATTAGGCGCAAATTGCATGGAATGGATTGGATGAATGCAAACCAGACATACACATTGTAAATAATGTTGCAAAGCTTTACTTCGCTAGATGTTGATTGGATTAAGTGTTGAGCCTTGTCTGGGTGTCTTGAATATCAGAAGCTCCATTTGAATACATTGTATTAGTCACTGTATTATTGGATTGGGGAAATGTCTATCATGTACTGTGACAATCGATATCTGTTATTAGACTGTAAAGCGACCACCCCCATGTGGTTTGGCCATTCAAGGTTCGGGGGCCTATAAAAGACCGCTCCCACGAGGTCCTGTGTCGATCATCTGGGAGAATGTTTGGGACTGCGTGACCGTCTGGAGTGTCTCTGCTTGAACGAGGCTAAGTGGGCTTGGCCAGGCAGAGACGAGGATCGAACCCGCGGTGGTTAGGTATAGAAGTGGGAACTGTTATTGTGCTTTTTCCAAAATAAAGTTTAGTTGCTCAAGTGCTTGAGTCAGTGATTTTTGACTGAAACTAGGCTAGGGGGAAGCTTAGAACAAGCTATTTACACCTTCTGCCCACATCCCTTGTGCTCGATCTAACATGGATATGTGCGGGATATGTGAGGGATGTGGATTATGTGCAGGCAGATAAGGATTGGCCTTGGCATCATGTTCGGCAAGGACTCTGAGGGACAATGGGCTAGTTTTTGTGCTGTAAGGCAGCAACTTTACAGCTGTTCTACTATGCTGCACCTTTTTTTAATCTGGAAGAGTATTCAGAGGTAATGAAAGAGGTATCGAAAGGTAAGGTAAAGAAAAATAATTGATGAATTTCTATGGATCTGCATTTCTGGGGAATGTTGTTGAACAGGGAGACCTAAGGATGCAAGTGCATAGTTGTCCTGATAGTGCTGATACAGGTGGACAAGTTTGTGAAGAAGTAGCATTGCATGCTTGCCTTCATTAAAACGAACAATGCGTACAAGAGCAGGGACATCATGTTACAGCTGTACCCGATGTTGGGAGACCACACCTGGAATATTGTGTGCCGTTATGATCACTGTACAACAGACAGGATGTGATGAAGCTAGAGAGGGTGCAGGAAAGATCCACAAGGATGTTGTTGGACCGAAACACTTGAGTTATAAGGAGAGACTGGATAGGCACAACTTTATTCCCTCAAGAGATGGAGACTGAGGGGTGATGTTACAGAGATTTATAAAATCGGCTGGAGCATAGATAAGGTAAATGATCACAGTCTTTCATCCAGAGCATGAGTCTAAAACTAGAAGACATAGGCTTAAGGAGAGAAGAGGTGGTATATAGAATGAGCTGCCAGATAAATTGATAGAGGTGAGTACAGTTACAACATTGAAAGACAATTTTTACAACTTCATGGAAGAGAATGATTTACAGGAGCTCGGTCAGGAAGGCACTTTGGTCAGCATGGCTGACATGGGTCGAAAGGCCTGTTCCCATGCTGTATCACTCTGTGAGTCTAAAGATTCAGGCTCCTAATCTACTTTCCATCTGTTATGCTTTTCTGCTCATTGAAAGCAAACCTGCTGCTCTGAGCAAAAATATTTTTAAAAGCTATGGGTGTCCATTGTGGGTGGCTGTGCATTATTTGGTATTACTTGCAATATGGGGAACATGACAGAAGCCTCCTCGTGGCGATCCCCAGAAATGACAACACAATGCACTCAGTGACACGTCAGTTGGCCAATTCTGTCAACATGTTGGACGACGACAGAAGCCAACAGCGAGCTATACGTCGTCTGACACACGAGCGAACGAACGTGCAATATTATGAGTGTTCACTTTTCAAATTTCATCTCAAATGTTTGCAAGCAATTGCACAAGTCCACAGTAGGACCTAATTGCTCCTACATTCATGTTTTATGAACAAAAAATAATTGTGAGGATTCTATTGTTCCTTTTGCTTCCCATAATGCTTCAAACATATCTTGGATCCAAAGCTGTTTGAATGCCTGTATGATTAAGATATGCTCGTCGATAAAGCATTTTATTATTTCCCAGTGGTGTAATAGTGTATATGACTGGACCTTACCTTTTATGCCAAAACTTGTATTCTCCATATCTTAGTTTAAACAGAGTGGAGCCAGACCTCTGTATAAACCATTAGCCCTTTTAAACAAAGCAAATGCAAATGAACTGTGGCCACATAATCAAATACACCGAGGAAGCACACATCAAATAGAATCTTCTGAGAGAAATATGTCCAATATATAACATCTGCAAAATAAATTTGATTTGGCAACATTGATAGAGCTATAGGATTTAAAGTGTGCATTTAACGGATTGACTGTAATTCCAGCTGCCAAGCTTTCCAGTCTCATTCAAACACAGCTATAATAGTAAAATTAAACAAGAACTTACCAAGTTCGATGGTTGATCTTTATTTTATGAGGAGTTGCGGTGAGGGATTTCGTGAAGACCCCGCCAGCACGCATGCGCAACATCTTTCAAAGCAGCGGTGTGGAATCACAGAACGCACCATGACTGAAAATAGTAAGATGAAGAACGTAGAACATACCAGTTGACCTTATGATAGAGGGTGGGAGCGGAGGGCACAAAATCCCTCACCGCAACTCCTCATAAAATAAAGATCAACCTTCAAACTTGGTAAGTTCTCGTTTAATCTTACTATTTCACTTCGGAGTCACGTGAGTGACTTCGTGAAGATTTCAAAGCTCTGTGATTTCACGCCCTGGACAATGTCCATGCTATCACACTGCCGCAATCCTGATGGAGGAAGGCTGTTAATGCAGTTCAGTCGAAATAGGCTGAAAAATAATGCATATTTATTAAACAAATAATAATGAAACAAATAACCCCTAACTCGGGGACAAACATTCACTGAGCGGCTCCCAGCGCAGCTTCTGCGAATGTTGCAGGGTCGACCAGTCGTTTATTGTAGAACCTTTGGAAGGTTGCTTCACTAGCCCAGCCCGCGGTGGCGAGGATGTGGTCCATGGGCACCTCCATGGCCCTCGCCGCTGATGTTGATGCAGCCCTAGTAGAGTGAGATTTAAAAATGTTAGTAGTGACTCCTGCTGCATCCAGCACTACCCTGAGCCACCTGGCGATAGTAGTCTGCACAGTCTCCCGGTGATGTGGAGGTTTGTGGCTGATGAGGAGCCCCTGCTCCATCTTCCTGATGGGTCGTGTAATGCGGATGTAGTGGTGGAGATGGGTGACTATGCAGAGGGTGGCATCAGTAGGGTACGCCCGAAACTCCAACTGCAGCCCATGAGCCCCAGGCCTGTGTTGCTTCAATAAGTCCTGGACAAAGAAAATCACCTGTGTAGGGGTGGAGACCATGCTATCCAGCCGCAGCTTTTGTAATGCCTGGACTCGTTGAGCTGTTGTCAGTGCCATCAGCATCACCACTTTGAGGGTGAGCTGTTTGAGTGGTAACTCGGTCATTGGAGACCAGCTCCTCAGTAGGGTCAGAACGATCCCTACGTCCCAGGTGAAGTTGTATCTGGGCCGTGGAGGGTTGGTGTCAAACACTCCCCTCATGAATTTAGACACCAGGTGTTTGAAGCCTATACCTATGTCCAGGTATGAAGACAGTGCACTCCTGGCACTGTTGATGGCACTGTAGCTAAGGCCAGCATCGAAATGAAGGCCTGCTAGGAATTCCAGGACATCAGGGATTGTTGCCGTGTTGGAAGTCGTGTTGGTACGAGAGCAGAATGCCTCCCACTTCCTGATCTGTGTGAGGTACTGCCTCCGGGTTGATACTCGGCATGATGCTGAGATGAGTTCCATGGCTCGTGGTGAGATGCCGGCCTTGACGAGCGGTCTTTTTAGAACCTGCAGGCCAACAAGTTTAGGTGACCATAGCACGGGTGACTGTCCCCCGTAATGGGGTGAGTAATTAATTTGGGGTGTTTCCCAATCGGAAGCCATGGATGTTTCAAGATTTTAAGGACCATCGGGTACCATGGCTGTGTAGGCCAGTCGGGAATGATCAATATGCCAGTTGTAGAATCCAGTTTAACTTTCTGCAATACCCGACTGATGAGGCAAAATGGGGGAAATGCGTAGCAAAACCATTTCCCCCAATGGAAGAAAACGCATCCATTGCTATTGCCCCAGGGTCTGGTTCTCAAGACACATACGTTGGTATCTGATGGTTCAACCTGAACGCAAAGAGGTCAATATCTGGTGTCCCATAGTGAGCTATAATGTCAGCAAAAATTTGGGGACATTGAACACTCATGACCTGGTGTCCGCCACTGTATTAAGCTTCCCTGGCAAATAGGTCGCTGTAATCCAAATATTTCTCTCGATGCACCAGTGCCAAATTGTGTTTGCCAATTCATCACAAGATAGCGACCTGATACCACCCATATGATTGATATAAGCCACCACCGTTGTGTTATCTATTTGGAGGCGGACATGTAAGTCCCGTGAGTTAGTACAGTAAGCCCGTAGTCCATGGAAAGCCCCTAACATCTCAATATAATTTATCCCTTGTGACTGAAGGAGGGTAGACTCATGAGAGTCCCATCTGCCACCACAACTGGACATGGTGTCAGTTGCACCCCAGCCTTGTGCGCTTGCGTCAGTCTGTAGCACGACGGATGGGTTGCTAACTATGATGGGTCTGTGACACTCGCTAATATTGTCAATCCACATGTGTAGCTCAGCTCTAGCCTTTTCTGGTAACCGGATTGGTCGATCAAAGTGCCCAGCATTTGCTTTCAATGCTGTGATCTTTGTTCTTTGTAAATTTTGGTAATGTAATGGGCCGAATTGCGCAGCTGAGAATGTAGCTACCAGCTTCCCAATTACTTTTGCCGTTTGCCGGTTGGTCGGAACCCTGGCGCAAGCAAGGCTGTGGCACGCTTATTTTATAGTGATAGCTTTGTTGGTTGGGATAGTGATCATCATTAAGGTTGTGTCAAGGGTGAAACCCAGGTAATCCATAATTTGAGAGGGGTGCAGTTTGGATTTGTCTGGATGGATTACAAACCCTAGCTTCTCGAATAAAGATTTAGTCGCTGTAACTGCCTGTGTAGCCAATTGGAGGGTCTGACCCACGATAAGGATATCATCTAAATATGCCATGACAATGTAATTTCGTTGTCGGAGGAGGGCCAATATAGGTTTCACTAATTTGGTAAATAGTCTGGGGGCTGTGGTGAGCCCATTAGGTAATGCTTTGTATTCCCACAACTGTTCCTTCCAGACAAATTTCAGAAACTTTCTGTGCAATTCAGTGATGGGCACTGTATAGTATGCATCTTTTAAATCGATGCAGGCCATAAAGTACCCCGGGTAAAGCATCTGCTTGGCTGTTTCGAAGGTATCCATTTTAAAGTGGGTATATTGTACAAAAGTGTTCAGCTCAGTTAGGTCTACGATAATCCGACACCCCCCATCTTTTTTGGTTTTGGTGAAGATGTTGGACACAAACTCAAGGGGTTTCGTGCATTGTTTTCCCAATCACCCCTTTGGCTGCGAGCCATAAGATTTCGGCATGTCCTGCCTCAACCTCATTTTAAGAGAGTGTAAATTTTTGATGAGGTGAATGCTGGGTAGGGGGAAATTGACCATCAATGAATTCTATGACATAACCTTGAACACTTTGTAGAATAAATACGTCAGTGGTGATAGTGTCCCAAACTCCCCGAAATGCCCGCAACCGTTCCCCCAATTTGTGCAGGAAGAGATGCTACTGCCTGAGAGGAACCAGACCCCCTTACCTCCATGGTTAACGGCGGGTCCTGGCATATGGCGTTTTGGGTGGATGTTGCGGAGTTTGTCGGGATGGCGGCCGCATCTTCCATGCGGGCCGCTGTAGGTCTTGCCCTAAAGAAGGCCGTTGTGGTTGGGGAAGTGGAGGGGGATAGGTCCTTGGTGTCCTATCCGGCTGGCGCGGTTTCCAAGTAGTGTGTGGTTGTTGACGGTGATATGGGTGGGGTTTAGTCGGAGGAGGTTTCATAAGGCCCGCGGTCTTGGCCTCCTCATCTAGTTCCTTGACTTGTTTGGAGAGATCTGTTCCAAACAGTTGATGAGGTGGTGGAGCGGTGGAGGGACGGCACAACCCCGCAAATTTCGGGTTGAGAGTGGGCTTGACGGAGCTCTTGCGCAGGCAGTTTATTTCAAACTGGGCGTTGCAAGAAGTGCCAGGGCATCCTGCTGCTCGCTGGACACATTGTCGCCATAGAGGGTCCTGGCATACGCCGTAATGCCCGTGGAGAGGAGCTTCAGGATGCGCTGGAGACGGACATCCTGCACCTTGGTGGTCATGCTCAAATGTCCCCAGATCTGAGCATTGACCGTAGGAACACTGAGGTTGATGCAGTTCTCAAGTGGTTTGATTTTCTCCATAGGCTCATTAAGTACCTGACCCTGAAGTTGGTGAGTGGTCAGGTAATCAATGGTGCCCGCCAGTTTGTGGTGCAGGGGTTCCCCAGTGTGTGTGGCCGTGGCAAACTTGCCCACCACGTCCAGCATATCCTCCTCGTGCTCTGGCTCTGCTGTCTCCGGCAGTCCCGGGTCGTCTTCGAAAGCAGCGGCCGGGCAACTGCTGGCACTCCTGACTGGTGAAGACGAGAGGCTGAGTGGACTCCCGGCGTGGCTAATAGAGGCCCGCGAGTCCCGTTCATCCCGGTCCCTCTCCCGCTGGAGGAGTTGCTCCACCAAGAGCTCCAACCGCACTATGCGACCGTCCCTGCTATTCGCAGCGGACAAGCCGACTTCCCCAGGCCCTGCAAATTCTCTGGGGCTTCCACCATCGGACTACACCTCCGTAAGGTGCAGACTAGGGTCCGATGGCAGGTCGTCGTGGCCTACCGCCCCTGTAGGCTCATAAGACTCCCGCACGGACTCTCCGCTAGTCTGTCTTTGAGCAGACTGTGGCGGCCCACCTACCTGGTACGAAGGCAGGTGAGTTGGATGGGCGCCGGCCCCCGGAGCCTGGCTCCCCGGAGGTGCATGGTCGGCAGCTGCCAGAGCTAAGCTAATCGACCGTCTACTGCTGCCACCAACGCCCTTGACCGCAGCCTGACGAGGTGTTTTGCCGGCAGCACCTGCTCCTGCAGGCCTGCTCGATGCAGCAGTAGTCCTGCCAGCCTGCCCTACGGCAGATATCCCTGGCAGTTGTACGTGGCGGAGTGCGGCTGCTGGGCTCCCCTGTAGTGCAGCCGTTCCCCGGCCCGGTCCCCGTGGGTCTACTGTAACTCGGGGTGAGGTCGCTGGTGACGAGCGAAGCTCCTGTCCACGTACCTGTCTGCTCCCCCGCTTCCTGGGGGATGGGGGCACGAAGTCTGGGTCAGCAGGATCCAGCTCCGGTGCGGTAAGCCATTCAGGTGATAAGTCGGGCGCCCGGTGTAACGGGAGCGCCCGACTTCCGCATCCTCACCCCCGACCGTCCCGATGCTGCCGGTGGTGCTTGCAGCTCCGGTGACAAAGGCCGCTGGCAAGTCAATGCCCCGCGGCTCTTGGAGAGCGTCGCCTTCCTTTTTCCTTTATCCATCCTGTTGGAATAAGGTTAGTAACTTACCTGACGGCCTTTTGAGGGAGCTGGTGTAGAGAGCGCACTCCCCCCTCCAGCTTGTCGAGGCAAATGCGCGCGACAATATGTCGCGCATGCGTGCTGGCGGGGTCTTCACTAAGTCACTCACGTGACTCCGAAGTAAAATTCTTGTTATTTATTTATAACAAGCAAATTGGCAAATATTTAACATTTATTTACTGCTTGCCTTGATATGAAGAACACAGGTTTCTTTGATTTCTATTATGTACGAGCAAGTAGTTAAACATGAAAAGTCACAAAGTTTTGGAGTAACTCAGCAGGTCAGGCAGTATCTCTGGAGAACATGAATGGGTAACATTTTGAGCTGGGACCCATCTCCGGACCTATCTTAGTCTGAAGAAAGGTCTCGACCCAAAGCATCACCTCTCCATGTTTTCCAGAGATGCTGCCTGACCTGCTGAGTTACACCAGCACTTTGTGTCTATCTTTGTAAGAACACAATAATGGAGATTCACCAGTATGTTGTCTGGATTGGAGGACTTTAGTTATGCTGACATTTGTTTTTCCAAAAGTGAGGGGACTAAATAGTGATAGAGGTATGTAAAATTATGAGGTATAATTAGAATAAATAGTCAGAATGTTTTTCCCATAGCAGGAATATCAAAAACAAGAGGGCATGTGTGTAGGATGAGAGGAAGGAATTTTAATAGTAAGATTAAACAAGAACTTACCAGTTCGAAGTTTGATCGTTATTTTATGAGGAGTTACGATGAGGGATTACGTGAAGAACCCGCCTCACGCTGGCAACGGCATACTTCAAAGCAGCGGCATGAAAAACACAGAACACCAAAAGCCGGAGTAACATAGTAAGGCTCATAAAAGACTTAGAACTACCATTTGATCATTTATTTTATGAGGGTGGGAGTGGAGGGCACGTAATCCCTCATCGTAACTCCTCATAAATAACGATCAAACTTCAAACTGGTAAGTTCTTGTTTAATCTTACTATTTTACTTCGGAGTCACGTGAGTGACTACGTGAAGATTTTAAAGCTTTCTGTGTTTTTTTTATGTCGTAGAATCAATCCGTACGACAGTCCGGCTAAGTAAACACATACATGAGAAACCAGACTAATGTTAGATCATTTCACAATTAACTTTTTAATGGTTTAAAGACCATATAATAACCCTCCTTATATCTGAGGGAAAATGATTACAAGTGATAAAAGATAGAAGTGACTACACCATTGATTATAGCAACTAATAGTAAACAAAGCAGGTGATTATAGTGCTCCCAACACCGCGTGTCCAAAGCTTGTCATAGTGTGAACAGGTTTATTGTAGAACTTTGAAAAAGTTTCTTCTTTACTCCACCCTGCGACTTTTAAAATATGCTCGAGAGGTACGTCCCGCCCCTTCGCCGCGGACGTAGCTGCCGCCCTGGTGGAGTGAGATTTGAACACATCAGTGTCTACTCCCGCTAAAACCAACACCTGTTTCAACCATTTTGAGATAGTTTTGAACTGAAGCTTTTGTGTGTGGTTTTTTTTTTTTTTAAATATTTTTTTATTGTAGAAACAGTATATACCAAGTACACTCTTATACGACATTGAGATTTATACAATGTGTAAAATTATAACGTATTGATTATTAATTAGTACTATTTATGATAATTGTAGTATTATCCATTATACATTCCGTTATTATTTATTTTATATAATTGGGAGTATATGTAGTATATTCCTAATGTAAGTAATACACTTAGATTTCTCAAATCATAGATATTCTTCTAATTACCAAATAGAAATCCCCACTAATTTAACTACGTAGTACCCAATCTTAAACAACATTTTTTTAATATTCATAATGTTATCAAAATATTAATAATGTTTGTATTATTGTTAATTTTATATTTCATAGTTATTGTATAATTGAAAGTACATAGTTTTATATAATTACAAGTTTAAGACATCTATAATCTTTTTCATACAAACAGAAATAAGTGTGTACATATTAAAAATTTATATAGTATGTTTCTATAATTTTTTTCCTTAATTAAAGATAGAAAGATAGAAAAAAGGAATAGAAAATAGAAAAGAAAGTGTGAAAAGTTTGATGGAGATTGAAGTATTACTAAGTAATCCAATCTTGGAGATACATTCATGATTTGTTATGTGTATTTCTTCATCCACTCAGATATTCAGGCCTCAGTCAAGTCCCTGCGCCGAACCGTTGTGACCCTGTAGATATTTAATATAGGGAGACCATATCTCCTTGAAGAGATCTAACCTGTCCATGAGGACAAGTCTCAATCTCTCCAAGTGAAGTGTCTCCGTCATTTCTGTATTCCACATTTTAATTGTTGGGGATACAGGGCCTTTCCAAAATTTTAATATTAATTTTTTCCCAATTATTAAAGAATAGTCGATAAAAGTTCTATGATTCCTTGTAATTATTTGTTCCATTTCCGGTATTCCAAGTATGATTAACTTTGGGTCATAAATCATAGTAATATTAATAACTTTCGAGATTATTTTGAATATTTCATTCCAATATTGTAAAATCTTCGTACAATTAGTAAATGAGTGTGACAGAGTTGCTTCCATGATTTGACATTTATCACATATAGGTGATAGTTTTGGAAATATATTATGTAGTTTAGATTTAGAATAATGTAATCTATGTAAGATTTTAAACTGTATAAGTGCATGTTTAGCGTTTAAAGAGCAATAATGTATATGTTGTAGGCTTTCTTCCCATATTTCTGGACTTATTATTTGACAGTTCATTTTCCCAGCGCTGTCTATGTATTTCCGATGATGGGATATCACTTTCCAACAAAATATTATAAATGTATGATATCATTTTTTTCTGTATTTGGGTGTTTATTCAAGCATTCATCTAAAATTTCACTCTTTCTATTTCTAAGTTCTTGTGTATTTGCGGAAATATAGTTTCTGATTTGTAAATATCTGAAATATTCATTATTATGAAGCCCGTAAGTTTGTTGTAATTCTTGAAATGAAAGAAATGAATTATCCTTATAAAGATCCCCTATGTTTAGAATTCCTTTATTTTTCCATTGTATAAAAGCTTTATCCATCATTGACGGTTTAAACGTAAAATTATTGGGCAATTGTAAGAGCTAGCGGTATAAATTTTAGTTTTAGTGTTTTCTTTATTTGTTTCCAAATACGTATTCCACTTTCTATTATCAGATTTTCACTATAAGTTTTTCTTAGGTACATTAATATTAGCAAATATTATAGAGCTAATTTCAAATGGAAAACAGTCTTCTCTTTCCATTTTTAACCAATTTGGTTTATTATCTATTTCTCCTAACCAAAAATTCATATTTCTAATATTAACTGCCCAATAATAGAACATGTGGTTTTTTGTGCGTAACCATTAATGCTTTTTCATTTCCTCGAAGGGTGTCAGTAACTTTAATATATTCGTTCAAATGTTTAACCACACACAAAGTAGGATCAATATGATAAGCTTGAAAGGTTACCTTTGTTCCAGATCTCCCTGGTCTGCTTTGTTTGATCAACTCGTAAACATAGAACACAACATTATCTGTAGTCACATGCATACAGTCTAAACGCAACATTTGTAAAGTTTGCACTCTTTGAGCTGAGACCAGTGACATTAACATGACTAATTTCAATGTCAATCTTTCCAATGTCAACCCTTCAATTGGAGTCCATTGTCTAAGTAGCGTAAGTACAATGCTCACATCCCAAATCTCTGTGTATCTTGGTTTGGGTGGATTAATATTAAAGATTCCTTTCATGAATCTAGATATTAATGGATGCGACCCAATTGATCTCTGATCAGTCATAAGCCCTAAATAGGACGACAAGGCACTGCGTGCAGTGTTAATGGCACTGTAACTTAAATGTTGCTGAAAATGCAAATTGGCAAGGAATTCCAAAACATTTGCAATATTTACAGTATCATAAGAAATATTTGACTGTGTGCAAAAGTCTTCCCATTTCTTAATATGTGTCATATATTGCTTTTGTGTGCTATTGCGCCATGATGCAACCATAACTTCCATAGTTTGGTCCGACAATCCCAGCTCCTGTAGTGGTCTGGTCAAAACCTGCAGATTAACAAATTCATATATGCATACAATGGGTAAATCTCTTTAGTTACCGGATTAGTCAAGATATCACTACAGTTAGGAATCGACATATATGGTTCTTTAATCATATTCAGCATTACTGGGAACCAAGGTTGAGTTGGCCAATTTGGAACTACCAACAATCCAGAAGCAGAATCTTGTTCTATCTTCTTCAGGCATCTCTGAATCAAAGCAAATGGTGGAAAAGCATAAAAGAACATCTTTCCCCAGTGTAATGAAAAAGCATCTACTGCTACTGCATCTGGATCGTGTTCCAAGACACATAAGTAGGCAACTGATGATTAAGCCTAGATGCAAACAAATCTATTTCTGGCAACCCAAATTGGTTTACAATATTCTTAAATATTGCTGGCTTAAGCATCCATTCCGTATTATCTTTAAAAATCCTGGACCTTTCATCTGCTACCACATTGTCCTTACCCGGAATGTAGCTTGCTGAAATCCATATTTGGCGACCAATACACCATTGCCATATCTCATTGGCCAGACAATCACATGATACTGACCTAACTCCCCCCATGTGATTAATGTATGCAACAGCCGTTTTATTTGTCTAACTGTATTAACACATGTAGACCTTGTTTAGCACAACAATATGCTTTAAGTCCATAAAAAGCACCCAATAACTCCAAATAGTTAATACCATAAACTTGAAGAAACGCTTCTTCTTGAGCTTTCCATCTACCTCCACAACTGGGGGACGAATCTGTAGCCCCCCCCCCCATCCGAGAGCACTAGCATCCGTTTGTAAAACCATTTCAGGTTGTTTAATCATGATATTCTTAGCAGCTTGTGGGACATTTTCAACCCACCATTGTAATTCCAACACGGCTTCTTTTGTTAATTGCATAGGCCTGTCAAAGTGACCTGCCTTCTCTTTAAGAGCCCTTATTTTGTCCCTTTGAAGATTTTGATAATGTAATGGACCAAATTCCACTGCCGGAAATGCTGCTACCAGTTTCCCAATGGTTTTCGCCACTTCTCGGATGGAGGGATAAGGTTTGTGAATGAGGTAATTACAAGTCATCAAGATGTCATTGGCCTTCTCTGTTGGCAAAGTAACTAACATAGTCACTGAGTTAATTACAAACCCCAAAAAGTTAATTGATTGTGCTGGCTGCAGCTGGACTTAATTGGATGAATCAAAAACCCTAGCTTTTCAAACAAAGCTTTAGTAACTGAAACTGAGTGCTCAGCTGACTCTTGAGTATCACTAATGATCAGAATATCATCCAGATAAGCCATAACAATGTGTTTCTGTGCTCTTAATTGGGCTAAAACTGGTTTCAACAGTTTTGTAAAGAGTCTAGGAGCCGAACTCAATCCATTTGGTAAAGCTTTAAACTGCCATAATTGTCCCAGCCAATTAAATTTTAAATACCTCCTGAAGCATTGAATGAATTGCTACAGAATAATAGGCATCCTTCAAATCAATCTTAGCCATATAACACCCTGCTGAGATAAGATATTTTGCAGTACTGAATGTCTCCATCTTAAAATGTTTGTATTCTACAAACTTATTCAGATCTGTAAGGTCCAGAATAATTCTGCAACCACCATCTTTTTTATCTCTTCGAAATATATGAGAGACAAATTGATGCTTATGTTCATAAGTCTTTTCAATTACGCCTTTTCCAGATAATTTGTCAATTTCCACATTAATCTCCATTCTTTCCTCTGCAGAAAACACATAAGCATAAGCAGGTCTATTCTGTACAGGAGGATTAACCCCTTCTTTAAAAATAATAATGGCTCCCGAAACTGCTTGTAATACATATCGATCAGAAGTAATGTTAAGCCAGGCATTATAAAAATTTTTGCAATCTCCCTCCAACTGGAGAGTCATCCACAGTTTCTTTAAGTATATAAGTCTTTAATACCTCTCCATATGAGCGTGGTGGTCTCCTTCTTCCCGAATACAGGGAAGCACTTGCCTGCACAGCACGATAGTATTTTCGTGACAAACTTCTGCTTCTATAACGGAAATCGAAACCCCTTCGGGTCGAAAAACCCCTTCTTTGTCCAAAAACAAAAGGTTTAACATTGCTAAAAATATTTAGCTTCTTCATCCAACTCTTTCAGCTGTTTCGGCAGATTTTCTCCAAACAAATACCCAGGAGCTTGAACTCCACTTTCTTGACACAGGCTTGCAAATCTAGGGTGAAATATGGGCCGAATCGCCATTTTCCTCATGCAATTAATTTCATAGAATGAATTACATAATAAGCCCAAAGTATCCTTTTGAATCTTTTCCATTTTCCAGATTCTCCATTTGCCTGCCATAGGCCGTAATGGCAGCAGAAATTAATTTGAGCACCTTTTGAAACTTCACTTCTAGGGCTCTCATACTTGGAGTCATAGACGTCCATATCATCGGATTCACCGTAGGTACTTCCAATGAGGCACAATTTCTTGGAGCTTTATATAATTCTGATGTTTCATTCATCACAGAATTGTGAAGTTGGTGAGATACCATATAATTTTATGTTTGCAGCTAGGATTTCTTCCATAGCCTCACCACTTCCTTCAGGTATAGCAAAATCTTTTGTGCTATCCCAGGCACATTAGGCCTTTTCTTTTTACTTTGTGGTGTGCTTTCAAAAGCCATATAGCCACCAGCAGGGTCTGCCTTCTGCAGCCCTAAATCAATTGGGATATCATCCCATGAGACTTCTTCCAGCCCAAATCCTGGGTTCGGAGTATCATATTCCCAGCTTGGCCCACAGCCATATTCATCATATTCAAACCCCTCAGGGATTTTTTGGGATTCATCTGGGTACTCTGACCCTTGTCTCATTATTGTTTGGAGAACTTTCTCCATATGCTCCATTTTTTAGCCACATAGTTTTATTGTCTGGAGGTCTTTCAATATCAGAGTCATCAGAAACCACGGGCCTCTCAGATTTCCTTTTGCATTTTTTAGGAACATTTTTCCTCCGTGGTTATTATTTCTGGAGAATATGGAAACTCACTATCGGGTACATCGGCGGCCAACGGTATCGGAACCGGGTCCGCACTAACTTCGCGTCCCGTATTTTTACTTTCACCCCGGGAACATCTTTTTACCCGCGAAAACTTCTTTCCCGATTTCTCCATTTTTCTTTAATAATCAGTGCTCAATCAGCACGTTAACGTGGCTCTAAATTTTTCTTTTGGTTTCGTTTTGCTGGAGCCACCCAGCGTAACCTAAAAAACGCCCCGGTCTAACTGCACTTACCTGCGGGCCGTTCCGACCGCTGCCGAGGAGCTGCTCCTTACTGCAGCTCCTCCTCGCGCCGTCAGCGTTGACGTCATGCCGTTGCCAGCGTGAGGCGGGTTCTTCATGTAGTCACTCACGTGACTCCGAACTAAAATGGGGGTTTGAGGGGAACGTTTTTTACATAGAGAGTCAGTGACTGGGGTGACAAAAGAGTTGGTGGTCAAATACAATTATGGCGATACAAGGAATTGCAGATGCTGGAATCTTGTACAAAACACTGAGTGCTGGAGCAACTTCAGTGTGAAGGTCCCGAATCAAAAGGTTGCCTACCCATTCCCTCACTATATGCTGCCTGACCCACTGAGTTTCGCCAACACTTTATGTTTTGTTCACACACAATCACTATGTTTAAGATACATCAAGGCACCTAAATTAACAAGGCATAGAAGGACTGTGGTCCAAATGAAGGCAAATAAAATGGGCAAAAGGGTCAGCGTGGATGTGGTGGGCTGAAGAGCCTATTTCTCTGCCATACATATCTTTGATTCTCATGCTGAATGTGAAAGGAATAAAGCCAGTCATTCAGTTTACTGCCAATTGACATTTTTTGTCAGGAAGGAACTGCAGATGCTGGTTGAAACCGAAGATAGACACAAAAAGTTGGAGTAACTCAGCGAGACAGGCAGCATCTCAGGTGAGAAGGAATGGGTGACGTTTCGGGTCGAGACCCTTCTTCAGACTCAGACTGGATAGAAGTATATAAAATTATGAAGGGCATTGGTAGAATAGTCAATCAGACCATTTTGCCCAGAGTGGAAATGTTACAGACTAGAGGGCATAGCTTTAAAGTGAGAAGGGCAAAGTTTAAAGGAGATGTGTGGGCAACTTTTTTTTACACAGAGAGTGGTTGGTGCCTGCTACGCACTGCAATGGGTGGCGATGGAGGCAGATATGGCACTGGCTTTTAAAAGGCTTTTGGATAGGCAAATCGATATGTAAGGAATGGAGAGAGATGTGGATCACAAGCAAGCAGAGAAGTTTAGCTTAAATTGGCATTATGTTTGGTGTGGAGATTGTGGACCGAAGAGCCTATTCATGTGCTGTTCTACATTATATCAAAATACAATGATTTAATATGTCTTGATATTATTTACCCAAGTGGATACCAGACGGTTTAGACCTGTCTAGCTGGTTTACACCTACTTTAATTTACACCTTAGACACAATTGTTTCTGCTTTTGGAGTTTTTCCAGTTAAACAGATCCTTATGTAGTCTCCATGAACATCCTTCATTTGTCTGGCTGTAGAGATCACTGTGGGTGGTCTAACATCATGATTACTGCTTTCATAAACAGACTTCCTACATATAATAACCACGGCATTAAAGTCATTGTAAAACATGAATGTTTAATCTGTAAATTTGTTGTGGTTTTTTTTACACTTCAATTTGTCTTCAATCCAGCTATCGATTGCAATTCACCATCAGATACAAAGTGCAGTTGTGGAGATTTCGAGTTTCTGCCGTTTAAAGTGGGAGTAGCACTAATATCAGAAGCCGAGACGTGACCCATTTCTTTACACTTCTGCAAAACTTCTCTTTCTGTAAACCTAGGATCATTTTCAAGCATTGCGGGCAAGTGGGATTGATATGAATGGGGAGAAAGATCAGCGTGGGTGTGGTGGGCTGAATGGCCTGTTTCCTTGCTCTAGGACTCTGCAACTTCTTGTCACTATGATTTTGGTGTTGATGGCTCTGGCAAGAAGAAAGTATTACGTTTTTTCTATAATGTTTGTGCAGTGTAGAAGGGTGGATTAACCACTCAACCCAATTTGATTTTCAGCCAAATGTGCTCTGAGGAAACAAATTATATCAACAAGCTTTTCCTCAAATATCACAGTTGAAATAAACTAAAATTAATTTCCAACCCTCTTTCTTTATTCCTGTCTCGCTATTACCTTTGGACTTTATCTTTGATTAACAAGGCAGGGACCATTGCAATGTTTAAAAAGCATATGGATAGGCACGTGGACAGGATAGGCTTAGATGATTAATGGTTCAATGGTGCTTTATTGTCACATGTACTGAGGTACAGAGAAATTTAAATGTCATATCAAAAAAGCAGCAAGTTACAAAACTACATAAATGTTAAACATAAACAGCCACCACAGTGGTGTGTGAGAATCCTCAGGGCACACAGCATAAGCTGAGACCCACAACCATCAGTGTAATGTCCGGGCCACACACACGCTCCTTCATTGTGATGTGACCAAAGTTGTACCGACCGCTGTCACTCTCTCTGCAGTCCCTGTCCCCCCGAACAGTCAGAAAGCCGTCCACACTCGCACTAGACTCCGGGATGTCCTCATGGTGCGCTGTCCCCGCAAGCGCTGAGATCACTGCACTCACGACAATCCCTCAGAGTCAGCACCAGCGCAGGCAGCACGTCCATCTTGTTTTTTGGTGTCCTCGCATTCCCCACTGTGATGGAAGGCGAATAACTTTTACCTTCTTCCTCCTTTATGGGCCAAATGCAGGCAGGTAGGACTAGTGTAGATGGGGCATGTTGGTCGGCATGGGCAAGTTAGCTCAAAGGACCCTGTTTCCACGCTGTATGACCATCTGATTTCACAAATTTGTTAGAGGGTAATAAGAGATCAAGGGAAGGTAAAACTTCCCTTAAGGGAAGAAAAATACTCAAAGATCCTGAGTGATTCACTTTGTCAGGCTATTTGAACCCTCCCTGTGATTTAATGACACTGCCCTTTCTCTTGACTGTTGGGATCACAGACACCGAAGGCAATGAGGAAGGGCAGAGGAGCTGATTTTTGTGACGTGGAAATTTAAATCCTGGTACTTTAATGAATTGATTGAAAGATACAGCGTGGAGACCTTTCGGCCCACTGAGTCTACGCTAACCAGTAATCATCCGTTCACTCTAGTTCTACATTCGCATCCACTCCGCACACATTAGGATAAATTTACAATTAACCTACAAACCTGCTGTGGTAGGAAACTGGAGAACCTGGAGGAAACACAAACAGTCATAGGGAGATCATGCAAACTCCACTGAACAGCACCCAAGATTCGTATCGAACCCTGGTTTCTGGTGCTTTGAGGCAGCAGCTCTACCAGTTGCACCACTGCGCTGAGTTTGGGAATTAATTCAATGAAATAGACTTTTTTTTTTTTTTTTGATTTCCTTTATACTATTGGCCGTTAATTGCCTGTATAGCTGTTGGCAGGACCCCTTGTAAAGTAGGTAATCAATGGGAAAACAAGATAATCATTAAAATCATGAATGCACATCTTGAAAGAATGTAGGACGATACAGTACAATTCCACACATTTTTTTGGAAGTCAATTGGACATGCATTTGAAGCAAAAATGGTAAAAAAAAATTTAAAAGTAGCACGACACTCTCAAAGAAATCGAGAACCAGAAGACATAGGTTTAGGTGGGGGGGGGGGGGAGGGAAGATTTAATAGGATCCTAAGGGGTAACTTTTTTTACACAAAGGGTGGTGGGTAAATGGAATGAGCTGACGGCAGAGGTAGTTGGGGCAGGTACTATTCCAATGTTTAAGAAACATTTAGACAGTTATATGGATATAACAGGTTTAGGGGGGATATGGGCCCAACGCGGGCATGTGCGAATAATGTACATGGGACATGTTGGCCGGTGTGGGCAAGTTGGGCCGATGGGCCTTTTTTTAATGCTTTATGAATCTAAGCATAAAACTATAAACTAAGACTATAAATGGGATAAAGTAAATGAACAATGACCTCCATCTAGGGTACACAAAAGGCTGGAGAAACTCAGCGGGTGCAGCAGCATCTAAGGAGCAAGGAGATAGGCGACGTTTCGGGTCGAGACCCTTCTTCAGACTGGTCAGGGATCAGGGAAACGAGAGGTATAGACGGTGATGTGGAGAGATAAAGAACAATGAATGAAAGATATGCAAAGGGAACAAGCCATTGTAAGCTGTTTGTGGTGTGAAAATGAGAAGCTAGTGCGACTAGGGTGGGGGAGGGAGATAGAGATAGAGGGAATGCCAGGGCCTCCATCTATGCTGGAACTCCAGTGGCCTCAGTATTGAGGGAGTGCAACGTAAGTTCACCAGGTTAATTCCCTGGAAGGCGGGAATGTCATATAATGAAAGAATGGAGCGACTGGGTTTGTATACTCTGGAATTTAGAAGAATGAGAGGGGATCTTATTGAAACATAAGATTATTAAGGGATTGGACACACTAGACTCAGGAAACATTTTCCCGATTGGGGGAGTCCAGAACCAGGGGCCACAGTTTAAGAATAAGGAGGAGGCCATTTAGAACAGAGATGAGGAAACACTTTTTCACCCAGAGAGTTGTGAATCTGTGGAATGCTCAGCCTCAGAAGGCAGCCAAGGCCGATTCTCTGGATGCTTTCAAGAGAGAATTAGATAGAGCTCTTAAAGATAGTGGAGTCAGGGGATATGGGGAGAAGGCAGGAACGGAGTACTGATTGTGGATGATCAGTCATGATCACAGTGAATGGCGGTGCGGGCTCGAAGGGCCGAATGGCCTTCTCGTGCACCTATTGTCTATAGTCTACTGTCTATTGGTCAGGTAATGCACAATGGTCAGGGCTACAGCAGCCATGTCAATGAAATTTTTCAACCAAGCTGCTGGTGGGTGGTCTCTGCTCTGTTAGGGGGCTGTGGACTGATTTATTTGTGCGATCCACAGAGTCAATTTGCTG
Organism: Okamejei kenojei; assembly: GCA_035221665.1. Lineage (NCBI taxonomy): Eukaryota > Metazoa > Chordata > Chondrichthyes > Rajiformes > Rajidae > Okamejei > Okamejei kenojei. The sequence goes on from CM069153.1 coordinate 20,407,796, forward strand.
ATTGACGCAAATTTGGACCTCCCAGAACTGACGGCAAAATCAAAGTGTTTTTATTATTCGCAATAGAACACTCGGATAAAAGGAAACAGAGACCTACTATCACTGTATATTTCTCTCTTTTCCCTGTCAGATAAAAGAGACTCTGTTAGTACACCTTTTAAAATGACTTCAGGAGCCCAGGAAAAATGTATCTCAGAAATTGTCTTTAGATCCATAGTGCTGGGGAACTAAGCGGGTCAGGCAGTATCTCTGGAGAAAAGGACAGGTGACGTTTCAGGTCTGACCCGGTCTGAAGAAGGGTTCCGACCCGAAACGTCATCTGGTGCTTTTCTCTAGTGATACTGCCTGACCCACTGAGTTGCTTCAGTCTTTGTGTCTATCTTCAGTATAAACCAGCATCTGCGGATCCTTCCTACATAGAAGATAGACACAAAAAGCTGGAGTAACTCAGCGGGACAGGCAGCATCTCTGGAGAGAAGGAATGGGTGACGTTTCATGTCGAGACCCTTCTTCAGACTTCTTACACAGAAACTGCTTTCACCGATTTTTGAATTGTCACATATACTTTAGACTTTACTTTAAACTTTAGAGTAACAGCATGTAAACAGGCCCTTCAGACCAGCGAGTCCATGTCAAACAGTGATCCCCATACACTAGTTCTATTCTACACACTTGGGAGAATTTTATAGAAACCAATTAGCCTACAAACCTGTGTGTCTTTGGGAAGTGGGAGGAAACCAGAACACCCAGAGAAAACCCACAAGGAAAACGTACAAACTCTGTACAGGTAGCACCCGTAGTCAAGATCAAACTCGGGTCTCTGGCCCTGCAAGGTAACGTCTCTACTGCTGCGCCACTGTGCCATCCGGTACATGTGGCTGCCTGAAATGTCTTGTTCCCACCATAGTCAAAATAAATGCCCTTGGATTCAATGTAAATTTTGAGGGTGACATATCTGTTTTGAGTCATCGTATAGTTTATAGTTAATTACAAGATTGGATACTAAGGAGAAGAGCAGAGAGCTGTAGATTAGTGACTCATTTCAGAACTTAAAATGGAAAAATGTGCATTAGTAATTAACTGTCAGGAATCAAACTTTGAATGATTATTTTTGTTTCCAAAAGTCAGAAACACAAAAAACAAAGATCAGACTGTCAGAGGCTATGAAATCGCCCACAAAAATCTGGATTCCAACCCACTGATGGGGTATTAACTGCCACCAACACTCAGCACTCATTTCAATGAATGTCTTTTTTTACTGAAACCAACCAAAGAAAGTGGGATGTGGAAGCTTTGCATTGCAAGATTTAAACTTTTGTAAAGAACTGTTTCCTAAGACTTAAGACATCAGGAAAGATCATTAAAACAAAATTGATTTGAAAAACAATTCAAAACAAATCCCAATTTTGATCAGAATAAAGAGGATCTGTCTCATCCTGTTGCTTAAAACACTGATTGATAGATAGAACATGGAAACAGGCCTTTCGGCCCACCAAGCCCACACCGACCATCAATCACATGTTCACACTGGTTTTATGATTGTATGCACTCGCCATGCATTAGGAGCAATTTACAGAGGCCAATTAACCTATCACCCCACACATCTTTGGGATGTGGGAGGAAACTCATTTGGTCACAGGGAAAACGTACAGGCTCCACAAAGACAGCACCTGAGGCAGTGTTGACTCGGACACTGTGAGGCAGCAGCTCTACCAGCTGCGCCACTGTGGCATTTTATAGTCTAGATAATCTTTATTGAATATAGTTTGACATTACAATGCATTTGTAAAATTAAGTAAGCATTGCGCAGGTAAGGTAGAATGCAAAGGTTCAAGAAATATAAATGCTTGATGAGGTAAATTTTCTCTTTCAATATCCCCATGCAAAATCTGGGTAAAGAAAAATCCTTATTACAAAATTCAGCATATGCTGGTCACAATTTCATGTCAACTAATTTGAATTGAAAGACATAATGGAATCTAATGTTCAATGCTGCACCCAGAGTTTCCACCTAAGTGAACTGTGTTGGTTCCACATTGAAGCTGAAACTCTAACTGGATGTGAACGATGTAAAATTTCCATTGGTGACCATTCAAATAATGAACCTTTAATCATGAAAGGTACGTGATTCTAAAAATATTTCACGCTCTCTAGGAGTGGCACAGTGGCACAGCGGTAGAGTTGCTGCCTTACAATGCCAGAGACACCGGTTCAATCCTGACAACGGCTGCTGTCTGTATGGAGATCGTACATTCTCCCTGTGATCATGTGGGTTTTCTCCTGGAGCTCCTGTTTCCTCCCACACTCCAATGACGTAGAGATTTGTGGATGTGGCCCACACCAACACTCAACCCAACCTCCATTCCATTGACTCCATCTACACTTCAAGCTGCCCCGGCAAGGTCACTAACATAATCAAGGACAAGTCACTCCCTCTTCTCCCCTCTCCCACCAGGCAAGAGGAACAGAAGTGTGAATACACACAACTCCAGATTCAGGGGCAGTTTGTTCCCATCTGTTATAACAGGCAACTGAACCATCCTGGAGAGTGGTCCTGAGTTAACAGCTACCACACTGAAGACCTTTGGGTGATCTTTAATTAGACTTTGCTGGACTTTATCTTGTACTAAACATTATTTCCTTTATCATGTATCTGTGAACAGCTCGATTGTAATCTGATTGATGCACACGATAAAAGCTTTTCTCTGTACCTCGGTAGAAGTGACAATGATCTAAACTAAACTAAAGTAAAAGCCAAAACTCAAGACAAGTTTCAGGTTTAAGTAAAATTTTATCTCAATTTAATCAAATGACATGCTTATTTTTCAAGTTAACTGTATCTTCCTGTTTTTTTTTTAATGTTTATACGTTCATATGTCATAGGAGCAGAATTAGGCCATTCGGCACATTGTCTACTCGACCATTCAATCATGGCTGGTCTATCTTACCCTCTCAACCCCATTCTCCTGCCTTCTCCCCATAATCTCTGTCACCTGTATTAACCATTTTGGTAAAATAATTTTGGGACTGACCTGACTGAATGAATGAGCAAATAGACAAAGTATTGGTGGAAGATAGACACAAAAAGCTGGAGTAACTCAGAAGGACAAGCAGCATCTCTGGAGAGAAGGAATGACGTTTCAGGTCAAGACAGAATGTACAGATTTGTAGATTAATTCAGAATCACTAAATTATAACCTAAAGCTTGGTCAGAGAGAAAGGTTTATCCTTGAGAGGGCAAATTAGAGAAGATTACGTATGTGATGTCATGGTTTAGTTCCAAGGCAGAGGAAGGCATTGCTGTCAATAATGGAGTGAATAAAATAAGGGATGTTCATGTTCAGAACTGGAGAAGAATTCTCAGAAAGCTGCAGGCTAAAAGAGGTTTTAGAGGTACAGAAAAACAAAGAATGAGATCTGTGGACCAAATGTGAATGAAAAATCTCCAATATGTTCCCAATCCACTTTCCATTAAATTTTCCAGGTGTGTATCTAATGAGAGAGTGCAGAGAACAAAATGGCTGAACACACAGGAATAGTCAACTCAAAAGCTTTAGTAAGAATGTGTAGAAAGGAACTGCAGATGCTGGATTATACCTAAGATAGACAAAGTGCTGGAGTAACTCAGTGGGTTTTGGGTCGGGAACATATTCTTTATGACTGAAAGTAGATGGGAGGGAATGGGAGGTAAGAAAAGGCCAGAGCAGTGAGAGAGGGTCTCACAGAACACCCGTGGAGAGAGGTGGATGTCGTAGGAAACTTAGTTCAGTGGCCTCGGTTGGACAGAGACATCAAATATTTGGTATCAAGTGCAGTTCTGTACTTCAATAAAAAATTCACGTGCGATATTTCATGGTGGGTTTTTGCGCCTTTTACTTCTTGACAGCTTTTGTACTTATTTTGAGTGATTCTCAGTTGATGCATGAAACTGGATTATTCAAAAAAAAAGAGTATGTTGGATTTGTCTCCATGCGTCAGAAGGGAGGGACAAAACTGTGGGTCATGGTCAGAAGCAAGCTCTTCACGTAAACCATAGCATGAACATTTACACCTCAACTCATCCGTGGCACTTTCTATGAACTCGTTTCACTAAAACATTGACTTCTCTAAAAGCGGTATGAACACTGACTTCTCTAAAAAGTCTTTCCAGGTGCGGCAGAGGTTCACCTGCACCTCCTCCAACCTCATCTATTGCATCCGCTGCTCTAGATTTCTGCTACTCTACATCAGTGAGACCAAGCGTAGGCTTGGCGATCGCTTCGCCGAACACCTCCGCTCGGTTCGCAATAACCAACCTGATCTCCCGGTGGCTCAGCACTTCAACTCCCCCTCCCATTTCGAATCCGACATTTCTGTCCTCGGCCTCCTCCCTGGCCAGAGTGAGGACCACCGTAAATTGGAGGAGCAGCACCTCATATTTCGCTTGGGCAGTTTGCACTCCAGAGGTATGAACATTGACTTCTCTAGTTTCAGGTAGTCCTTACTTTCTCTTCCCCTTCTCAGCTCTCCCTCAGCCATCTGGCTCCACCTCTTCCTTTCTACTTCCCACCGCCCACCCTCATATCAGTCTGAAGAAAGGTTTCAGCCTGAAACGTTGCCTATTTCCTTCGCTCCATAGATGCTGCCTCACCTGCTGAGTATCTCCAGCATTTTTGTCTACCTTTGTTTCACTAAAATCTTACTTGAGTGACTATCCTGCAATGTTTTAGACAGGTACATGAGCAGGATAGATATAGAGGGATATGGGCCAAACGCAGGCAGGTGGGACTAATGTAGAAGGGACATAATTGTTTGGGGTGGGTAAGTTGGACCAATGGGCCTGTTTCCACACTGTATGACTATCATTCAGAATAATTAAATTATCATTTCATTTGTTCAGCAAAGACTACCTGTACTCAGAAGATTGTCATCCCTGCAAGTAGGTTTTGGGTGGCATGTTCCTACCATTTTAGTGACTAAGAAGCAAGTCAAGAATCAAGTGTGTTTAATTGTCATGTACACAGAAACAGATTGTTCAGAAGAAAGTCTAAAGAAGCGTCCCGACCCGAAATGTCACCCATCCTTTTTCTTCAGTGATGCTGCCTGAACAGCTGAGTTACTCCAGCACTTTGTGTCTATCTATGGTATAAACCACCACCTGCAGTTCTTTGTTTCTACACAATGAAAGTTCTTGCTTGCTACAGCTTTTATAGGCACATTAACCCAACAAGTACATTTACAATAAACAATAACAAAATAAATTGTCATGTATACAAGGCAATCAGACCATACTAATGCAAGCTGAAGTATGCTGTGCAATCTATACAAAGCAGATAGTAGTTTGTTGCAGATGTTGGGTTGTGGTTAGGGTCTTGCACTGTGGTTCAAGATGGTTGATGGGAAGAAGCTGTTCTTGATCTTGAAGATAATGGTCTCAAGCTCCTGTAACTTCATCTCAATGGTAGCAGCGTGATGAGAGTGTGGCCAGCGAAATGTTGGTCTTTGATGACATCAACTGCTTTCTTGAATCAGCGCTTCCTGTAGATCCCTTTGATGGTGAGGAGGTCAATGGCCATGATGAACCAGCCAATGTCCCCCACTTTCTACAGCCTCCTTCGTCCTTGTGCTAAATATTGTTTTGCCTTACTAATGATTTAAGTCAAGACAAGGCCAGCAAACAAAGCTGCTTGCTATAACTTTTATGATGACCACTACAAGATTCATCATCTGTTTGTGTCTATGTGTTGCTGTTAATCCACTGCCATCTCAAGTTAATACAGAATAAGAGTTAATTTATTGAATCTACAAATGACTTGACGACACACAAGAAATGAGGCAGAATCAATCTGTAAAACTACATGTAAGAGATAGAGCTCAGTCCCATTTTTTATTCATAGATTTGTTACTAAGTAATCATAAAACCATTGCTTCTGAGTGATACAGTTTTTAGATCTTATTTCAGATGTCTTTGTCTTGCATCAAAATCCTGCAATTATTACATAAATCATTTTATCGAGATGCATCACAGCATAGTTTGGGAACAGCTCCATACAAGACCACAAGAAGTTGAAGAGATTTGTGGATGTGGCCCACACCAACACTCAAACCAACCTCCATTCCATTGACTCCATCTACACTTCAAGCTGACCCGGCAAGGCCATTAACATAATCAAGGACGAGTCATTCCCTCTTATCCCCTCTCCCATCAGGAAAGAGGAACAGAAGTGTGAAAACACACAACTCCAGATTCAGGGGCAGTTTGTTCCCAGCTGTTAACAGGCAACTGAACCATCCTGGAGAGTGGTCCTGAGTTAACAGCTACCTCATTGAAGACCTTTGGGTGATTTTTAATTAGACTTTACTGGACTTTATCTTGTACTAAACATTATTTCCTTTAACTGTGAATGACTCGATTGTAATTTGATTGACGTGGATTGGTTGGCACGCAATAAAAGCTTTTCTCTGTACCTTGGTACAAGTGACAATAACCTAAGCTAAACTAAAGTAAAACCCCCAAGACAAGTTTCAGGTTTAAGTAAAATTTTATGTCATATACATTTAATCAAATGACATGCTTATTTTTCAAGTTAACTGTATCTTCCTGTTTTTTTTTTAAATGTTCATACGTTCATAAGTCATAGGAGCCGAATTAGCCCATTTGGCACATCAAGTCTACTCAATCATTCAATCACGGCTGGTCTATCTTACCCTCTCAACCCCATTCTCCTGCCTTCTCCCCATAATCTCTGTCACCTGTATTAATCATTTTGGTAAAATCATTTTGGGACTGACCTGACTGAATGAATGAGCAAATAGACAAAGTATTGATGGAAGATAGACACAAAAAGCTCGAGTAACTCAGAAGGACAAGCAGCATCTCTGGAGAGAAGGAATGACGTTTCAGGTCGAGACAGAAAGTAGAAGTGTGGTCGAGGGAGGGGTGGGGGGGTTGGTGGGGGGGGGGAACTCTGCGATTCAGGCAGCGCCTATGGAGGGAAATGGCCGTGTGATGTTTCAGGTTGGGACCCTTCTTCAGACTGACTGAATGGATGTCAATTTTAAGTGTTTGAATGCCTGCAGCACAATGCTTCTTTCATCTCTGAGATCTCGGCCACAGCTTCAGGGATCTGTGCATTCTACGCGTAGGTGGCAGTACATACCCCTGCCAGTGGGCTGTCATGTGGGTGACATCACGGGTCCAGACAGTCTGATCTTTGTCTTCTGTATTCCAAGATTTAAAATTGTCTCTTGAGGCAAACAATAATCAACAATTGCGGGGAAATCCATATAAGATTTGCAACTAGATTCCACAGAGTTGTCGCTAACTTCTTCTCTACTCTGTGCTTTTTTTGTGATGCTGCAGCGTACCGGCACCTCTAAAAAGTTAGATGTCATTATTTTGTTTTAAGGCAATGTAACATGATGTTTATTAATCATGATAGACAAAAAATGCTGGAGTAACGCAGGCAACATCTCCGGAGAAAATGAATAGGTGGCATTTCGGATCAGAACCTTTCTTCAGACTGAAAGTAGATGTTGGGGCGAGGGAGAGTGGGAATTAAACTGGAGGCGAGAAAACGAGGGCAGCACAGTGACACAGTGGTAGAGTTGCTACCTTACAGCACCAGACCTCCCTGGTGGAATAAAACTGGGTGAAAAAAAAGGTCTTAGCTTCCACTACCTGCAACCTCCGGCAACCACTTTCAACTGGCATCACAACCGGCTTCGACTAAAAAATTACCGATTTTTAAAACGGCAATCTATTTTTAGTTGCGGCCGGTTTTGAATTTTTTTGAAATAATCGCCGGAACATAGAAGAAGCGGAAATCGCTTTCGACCATTAGGGAGACTGACAAAAACCTCCGGGAACCGCACGGAAACCTTGGGTGAGGCGCAAAGTCTCCAGAGGTTTCCATTCAGGTCTCCAAAGTGGGACAGGGGCACTTAAGGATGCCGTCTGTACAGAGTTTGTGTATTCTCCCGGTGACCTGCCTGGGTTTTCTCGGGGTACTCCCCATTTCCTCCCACACTCCAGAGACGTGCAGGTTTGTTGGCTAATTGTCTTCGACAAATTTGTAAATTGCCCTTGGTGTAGGATAGTGTTAGTGTGCCAGAATTGCTGGTCAACGCAGACACGGTGGGCTGAAGGGGCTGTATTTCTGAACTAAACTAAACTAAAACTAAAAAAGGCCAGAACAAATCAGCGCCGGCAAAAGATGACCTCAGGAAGAGTGGGTGGTGTAATCATGCATACTGACATATTCTCTACAGTAAAAACTACTGGTCAGACACCAATGCATTTTATCTAATTTTCTGTGTTTTCCACTCCACTTATTATTATAAGAACATAATAGGAGTAGGCTATACAGCTGCTCTGCCTTGCAATAAAATCATACCTAATCTGATATTAATCGCAGCTCTATTTTCCTGATGTTCCCCATGACCTTTGACAGCATTTTGATCTATATCAGTCTTGAATAAATTCAATGACTCAGCCTCCACAGTACTCTGGGTTGGAGAATTCTAAAGATAAATGACCCTCTGAGAGAAATTCTTTCCCTCCTCTGTCTTTAACTCTTTGTTTATTCTCTCAATATCCTGCCCTTCTTGCCCCCAATTGCTCCCCGTCCACTTCCGCTAACATCCCTCTCACCGGCTTTACATTTCACTTCTCTTCTCTGCTTATTTCATACCCTTTTGTCTCTTTTTTATCTTAGTTCAGTTTAATTCTAGCTTAGAGATACAGCGCTGAAATTGGCCCTTTGGCCCTTCAGTTTAGTTCTAGCTTAGAGATACAGCGCTGAAATTGGGCCTTTGGCCCACTGAGTTCGCGCCGACCAGCGATCCCTGGTACACTAACACTATCCTACACATACTAGGGACAATTTACAATTTTACTAAGAAAATTAACCTACAAAACTGTATGCCTTCGGAATATGGGAGGAAGCCAGAGCTCCCGGAGACAACCCGCGCAGGTCAAAGTGAGAACGTACAAACTCCGTGCAGACAACACTCGTAGTCAGGCGTGAACCCAGGTCTCTGGTGCTGTAAGGCAGCAACTCTACTGCTGCGCCACCGAACTACCCCTTTGTCTCTAACCTTTGTTGACCCATCTCCCAATCATACCTCCCTCACTAGTATTCACCTATAACTTAGAAACAAGGAACTGCAGATGCTAGTTTACAAAAGAAGACACAAAGTGCTGGAGTAACTCAGCGGTCAGGCAGCATCTCTGGAGACAAGGATAGGTACCGATAGGTAGACAGGAAGATAGGTAGGAAAGATAGGTGTCTGAAGAAGGGTCCTGACCCAAAATATCACCTATCCATGTTCTCCAGAGGTCTGCCTGACCCACTGAGTTACTCTTGCACTTTGTGTCTTCTTTTCAACTTATAACTTGCCAGGCTTCATTTCACTCCAATTATTCCCAGCCTTCTCTCTCCTACTACAATTAGGCTCAAGAAGATTCCCGACCTGAAACATCGCCTATTCATTCTCTCCACTGATGCTACCTGACCTGTTGAGTTCCTCCAGCATATTGTATTTCCCTTATTATATATTCTACAATGTGGGGAAATATCCTCTGAGCCTCAACCTAAAGTACCTTCAAAATGTTAATATACTTCCATAAAGTCAATTAATGTTATTGATTTATTAGTTATTAATATTCAGTAAATTAAAAGATAACCCATGGGATGGAGTACTCCACTAAGTGAATGGCTTGATTGTAATCATGTATTGCCTTTCTACTGACTGGTCAGCACACAACAAAAGCTTTTCACTGTACCTCGGTGCATGTGACAATAAACTAAACTCAAACTCACACTCAAGTTCCTCCTTAAAATCAATGGATTTTACAATGTGGCATCTTATGTAGAAGGGCAGGAAGTGGAAGCAATTCCAGCATTTTAAAAATATAGAGATGCAGATAGTTTGAATGGTTTATTCAATATTTAGTATATTATATCTGAAGTGTCACTCCATGAATATAAAATAAAACCTAAATCTCATCAGGGTTTGGAGAATAAGGGCTGGACTCAATTAAGAGTTGTTGAACGTTAACTTAATGAAGGAATCGGAGCAGTTTGGTGGCAACTGCAGTCAGCCTGTTAATCCTGGCCAAATTGGAGACGCTAGGACCCTAAAATTGAGTAAAGACTTCTGGGCTGTTCAGCCATTTGGTCAATTTAAAAGTGCTTTCTGTAGAAATGGGACAAGCTGCAGAATGGTGCCAGTTTATCTAGAGTCTAGACCAGAGCTACAGGAAGAGTATGGGAACATCTGCAGACCCTGACAATTAGGTGCAAAATTCGTAGAATGGATTGGATAAATGCAAACCAGACATACACATTGTAAATAATGTTGCAAAGCTATACTTTGCTGGAAGTTGATTGGATTAAGTACTGAGCCTTGTCTGGTTTTCTTGCATATCAAGGCACATGTTGCGATGTTCGTTTCCTCTGAGAAACACTGTTTGACTACAATGTATTAGTCACTGTATTATTAGGTCAGGGAAATATCTGTCATGTATGGCGTTAATCGATATCTGTAATTGGATTGTAAAGAGACCACCCCCATGTGCTTTGGCCCCTCAAGGTCTGGGGACCTATAAAAGTCCGCTGCCACGAGGTCCTGTGTCGATCTTCTGGGAGAGCGCTTAGGACTGCGTGACCTTCTGGAGTGTCTCTGTTTGAGTGAGGCCAAGAGGGCTTGATAAGGCAGATATCAAACCTGCAGTGGTTAGGTATAGTAGTGGAACTGTAATTGTGTTTTGTCAAAATAAAGTTTCGATGCGCAAGTGCCTGACTCAGTGATGTTTGACTGAAGCTAGACTGGGGGGAAGCTTAGAATGAGCTTTTTGCATTGGGGGCTCATCCGGGATCTCAACGGACCCCCAAACACAAGTTTGTGATCAAGGGTCTTGAGCTGTTTCGATCACAAGTGCAGAAATTGGGTCCACTGTGCGGTTTACGCATTGAATTTCGGCACTTCGCTAGTCAGAGCGGATCGAATATCCATGGGCTTGGGAAAGGGTCCAATTGAGATCATTAGAATAGAGTCTAACAAGCACGTGGGGAGGGGGGGTTGTATAGCACTCTTTTGGGTTAGGGACCTATAAAACAGGGCGTAGAGTGACCCAAAACATGGTCATAGTTGGCAGACTGTAGCTGGTTTAATGAGAGCCTGAAGGGCTTCATTGGGTGAGGGGTGGCCCACTGGCCAGATTTGGTATCCAATTGGTGGGGTATTGAAACAAAGGGTCTGGTCTACATATCGATCTATCTTTGCCGGGAGCGCTGATCGGAAAGGTGCGTTCTGAAAATTGGCCTCAGTGCCCAGCAGAGAGGGGTGTCTGTGTGAAGGTTTCTGAGTCCCTCCCTGAAGTGATGGACGAGGAACCTCGTAAAGGTACTGGGCTCGGTGGATGGAGTATAGATTGGCTGAGCATACTCTAGTCCATTCGAGATTTCATTGGGCAATTTATTTTGATTCGAGAGCCCGCGTATGTGGAGTGGTACGCACCATAACTAGGAGTTCGAGAACGAGTCTAGGTTTGCCGAATCAAATTTCCAAATACAGAATTTCACATTGAAGTTCTGCCCATGTGGTAGAATTTAAATTCTGTGTAAATAGAAACTTTGGAGTTGGTGCATGTCTGATTGATTCCGAATAGCGGCTGATCAACAGTGAACCCTCTGGTCGAATGTTGATTAGTACCTGATAGCGAGGAATACCCCAGAGACGGGAACCTGCTTTACTTGGTGAAAAATAATCCGAATGCAAAGGGTACCCCTAATTCTGTAGAACTTAGAGTGGAGGGATAGAGGTCCCCCTATAGAAGTCCAGTCTTAGCATAAGGATAGTAACATTCTGGAGGAAGAGTAGTCATTTAAGGAGAAGTACCCCTCAGCAAAGAGTAACATAGGAAGGGGAAAATCTTCGGTATCGGAGGGAGAGGTTCACTGATTGATAGCAGCGTGATGCAGCATTGAGATCGAGTGTTTGTAAACTGTGGGCTAGCTTGACTCAGTGATTTTTGACTGAAACAGACTGGGGGGAAGCTTAGAACGAGCTATGTACAAGCCCATCTCTTACTCAGCCAGAATGGCTGGTTTGAAGCACAAACAATAATATGTTGTTATCAACTGTATCCTCTTGCTGTATCACTGCCTTTGTAGCTTCAAATGTGCCTGTCTGTTACCTTTGCTTTCAATTCAAAGATACATGGATCGACTGGGCTTATATTCATTGGAATTTAGACGGATGAGAGGGGACCTTATAGAAAGATGTAAAATTCTTAAGGGATTGGACAGGCTAGATGCAGGAAAAATGTTCCCGATGTTGGGGGAATCCAGAACCAGGGGTGACAATTTAAGAATAAGGGGTTGACCATTTCGGACTCAGATGAGGAAAGACTTTTTCACCCAGAGAGTTGTGAATCTGTGGAATTCTCTGCCACAGAACGCAGTGGAGGCCAATTCACTGGATGTTTTCAAGATAGAGTTAGATATAGTTCTTAGGGCTAATCAGCCATGATCATATTGAATGGCGGTGCTGGCTGGAAGGGCCGAATGGTCTCCTCCTGCACCTATTTTCTATGTTTCTATGTTACAACATTCAAGTGTCTGTAATTATTTAGCCATTGAGCATAGTAATAGACTTATTCAGCACGGAAGTGGGCTGTTCATTCTATTTAGTACGTGCTGACAAAGTAGGCATTCTTGGCAAATACCATGTGCCCACATTTAGCCTACATCCCTCTAAACCCTGCTTATCCATATATCTGTCCACTTCTATAGCTTATTCTAGCAGCTCATTCCAGATACAGACTACCCTCCAAGGTTGCCCCTGAAGTCCCTCTTAAATCTCTCCCATCTCAAATTAAGCGCATGTCCTCTATTTTATGAATCCTCTACCCTTGGAAAAAGACCACGAGTGTTATTTTGTAAAATTTCTCATATGACATTGTGCTGCCTGCATGAAAAAATAAAATGAATGATTAATAAAAGCAAGTAGCTTAATTAAATAAAAAGACATGTTATTTCCTTCCTCGTTAAAAGTCTATATTTCAGGCAAGCTCTGAACAATTGCTGCACACAGCAAATGCATTTTCCAGTTGCCATAGTCAATGGAACTAAGCTTACATGAAAGATTAATTAGTCCTGTAAACCTACAACTTTATTCTTTCAACAAGTCAGATGCTGGTTTAGAATAAAAGTTACTCCTGCTGCAATAACTCTGCAGGTCAGGCAGCCCTGGAGAGCATGGATAGGTGACGTTTCAGGTCGGGATACTTCATCAGACTGATTCTGGGGAGGGGGGAGGGAGGAAAGCTGGAGGAGAGGAGGGGCAGGATAAAGTGTGGCAGTGGCAGATAATAGGTGAACACTGGTGAGGGTGAAATCTGAATAGGCAGACATTTGGACAGAGGTGAAAAGAAAGGTGTGAGACAAAAGGATTGAACATTTATAAATTGTGAAGCCAGAGGAAGGAATATAGGCAGAGGGGGAGAGGGAAAAATGGGTGCAAGTCTAGATGGGGCACTGGGGGGGGGGGGGGGGGGGGGGGGGGGGGGGGGGAGAGAGAAAGGGGAGTGTGTGTGGGAGAAACGGAAGGAGAGAGAGGGGAGAGAAGAGTTAGGAATTGTGAAGCCAGAGGTGTGAGACAAAAGGAATACCTAGAAATATATTTGCTCCATTCCTGGAGCATTAAAGTACCATTTCAAGGTGCATCCATATAAAGGAAGATCAAAGGCATCCTTAGCTCATGATCCATGGGACTGCAAACACGTATTTCTCTTCTAAAATATGTCCATACAAGGGAGACCACTGCAACTTGTATTTTAAACAGTGACCAACTTTTAGATCTGCAACAATCATCTCAAGGTTCAAGCCTTTAATGGAATATTCTACAAGGAAGCCCATCAGAAGAATGCTTTAAAGATGCTGATTTGCAGATGTTGATGGGCGAAATCCACACATAGAGACGGGGCCAGGAGACCTTCATGCCAAGGGCAATATGGAGGAAAGGCGGGCAGGATGTTTACCTCCGAAAGTAATGGCACGGTGGCGCAGCGGTAGAGTTGCTGCCTTACAGCGCCAGAGATCCAGTTTCAATCCTGACTACGGGTGCTGACTGTACAGAGTTTCTAAATTCTCCCCTTGACTGCCTTGGGTTTCTCCAGGTGCTTCCATTTCCTCCCACACGCCAAAGATCTGCAGGTTTGCAGGTTAATTGGCTTTGGTAAAATTGTAAATACCCCTAATGTGTAGGATAGTGCTAGCATACAGGGATCGCTGGGCAGTGCGGATTCGGTGGGCCACAGAGCATGTTTCTGTGCTGTATCTCTAAACTAAAAAAACAAAACTAAACTAAAAGTAAAGCTCCAGGAAATATGGAGGAATATAGAGGATATATCAAGTGGTTGTGGTTGTGCTTGTTTAAGGGATGCGCAAGTCACTGGCACTGACAAGGTGTATCAAGGTGAGTGCTCCAACACTTCAAGGTTCCTGCATCGAGCAGCGATATGCAGCCACATGGAGGTCAGCATCAATACTTGGTCATTCACACAAGCTATCATGTACCTGTAAATATGCTCCTAAAGCTTACCCCTCTTAGTCTTGTTCAGATAAAACATTGAGTCAAGCACTGGAAAAACTAATCTTTATTTTTGATAGAACACCAAATCCCTCTATAGGATACCTAAACCACCACGGGTTTGATCCTTGTCTCTGCCTGGCCAAGCCCTTCAGCCTCGTGCAAGCAGACACTGCCCACAAGGTCACGCAGGCCCAAGCGCCCTTTCCGAAGATCAACACCGATCTAAATGGGGGCTACCTTTTATAGGTCAACGAATCTTGAGGGGCCAAACTACATAGGGGTGGTTCCCCTTACAAACCAATCATACATATCAATTACATCAAAGTATTATTGACAGTTCTCCAACCCAATTACAAAGAGTCCCTAACAATGTTTCTTACAGAAGCTTCTGGAAGGAAGTCAGTTTAACTGAATGATGCAACATTTACCCTGGAACACAAACAATTCAGCCAGGGGCTTCACACTTTGTCCAATAAACAAACAGCAGGGTACCTGTCTTGCAACTGACAAAGGTTAAGCAAATTTTACAAATGCAGGGATCCTCCATTTTGAAGTGTCTTCAATTTGGTCAATATTAACACACCCATACACAGTGCTACGGTGTGATACACCACACACATTCACATTTCCCACCACATGTGAGCACATACTCTTACATAGTCATGTACCTACACATACATGAATGGTACTGTGTCATAGTGGTCAACGTCCTGGAGTAGTATCAAGTGCTTTGCAACACTTTTCCACAGGAGTTTGACTCTCACCATAGCAGATGAGTAGTTGAAGTCCAAGTAATACAATATACAAACACTTTAGTTTAGCTTAGTTTAATTTAGAGATACAATGTGGAAACAGGCACTGTAGCCCACCGAGTCCACGCCGATCAGTGATCATTGGTACACTAGTTCTATCCTACACACGCTGAGGACAATTTACAGAATCCAACTTACCTACAAGCCTGCACGTCTTTGGAATGTGGGAGGAAACCGGAGCAGCTGGAGAAAGTTCACGTGGTCACAGGGAGAAGGTACAAACTCCGTACAGACAGTACCCACAGACAGGAGTGAACCTGGATCTCTGGCGCTGTAAGGCAGCAACTCTACCGCTGCGCCACCGTTCCGCTCTTCCCCGCCTTAAGCAATAGGTGACTTGCATAAACCTGTGTAAACTATTCTGTACTCAGTCGATGGTGCAATCAAGGCAGTTTGTAATTTTTGCAACGGTACGATCACCCAAATTTACGTCGGAAACAAGCCAGCAAAGGCGGTGGTGCTTACAACGGATCTTTTTGTCATCGAGCATCTGTAGTTTCTTGTATCCACATTTAAGGTATCTACTCTGCCGATTTGTGCTTTCCACAAACCTGTGTGCCATTCTTTTTTGCAACACAGAATAAGTTCAGTCAAATAATTTATTTTTCATTTTGTAACACTTAGATCTCCTAAAGATTAACAGGTTTGCAGAAATGCTACTTTGGTTGATAAATAGAATTGGCATAATTTGCCTTTTCCACCTGCAATCCTCGAAGAAACACGAGCTCCCTCTATGTGATGTAAGTTAACGAGCTGTATATAATCTGCGGTATTTTGAAATTAAAAAGAGATATGAGTTTTTAAGTGTGCAATCTACCCAATCATTTTACCAGTTTACGCAAATGCTGCATTCTGAACTCTTGATTCAGCAGTTTCATAAAGAGACTGCTTTAATGTTGCCTTAAGTTTAAAACTGTAAAAGCAGTCAACTGTTGTTAAAGTTGCACTTCATGCCAGATCTTCACGCTGAGTGAAACAGGAAGTACCATTAACATTAATGAGTCTGGTAAGACAGAGGATTTCATTCAGTTTTATCACCAAAGTTTAAAGGCTGTGTTTAAGGGACATCTCCTCCGTTACCTCTAGTAACAGAATAGTATTTAATAAAAAAGAGAGGCATTAGGCCCATCCTGTCTGTGTCAACTTGTACTTAATCCCAAGGTTTTGCCATTTTCCCAAATCCATGTAACTATTTTATTTTATGTTTTTATTCCATTCCCTTATGAAGGCTGTTATTGAACCTCACTGTTAGGATTTACATTCCAATCCCATCAATTAAAAACGTTGGTTTAGTTTAATTTCGAGATACAGCAGTGATACAGGCCCTTCGGCCCACCAAGTCCACGCCGGCCATCGATCACCCGTTCACACTAGTTCTATGTTATCCCACATTCACATTAACTTCCTACACATTAGGGGCAACTTACAGATGCCAGTTAACCTACAAACCTGCATCTCCTTGTGATGTGGGAGGAAACCAGAGAGGGAAACCAGAGCACCTGGAAGAAACCTACACATTCACATCCACTCAGACAGAACCCGAGGCCAGGATCGAACCTGGGTCTCTGGAGTGGTGAGGCAGCTATCTACCAGCTTCTCTTTTTTTTTGGCAGATATCTTGAATGAGTGTTCTCAGGTTAATACTGAAGATAGACAGAAGTTGCTGGAGTAACTCAGCAGATCAGACAGCATCTCTTCTTAGGGTTCCGACCTGAAATGTCACCTATTCCTTTCTTACAGATGGCGTAGGTTTAAAGGGAGATGGGAAAGGTTTAATAGGAACCTGAGGGACAACTTCAGAGGATGGTGGGTATATGAAATGAGCTGGTAGAGGCAAGTACAATAAAAGATATTTGGACAGGTACATGTGTAGGGATTTAGAATGATATGAGCCAAACGTGGGGTGGAAGATTGCAACCTTCACGTGGATCGCCCTGTTTCGACTAATATAATCAACTCGACGTGCACAAACGGAAGATCAAATAGAACAAGTTGTCCAACAACTTTAGGCTGTGCACGCCACATGAAAGAAGAAGAAGCCAAACGTGGGAAAATGGGAAAATGGGGCATTTAGGTCAGCATGGACGTGTTGAGTCAAGGTTTCCATGCTGAGTGACGCTACAAGATATTTTGATGCTTATGAGGTGGTCTTATTGACATGCACAAAATATTTAAAATCTGCCATAATATATAATAGAATTCATGTGATTGCAAACATTGAGGAGTGAGGTCAGTCTGAATTGTGGGGAAGTTATAATTAATTTCTCTTATTCCATTGTTTACAAAGAGAAACATTGGCTGCAGCAACTTCTCCAAGCCCTGGGATCGGATGTTCTCGGTTGATTGAGCATTTTGGGATTCAGGAATTATGTCATCCATCATTGTTGAAAACAACAACGGGCACGGTGCCTTACAATACTATGTACAACAGTGATCGCAACGTCTGCTGAAGTGTGGATGGCCATTGGCTCACTAGGAGCTCATCCGCCCCTTGGCAGGTCTTGTTTTTGGTCCTGCTGGGCAAACCAGGTGGGGGAGACGGTTTCGTCGGCGACTATCCGACCATGGAGCAGGTAGCATGGTACCTGTGGCAAGGGGAATTATGTACAATGTCAAATCTTCAGTTTTAAGAAAATGTATTTAGAATGAGGGATGCAAACAGTGACATTTTACAAAATAAAATGTAATTTGACCTATTCAGTCAACACAAACAAATGGTTGCAAAATTGATTTTTTTTTTACCTCCATAGTCCAATGGAAGCAAAATTACAAGCCATAGACATTATAAAATGGTCCTGATCTGAAACATTGGCCATCCATTCTCTCCACAGACCTGACCCATTGAATTTCTCCAGCACTTTCTCATTTGCTCAAGATTGCTGTTTCTTGTATCTGCATTGTAATCAAACAAAATTGATTGCAATGGGCGGCACGGTTGCGCAGCAGTAGTTGCTGTCTTACAGTGCTTACAGCGCCAGAGACCCGCGTTCGATCCCGACTATGGGTGCTGTCTGTACGGTGTTTTACGTTCTCCCTGTGACCCGCGTGGGTTTTCTCCGTGATCTTCAGATTCCTCACACACTCCAAAGATGTACAGGGTTTGTAGGTTAATTGGCTTGGTATAAATGTAAATTGTCGCTAGTGTGTGTAGGATAGTGTTAACATGCGGGGATCACTGTTCAGCATGGACTCGGTGGGCCAAAGGTCCTGTTTCCGCGCTGTATCTCTAAATTATCGTATTTCCCGGCAATGAAGGCGCTA
Source organism: Okamejei kenojei (assembly GCA_035221665.1). Taxonomy (NCBI): domain Eukaryota; kingdom Metazoa; phylum Chordata; class Chondrichthyes; order Rajiformes; family Rajidae; genus Okamejei; species Okamejei kenojei. Next base: position 20,426,449 of record CM069153.1, read on the forward strand.
TTTTTTACCCTAAAATAAGGCAGAAAAATGTAGGCCGAAGGTTAGATTGTTAGCCAAGAAAGATTGACTTGACTATCCCTCAGTACAACAGCTGTAAAAGGACAGCACCGCTGAGGGGGAGAGTTCCTTCAACAGCATTTGGGGAGTCTGGCCCGGGTCAGCACTGCTGGGCCGCCAGGGGTAAAGTTGCAGGGAGGGCAGGAGGATTGAGAAGGAGGGGGTCGGGGACCATGCCAGCAACTCACTCAGTAGCTCGGGTGGCTGCGAGCGGCCACTGGGACCAGACAGCGAAACTGCAGCTAGACCCAGGGCTCGCAGGTGACCTGGGCTCTACAGCCAGCCTGGGGCAGGCGACCTGGGAACTGCAGCTAGTCCCGGGCCTCGCAGGCCACCTGAGTGCTACAGTCAGTCCCGGGCCTCGCAAGCGACCTGGGTGCTACAGCCAGTCCCGGGGCTCGTAGGCGACCTGGGAACTACAGTTAGTTCCGGGGACGCGAGGGATCTGGGAACTGCAGCTAGTCCCGGGGCATGCAGGTGATCTGGAAACTGCAGAAAACTATGTATTATTAGTATGTAACATTACTAATTTATGTATTATTAGTATGTATTATTACTAATTACAAATTTAGTTAGTATGTATTATTACCTCATCAACTACGGCGATAGATGTGGCCTGCCATCCGCTCACAAACATGGGTCCTGACCCTTATGCAAAAAAGGTTGCCGACTCCTGGACTAAACCAAACCCTTGAACCTGTCCCGCCAGCCTTTTTTCAAAATTTAGCAACTCAAAATGGGGGCGCGCCTTCGACGCAGGTGTGTCTTCATTGCCGGGAAATACAGTAAACCAAACAATGACTATGTAATCTGGGCTGTGCTCTGATTACATATTATAAACATTATTCATAATTATTCTGTGCAGAACAAGTCCTCACACAAGCATATTCTTTGAACCATATCTTAGATATTATTTTGGGCTAGAGGAATGAACTGAGAATTTGTTGGGCAAAGATTTATTTAATTCACTTTGCATTTCTAAAAAGTATAGTAAATATTCCTTGGCTTTCCAGTATTAGAAATGTGTCCTATTTAGAATAGTAAACATAGAAAATAAAACTGTACAGCACAGAAACAGGCCCTTCGGCCCACAATATCTGTGCCAAACATGGTGCCAAGACCAACTCTTATCTACCCGCGCATAATCCATATCCCTCCATTCCCTGCCATGTGCCATCCAAAAGCCTTCAAAATGCCACTATTGTATTGACTCCATCACCACCCATGTCAGCCTGTTAGGAATAGTGCAGCGCTATATGTAAAACAAGTTTGGTTTGAAAAATGGTAATTGAACCGAAAACTATATCTACTGGCATAGAAATGGAAATGATGGTATCCAAGATAATGGGTTTCCATTAAGGGTAACATGATGTTATGCAGTAGCGGAGAAATCTTTAAACTATTTGGCTAAATTTTCTACCCACCAGCGTTTTCGTTTGGCATACTAAAGGGTATCTGATATTCAGCGCTGCATATACACCAAAGCATTGCACAGATTTCATTTGTGATCACTGAACATGCGGACTCCACAGTGTAACTGGTAGAGGAAGGGGATGGTGTATTGGAAGTAGGAGGAGTCAAGAAGCAAATGTTTGGCAGATGCATGGCTGCTATCTTCTAATCCACAGTGACACCATTGGCCTGCCGGGATTGTTTTAACGCTAGGGTACACAAAAGGCTGGAGAAACTCAGCGGGTGCAGCAGCATCTAAGGAGCGAAGGAGATAGGCAACGTTTCAGGCCGCTATGCTGATGCTGAATATTCAGCTCAAACCATAAAGCTATGCCACCCTTAATGGAAACCAATTTTCTTGGAGACAAGCATTTCCATTCTATTTGAATTCGAAATTTCAATCATGAGATTTTCGTGGGTGATAAAGGTAGGTCCACATCTACACATTCATACTTGGCTGGTTCAGTCAGACTGAACTGCAAGTGACTTGCGTTGGCTCCATGCAGCGTTTTGAAAACCTGTTGTTTACATAGCAGAAAATCTGAATCAATGTCTAACATCAAACACAGCCCTGTGCCAAATTCTCACTTGATACTATAGGCAGGATTTGGGTTCACATTTTAAAAAAAACTAGGTATTAGATCCTATCAAACTCAAAATTCCATAATTCCAAGTCAATTTTTGGCAGTTTTAATACCAGTTCTTTCAGGTTAACATGGAATAAAATAGTTAACTAATATTTTGCTGATATTCTCTAATATTAATATATATTAGACCAAGTGCAGACCCGTTGGGTCCGTTCCCCCAAGGTGTGGTTGCGGGGGAGGGGGTGGGCTGAGGGGGGCGGCATGCGGGCGGCATGCGGCGTCACACACACCAACTACCCCCCCCCCGCTAACTACCCCCCTTGATATTATATTAAAATTATTAATTTGCTCCTTTTACCCCATAACCGCGCTATCCACTGACGCATAGCTCCCAACTCGCAGGCGGGTCTAGAGATGGAGGGGAGGGGGGTTAGAGAGTGAGGGCAGAGCAAGAATGGGGAGAGACAGAGACAGAAGGATAAGAGACAGAGGGAGAGGGGGGTGGAGTGGAGGAGCAGGGGGGGGGGGGTGGAGTGGAGGAGGAGACGGAGGGTGGCTGAGGGAGGGAAGGTTGGGGGAGGAGGGGAGGGTGGGAGAGGAGGGGAGCAAGAGATGGGAGGAGAGAGAGGGGGAAAGGGGGGCTGAGAGGGGGGGAAGGCCAGGGGGGAGAGGGGGTGGGAAGGGAGGGGGAGCGGTGGGGGGAAGGGAGGGGGAGGGACGGGGGTAGGTGAGGGGGTGGAGGGAAGGGGGTGGGGAGGGGAAGGTGTGGAGAGGGGAAGGGGGTTTAGGGGAGGGAGGGTGGGGGGGGGGCAGGGGATTGGGGGAAAGGGAGGGGGAGAGAGAGGGAAGGGGGGAGAGAGGGAGGGGAGGGAGAGAGAGGAAGAGAGAGGGGGGAGGAGAGGGGGGGAGAGAGAGAGAGGAGAGGGGGAGAGAGTGAGAGATAGAGAGAGGGGGTAGGGAGGGAGAGGAGGGGGAAGAGAGGGGGAGGAGGGGTGGAGTGAGGGAGGGAGAGAGAGAGAGAGGGGGAGGGAGAGAGAGAGGAGGGAGAGAGAGTGAGAGAGAGAGAGAGAGAGAGAGGAGAGGGGCGGGGCGGCAGCCCGAGCGTGAGGCACGGAGCGATCTGAGGATGATGAAAAGCAGCGGGGGGACCAGCCGATCGTGGCTACCGCCAGCGTGACAGAGCCGGGCCGGGGACGGGGGACGGGGACGGGGACGGGGACAGGGGAGGGGCAGACAATCATCCCCTGTGACGGGTAGAGAGCAAAGATCCTATAGTGGTATAGGATCTTTGGTAGAGAGGAGAGGGGAGAGAGGGAGGAAGGAGATGGGCGGAGGAGTGGGGGGGGGGGGGGGAGGGGGAGATCAGGGCTGCCAATAGAGGAGAGAGAGAGAAAGCGGCTTCTGACTCTGGAAACCCACAGCTGGAATGAGTGCGCAGGTGTGCGGGGCTTCGCGAGCTGCGCCGGCTGTGAGGAGAGGATTCAGCGATAGTGGAACGGAGCTGCAGAATCGTTGTTCTGCAGAACTTTCTCAATCTTTCTGCGCCTTTAATCCACAGCGGTGGGGGGGCGGGGTCATGAGACAGATGGGCCTGGATTGGTGGGCATGTGGGCATTGTGATCTAGCAGCTGGCAAGCGGCAATTATAGTTTTGTGAACAACTTTATTCAAAATCTGGGGAAATAATTGACCGAATTTAGAGAGGAGTGCATTTATGAAATCGTAAGTTAAATCCCTCCCGAAATTGTAAAAAGAAACTGCCCCTGAATCTATTGATATTTATTCTCAAATTTTGCCTGATGGGAAAGGGGAGAAGAGAGAGTGAGACTGGTTCTAGCTAATGCCGGTGGCCTTGCTGAGGCAGCGTGAAGTGTAGATAGAAGTCAATGGAAGGCAGGAGAAGAGCTCTCAGCAAGAGGTCAAATCCACCTTGAGCGTTCAAGGACTAATCTATATTACTAAAAGTCTGATCTTGACCACTTCCAGTTGTTCTGTATATGGATGTTCAAAAAAACGCTGCCACTTACGGCTATGGTTTTTGGCCATCTTACTCAGAGTCCCCCTCTGCTGCGCAGGACAAGAGGATTTTTCACCTCGATGAAACGTAATAAAGTTATTAGTGTTTAAAAAATGTTGAGATTCTCTATCCTGAAGGCCACCCCCCTTCTGGAGGGACTATAAAACCCGGAGGTGTTGAGTGCATCAGTCAGTCTCTGCAAGATGGGGGAGCGAGGGTCACGTCTCTCAGTCTGAGTTGTGAATAACACTGAACACATGTCTACTAAACTGTGAGTGTCTTTACTGACCTGTCAGTGCCATTAATGTGGTTTGAAATATAGTTTGGAAATGCTAAATCTGTGTTGCCTTTGGTTTGGAAATGCTAAAGCTGTGTCGCCTTTGGTTTGGAAATTCTAAAGCTGTGTTGCCTAATTAAAGTTGCCTTGCCTAATTAAAGTTGCCTTGCCTAATTAAAGTTGCCTTGCCTAATTAAAGTTGCCTTGCCTTCTATATTATTAAAAGTCTAATCTTGACCACTTCCTGTTTGCGCTTTATATTGATTTTGGAAAACACGCTGCCACGTAATTTTTATGGCTGTGATTTTTGGCTACCTTACTCAGTGTCGCCCTCCGCTCATCAGGTGCCGAGGATTTTTCCCATCGATGAAAAATAAAAGAGTTATTAGTTTTTAAGTAATGTTGAGATTCTCTCTCCTGTCAATCATGCCACGTAGGCCATGCCCCTTCTGGTGGGAGGGGAGGAGGGATGATAAAACCCAGAAGTGTGGGCATGGCTCAGTGTCTGCAAGATGGATGAGGGAGAGGTCACGACTCGCTGTTTTTAGTGGCCTTGCACCCTGCTTGAAATGGTATGAAACTGCATTTGAATGGGGCGGCTTGCACCCAGCTTGAAGTGGTAAGAAACTGCATTTGAATTTGGAGGCCTTGCACCCTGCTTGAAATTGAATTTCAAGGAATAGCCGTGAGTCAACTGCCAGCCCACCAGCCATGTGTGAGTGATCTGCCAGCACAACAGGCTTGAGTGACTGAGCCGCCAGCCCAATAATCCATTTGACCCACAATGTCCATATTAGCCCTCCGGAAACCAGTCCCTTCAACCCACAACACCCATACTAGCGCTCCAGAAAGCCCCCCCCCCCCCCCCCCCCCCCCCCACTGGCCACCAATATTGGAATTGGTGGTGAGGTGGAATATTGCATTGGGAGGCCAGCCCTCCCATGTGATGCTGGGACCCAATGGGTCCCACTTAGTCTAGTCTTACCTAAATCTCGGTGAGAAACAGCAAGCACCTCACCTGGGATGTTCTCATTGAAATATTGCCACCTGCTAGTGCCACATCTCAAAGCAAAGACAAGATTGCATTGCCTGTCGGAGTCAAGCTGATTTGGACCACGAGCCTCCATTAATTTGAATCTCCCAAAATATCTTGCGATGGGATCATAGGGTATGAGCTGCAAGGAGAGGCTGGATACATTTTGAATGTCTTCTTGCAGCACAGGAGGTTGAGGGGAGACCTGAAATAGTATATAAAATGATGAGAGGCCTAAGTAGAGTCGACATTCAGAGCCTTTTTCTCAGGGTGGAAATGTCAAAGGCTTAAAGGATAGCGTTAAAGTGAAAGGGGGAAAATGTATAGCAGATGTGCGGGGCATATTTTGGCACAGACAGTGGTTGGTGCCTGCAATGCGTTGCCAGGGGTGGTGGTGGGGACAGATAAGATAGTGATGTTTAAGAGGCGTATAGAAAGACGCATGGATATGTAGGGAATGGAGGGATATGGATCGTGTGCACGCATTGGAGATTAGTTTAACTTGGCAGCATGTTGGGCACAGACATTGCCGGTCAAAAGGCCCTCTCCTGTACAGTACCGTGTTCTGTTTTATGTTTTATGTATTAAAATGGGTCCCAGCATTGTGCAATGCTTTTAAAGCCTGGCTCTTTTGGGAGTATAGATACGCACATGGGTATATAAGGAATGGAGGGATATAGATCACGTGCAGGCAGTTGAGATTAGTTTAACTTGGCATCATCTTCGGCACAGATGTTGTGGGTTGAAGAGCCTGTTCCTGTGCTGTACAGTTCTGTTCCAGGTAATCTGCCCGTCACAGTTATGTAATGCTGATCATGGAGATTCTCCAGTCAAAGAGAGCTCTCTTTCCGGGAAGAAACAGCTGAGTATATTGGGAATAGCGGCTTCCTCACTTCCTCATTCGGCCCTTCGAGCCTGCACCGCCATTCAATGTGATCATGGCTGATCATCCAACTCAGTATCCTGTACCTGCCTTCTCTCCATACCCCCTGATCCCTTTAGCCACAAGGGCCACATCTAACTCCCTCTTAAATATAACCTTACCAGGACAGCATGTCCACACTGTCCTATTCCAGAGAGAAATGCAACTCCGCCACGCATAACATCGTAACCAGAGTCACAATGTTTAGGTCCTTTGACAGTTCATTGGATTAGCTGCTTACAATCATCATAGCGCACTGGCGAAGGTCCTTTGGCAATGAGCACCATTTAGTTCAGTTTAGTGTAGTGTAGAGATAGAGCACGGAAACAGGCCCTTCAGCCCACCGAGTCCACACTGACCAGTGATCCCCGCACATTAACACTATCCTACACACATTACGGACAATTTACACACACACCAAGCCAATTAACCTACAAACCTTTACGTCTTTGGAGTGTGGGAGGAAACCGAAGGTCTCAGAAAAAACCTACGCGGTCATGGGGAGAACGTACAAACTCCGTACAGACAGCACCCAGAGTCGGGATTGCTCCCGGGTCTCCGGCGCTGTAAGGCAGCAACTCTACCGCTGCGCCACCATGTCCACCAACTCAGGCTAAAACCTCTAGTGTACAATGCTCGCACAGGTGTAGCAAGCACACTGAAGGTAGAATAAAATCCATGTGTAACTTAGCGGGACAGGCAGCATCTCTGGACAGAAGGAATGGGTGACCTTTCAGACTTTTTTCAGTAAGCACACAATAGTGCTCTGCACTCTTGCCCGTGCGGACTCCACGACCGTATCTGAAAGCTTCGGCCACTGTCCTCTACCATAACATGCCTTTGTTTAGTGTTTTCCACACCAGACTCTCATTTGTCTACAAATGCCAGGACTAGTTCAAGAGTCAACAGTGTTTAAATGAAATAATGAAATTCTTACTTTGCAGCGACATGACAGGTGTGTAAACACAGTACTCATAGATCACCCAAGAAACAATATTAATGCCTTTAGATGAAAAGAACAAAATTATTGCAAAAATCAAAAGCCCAAAGTCCATTGTGCAACCAATGCAGATTGCAGCTTGTAGTTTAGTTGGTGTTTGTAGTGTTCAAGAGCCTAGTGGTTGTTTATAAGTCATAGGAGAAGTAGGCCATTTGGCCCACCGACTCTACACCACCATTTAATCATGGCTGACCTATCTTTCCTTCTCAACCCAATTTTCCTGCCTTCTCCCCATAAACCCTGGCACCCTTCCCTTGGGAAGAAGCTGTTGCTGAGCCTAGAGGTCACCGTTTTCAGACTCCTATCCCTTCCTCTCGATGGCAAGAGTGAAATGACAGCATGGCCAGGGTGGTGTGGGTCCTTGTTGATGCTGGCTGCCTTTGTGAGGCAGCGCCCCCTCCTCCCTCTCGATCCTTTCGATGGTGGGGCGGTCAGTAACTGTGTTTTGTTAAAATGCAGTTTCCTTAAATGAAGTTTAAATGGTTTTTTTTCTCTGGATGGAGTACATACATTTTTGCTTAAAATGTGCAGTAGCAACCACTGGAGTGGTATGCCAGTGGTTCCTCTGCCTAGATGCACTGATGGAGACCAGCAGAACTGAACAGGGAAGGTGCCAAGAGTTCTGGTGGTCTGCTGAGTGCAGCATGATATCACCATCATGGAGGGACCAGCAAGCAGTGGAGAAGCAAGTGCATGAAGAGGTGGGGAGGGCAAATTAGACAACATTTTACTTCCGTGACCTCTGTTGAGGGGAGACCTGATAGAAGTATATAACATTATGAGAGGCATAGATAGCGTAGGGAGTCAGAACCTTTTTTCCCAGGATGGAAACATCAAAGATTAGAGGACATAGCTTTTAGGTGAAAGGGGAAAGGTTTATAGGAAAAGTGCCGGGCACGTTTTTCTCACAGAGGGTGGTGAGTGCTGGAATGCACTGCGAGGGTTGCGATGGAGGCAGATACAATCGTGGCATTTAAGAGATTTTTAGATAGACACATGGACATACAGAGAACGGAGGGATATGAATGATGTGCAGGCAGATCAGTTGGTCTTGACATTTCGTTTGGCACGGACACTGTGGGCCGAAGGGCCTGTTCCTGTGTTGCTGTTCAATGTTCCATGTGAAGAACAGTAACGATCCATTCACAATAGTCCCAGACAATCACCTCCTCTATTTTTATGTTTTGGTTTTAGTTTTAGAGATACAGCGTGGAAATAGGCCCGTTTAGTTCAGTTGTCACGTGTACCAAGGTGCAGTGAAAAGCTTTGGTTGCAAGCTAACCAGCCCATCAAGTCTGTGCCTACCAGCAATCATCCATACACTAGTTCTATCCTAGTGTGTAATGATACCCTACACACCAGGAACAATTTTACAGAAGCCATTTCATAATGGTACAATGGCACTTTATTTGTCACATGTACCAGGATACAGTAAAATTATTTTCTGTACATAGTTCAGTACATATCACTATACATAAGCACTTAGATACATCATAGATGATACATCTTAGATACAGTACAAGTATGTAGCAGTAGTACACTGAGTCGCACGTTTTTGGCAGCATTTTCAAGTCCCAGTTTATAAGTGCAGGGTACTTGACCTGACTATGAAGGCATGATGTCCTGGCAGAGTTGCAGGGTCGACCTGGCCAAGTGTAGCCGAGGTGTCCTCCGCTGCTGCCCCATCAACGTGCTCGGCCTCTTGGATCAGTGCCCGGTCCAGGCAAGGCCCAGGCTGTTGCAGGGCCTCCAGTGACCCACTCCACCGTTGAGGCACTGCACTGCCTCCCGCAGCCGGTCTGCTTTCTGGCCCTCCCTCCATCTGACTCCTTAAACTTTGAACGGGCGAACCGGGTTTTCCAGGTGCGTTCCCGGTCCGCAGTGCAGGTCCTCTGTCTGTGGTGGGTGACCCAAGCCACCCTACAAACCTGCACCTTTTTTGAATATGGAAGGAAACCAGAGCACCTGGAGAAAACCCAGGAGGTCACAGGGAGAAGGTACAAGCTCCATACAGAAGTTAGCATAGTCAGGATCGAACCCGGGTCTCTGGCACTGCAAGGCAGCAACTCTACCTCTGTGCCACCATGCCACCCAATTCATAAGGCAGAGCAGACTCAAAGGGCCGAATGGTCTAATTCTGCTGCTTGGTGATATGGCACGTTTAGCACAGGTAACTCCAGAAATCCTTTGCCCATCATTTATTGCATTTGAATTGAATGTCATTTCAGAGGGCAGTTGAGAAAAAAATCACATTCCTGTTGATCTGGAGTTGCATATAGATCACTGATTTCTTTCAATCGTTAAGCAGATGGATTTCTGCTGCCAATCCAGTAGTTTATTTACTTCATTGAATTTAAACTCAATGATGGATTTTGTGCTCATATCTCCTCACCATAAATCTAGGTTTCTGATTAAAAGCTCAGTAACGTAAGCAGTATGCTGTCTGTCGCTCACTATGTCTGTGTCTATAATACATAAAGAAAGCAACCACAAAATAAATCTTCTGAATCAAATTTATAAATTAAATCTTGCCATATAGCATAGAGAAGACCAACTATCATTCTTGTCTATCACACCGCAGATTGTTTTTAATGTACATTTTGCTTGCTCTAGTACAATGGGTGGCACGGTGGCGCAGCGGTAGAGTTGCTGCCTCACAGCGGCAGAGACCCTGGTTCGATCCTGACTACAGGTGCTGTCTGGACAGGGCTTATACGTTCTCCCTGTGACCATGTGTGTTTTCTCTATAAGATCATCCTTCATCCTCCTGCGCTCCAAGGAATAAAGTCCTAGCTAGATCAACCTCTCCCTAAAGCTCAAGCCCTCAAGACCTAGCTACATCCTCTTAAATCTTCTCTGCACCCTATCTAGCTTGACAAAATCTTTCCTATAAAATGGTGACCAAAACTGAACATGATACTCTAAATGTTGCCTCATCATTGCCTTGTACAAATGTGTAAATAGGTGCTAGGGGAATCAGGAGGTGTGAGCCAGTGTTCCTAATAGTGATGTGAGACAGAATGAGTTACAGGGAAATAAATGATACATGGATATGCAGGGAATGGAAGGATATGGATCATTTACTGGCAGACAAGATGAGTTTATCTCAACATCATGTCCGCACCATAACCGTGGGTCGAAGGGCCTGTTCCTGTGCTGTAAAATGTTCTAGGATGGATGAGTTTGCTCAGAGGACAGATGTAGACTTGATAGGCTGACGAGCTTGCTTCTATGATGTAAGGAAATATCAGAAGTATCATACTGATGTAACAGGAAGCTTATTTACCCACCCACTTACTGCAATTTATTGATACACATGGACCGTAATACAGTTTGTCCAATTAATCTGCAAGATTCATGCTCATTCAAGATGTTCAATCATTATTGAATTTTGTTTTTGGTGAAATCTGTACAATGTATTATAAAGCAGATACCCTTTTGCATTAAACATGATTATATATAATATACTCAAAGCATTCAAAAGAACAGCATATAAAAACATATGTAAGAAAAAATCAGAATTGTAGCAACAGTGGTGCAGTGGTAGAGTAGCTGCCTCACAGCGCCAGAGACCCGGGTTCGATCCTGACTATGGGCGCTGTCTGTATGGAGTTTGTATGTTCTCCCTGTGACTGCGTAGGTTTTCTCCAGGTGCTTTGGTTTCCTCCCACACTCCAAAGACAACGTTAACTGGCCTTGGTAAATTTGTCTTTATTGTAGGATAGTGCTAGTGCACACGGTGATCGCTGGTTGGTGCAGGCTCGGTGGGCCGAAGGGCCTGTTCCATGCTGTATTTCTAAAGTCTAAAGTCTAAAGTCTAAAATCTAAACAATCCTCTAATGGTGGAGTGAAAAGCCAAGTATTGACTTTGGGATAAACTACGACTTAGAGAGATGTCATTTAAATTGATAGTACAGCATTGTGCATCTCAATCAATACAATTTTCGGGATAAGAGCCAGGAATGTAATATTATATCCTGCGTTAGCAAAGTCACATTGGAAGCACCAGCCCAGACAAAGTCAATTCAGTGTCTCCTAGCAACAAAGAGCTAAATTTACTAATGAATGAATCACTTTAATTTATTGATCAGTAGATCTGCTCCTGCATCTTTATACTGTGTACAGCTCCTGTGGAAAACTAAATTGTTGGCCTGGAAATTCATTATTGAGTGAGCACTACGTACAGGAACAACTGTGGTGGGACTGAGGAGTTCTCAAAGGGTTTTGAGTCTTCTGTCCATTGAAGCAGCATGTTGCAGGAAGCATCCGTTAGTTTACTAGAGATCAGTGATCAAAGTGCATTGCAGATAGAATATAGAACGTAGAGCAGTACAGCACAGGAACAGGCCTTCTGGCTCACAATTTCTGTGCTGCACATGATGTCAAGATAATCTCATCTCAACTGCCTGCACATGATCCAAAGCCCTCCTTTCCCTGCATATCCATGTGCCTTGCCAAAGGTCTCTTAAGCACCACTATCGTATCTGTCTCCGTGGCTTCAGCATAATCAAGGACGAGTCTCACCCCAGACACTCCCTTTTCTCCCCTCTCCCCGGATACCTCCCATCAGGCAAGAATACAGAAGTGTGCAAACGCTCACCTCCAGATTCAGCTGTTACCAACTGAACCATCCCAACACCAACTAGAGAGTGGCCCTGAGCTACCATTTACCTCATTGGAGATCCTCGGACTATCTTTAATTGGACTTTACTGGACTTTATCTTGCACTAAACGTTATTCCCTTCATGTTGTATCTGTACACAGTACACTGTGGATGGCTTGATTGTAATTATGTACAGTGTTTCCACTGACTGGATAGCACGCAAAAAACAAGCTTTTCACTGTACCTTGGTGGATGTGGTGATGAACTAAACTAAACTAGGAGTAGCACGTGGAAGATGAATAAATCAATTGCATGGAAGTTAGCGTAGATGTGAGATTGGAATGGTGCAGTGTGGTTGGTGGAATCAAGGAGTACGTTGAGCCAGTGTTCCGATGTAGCAGAGTTACAGGAAAGGAAACAATATCAGCTAAAGGTGATTCAGTTTAGTTTAGTTTAGAGATACAGCGCGGCAACAGGCCCTTCAGCCCACCGGGTCTGCGCCGACCAGCGATCCCTGCACATTAACACTATCCTACACACACTAGCGACAATTTACATTTATACCAAGTGAATTAGCCTACAAACCTGTAAGTCTTTGGAGTGTGGGAGGAAACCAAAGAGCTCGGAAAAAACCCTTGCAGGTCACGGGGAGAAGGTACAAACCCTGTACAGACAGCAGCCGCAGTCAGGATCGAACCAGGGTCTCCGGCGCTGCATACGTTGTAAGGCAGCAACCCTATCGCTGCGCCATGTGTGTTCTTTTAACATGGGAGCACATCTATTGACATCAGAGTAAGTATAATTATAAATCTTTCTTGCTGGTTGCAACATGCAGCAATCCCTTTGAGGACCATGTGTAGGTGATCATCCATCATCTCTGAGGAAGCAAAATGTGCAGTGAAGTTCACAAATAGCAGCAAAAACTTCTGCAAACACCAGTCTAGAAAATCCTGAGAGGAATAGATCAGGTAAATGCTCAGACTCTTTCACCCAGAGTAGGGGAATCAAGAACCAGAGACATAGGTTTAAGATGAGAGGGGAACAATTTAATAGGAACCAGGGGGGTAACGTTTTTTACGCAAAGGGTGTGTAAGAAATAAGCTGCCAGAGGAGGTTGTTGAGGCAGGGACTATTGCAACGTTTAAGAAACATTTGGGCAGGGACATGGATAGGGTAGGATTAGAGGGATATGGGCCAAATGCAAGCAGGTGGGACTAGTATAGATAGGCCATGTTGGTCGGTGTGGTCAAGTTGGGCCTAAGGGCCCTTTTCCACACTGTGACTCTATGATTCTATGACTCTAAGTAAAGGAACAAACACTTGTTTCAGGTGTTGGAAATGCATTGAACATCTTTCTCCAATTTGGTGGATGATACATTTCTAAATTGTAGTTTTGTGTTCCTAGGTAAGAATACGTGAACTTTAGGAGATTGGTTAGGTCCTGAAGATGGCCAGAATGCACCCACATCTAGCCCAATGTGGGCATCAGCCAACAATCATTGCTATTTAAATAAATCATGTTTTGTGATTTAATTTCTTTACCGTCTCTTTTTAAGTGACTTTACTTTAGATTTTACTTTAGCATGGAAACAAGCCATTGGCCTACCGAGTCCATGCCCACGAGTAATCTCCCCATACACTAGCACTAATCCTCATGCTAGGGGCAATTTTACTATTTACAGAAGCCAATTTACCTACAAACCTGCACATCTTTGGAATGTGGGAGGAAACTGTAGCATCCAGAAACAATCTACACGGTCACAGGGAGAACGCACAAACTCTGTACAGACAGCACCTGTAGTCAGGATTGAACCCGGGTGGCGTTGACGCAGCAACTCTGCTGCTGTGCCCCGAAATAAAGTAATTTAATTTAAATATTTTATTAAATTAAATGAAAAATGTATCTTATTGAGTGGCAGTATTACCTCGTTGTGAATTTTTGAAGCTGAAGTTTAATGTGTTTGAGTTGACCACATGAACCTCAAAGTATGATGATTTGCATGGAAATAAGCAGAAGCTTAAGAGTAAGGTGGTGGGGAGGTGTGTGGTTTCAGCAAAGTGTACCCATGCACAATGTGTTCATGTTCCATTTGATTGCTGAGACAGAAAGTGCCAGTGCTCAAATACCAGCCCTTTCCTTGCTGAACACTCTTCTTAAGGGAACAGTGGAAGTCTTTGCAGAAGTTAATTCTCCTTTGATGATCTTAACAAATGAGCTTTGCGTGTGATGTGCTAGCGAATGGGAGGACACTGGATTGACCTCATCATTTCCCATGGTCACATTGACATTCAGATAATTCAGGGTGCAAACCAATTCAAAAAAGGAGGTATACAGTACAGTTTTTACATAAGTTTAATGTTCCGATGTTGTATACCTTTACTTTGGTGCATTTATTGATCATTATATAAATGTCATTAAATCATAGGCCCATGGAGCTGTACAGCATGGAAACAGGCCCTTCAGCCCACCTTGTCCATGCCTATAAAGTTAGCATGTTGGGTTCTGGAGTCTGAAGAAGGGTCTCGACACTGGGTGGCGCCAGCAATGGCTGCCTCGCCAACTGCCTCGTCTGTCCTTACCTTCTTTGTGTTTTAATTGCACGTGTTAAATGTATGTTTTTAGTGTTCTTTAGCTTGTTTTATGTGGGGGATGGGGTGGGGGAGGGGATTGGGGTAAACTTTTTCTAATCTCTTACCTCGACGGAGATGCACATTTTTTTCCGTATCGTATCTCCGTCCGCACTAACATCAAGGACTTGGCGGCCTTTGCTGGAGACCGATTTTGAGAGCTCCACCGCGGGTGCCTGCTGGACTTACCATCGCTGAGCTCACGATCCCTTTGCCAGGGGTCGACATCGGAGCTCCAACCGTGGGTGCTAGCGGACTTAACATCACGGAGCCTGTGGTCTCTTCAGAGACAGACTTCGGGAACTCGAAGCCGCGGAGGTTTCGACCGCCCCGACGCGGGGGCTTCGATCGCCAGCTGCGGGAGCTTCGATCACCCCGATAGATGGTTCGACTGCCCCGACTGCGGGAAAATAAAGAGGAAGAAGTTTGGACTTTTCTGCCTTCCATCACAGTGAGGAATGTGGGGAAACCGCTTTGGTGGTTTATGTTAACTTTTATGTAGTTGTGTGTCTTGTTTTTTTTTCATGTGGCTGTATGGTAATTCACAGATCACCATACCTTAATTGGTACATGTGACAATAAAAGAACTTTGAAACCTTTGACCCGCAATGTCGCCCATTCCTTCTCTCTAGAGAAGCTGCCTGTCTTGCTGAGTTACTCCAGCTTTTTGTGTCTATCTTCGGTTTAAACCAGCACCTGCAGTTCCTTCCTACACATTGTATAGAAACATCCTTGGTATTAAAGTTAGAATAGGTAAACTTGATTGATTAATTGACGTCGATCATCGATCACCCATTCGCACTAATTATATGTTAACCCACTTTCTCTTCCACTCCCTACAATAGGCCTGATTTATAGAGGCGTATTAACTTACAAAACTGCACATCTTTGGGATGTGGGAAGAATCCAGAGCAGCCAAATTAAATTCACATGGTCACAGGGAGAACGTGCAAACTCCACACAGAGAGCACCTGAAGTCAGGATCGAAATCGGGTCTCTGGTGCTGCGAGGCAGCTGCTGTACCAGCTGCGCCACTGTGCCACCCTGTGCTCAAAGCTTCTGTGTTCTCAGGTAATGAAATAAGAACCCCAGTGGTATTCAAGGACAACCTTAGGATAAGATATGTGATGAAGATGGAATAAGTTTTCCAAATCTCGAAAGGAGGTGGGGGGGAGGGGGAACAAAATCACCTTCATTCCTTTTAAGAACATCATCTGTGTCTCAGAAGAATCCTGTGATACTTCTGTAAGTCTTTAAAAAAAATGGCACTCTGTCAATTCAATCTCCTAATTGGAGATTAGGTCAATGTACTTAGTATGAATGCCCTGAGCCTGATCAAATGCAGACAACAAGAACCATCGTCAGCTTTTGTTTGCTAGCCTGAAGCACCCTTCCTAATACTGCAGGAACTAATTATATTAAAACAAGCAAACAGTAAATCCACAAACTGTAGAAAGTGTCGAGAGTAAAAGTAACATCACCCAGGAGATGTGAATACTGAGGGCAACTTTCCAAATAGGACACTACACTCTGAGAGGCAGCTCAGTGGTGCAGCGGTACAGTTGCTGCCTCACAGCGCCAGAGGCCAGGGTTCAACCCGGACTGTGGGTGCTGTCTGCACAGAGTTGTCATGTTCTTCCTGTGATCCCGTGGGATTTCTCCGGTCTCCTCCCACATCCCAAAGACGTGTGGGTTTGTAGATTAATTGGCAAGTGTAATTTGCCCCTGGTGTGTAGAATGCGAAAGTGAGATAACTTAGAACTAGAGTACAGGTCCGCGCAGACTCGGTGGGCTGAAGGGCCTGTTTTCATGCTATATCTTTGAACTAAACTAAACAAAACAAAACTAAGACCATCTTAACCTACCTGATCTCCCGATGGTTCAGCACTTCAACTCCCCCTCCCATTCCCAATCTGACCTTTCTGTCCTGGGCCTCCTCCATTGTCAGAGTGAGGCCCAGCACAAATTGGAGGAACAGCACCTCATATTTCGCTTGGGAAGTTTACATCACAGCGGTATGAACATTGACTTCTCTAACTTCAGATAGCCCTTGCTTTCTCTCTCCTTCCCCTTCCCTTTCCCAGTTCTCCCACTAGTCTTACTGTCTCCGACTACATTCTATCTTTGTCCCACCCCCTCCCCTGACATCAGTCTGCAGAAGGGTCTCAACCAAAATGTCACCCATTCCTTCTCTCCAGAGGTGCTGCCTCACCCGCTGAGTTACTCTTGAATTTTGTGTCTACGCGTACCTTAAACTAAATTAAACCTTGTTTTAACCTTGAGAGCTGTCTTTGTGGAGTTTGTAGGTTTTCCCTGTGACTGCATGGGTTTCAGGGAGTCATAGAGAGATACAACGTGGAAACAAATCCCTTTGCCCATTGAGTCTGCACTGATCATGACCCTCTCATTTACATAATTCTGCGTTAATGATTAACCCCATTTTTATTCTCCCCTCATTCTCATTACCCCACCCTTCCCCGTCCAGTTCTACCATTCACCTACACAATTGGGGCATTACCAGTGGCTAATCAACATACCAACTAGCACTTCTTTGGGTAGTGGGAGGAAGCCAGATCACCGAAGAAACCCACACACAACAGGGAGAACGTGTAATCTTCATACAAACAGCACTTTCAGGTCAAACGTCAGCTTGGGTCTCTGGCACTGAGAGGCAGCATCTTCACTGTCTACACTGTAGTGCTGCCCCAAATTCTTTGCTGAAATGCTGAATAACTCCGTATATTAGCAGAGGGTATTGACCTGCAGAATTCCTTCTAAATCATTGCTGTTGGATATCCTTTCTCTGTACATTTTTTAAGCCATTAGTAATATTCTGAACTCTCGAAACAGGAGGAAGCCAGAAGCCAAGGAATTACAGGCCAATTGGTTTACCAGCTATTATTAGCAAGGTGCTGGAGTCAATAGTCGAAGAAGAAATAGCTGATGAATCAGGAAAGCTGAATACATAATTTTACTTCGGAGTCACGAGAGTGACTACGTGAAGAAGCCCCGCCAGCGCATGCGCGTCATTACGTCCGCGCATGTCGCACTGAACGGGCTGGAGGGCACAGCTCCACCAGCGGTAAGTAGGAACTTCTAAGGTAAGTGTTTTTACAATCTTTACCAAGAAGTATTTCCACTCCGTAAAGCTGGCTCGAGCAGTCAGTAGGAGTGGAGAGTTGGAGCTGTCACTTCGGAAGATCCGTCTTAGCATGGGTCCAGGGATTCACGAATTTGATCGGGTCGGGAGATAAGTGCGGCAACACCGGTTCCGATGCCGGGTGCTGTTTTACCGGCAGCAGTTAAGATAACGCGCTAATCTTCACCACTAGCTCCATTTACAAAAGGCAGGCCAACTGGAATTTTGATTCAGAATGAGCCTGGTCCATCTATTTATTTTCCAAGGGTACTAAGCAGACTGAGGCTGCTGCTAGCCATGAAAAGGCAAATATAAAGTCACTGACCTGGGTTCTCTGACGACAATGGTGACTCTTCCCCTGATCCTACAATAATGTGGGGGAGGATGGGAACATGGAGCTGATGCTCCAACCTTTGAGTACATAAGGGTCCAAGGGCCAGTGCTGTCCAAGAGGGCCCATACCAAGACCAACATATGGAGGGTTTCCATATATTGGGGTTCCTTCCAGCGCCTTGTTTAGGACTGGAGGATGCCTCCCTACAATATGATTTGGGAGAAGCAGGGCAGGATGCAGCTGACCCTGATGCTGGTGTCCCTGCTTATGTGCAAACACCAGCGCGCACAAGAGCCACGCTCCGGGTGTCTTGGAAATGACACTGAGTTTTGCTATTCCGGAGGGGACTGGTGAGGCAATGGAACAATCCCTTGCCAGCAGTATCAATTATTTACCAGCTCTAGCAAGATATGATGCAAGTGACTGCAAACAAATATGAGACACCTGTTTAATGTGCATCACTGAAAGTGCCCACGGTGATCCAGGTTCTAGGCACCCATGAGTCCTTCTTTGAGGGGACAGGAGGTTCGGTGTCAACACGTCCTCCAACTGGTGGCTGCAGCAATTTCTGCATTTGGCACTATGGTCCAAGGGACAATCATTCCTCAAACTCACAACATATATGTTGGGTATTTTATGCAATGCATTTTTCAGGAAATTGCATCAGGGAATATCGCCATCAGGCCAACACTAAACCAAAAATTGCTGCTCTATGTAAGGCGACTAATGTACAAATGCCTGAATTCCTGTTTGGAATGGACCTTGTCATGAAATTTCGTGAAATTAATGATGAGGCCAAAACAATTGGCTTAATGTAATCAAGCATTTCGAGGTCACCTATTCGCAACCCTGGGTTAATACTGAAGGTCAGATCCAGGTGCTGGGCTCAGCAGGGGGAGGCCAGTGGTGCAACGAGGGTACCCACCGAGACAGACCGGCTACAACCCCAATATGAGCAGACAACAGATTTACAGGTCAACTGTAGAGGTACAGGGACTTTTGTTAATGATAAAGTTCTGGTGGCCAATCTCCTATTGGAGGTTGATTACAAATGTTTTCTAATGAATGGTGGTGTATAACGTATGATATGTTTATACAAAATACTGTCTCACATCTACCATTGAGTTTATCTCAGGGATAGATCCACCTCAACAACACAAGCCTAATAAAATGTAGGTGTTTTCTGCTCGAGAGCCTGAACAGGTAAACAATGGTGATTGATAAAGCCATTAATGACTCAAGCACATTTTTTGGTTGCTGCAACCGATTCTTCAGCTGACTCTTTAGTGTTGCTGATAATTAAGATATCAGCTAAATAAGCCATTAATCATCCTCCACAATTGTGTCTAATAATTCCCCAGATCTCAAAAAGATGGGTGTTGTAGAGTAATTCTCGTCCTCAATCACTTAAATTCTTCAGTTCAGTTCTCTATAGGAATTTAAACTGGACACCTTTGTTACTGCTAAACAGCTGCTATCACAGGGCTGTTATGTGGCAACTATTAATTTGCAAGATGTGTATTATTTACTGCCAACTCATGCTCATTATCGCAGGTACTTGAAATTTAATTGGATGGGACAGCTGTGGCAATACAAAGCATTGACTCATGGATTATGTTCAGCACCCAGTCTATTTATTAAATTGTTAAAACTTGTGCTGGTGCTATTGAGGGCCATCAATAGCACCAGTAATGGCTTATTTAGCTGATATCTTAATTATCAGCAACACTAAAGAGTCAGCTGAAGAATCGGTTGCAGCAACCAAAAAATGTGCTTGAGTCATTAGGAGTTGCTCCATCCAACTAAGTCCAAGTTACAGCCAACCCAAAATATTGAGTATTTGGGGTTTCTTATTAATTCCGTTGCTATAACAGTAACATTACCAACAGCCAAGGTTGTCGATGATGTTGATGTCTGTACTTGCTTCCCACAAAAACTTTATCCCTCCATCTGAGAAGTCGCTAAGTTCATTGGGAAATGGGTAGCAGGTTTTCCTGCAGTACATTTCGGGCCTTTGCATTATCAACATTT
Organism: Okamejei kenojei; assembly: GCA_035221665.1. Taxonomy (NCBI): domain Eukaryota; kingdom Metazoa; phylum Chordata; class Chondrichthyes; order Rajiformes; family Rajidae; genus Okamejei; species Okamejei kenojei. Next base: position 20,446,528 of record CM069153.1, read on the forward strand.
GCAGAGAGCACGAGAACTAGCAGAAATCTGGGATATTAGTTACCAACCACAGCTTCGCAGAATTCTCACTTTCAGCAGCGCTCATGGGCTCCACCGAGTCTAACATTATTATCTATGCAGAGATTAACTCTTACTGTGGTTATGCTAATGGCGCTGGTTTCAGCAGAACGTGCACAAACATTACAATTGTTACGAATACCTTGTATGCATTTGTCTGTCAATGACATTACCTTCTATGTTTATGATTTAATCAAACAAAGCAGTCCGGGTCTGGCTGGAACCAAGCTGACGTTTAAAGCCTATGCTGTTGACCAAATGTTATATGTAGTTAAACACTTATACCCTTAAGCCAATATATTAAGGTAACAAGGAGTCTCAGAGGTTCTGAGACAGGACTGCTCATTAGTCACAAAAAGCCATATAAAAGAGTGTTAGCACAAACTATTTCTAGATGGTTGAAACAGGTTCTCAATTATGTCTTTACCTCTCAATCCACCAGGGCGGCATCAACCTCCGCGGCAAAGGCTCGGGACGTGCCGCTAGACCAAATCCTCGAGGCCGTAGGATGGTCGTGAGAAGCAACATTTTCTCAATTTTCTGACAGACCGTGCCATGGGTTGGGCATGCTGTTTTGGGTTCTATTTAATTCATTTGCTTTGTTTTCTATCATTGTTTGTAATTTCCCCTGAGACAGAGGGGTTATTCCTGGGTTTGTTATTATTAACAATAGTTATTGAATAATTCGAAGCAATGTTCAATATATTATTTATTCCCTACTGTGTCAACCGAAGCAGATTGTCGTATGGTGTGCATCTACGGCATGAAAATACAGAGCTTTGAAATCTTCACGTAGTCACTCACGTGACTCTGAAGTAAAATAGTAAGATTAAACAAGAACTTACCAGTTCGAAGTTTGATCCTTATTTTATGAGGAGTGACGTTGAGGGATTACGTGCCCTCTGCTCCCACCCTCATAATCTAAGAGATCATCTGGTAATTCTAGTCTTCTAACAGCCTTATAATGTTACTTCGGCTATTTGTTTTCTGTGTTTTCACTCCACTGCTTTGAAGTATGACGTGCGTGCGCCTGGCGGGGCTTCTTCATGCTGCCTGACCAAGTACTCCAGCACTTTGTATTTTAATCTTACTATTAAATCCCTTCACAGATGCTGCCTGACCAGGTACTCCAGCACTTTGTGTTTTTTTTTCAAGATTCCAGCATCTGCAGTTCCTTGTGCCCTTAGCTATGTTTGTATCAGCTGCAAATTTAATCACATAATGTAATTAATTAAATCTTTGTTAATATGAAAGGTAAATCATATTTCATGCATTTGCTTAAATTCTTGGAAGATGTAACAGGGAAAGTTGGCAAAAGGGGACCTGGAGGGGTCGTGTACTTAGATCTTCTAAAGGCATTTGACAAGGTAGCTGAAGCACAAATTAAAAGCCCATGATCTTGGAGGCAGCGTGTTAGAATGGATTCAAAGCTGGCTGTCCCGCAGAAAACAAGGGGCTGAAACAAATGGATCCCTTTCAGACTGGAAAGAGGCAACTTGTGATGTACGTCAGGGGTCAGTTGTTTGCCTGCAATTGTTCACTATTTACAATAATGACAGAGAGAAAAGAACAGAAGGTAATGTTTCTAAATTTGCAGATGATACAAAAATAGGTATAAGGCCACAAGGAACTGCAGATGCTGGAATCTTTAACAAAACACAAAGTGCTGGAGTAACTCAGTTGATCAGGCAGCATCTGTGAGGGGAATGGATAGGGGGAAGAACTCGTACTACAATAGGTCTGAAGAAGAGACCCAACCCAAAACTTTGCTCCATTCCATACACAGATTCTGTCTGACCTGTCGGGTTACTCCAGGACTTTGTATTTTGCTAAGTATAAGGGCATGCTGTAATAAAAAAATACTGTGATTCTACACATACAGTTGATAGATAGAGTGAGTGGGCAAAGGACTGGCAAATAGAGTTAAATGTGGGAATGTGAGATGTCATGCATTTCAGAAAGAGAAAGCAAAAGACAGATTATGATATAAATGGAGAGAAATTACAAGTCAACGAAGTTCAAAGTGATCTAGTATTCTTGGTTATGAATATTAAAATGTTAGCAGCAGGTGTAACAAGTATGGGGGAGAGAGAGAGTCATGTCTCTCAGGCTAAGCTGTGAATAACACTGAACACATGTCTACTAAACTGTGAGTGGTTTTACTGACCTGTCAGTGCCCTTAACGTGGTTTGAAAATATAGTTTGGAAATGCTAAAGCTGTGTTGCCTTTGGTTTGGAAATGCTAAAGCTGTGTTGCCTTTGGTTTGGAAATGCTAAAGCTGTGTTGCCTTTGGTTTGGAAATGCTAAAGCTGTGTTGCCTTTGGTTTGGAAATTCTAAGCTGTGTTGCCTTTGGTTAGGAAATGCTAAAGCTGTGTTGTCTAATTAAAGTTGCCTTGCCTAATTAAAGTTGCCTTGCCTAATTAATGTTGCCTTGCCTAATTGAAATGTTGGTTTGAGAATGCCTTGCCCAATTACATGGTTTGAGAATGCACTTGCCTACTGCTAATTTCTTTTTTTTGAATAGTTGGTTTGAGAATGCTAAAGTTGCCTTGCCTAATTGAAAAGTTGGTTTGAGAATGTTAAAGTTGCCTTGCCTAATTAAAAAGTTGGTTTGAAAATGCTAAAGTTGCCTTGCCGTATAATTAAAAGTCTAATCTTGACCACTTCCTGTTTGCACTGTATATTGATTTTAGAAAAAAACGCTACCACTTACGGCTGTGGTTTTTGGCCATCTTACTCAGAGTCCCCTTCCGCTCATCAGGTGCTGAGGATTTTTCCCATCGATGAAAAATAAAAGAGTTATTAGTGTTTAAAAAATGTTGAAATTCTCTCTCCTGTCAATCATGCCATGAAGGCCACGCCCCTTCTGGTGGGAGGGGTGAGGGTCTATAAAACCCAGAGTGTGGGCGTGGCTCTGTCTCTGCAAGATGGAGGAGGGAGAGGTCATGACTCGCTGTCTTTGGTGGCCTTGCACCCTGCTTGAAGTGTATTAGAATTAGTGGAGAGGTGGAATATTGCGTTGGGGGACCAACCCTCCCATGTGATGCTGGGACCCAACGGTTCCCACTTAGTCTAGTTATATACAAAAATCTGGAGAAATATATTTGTGTGTGTTATATGATTATATATATCTATATCACATTCATATATGTGTGTTCTTTCCTACGCAATCTAATCAGTTGTACGGTCACTGAATAAAACCATCCTTAAGTTATACATCGTTTTTTAATCTAGCTCAAAAGAAATTTTAGTTTTTTTAAATACTTCATTTAGATAACCCCACCATTACAGACAGATCTCATTCCACTCTCTGGCTATTGGGAAGACCAGACCCATTTTATTGTTGACAAACAATTCCATAGACACAAAAAAACATTAAGGAACATTCCAAGATCCAAGATTAGAGCAACTGTAATCTTCATATTGCTATTATTTTCCAAATACCACAGTTGTGAACAGTGTGATTAGATGAATTACAGAGTGCAAGAGTAATACAAAAATCAACTCAAACTCAAACACAGCACGAGCCATTTAAAAAGAAAAGCTATTTAAAAAAACATTAAAAAAGACAATTAACAGAATCATAATTTGTTAACATATTCATCTTTAACAGAATTATGATTGAACAGATTTATGAATCTAACCCTATATCACACATGCAAACTGTTCCCCCGCAACGCTGATTACACTGCGAGAGGGATATACAAAGTCGGGTCGGGTTACTGAAATTGACGAAGAAAAGGCCCACGTTCCGCTCCGTTGCGTACTACACTTCAGCCCATTGCGTTTAGCAGGAGTGGACTATCTTGCTCGCTATAGGAACTTTGCTCACGACCATACAGGTGACATCCTGGCGACATGTCGCGGGGTGAAGCCTGTATGGTCGTGAGTAGTCACCCAAAGAGTTGTGCCTTGTTCTGTTCGCTGCAACGACCTGTGACGGGTGCCGGCACTGAAAAAGTCATGTAAGTGGGACAGGCCCATAAGAGTAAATGTTGGGGTGTTTTCATGTGGGAGAGTCTCAAACAAGTCGGCATAGCTACAGGGAGCCGGTCATCTAAAACTGACCAACGTAGAGATTTCTCCCCACAGAGGGTGTTAAATCTCTGGAATTCTCCACCCCAGCAGGTGGTGGAAGCTGGTTCATGATAAGTATTTAAAGTGGAGGTAGATAAATATTTAGACACAATAAGCTGCAGACAAAAAAGTTAGTCAAGAAACTTAGGTTTGGTTTGGTTGCCAAAAAAGACACAAAGTGCTGGAGTATCTCACCAGTATTATATAAAATTATATATAATACATAATAATATATAATATATAACCATATAACCATATAACAATTACAGCACGGAAACAGGCCCTCTCGGCCCTTCCAGTCCGTGCCGAACCATTTGTTTTCCCCTAGTCCCATCTACCTGCACTCAGACCATACCCCTCCATTCCCTTCACGTCCATATACCTATCCACTTTAGTCTTAAATGTTAAAATCGATCCTGCCTCCACCACTTCTGCTGGAAGCTCATTCCACACAGCCACCACCCTCTGAGTAAAGAAGTTCCCCCTCACGTTACCCCAAAACTTCTGTCCCTTAATTCTCATGTCATGCACTCTTGTTTGAATCTTCCCTACCCTCAATGGGAAAAATGTATCCACGTCAACTCTGTCTATCCCTTTCATCATTTTAAAGACCTCAATCAAGTCCCCCCTTAACCTTCTGCGCTCCAAAGAATAAAGACCTAACTTGTTCAACCTTTCTCTGTAACATAGTTAGTTGCTGGAACCCTGGCAACATTCTAGTAAATCTCCTCTGTACTCTCTCTATTTTGTTGACATCCTTCTTATAACTAGGCGACCAAAATTGTACACCATACTCCAGAATTGGTCTCACCAATGCCTTGTACAATTTTAACATTACTTCCCTACTCCTATATTCAATGCTCTGATTTATAAAGGCCAGCACACCAAAGGCTTTCTTTACCACCCTGTCTACATGCGATTCCACCTTCAGGGAACTATGCACAGTTATTCCTAGATCCCTCTGTTCCACAGCATTCCTCAATTCCCTACCATTTACCATATAATATATAATTTCTATATTATCCAATTTTTATCCACAAAACCCCCCCCCCCCCCCCCCCCCCCAAAATGCTGGAGTATCTCAGCGGGTCAGACAGCATTGATGGAGAAAATGGAAAAAGCCTGAAGAAGGATCCTGACCCAAAACATCACCTAGCCATGTTCCCCAGAATGCTGCTAGATCCGCTGAGTTACTCCAGCATTTTGGGGTTTTTTTGTGGATAAAAATTGGATAGATTTAGAAACAGACGGTTACAGTGCAATGGCACTGAAGAGGAGTTTGTCAACATAGATCAGCCATGATTATATTAACTGGTGGGACAGGTCTGAAACGGATGTTCCTATCTTCTTGTATTCTTGTGTTCTTTGCTCTTGAATTAGAAATATTTTGAAGCTTATTATTCATAGATTAACTCACAAAAGGGCCTGTCCACTTTCACGACCTAATTCACGACCTCTGCCGAGTTTCCCCTTGACTCATACTTGCAGCATGGTGTCACAAGGTCGTAGGAGGATGTAGGAGGTGGTAGGTAGGTCGTAGCAGGCCGTGATGCTAGTTATAGGTACTCGTGGCATCAAGTAGATCGGGGCGTTTTTTCTAGCATGATGAAAAATGTCCACAAGTAAAAAAAGTCGTGAATTAGGTCGTGAAAGTGGGACAGGCCCTTAAGATAACAATGACACATTTCTGTTGTCTTGTTATTCTTCTTTAAAATGGAGGTCAATGGCCAGTTGAAGTATTTTCATCGGACCTCAGTGCAAAACACCTTTGTAGTATCGGCAAAAATAGACAAAATACGGGAGTAACTCAGCAGGCAACATCTCTGGAGAACATGGAGAGGTGACGTTTCGGTTCAAGACCCTTCTTCAGAAGAACATGGAGAGGTGATGTTTCGGGTTGACACCCTTAAAGGATCTTGACCGAAAACATCATCTATCCATATTCTCCAGACATATTCTCTGGCTGAGTAACTCCAACACTGACCTTTTGTGTATTAACCAGCATCTGCAGTTCTTTGTTTCTACTTTCTAGTATTGCTCACCATTTATATTTGCTTCCACTTTATGGAAGATGTGTACAGCCAGAGGCCAAATGGGGGGCAGTGTTAGCTGTGAGGAGGATGCTAGGAGGCTGCAAGGTGACTTGGATAGGCTGGGTGAGTGGGCAAAAGCGTGGCAGATGCAGTATAATGTGGATAAATGTGAGGTTATCCACGTTGTTGGCAAAAACAGGTAAGTAGACTATTATCTGAATGGTGGCCGATTAGGAAAAGGGGAGATGCAACGAGACCTGGGTGTCATGGTACACCAGTCATTGAAAGTAGGCATGCAGGTGCAGCAGGCAGTGAAGAAACGAATAGTATGTTAGCATTCATAGCAAAAGGATTTGAGTATAGGAGTAGGGAGGTTCTACTGCAGTTGTACAGGGTCTTGGTGAGACACACATGGAGTATTGCGTACAGTTTTGGTCTCCTAATCTGAGGAAAGACGTTCTTGCGATAGAGGGAGTACAGAGAAGGTTCACCAGACTGATTCCTGGGATGTCCGGACTTTCATATGAAGAAAGACTGGATAGACTTGGCTTGTACTCGCTAGAATTTAGAAGATTGAGGGGGGATCTTATAGAAACTTACAAAATTCTTGAGGGGTTGGACAGGCTAGATGCAGGAAGATTGTTCCTGATGTTGGGGAAGTCCAGGACAAGGGGTCACAGTTTAAGGATAAGGGGGAAATCTTTTAGGACCAAGATGAGAAAAACATTTTTCACACTGAGAGTGGTGAATCTCTGGAATTCTCTGCCACAGAAGGTAGTTGAGGCCAGTTTGTTGGCTATATTTAAGAGGGAGTTAGATGTGGTCCTTGTGGCTAAAGGGATCGGGGGGTATGGAGAAAAGGCAGGTAAGGGATACTGAGTTGGATGATCAGCCATGATCATATTGAATGGCAGTGCAGGTTCGAAGGGCCGAATGGCCTACTCCTGCACCTATTTTCTATGTGTCTATGTTTCTAATACTTGTACATAACTTCATCACCAAAATGACCAAAGATAAAGGGGGTCGACCAGGTTCCTCCCCCACCCTAATCGTTACTAGTTTTGATTTTGTCTTGTTGAGGGTAGACAAAAATGCTGGAGAAACTCAGCGGGTGCGGCAGCATCTAAGGAGCGAAGGAAATAGGCAACGTTTCAAATCCTTCTTCATTGTCTTGTAGTCTCATTTTCACTCATTTTCACCAAGCCCACTGCTAACAATGGCCTGTTTCCTTTATCATCGTTACATTTTTGCATATCGTTCATTCATTTGTTCTAAATCTCTCTACATCACCGTCAAAATCTCTCCTTTCCCTTTCCCTTGATCCTCAGTCGAAAAATGGGTCTTAACCCGAAAAGTCACTCGTTCCTCTTTTCCAGAGATGCTGTCTGACCCGCTGAGTCACTCAACTTTTTGTGTCTAACTTTGTGTTACTTCACCCAAGCAACAATCAAGGTAAATTTAGCCCATCCTAAATAAACCTGGTGTCCAGGATTGAACTAACAATAAGCTTTACCTTATTGTTTTAGTCTTCACCTCAGTATTTGAAACTCTTTTCATGTCTTTTCTGAATGTTTACCTTTCCATTAATTAAGCTTGGGCAATAAATCCAGTAAATTTACAATTGTTTGTATGAAAATCCATGTGTGATAAAAATAGGCTGGTACTAAGTGCTTATATAACATTGATGGCACAGAACAGAGTGCAAGGGAGATGAGTACACCTTCCAGCCAATCTATCCAGGGCTAAGAGAAATGTCCTATCCCTTAAGTTTTCTTATTTCCTATTCCTTAGGACAGCAAGGTGGTGTCCTAGGGCGGCACGGTGGCGCAGATGTAGAGTTGCTGCCCGACAGCGCTCGTAGCGCCAGAGATTCGGGTTAGATCCAGACTACGGGTGCTATCTGTACGGAGTTTGTACATGTCACCAGAAGTGGCGGCGCTGCCCAAGCAGCTGCGGCTCGCCTGCAGTCCGTCTGTTCTTTTCTTTTCTTTTTTGTCTTGTAGGACGTATGTTTTTGTTTATTTTTAGTTGTGTATGTGTGGGGGGGCGGGGAAACTTGTTTTAGTCTCTTCCTTCGGTGGGATAGGGCCTTTCCTTTGTCGTATCTCCGTCTCCGTCTGCGCTGAGGTCTAATCGCGGAGCTGGTGGCCTCCAACTGGGACCGACCTCGAGGCTCCGGACTCACCATCGTGAAGCTGGACGTCTTTGGGGTTGTGGTGGCGCTGTGGCGGCGGCTCGACTTCGGAGCCTCGGAGGCTTTGGCCGCGGGCCCAGTGGACGACAGCATCGGGTGCTCGCAGGTCCCAGGTTGGTGACCGATTCTCCGGAGCTCCCGCAACAACAGCTTCGTCCCGCTGGACTGGAGGGTGGCAGCTTCGTCCGCCCTGGGCCGCGGAGTTTGAACCCGCCCATTCACGTAGCTCAGATTCGGCCGCGGGACTTACCATCACCCGGCTGGGGACCCAACATCAAAAGCCTGGATCGCCTCAACACAGAGGGAGAACAAGGGAGGAAGAGACAAGGACTTTAAGACTTTTGCCTTCCATCACAGTGAGGAGGTGCCTGGTGGACTCACTGTGGTGGATGTTAAACTGTGTTCATTGTGTGTTCTGTTATTTTATTCTCTGTTATGACTGCAAGGTATTTAATTTTGTTCAAACTAACAAGTTTGAATGACAATAAAGCATACTTTATACTTTATCTCCCAGTGACCGTGTGGGTTTTCTCCGAGACCTTCAATTTCCTCCCACACTCGAAGGATGTAGGTTAATTGTGTAGGTTAATTGGCTTGTGGCCAAGAGAGGAGGATATTTAAAATTAAACATAATGTGGTATTTGGCATGTTGAGAAAATGAAGGAATATTGAAATGGCTTCTACCATCACTAACTTGCTATCCACAAAGATTACAAATCAATGCTATGAACATTGAATTTTCCTATTTTAGTAACATCCCCCTTTTCTCCCTTTCTTACCTATGCCCGCCGAATGCAGACCCATTTCTCCCACTATTCCACCTCCCCTTCCTCCACCACCCCCCCCCCCCCCTCATTTCCTTCCACCTATTTCCACTGACTTTTCACCTCTTCTCTCCTTATCTGACACCCATTTACATTTTTAGCTTTTGTTCACCTTTGTGCCAATCAAACATTCCTCACCTATGTCCACCTCTCACTTTCCAGGCTCTAACCTGGCCCCATCTCTTTTCCAGGTTTCTCCCCCCTACCACAATCAGTCTGAAGAAGGATCCTGACCCAAAACCTATCCATGTTCTCCAGAGATGCTGCCTGACCCACTGAGTTACTCCAGCACTTTGTGTTATTTTTACCCACATAGATAATTGGACCATTCACTAAGCCTCTACCCGCAAAAAATAATTTTAATCAACTGATTATATTTTATATCTGTGCAATTGCTTAGTCAATTGCACAGTCGTCAGAACTGAATAAGAAAATAGGAGCATGAGAAGTTTCTACTCAAGGTAACCCTGCCCTTATTCACTGGGGTATAGCCTTTGGCTCTTTTAAATTCTCACCTTTGAGCCCCTCGAAAATCTAACCTGGGGAATAAGTTATCCACAATACGTCAGCATCATTTGATTGTACCAGCAGTTGTTTCATATCACAGGCAGTTGGGATTTGTGTAGCTAGGACATGTTGGTCGATGTGGGCAAGTTGGGCCGAAGGGCCTGTTTCCACTCTGTGTGACTTTACAACTCTATCACTTTGTGTACATGGGTGTTGTAAATTTATTTGTGCCCAGGATGTGGTTATTGCTAATGGTGCCAGCATTTGTTGTCTATCCTTAATTGACACTCAAAGACACAAAGTGCTGGGTTAGCCCAAAGGGTCAGGCAGCATCTCAGGAGGACATGGATAGGCGATGTTTCAGGTCGGGACCCTTCTTCAAACTCTGATGCAGAACGACCGGTCCTCAGCGGAGGCCTTGTCTTTGTACCCCAATGCCCAAACCTCGACGAGTTCCAAGCCCGCCATGACATTTGAGCTCTTCTTCCCTCGGCAACAGCTCCTACTTAATTGACACTCAACTGGAGAGGCAGATAAAAGTCAACAGCATTGGTCCGAGTAGATGAGGATGGCAGATTCTCTTGTCCGATGGGCATTAGTGATCGACAATCTATTAGCTTCATGGTTGCATTTGCAGAGATTGCCATTTCTTATTAAAATTCCAGTTATATTTTTACTTATTGGAAGCCACGGTTTTTTGGTGTCTAAGACCAAGTCACTGTCACTCTGTTCACTTTGTATAGTTGCCTTGGCAGTGACACCTTCAGGACACCAGGAGTAGTGCAGTCTCAAAGGATAAGAGTGGTTCTGCAAGTAATGTTGAGTCCCGGTTTGAAGCGAGGTTGAGCGCTGGTGTTGTTCATCATTCTACAATGTTTGATTTTCAGAGTCCATTACTGCCATGTATTTAACTCTCAATATTTAACAAAATTAAAGAATAAGTAAAGAATGAGGGGTGATTCTGAGGAAGCATGCCAGGATAGATCATCTATCATGGGCGGCACAGTGGTACAGCTGGTGGAGCCGCTACCTCACAGCGCCAGAGGCTTGGGCTCGATCCTGACATCAGGTGCTGTCTGTGTGGAGTTTGCATGTTCTCCTTGTGACCACATGGGTTTTCCTCCAGATGCCCTGATTTCCTCTCGCATCCCAAAGACATAGGGAGATTAATTATCCTCTGTAAATTCCTCCTAGTTCTGGGGACTGGATGAGAAAATTGAATAAAATAGAACTAGTGCGAATGGGTGATCAGCGTGGAATCAGTGGACTGCAGGGCCTGTTTCTGTGCTGTATCTCTAAACTAACCTAAACTTGCCAGGCTTCCTCCTGCTCCCACAACTCTTTTCCAGCTTTCTCTCTCCCAAACAATCAGTCTGAAGAAGAGTCCCAACCAAAATATTACCTGTCCATTTTCTCCACAGATGCTGCCTGGCCTAGAAACATAGAAACATAGAAAATAGGTGTAGAAGTAGGCCATTAGGCCCTTCGAGCCAGCACCACCATTCAATATGATCATGGCAGATTATCCAGAATCAGTAACCTGTTCCTGCTTTCTCCCCATATCCCTTGATTCCGTTAGTCCTAAGAGCTATATATAATTCTCTCTTAAAAACATCCACCGAATTGGCCTCCACTGCTTCTGTGGCAGAGAATTCCACAGATTCACAACTCTCAGGCTGAAAAAGTTTTTCCTCATCTCAGTCCTAAATGGCTACCCCTTATTCTTAAACTGTAACCCCTGGTTGTGGACTCCCCCAACATCGGGAACATTTTTCCTGTATCTAGCCTGTCCAATCCCTTAAGAATTTTATATTTCTATAAGTCCCCTCTCATCCTTCTAAATTCCAGTGAATATAAGCCCAGTCGATCTGTTAAGTTCTGCACAAGATTCCTGCACCTGTAGTTTCTTGTGACTGAATGAATGTTTTCACGAGTGAGAGAGTCTTAAATGAGGAGACATAAATGTATGATAAGCAGCCGGCCATATAAAATGGATGTGCGTAGGAATTCATTTCTTGTTTTTTATGATAATTTTTTGAAATATTGAGGAGTTAAGGTCTATGGACAACTGATACCAGCAAAGATCAGCTATATTGAACTTAGAACATAGAACAGTACAGTACAGGAACCGACCCTTCGGCCCACAATGTTTGTGCTGAACATGATGCCAAACGAAACTGATATCATCTTCCATCACATGATACATATCCCTCTATTCCTTGCACTTCCATGTGCCTATCTAAAAGCCTCTTAAACTCCACTTTAGTATCTGCCTCCACCACCATCCCTGGCAGTGTGTTCCAAGCCCCCTCTACTCTCTGTGTTTAAAAAACTTGCCCCACACATCTCCATGTGTGGGGCAAAAAAAACGTTACCCCTCTCACCTTATGCCCCCTAGTGTTGGACATTTCCACCCTGTCTGCCTGAACTTCGCCTCTCATAATTTTATATACTTCTATCAAGTCTTCCTCAACCTCTGATGTTCCAGAGAAAACAATCCAAGTCTATCCAATCTCTCCCTGTAACTGAAACCCTCTAATCCAGGCAGCATTCCAGTAAAGCTCCTCTGCACCCTCTCTAAAGCCTCCACATCTGTCCTGTAATGGGGCGACCAGAACTGCACGCAATACTCCAAATGCTGCTAGCCAAGGTCCTATAGAGGTGCGTCATGACTTCCTGACTTACAGTATATTCAATGACCCTCGCAATGAAGGTGCCTACTTTCCCACCCTATCCAAATGTGACATAACCAAAGTCCTATTGGGGGGTGGGGCGTATTTGAAGGACCTTCTAGTCAACCCCTGCTCCTTTTGCTTGTCGTTGGATAAATCTGGCTCACATCTTGTCCCATCCTCCCAGCGTCTCCATTCATTTATCACATGGTCACAATGTCACTGCTGGATCTAATTTTACACACTGTACTGTAAAAGTCAGCGGTATTCGAGGGCGATGGTTTTCATCAGGCAGGAATTTGGTAGGAATGAATGTACTGTGGATAGCTGAAATGCCGGCCTCAATGCAGCTGCATTTGGTGAAACACTAAAGTGACCTGTGGAGCGTGAGTCATGTTAGCCTCTCCGTGAATGCTGTAGAATGTGGAATTTAAACATACCAGATTGGCCCGTGAATTGAATACTTCATTCCTGCCGCGAGAATTTTAAAGCAGCAGTGAAGTTCTCTGGGGAGACCAGGGCTGCTCACTCAAAACAAACATGATTATCAATGTGCCCTTTATATTCCTCGTCAAACATTGGCAACTAGTAATTTAAAAAATCATAAAATGTAACAATCACATACTGGAGACACAAAGTGCTGTAGTAACAGTAACTCAGCGGGTCAGGCAGCATCTCTGGAGGAAAAGGGTGGGTGAAATTTTGGGTGACCCACAATGTCATCCATCCTTTTTTTCCAGAGATGCTGTCTGACCCGCTGAGTTACTCTAGCACTTTGTGCCTATCTTTGGTATAGACCAGCATCTGTAGTTCCTTTCTACACACTGAGTATCTGTACAGCGTATGGGATATGTCAGCTGTAATATGAGTGTCGTTACTACTGTTTATTTAGTCTGCTTATGCAATGGAAATAGAACATTGTGCGGAAGATAGTAAATATTTCAGGCCGATGAACTTCCATCAGAGTTTAGTGCCTTTAATGTGGCAAGAGGCTCCAAATGAGTTCACAGAATCATTCCCAAATGAAATATGACACCAAGATCCATAAGGAAGTAGTGGATAGGCACAAAATGCTGGATAACTCAGCGTGTCAGGCAGCATCTCCGGTGAAAAGGAATAGGTGATGTTTTGGATCAAGACCCTCAGACTTCTTCAGAGGAAGTAATGGGATATATTAGAAAAATTAAGGATGAACGAGGGTCGGAAATGCCGTCAAAAAGATAGTTTTGAGGTAAAGCTCAACGGAAAAAGTGAGTAAGCAAAAAGGTTTATTGATTGCAGAAACAAAGGACTGCTGATGCTGGTTCATACCAAAGATGAACACAAAGTGCTGGAGTAACTTTGTCTGAAGAAGGGGCCCGACTCAAAACGGCACCTGTCCTTTTCTCCGGTGATGTTGTCTGACCCCCTGAGTTACTTCAACACTGTGTTTATATAAGGTTTATTGATGATTAATTCGCCCGCTCGTGTGTCAGACGATGTAGCTCGCTGTTGGCTTCTGTCGTCATCCAACGTGTTGACAGAATTGTTGCCCGACACGTCATAGAGTGCATCGCTTCGTCGCTTCCAAGGATCGCCACGAGAAGGCTTCTGTCATGATCCCCGATGACTCATTGATTGATTAAAAGGCACAGCACGGAAACAGGCTTTTCGGCCTACTGAGTACCTGTGGACCATCAATCACCCCTTCACACTAGTTCTATGTTATTCCACGTTCCCATCCACTCCCTACGAATTAGGGACAATTTACCATGGCCCATTAGCCTATAAACCCGCACGTCCTTGGAATGTGGGAGGAAACCCATGCTGTCACAGGGAGAACGTGCAAACCTCTTGCAGACAGCACCCGAAGTCAGGATCTCTGGAGCTGTGAGGCAGCAGCTCTGCCAACTGCGCCATTGTGCCGCCATTTAAGGATGGAATACCAGAACTCAGCGCTGAGCTCCCAGGGAACTGAATGAGTGCCAAGGGTGAAATAAATCCAGAGATGGTCAGGAATTGGAGGACTGCAGATAATCCAGGGAGTTACATACGTGGAAAATGTCAAGTGACGGGTAGGACTAGTGCTTCGTTAGTATTCGAAAACACACCCGAGATTAGAAGAGCTGGTCAGTATTCAGGCTCCGGTCTGGGGTGTTTGATGCATCAGAGGGCACTGGTAATAGGGGTCAGGCTTGGTATGTTTGGGGTGATTGTCAGTGATAGCTATGTCCAAAGCGCATTTTCATCCGTGAAGTAGTGAAATAAACAAAGTTGAGTGATAGAATGTGAAGAGATAGTCAATTGATAAAAAGCTAATTTAGATTGTGTGCAAAAAGGCGTTTTATCTGAATCCTATAGATTATTAAGTATCACTACTGTCTAAGTTATTACTCATATCATTTATTTTACCTTCATTATAAATTAAAATCCAAGCCCTAGACACAATCCTATTTTTATGTCATTTCAAGTATATCAAAAATGTTAATTAAACCAAATTAAATTTATTTGAAATCAAATAATTAATATTTTAGCTTTGATCTCTCATTTCAATAGCTGGCCTTTTCATGTAAAAGTCTCAAAATTATAACATGTTCTGTTTTGTAGTTAATTATAGCCAACACATGATTGCCAATGTGGGCCAAAGTTCTTGCATACAATGTTAATTATAGATCCATCAGCTGTGGAATTCAAGCAAATTAATTTGTATGTAAAAATGGCATGAACGTAATATTTGCAAATGTTTTAACGAAGTGATTAATGATGTAAATAATCTCTAGTAGATTAGACAAGCTAACCGTAAGCAAGTACAGAATTGTTTAGCTTAAAAACACAAACCACAATTTTGTATTAATGCACATAAATCCAAAATGTAATAATTAGATAAATAAATCAAATATAACCCTGTAGAATTTTCACTGCAAATGACAAATGACCTATAAAAAACAAATCTTCATCAAAATGCTTGGAGAACTGAAGTAAATCAGTAAATAAATGAATCAGAAAAGTTTGATTGAAAACCTCTGACATGAATCAACTTTAAGAATCGCCCTTAAATTTATGGGTGGCGCAGCAGCAGAGATGCTGCCTTACTGTGCCTGAGACCCAGGTTCGATCCTGAACTCAGGTGCTGTCTATACGGAGATTGTACATTCTCCCTGTGACCGCGCGGATTTTCTACGGGAGGTCTGGTTTCCTTCCACACTCCAAAGACGTACAGGTTTGTAGGTTAGTTGCCTTCGGTCAAAAAATTGTTACTTGTCACTAGTGTGCAGGGGGTAATCGCTGGTCGGAGCGGACCCGGTGGGTTGAAGGGCCTGTTTCCGCGCTGTCACTCAAGTCTAAAATAAAGTCTAGAACTTCAACTTCATATTTGAAGCTATTAATTCGAGGAGAAAGAACCAGTGCTGTTCTGCAGGGCATCAATTGCTTTTCTTCCCAGTCCAAAGCTCTGAAATTGGCAACATAAGTTGATAGAGGTACGTGGTACAGAAACGTAGAAAATAGGTGCAGGAGTAGGCCATTCGGCCCTTTCAATATGATCAGACATGAAAATAGAAACCATAGCCTTGAGGGTCAAGGGGCAAATTTGAAATGAGATATGCAGGATAGGTTTGTTATACAGTGGTTGGTGGGTGCCTGGAAAGCATTGCGAAGGGTGGTGATGGAAGCACTGACATTGTGGGCTGAGGGGCTGTTCTCAGCTACACTGTTCTCTGTTCTGTGTTCTAAAATGATAGTGACGGTATCTCTATTTCACTTCTCTTGGACATGTACCCATTCTTCAGATTAAAACACAATTTGCATCTTGCCCTGAAGGAGGAAATGTAGCTAACTGTGGACAAATAGCACAATGAAAACGCACTGCTACCAACCCTTGCCAAACTCGTAATTAAAAGTTCAGAATCTCCAATAAGACTTGATTCTACAGGAAAAAAAATCAAACCCAATAAACTGATCCCCTGACATGAATTCCAATTTTGTTGGTGGCTATTATTTCACAGAAATATAATTTAGTAAATTGGATAATTTGAGTATTAATGTATGTTATTAAGTGATCTTGTGTTCCAGTTAATTTACTGATGAATTTAGCAGAAGATTTGGATATTGTGTTCATAATTATACCTTCCTTGTCAATTAATAATTTGCTCAGTAGGTGAGGTTTAATCTAGTTTAGTTTGGGGATACAGTGCAGAAACTGGCCCTATGGCCTACCGAGTCAACACCGATCAGCGATCCCCACACACATTAACCTGCACACTACACCTCCATCACCCTGACCGCAGTCTACATCCCACCCCAGGCGGATGTCCGTCTGGCACTGGAGGAGCTGCACACCATGGTCAACAAACACCAGACGTCTTACCCCGAGGCGTTTACCTCCATAGCTGGGGACTTCACTTCAGTAAATCCGACCATGCCACGGTGCTGCTTCTTCCTGCCTACAGGCAGCAATTAAAGAGCGCACCCCCAGAGGTGAGGACTGTACAGATCTGGTCGGGGGGGGGGGGGGGGGGGGGCAGAGGAACAACTCTAGGACTGTTTGGAGTCTGTAGACTGGGCAATGTTCTGGGACTCGGCAATGGACCTGAACGAATACTCCACAGCTGTTAGAGACTTCATTAAAAAATGTGTGGAGGACTGCATCCTGACAAAAACCTTCCGAGTCTTTCCCATTCAGAAGCCTTGGATGAACTTTGAAATCAGCACTCTCCTGAAGACCAGACACTGGGCATTCATGTCTGATGATACAGTGGTCTACAAGAAATCCAGATACGACCTTGGTATGACCATCAAAAAGGCCAAAAGGGACTTCAGCTCCAAGCTGGAAGATGAGACAGATGTTCGGCAGCTGTGGCGGGGCCTGAATGCAATCACCTCCTACAAGGCAAAATCAGGAGGTAGCTCGAATGTCGGCGTAGCATCACTCCCTGACGAGCTCAATGCGTTTTACGCACGCTTTGATAGGGAGAACACTGATGTGCCTTCTCGAGCCCCCATTCGCAGTGATGGTATTTCAGTCATAGTCACAGAGGCCGGTGTCAGAAAATCCTTCAGAGGGGTGAACCCTCGAAAAGCGCCTGGATTTGATGGTGTACCCAGTCGTCTTCTAAAAACCTGTGCGGACCAACTGGCTGGAGTTTTTACGGACATTTTCAACCTCTCACTTCTGAGGTCTGAGGTTCCCACCTGCTTTAAAAGGGCATCAATAATACCGGTGCCCAAGAAGAGCAAGGTGACGTGCCTCAACGACTATCGACCAGTGGCACTAACGCCTGTGGTGATGAAGTGCTTCGAGAGGTTGATCATGGCGCAAATTAACTCCTACCTCGAAAAAAACCTGGACCCACTGCAGTTCGCTTACCGCCACAACAGATCAACGGTGGATGCGATCTCGCTGGTTCTCCACTCCGCTCTGGACCACTTGGACAACAAAAACTCATATGTCAGGCTGTTATTCATTGTTTACAGCTTGGCATTTAATACAATCATCCCGTCCAAGCTGGTTACCAAACTGCAGAACTGGGTCTCTGCGCATCCCTCTGCAATTGGATCCTCGACTTCCTCATTCACAGACCACAGTCTGTTTGAATTGGTGGAAAGGTGTCAGCCTCGATAACAATCAGCACGGGAGCACCTCAAGGCTGCGTGCTCAGCCCCCTGCTGTACTCACTCTATACTCATGACTGCGTAGTCGGTCATAGTGTGAACTTCATCATCATGTTCGTTGACGACACCACTGTTGTGGGACGTATCACTGATGGGGATGAGTCAGAGTATAGAAGAGAGACCAACTGACCAAATAGTGCCAGCACAATAACCTGGCCCTCAACACCAGCAAAACCAAGGAACTGTGAACTCCGTACAGACAGCACCCGTGGTCAGGATCGAACCCTGGCGCTGTAAGGCAGCAACTCTACCGCTGCGCCACCATGCTGCCCCAAGTGCCCCCTGATCATCCCTGGGTAAAGAATGTACTCAAACAAATGGGGATGTTAGTATTATTCTGAAAGCAATCGGTTTATTTACAATTGGAGCATTTCACAAAGCAAAGCGCAGAGCCATGCAAACATCCCCAGCTTTGCACTCTATGACCCTCAAACTGAGCATGAATCTCCTCATGGGACCGAATCCAAAGACATTCATTCCACAAGCTAATTGTAATTTGATGCTGTGCAGAGAATAGTCTGCTTGTATGTGCAACTGTATTAGCCTGAATATATAATACATGCATGCACAGGAAAGGAATGGCAGCTGTTTATTATTATTTTGATTCCTGCACTTTAAATTTCCAATATAACATAGTGAGTGGCATTTGCATTCAGAAGAACAAGGATGGATAGGGTGCTTTTATTGAACTGATTACAATGCCTAGTGCCTTATTATCCAATCCTTTGTAATTTGGAACATACATCATTAGAAATGAAAATTCAGACATATGCTACATTGTAGATTAATTTAGCTAAAATTCATTTAGATTAATTAAATTGGCTACAATTAATTACTTTAGCCAAACCCCAAATTTAATGACTGCCAAATGGCCACATAACTATTTTTAGTTTTGTTTAGTTTTAGTTTTTAGTTTTCGAGATACGGTGCGGAAACAGGCCCTTCAGCCCACCAAGACCATGCTGACCAGCAATCCCTGTACACTAGGAATAATTTACAATTTTTTGCCGAAGCCGATTTACCTACAAACCTGTACGTCATTGGATTGTGGGAGAAAACACACAAAGTAAACCCATGCAGTCACATGGTGAAAGCACAAACTTCATACAGACAGCACCTTAGTCAGGATTGAACCCAGGTCTCTGGTGCTGTAAGGCAGCAACTCTACCGCTGCTCCACAGTGCCGACTTAGTTTCTATGTGCATACAATTCTATGTGTAGCAAGGAACTGTAGATACTGGTTTACACTGAAGATAGACACAAAATGCTGGAGTAACTCAGCGGGACAGGCAGCATCTCTGGAGAAAAGTAATGGGTGACGTTTCGGGTCGACACCCTTCTTCTATGTAACGGAACTGAGTGCATTGGATTCACTCACACATAACACTTTGTGTTAACTCATTTTAAAGTCTGATACAATCATATTGTATAAACAGGATACACAGCAGAAACCAGGAGAGTATTAAACCTCTACTATTGCAATGAGTGCTTAACATTGCCTGATTTGATTTTTAAGAAAATTATCATCACAGTATTCTCTTCCATGGGTCTGGAGTAAATAAAACTAATGGAGGGGTATGGATGATGTGCAGGCAGTTGAGATTAGTTTATCTTGACATCATGTTTGGTACGGACATTGTGGGCTAAAGGGCCTGTTGGTGTGCAGTACTGTCCCATGTTCTATGACAAGCAGAGGTCAGTGGCACTCCTGTTTATTTGATCCACGGTATGGTTTGGGAAAGGCGCTGAAGTCTATTTTCACAAAACTCTCAAATGGAAAATTGTTTATTTTTAGAGAATACAAATACCATGGATTAGGAATTCATCTTTGGTTGTTGATGCTAAATGCTTGAGGCATCAGTTTTATTCACCTCTGTCCATTTGGTTCCATCAACTGAATTCACACATTTAGCATGAGCAACTGGAGAGGATTCTTTCTCTTGGCTACTTATATTTTAAAGTAGTAAACTTATCATTTCATAGTCCTGTCATGTTTCCTTTCTGGAGATCATAATGTTCAAAATATAGAACATAGAACATTGAACAATCTACCACAGAGACAGGCCATTTGGCCCGCATTGTCCATGCTGAATATGATCCAAAATTAAACTAATTTCAGCTTGCATTTGATCCATGTCCTTCCATTCCCTGCATGTCCATGTGCTGAACTAAATGCCTCTTAAACACCATTATCCTCAATGGAAATCCATGGAATTTAATCTGACTTTACTGGAATATATCTTGCACAAAACGTTATTCCCTTTATCATGTATCTGTACATTGTGGGTAGCAATGTTACAAATTTTTGAGATTTAAAAAATCAAGTCTGCAATTTATCCCATCAGATAAAGCATAAAAAGAAGTTTAATTTGACACCTAATTCACTTTCATATCTTCAGTATTAAAAAGGTTATGGCCATTTGCATGCTCGGAAATTAGCATCTTGTTCCCCATTGCCTTTCCATTGACTTAACTCAAAAGCTGTGATCGAGGACAGTCAAAAGCCCATACCTTTCTTAAAAATTAAGAGAATGAAAGTTTCAGTTATTATAGATTGAAGCATTCTGAAACAAATATGAAACAATCTTGGATGACCTGAAATTAAGGCATATAATCAGTTAGTTACCTAATTGTAGCTAATTACAAAATTAAATTACTAGATCTAAACATCTATCCATTTCTTAAGAAAAGTTAAAATTTTTTAATTGCCTAAGTGTCCAAATAACATTCACACAATAATTCACAATATAACATGATTTTTAAATCTCATTTTCATGAATTTATAGGCCAAATGCAAGGTGAATTTAACCCACAGTCAGCAGGAAAAATATTGCTGGTTCGTATATATTTTTGTCCCCTTTTCAGAACATGAAAATTTGATTAAAGGCTTCCTAAGAACCACGTTTTTATGTAAAAATAAACTGTGTACCTTCTTTTATCCCCTACGTAAAATCCGTCCCGTTGTCGGCGTTCACGATTTTAGAAGATGATTTTTAAATTACCCCTGCTAATAAATGATCTAGCGTAGTTTAAAAATATCTTCATAAAACAAATGTCGGAGCAATTTCGCTTTAGCAACAAAATCCCCTGAGATAGATCGATTTGAATTGTCTTGAGAAAAACAGCATTTTAAACCCGCCCCCCTCTGAAAGGCACCAAAGTCGTGCACACGGGGAGTGGCAGAACTGCAGCGCCACTGAAGGTAAGTTTTGTAACATACCTATTGTGGGTGGCTCGATTGTGATCATGTAGAGTCTTTCCGCTGACCGGTTAGCACGGAAGAAAAACTTTTCACTGTATCTTGGTACAGGTGACAATAAATTAAACCAAACTATCGTTTCTGCCTCCAGCACCACCTTTTGCAGCACATTTCAGGTACCTACCACATTCTATATTAAATAAAATTGCCACGTACATCTCCTTTAAACTTTGCCCTGTCTCACCTTGAAGCTATGCCTTCTTATCATTGACCTTTCCATCCAGGGAAAAGGGTGCTGACTATATACCCTATCTACGCCCTCATAATTGTATATATGTACTTCTATCAGGTCTTCCCCCAACCTCCAACATTCCAGAGAAAACAATCCAAGTTTGTCCAACCTCTCCTTATAACTATTACTAGACTAAGTGGGACCCGTTGGGTCCCATGTTCATATGGGAGGGCTGGTCCCCCCAATGCAATATTCCACCTCCCCACCAATTCCAATATTGGTGGCAAGTGGGGGGGGGGGTCTTTCTGGAGCGCTAGTATGGGTGTTGTGGGCCAAAGGGACTCGTTTCCAGAGGGCTAGTATGGACATTGTGGGCCAAATGGATTCTTGGGCTGGCAGCTCAGTCACTCAGGCCTGGTGGGCTGGCAGCTCAGTTACTCAGAGCTGGTGGACTGGCAGATCAGTCACTCAGGCTCGTGGGCTGGCAGTTCACTCACGGCTATTCCTTGAAATTCAATTTCAAGCAGAGTGCAGCCCACCAAATTCAATTTCATAGCATTCCAAGCTGAGTGCAGACCACCAATTTCAATTTAATAGCATTTCAAGCTGAGTGCAGGCCACCAAATCCAATTTCATAGCATTTCAAGCAGAGTGCAGGCCAGCAAATTCAATTTCATCGCATTCCAAGCGGAGTGCAGGCCAGCTAAATTCAATTTTGTAGCATTCCCAGCGGAGTGCAGGCCAGCCAAATTCAATTTCATAGCATTTCAAGCAAAGTGCAGGCCAGCCGATTCAATTTCATAGCATTCCAAGCAGAGTGCAGGCCAGCCAATTTAATTTCATAGCATTTCCAGCAGAGTACAGGCCAGCCAATTCAATTTCATAGCATTTCAACCTCCTACAAATCATGTATTGCAAGTACATTGCAGACTCACAGTTCAATTCATTCACACCTGAGAATGACAGTCGTGGCCTCTCCCTCGCGATCTTCCAGAGTGACTGACTCACGTCCAGACATCTGTGGTTTTGTAGCCCCCCCCCCCCCCCCACCCCGGAAGGGGTATTACCTTCATCGTGGTGATTGACAGGTGAGAGGACCAATCAGCTGATCTCAAGATTTTTTTAGACACTCATAATTTTTTTATTTTTCATCAATGGGAAAAATCCTCTGGGCTGCCTCAGCGGAGGAGGACAGTGAGTAAGAGGGCCAAAAATCATAGCAATATAGGGTAGCATTCTTTCTAAAATCAATATACAGCGCAGACAGGAAATGGTCAAGATGAGACTTTTAGTTATATAGATTAATTAGGGGCGGCACAATGGCACAGCACTTGCAGCGCTGGAGACCCAGGTCCAATCCCGACTATGGGTGCTGTCTATATGGAGTTTGTATGTTCTCCCCATAAACATGTAGGTTTTCTCCGATATCTTTGGTTCCCTACCACACTCCAACATTAGTCTAACTAACTAATTACGTTAGTACGTTAATTGGCTTGGCATAAGTGTAAATTATCTCTGGTGTGTGTAGGATAGTGTTAATGTGCATGGATCGCTGGTCGATGCGGACTCGGTGGGCCAGAGGGCCAGTTTCTGCTATGTGTCTCTAAACTAAACTAAAACTAAACTAAACTTATAGCAATACAAATCCACCACCGATTTCCCAGAACCCCCGTTTCCAGAGACTTTTTGGATTATCCATTTTTCTGCACCAACAGAGGTCTCCGCCTCCGAGAGGAGTCCAACGGTACCCTAGGCCTGTTGAGGAGCCAAGATACCGGCCCGCAAAGTCAGCCTCAGAAGTCGGCTATGGAAATGGATCTGCTGGCTCCGGGCAGGCCGGAGTACCAGAGCCCCGGCCGCAGAGGGCAAATTCAACCTGCCGATCGGCCAACAACTCCCAATGAGGTCGTGTTCGACCACTTCATCCAGCCTAGGTATCACATTTTCAGGAGGACTTTCAGCGGGGGATTTCAAGTGCTCTCCCGTAATTTTGACTGGATTAAAGGAGGTGCCAGTTAGAGGAAAATCAGTGGTAGACCTGTAGCTTATAGGCAATTCGCATTGCTTTCATAACACCAATGTTAACACCAGAAACTTGGAAAAAACAGCTCACTTTTTTATTGTCCTATTCAACTACTAATTGAGAACCAGCACAGATTTTCAGAGCACCACTAGTAACCGTATTCAAATATCAGTGCATTATAATACGGGTTGAATTCTCCACCATCTAAGCAATCTCCTAGCTGAATCAAAAATATCTTTGCAGTTGAATGGATTTAACTTTTAGCTGCTAGTCATTTATGTGAACACTTTTCCAATAGCACCTTTGTTTATTATAAGCTACATCCAATGGTACTTTATTGTCACATGTAACTTTGTGCAGTAAAAATCATTTTTCCATACAGTTCAGTAAAAATCACTGCACATAGGCAGTCATGGCGCAGGAACAGTAGGTTATGCAGATAGTCACCACGTTATCAAGGGAAATTGGTCACCACATTTCCAAAGAAAATCCTCTGTCTATTACTTTAATTTTAGTAATTCTATAGGTGTATATGTTTTGACATAACTGTCACAAATCTGTTCCAATAATCTCTAAAAGAGAGACATAAAATGTTGGAGTAACTCAGCAGGACAGGCAGCATATCTGGAGAGAAGGCATGGGTGACGTTTCGGGTCGAGTCCCTTCTTCAGACAGATAGTCAGGGGAGATGGAAAGGAGAGATATGAAAGGGTAGGTGTGAAAACATGAGATCAAAGGGGATGAAGTTCAAGAAAAATGGAGAATATATCATTGTTAGCTAGGGGAAAGTGACAACGAGGCATACAATGTAAAATTTAATCAGGAGGACAGTCAGACTGTCTGATTTGGCTTAAGTTCTCAGTCACTCTCCTTGATATGCTGGAAGGCGCAGTGACTCAAGTTTTAGAGCCACTGCCTCACAGACGGACTCATACCTAACCTCGGGGGCTGCCAATGTGGAATTTGTATGTTCTCCCTGTGGCCAATGGCCCATTTTCATCTCAAAGATGTGTGTGTTGGTTAGTTAATTGTCCACTGTAAATTGCCCTCAGTATGTTGGTGACAGTTAGAATCTAAAGGGTGTTCATGAGATAAAGAAGGAGGATTAATGTAGGATAGTGTAAACATGTGACTGATGATTGACATGGATCGATGGGCCAAATGGCCCGTTTCTGAGCTGTATCCCTCTATGACTATGACTAATTACAAATTTCAACAGCTTTACACAACATTACAAAGACGGAATCATTCCCTTGTTCTCTCTCCTCTCTCCAATGTGAAGTTAGATTTATCATTATCCAAAGTGAAGAGATAATTCTCGAATTAAGAGAGCTGGAGTAAGCAATGGTTTAAACATCTGCAGTATCTTCTTCTTCTGCAGTGAAATTGTGGTGAATGACATAAATCATCCAAGAAATTCTCTTTTTCTATCTTTGCAATTTTGCTCCCAAGAGCTTTTACTATTGAAGTATCATCTTTCTTTGAATATATTAGGAAAAACTGCGCTAATTGAAATCAAATCCTCAGAAGTTCTAATTTTCTTTAAATCTCACAATGTAGATCTTTATTTTTCTTCCTGTTTGAATTACTTGAATCACACATGCACAGTCGACTGTGGAAAACAGAATGACAATTGTTTGACACAGTGCTGGAGTAACTCAGCGGATCAAGCAGCATCCCTGAAAACATGGATAGGTGACGATTTGGGTCAGAACATCCTGATCCACTGAGTTCCTCCAGCACTTTGTATCTTTTTTTGTAAACCAGCACCTGCACTCCCTTATTTCTACATGGTATTGTTCAAATTGCTCCACGCAATAGGATCTCATGTTAAAATACTGTATATGCCTTTTCTCCACTTGCCCTTTAAATACACACTAAACATATGGGGTAGCTAGTAGAGCTGCTGCCTCACAGCACCAGAGATTCAGGTTCGATCCTCCCCTTGGCTGATGTCTGTGAGGAGTTTGCAAGTTTCCCCTTGACTGTGTGGGGTTACCACTGAGTGCCCCGGCTTCCTCCCACATCCCAAAGATGTGCAGCTTTGTAGTTTAATTAACCTTCATAATCAGCCTCCAAAAATTGCTGCCAATGTGTAGGGAGTGGATGAGAAAGTGGGATAACATAGAATTAGTTTGAACACAAGGTCGGCATGGACTTGGTGGGCCGAAAGGCCAGTTTCCGTGTTGTATTTTTCAATCAAAACATGCCATGAAAATGTGTACTTTTGAGCCCAAATGAGCCCAAAGGTGCTACTCCTCTCTGGTACTGAGCATTAATGTTTACTCTCATTCCCAACAGCATTTAAATATCGTGAGCGAATTTTAGAAAAAAATAATTGATTCACTTTTTCTTTTTCTCTTGATCCTGTTTTCTTTTCCCTCTCTTTATTTGCCTTTGGATATTTGATTTGGCATCAAATTAGTTATTTTTCTATACTGCTAGCTTCAGTTCCTGCAAATCTCATTAGCACCTACAAAAAAATCTCTTTGTTTAAACAAGATATTCAGACCCTGAACTATTATACACATGGATCCACATAACCATAAGTTCCAGGAGAATACTTGTTTCTGGGCAAGTATAAATGTGGCAAATGTCACTATCATTCACTCTGAATAAAAAAAAACAAGGTTATTGAAATACATTTTGACTTATTTGATATTGATTTTGCTTTTCTGTCATCTGGTGTAGTGGTATAACTGAAATCATTATCATTCTGACAGTGGTACTTACAATGAAACCTTCCGTGTTTGCTTTAGCATGCTCTAGTCTTTGTCCATCCCAGGTAAGGTGCAACTTTATAAAAACATATTTTCTTCCGAAAATAGATTGATAATCGATGTGCAGTGAAATTCTTTTTTGAGTCACCGATTTGCCGCTATTTCCAAAGTCC
The DNA here is from genome assembly GCA_035221665.1 of Okamejei kenojei. Lineage (NCBI taxonomy): Eukaryota > Metazoa > Chordata > Chondrichthyes > Rajiformes > Rajidae > Okamejei > Okamejei kenojei. Next base: position 20,472,890 of record CM069153.1, read on the forward strand.
AGTCTGTGGACCCTCGGTCGTGGGGTAGACTGGCTCCCTTTCCCCCCCCCCCCCCCCAAATCTTTGCACATCCCCAATCCTTTCCACTTGTCACTTTAATTTCATGTTTCATGTAATGTGTTTTTTTCTTGTTTTTTTTTAATATATATTTTTATTAGAGTATTTAGACAGTGATTTAGCAAACATATGTTATGATAGCAATATTTCATGTTCAGCGAGTATACATTATTAATATTATTAAGTGTATCATTTTGACTCTAATAGTTTTTTTTTATAAAGAGAGGAGAACAGTAAGAAAAATAAAATAAAAATCAACATCGAAAAAGAAAATCATAAAGAAAGGAATAATTTACTATTACTACATCGTAGGAGATAAGATCAAGAAATATAAAATATAACTTTTCATCTATTCCTAAATCCAAGTTTCAGTTAGGTTTCCCTGCCGAACCATTCTACCCTTTTAAGTAATCAATGAAAGAAGACCATATTCTAACGAAAACTTCTTGTTTGTCCATTAAGGCAAATCTGATTCTTTCCAGATGTAGGGTCTCCGCCATTTCCGTAATCCACAAATTAGTTGTGGGGGATATAGGGCCCTTCCAAAATTTTAATATCAGTTTCTTCCCAATTATTATACTGTAATCTAGGAAAAAATTTTGACTTGTTGTAAGAGTTAAACTTTGTCCTAATGTTCCAAGTATTATTAATTTTGGGTCTGGATCCAGTTTAGTATTAATAACTTCAGAAGTTATTCTAAAAATCTCAGTCCAGGAATTCTTAGTTTGTATACAATTTGCAAAGGTATGTGTTAAGTTAGCCTCTGGATGTTGACATTTATCGCAGGTAGACGATATTTGTGGAAAATTTTTATTTAATTTAACTTTGGAATAATGTAATCTATGTAAAACTTTAAATTGTATTAGAGTATGTCTGGAGTTTAGCGAGCATTGATGTATGTATTGTAAACTTTTGTCCCATATATCTTTCATTATGGATTGATTTATTTCATTTTCCCATGTGTGTCTATATGATTCCGTCGATGATATCTCGCTATTTATAAGGGTGTTGTAAATATAAGTTGTTAATTTTTCTGTGTTAGGATGCTTATTCAGACATATGTAATGTGTTTTATGACTGTTGGTATAAATAAAGATCTATCGCATCGCATCCTATCGTATGGTACGCTAGATCTTATCAAGCGGCGTCTGATCCAGGCGAGCCCCTGGATTGTTCAGCCTACCGATGTTCCTCTTCTCAACCGACCCCGATTCACTTTCCTATCGGCCTTGCTCCTCGCGACTGTCTTTTCCCGCTACCTCCTCATTGGTTCCCCAGTCTCCGAGGGATGAGCAGGATAAGAGGACTCGACAGTTTCTCTTCTACAAGGCACAGCCCACCAGGTCTTTCCAGGGACTAAGGAAAGGCGTCAATCAGTCTGAAGAATGGTCCCGACCCAAAACTTCGCTTATCCATGTTCTCCTGAGATGCTGCCTGACTCACTGAGTGACTCCAGCACTGTCTTTTTTTTGTCAACCAGTTGGGAAAAGGGTAAGTACAATGAGATCTGAGGGTCTTTGTTCATCAGTCACTGAAAGTAAGCATGCAGGTACAGCAGGCAGTGAAGAAAGCGAATGGCATGTTGGCCTTCATAACAAGAGGAGTTGAGTATACGAGCAAAGAGGTCCTTCTGCAGTTGTACAGGGCCCTAGTGAGACCACACCTGGAGTATTGTGTGTAGTTTTGGTCTCCAAATTTGAGGAAGGACATTCTTGTTATTGAGGGAGTGCAGCGTAGGTTCACCAGGTTAATTCCCGGGATGACGGGAGTGTCATATGTTGATAGAATGGAGCGGCTGGGTTTGTACACTCTGGAGTTTAGGATGAGAGGGTATCTCATTGAAACATATAAGATTATTAAGGGTTTGGACACGTTAGAAGCAGGAAACATGTTCCCGATGGTGGGGGAGTCCATAACTAGGGGCCACAGTTTAAGCATAAGCCATTAAGAACGGAGATGAGGAAAAACTTTTTAACACAGAGTGGTGAGTCTGTGGAATTCTCTGCCTCAGAAGGCAGTGGAGGCCAGTTCTCTGGATGCTTTCAAGAGAGGGTTAGATAGAGCTTTTAAAGATAGTGGAGTCAGGGGATATGGGGAGAAGGCAGGAACGGGGTACTGATTGTGGATGATCAGCCATGATCACATTGAATGGCGGTGCTGGCTCGAAGGGCCGAATGGCCTACTCCTGCACCTATTGTCTATTATCTATTGTCACTCAGCAGATCAAGCAGCAGCTGATGTTAAATTAAGAAAGAAATGCAATGCAATTCTAGTTCTCACCATAGACGTTACCACACCAGTCAATGTTTTCAATTCAGTCATTGTATCACTCTGCAAGTATTCAAGATTGTGGCACAGTGGCACAACGGTAGAGTTACTGCCCACAGCGCCAGAGACCCGGGTTCGATCCTGATTACAGGTGCTGTCTGTACAGAGTTTGTACGTTCTCCCTGTGACCACATGGGTTTTCTCAGGGTGCTCCAGTTTCCTCTTACACTACAAAGACGTATAGGTTTGTAGGTTAATTGACCAGTAAAAAATGTAAATTGTCCATAGTATGTGTAGGATAATGCTAGTATACAGAGTGATTGCTGATCAGCATGGACTCGATGGTCCACACTGTATCTCTAACATCTAAAGAAAAGTCTAAAGACTCTATGATTCTATGACTCAGCCTCTAAGTTAATGTAAATTCAAGCTTTGACTGCACAGTGCAGTTCAGTTACTGAGGATCAAGTGACCTTGTATCTGGAGTGCAGTCACCACAGGATTTTAAAAAGATCTCTAAAGTCCAAAGTCAATAATTGAACTGAAAGAATATATGGTCACTGTTGTAGTATGCACCTCCTACATGAATGAACTTGCACGAAGCAATCAAAAGGAATTATCCAAAACGGTATTGTCTAAAAATTCAGGTTCCATTGTTGGTGCTTTGACTTGATGAGGACTGTCAGGTGTGTGTAAGAATGGGAAAGCAAGATCAAACCATTGGGGAATAGGATAGCTCTTAATTCAAAGAAAATTTGGCAACTAGTCAATTCTAATGAAACAATTACAATGAAAATTGGTAATAGCTACTAAATAGCTACACTGGGCAAATATTCTTCTGAAACCTGAGAGATATAAGCTGGTTTTTTTCTATTATTTAAATGATGAATTGTTTTGGAAATGGGCACAAAGTGCTGGAGTAGCTCGGAAAGTCAGGCAGCATCTCTGGAGAAAAATGGATAGGTGATGTTTCGGGTCGAGACTTCTATCTCTTTAATATTTATGACATAATAACAACAATCAAATTCAAAACGTCAGTTGTTGTTTGCAAAGCAATTTGAGCTGCCCATCTGCCAAATGTGAAAATGCACACCTCCAGATTCTGAGACAGTTTCTTCCCAGTTGTTATCAGGCAACTGAACTATCCTACCAACAACTGGAGATTAGGCCTGAGCTACTATCTACAGTACCTCATTGGAGACCCTCGGACTCTCTTTGATCAGACTTTACTGGACTTTATCTTGAACTAAATGTTACTCACATTCCCTTTATCATGTATCTGTATACTGTGGATATCTCGATTATAATCACGTGTTGTCTTTCCACTGACTGGTTAACACACAACAAAAGCTTTTCACTGTACATCGATACACGTAACAAAAAACTAAACTAAACTAAACTAACCATCAGACATAAGATTCTGCATGAAGGCAAGTTTTTTTTAAATAAAAAGTGGGGGGAGATAAAGAAAAATATCATGTAATACAAAATCAACAAGTTGCATGAATGCATTTTGATCTGTAAACTTCAAGGAGCTGTGCAACTTTAGCGATGTCTTTATGAAGAGGTATTAACTTATTCATTCCAACATGATGCATCATTTTCTCTTAGAATTTTATGTAAGGTGACAAATCTTTCAGTAAGGGTAAGCATGAACCATATCTCACCAAGATATCCATAGGGTCTTTTAATGATGGAAGATATTCTCATTACATCTATGAAAATCTGTCAGCTGCCAGAGGTAAACCTGAATCCAATTTGGTGGCTTGTGAGAGGAAAGCATCCTTCGCTGATGCAGTCATTACTATCTACACCTGCAGAAGTATATTCATATGCCTATAAAATAATTGTGTTTAAGGATATATGATGTTTTGGCCTCAGCTGCAAGAGAAGACAGTTCATCAAAATGGAAAGCTATTTTTGCTATTACAAGTCCTGGCAGGATTGTCCCGCAGGTGAAAGGGGAAAAGTTTAAAGGAGATGTGCAGGGCAAGTTTTTTACATGGAGGGTGGTGTGTATCTGGAAACCGCTGTCAGGGATGGTGGTGGAGGCAGATATGACAGTGGCATTTATGAGGCTTTTAGATAGGCACATGGATATGCAGCGAAAGGAGGGATATGGACCATGTGCAGGCAGATAAGAGGTTGTCTTGGCATCATGTTTAACATGGACATTGTGGGCATAAGGGCCTGTTCCTGTGCTGTTTTATGGTTTATGTCCTGTGTTAAATTCAAAGAATTCCCTTCAAGAATATATCAGAAAAGACTTGTAAAACCTTCCATGTTAAGAGAAACAAAGCAATCTAATGAAACCTAGAGATCCAATAAGGAAGAAGATGCAACTGGAGGTAGAACAACTAGGGAGCGGTCCTGAGCTGCTATCAACCCTTGGTCTGTCTCTATTTGGACCCTACTGGACTTTAACTTGCACTAAATGTTGTGCCCTTAATCATGCCCACTCCATGCCCCTCAAACCTCTGAGACAATCGCTCTTTGGTCTGCCAGAGTTTTGTCGACCTCCCAGAAGAGTGAGATGCCCGCCAGGAAATGTTGCCGACTGGCCCGCCCCAGACTGAAGGAGTACGTGCTGAGGGACGCACTGAAGCTCGGTGCAGCCAACATCTAGGCTCTGTGGGGGGAGGACCACAGTCTAGGGTCCCTCCGCAGCTGGACATTAGGGGGCAGGGTGTGGTGGAGACGCCCCTCAAAATAAGGGACGGGATTTCACGGTATGGTAAAATTGTGATTTGGGTAAACCGTATTGAATGTATATATAGCCTCCGAGAATGCAAGACCATTTTTTTGACCGGTTATTTCATTGTATTTATTTATTTACTTGAATAAAGTCTATTTTGAATGTTTTTTTTAAATCCTCTCAGGACATTTTTCCGCTCAAGAAATAGGTTTCCCTTTTGATGAACTGTCTTCTCTGGCAACTGAAACCAAACATCATATGTAGCTAAACACATAGATAGAATACATTGTGTACACTGTGCATGGCTCGATTGTAATCATGTATTGTTTTTCCACAGACTGGATAGCACAAAAAAAAGCTTTTCACTGTTCCTTGGTACACGCGATAATAAACCAAATTAAAGTAAGATACAGTTCCTTAATGTGTAATAAACTCTGTGAGTAAGGAAATATTTACCATCTAAGACACAGAATTAATGAAATTATGGATAAATAGTGACTTGGAGAACAAAATGCACACTCCACTTGGGTTGTGATACATGAAAGCCTTTGTCATGCTATGGAGAGATCTATGGAGAAAAGTGTAGCAGAGTAGACTGACATGTAGACTGAGTCTTTTAAATTAATGACAGAATGCTGAATATCTCTGTGAAACCTCCTGGCCAGACAAGACGGGTGAAAGGGAACCCATGATTAAATATCCCAAAGATTCTGTCGTTGTGCCATTTTCTTGATCAAGTTGTATGTCATCCATCTTGTTATCTACTTCTATGGCTTGTGGTTAAAATTATTTTACAACATTCCTATCAAAACCCTCAGGATACTTTGGCAATATTAAAAGTAGGATGTGATATGGTTCTACTGTTAAATACTGCTAAATGTACAAGACTGCATATTGAAACGGAATTTGAAAGCATTTCACTCTGAAGTATGATGACTGACTATCTTCTGACTATCCAATAATGATCAGTTTCATTCCCTCACTTATTCCCAAAATTGGATGGTTTTAAAAAAAAAATCATATTCTGAATGTCATTAATAAAACATGTGGTTTCTTTTACATCCACATTTATAACATTTCTACCTCAAACACCATACATGTTGACTTTCAATATGAGTTGGAGAGAAAAACTGATGTTACAATTAACAACTCTTATCTCAGTGTTTCAACTTCTAAATCAGAACAGTTTTGGCAAGGAGCATTGGCTCTGTATCTAATGTCAACTAAAGTTTAGTTTAGAAGTTCAGAAAAATGAGTGAGAATCTGATGAAGTAAATTGATAGCTGTCCATGTGTTGCTCTGCCAGGATCCCTATTAAAGAATTATAATAAAAAGAAACTGCAGATGTTGGTTTATCCCAAAGATAGACACAAAATACAGGAATAACTCGGCGGGTCAGGCAGCATCTCTGGAGTAAATGGATAGGTGACGTTTTGGGTTGGGACTTTTCTTCAGACTGAAGAAGGTTCCCGATCCGAAACGTCACCTATCAATTCTCTCCAGAGATGCTGCCTGACCCGCTGAGTTAATCCAGTATTTTGTGTCTATCCCAATTGTCTTCCACATAGAGGTCAAAATGAATGTCATGCTTTTTATTTCCATAATTAACAAGATATAATTCACAATTTACTGATGAACATAGATCACCAGAAAAGGACAGACAGCTGGTGGGTAGAATAGGTATGATTAATGTGTTCCTGATATAGAATCTTCTCGAAATACAATATTTGGCTGTTTACTGATGATGCACAATTGGGAGTGTAATTTGTGGGGACACAGACTTTGATAAAGTGATTTTGATAAATTGATTGAGCGGGCAAGTACATGACAAATGCAGTATAACCCGGGTAGACATCAAGTGATCAATCTCCATAGGAAGACCCGGAAGAATTTATTTAAATGGTGATGTGTTGGAAAATGTTGATCTACGTATCCTTGTGCACCAGTCACTAAAAACAACCAGAAAGGTGCAGAAACTGTTAAGAAGGCAGATGGTATGTTGCCTTTCATTGCAAATGGTATTGAGTACATGAGCAAGAGTCAAGAGTGTTTTATTGTCAAATGTCACAAACAGAACAATGGAGTTCTTACTTGCAGCAGCACAACAGTATATTTAACCATAGTATTCTGTAAACAATTTAATAAACAAAGAAACAGTTTAAAAGACAAAATCAATGCTCCCATGTCTATGTAGTTCAGAGCTTATATGGAGGCTGCAGTGTTTAATAGCCTGGCAACTGCAGGGAAGAAGCTGCTTCTGAACCTGGGCATTACAGTTTTCAGGCCTCTCTATCTACGTCCTTATGGCAGGAGTGAAATAGGTGTGTGGCCAGGGTCGTGTGGGCCTTTGAGAGCTCACAATGTTGTCTAAGTTTTGATCCTTGCCTACGAAAGATATCTTTGTCACAGAGGAAGTACGGTAAAGATTCACCAGTGTGATCCCTGCAATGGCAGGTCTGAGGTCGACAAGGCCTTGAGTGACGAAAGTTTAGAAGAACGAGATAGAATCTGATGAAGCATACAGAATCCCGCCCAAGACCAGACAGGCTGGTTGCGGGAAAGAATCCTGGTTGCAGTAGATGGTTAGGAGGAGGGGAGGGTTGTAATTCAAGTAAAGGTCACAGTCACTGGGCTGAAGAGAAATATCTTCACTCACAGGGTGATGAACCTCTGTCACTGAAGATATAGAAGGCACTGAATACACTTAGGGAAATATCTGAGGGTTTGGTTGGTTATTGGCCCTGTATGTTGTCCCTGATGTGAAGGTAAATTGTAGAACCCGGAGGGTATATGGGGAAGGATAACATGGGATTAGTATAGGTTTTGTGCATATGATTATAAAATGGTACTTGATGGCCATCATGGATCCTATAGGCTGAAGGGCCTGTTTGCTTCCAGTGTGACTCTTTGCCCAGATAGATTTCAAAGAGCAGCAAAAGGCATGAGGAGGGAACATGAATATGGGTTGGATCAGATCAGCCATGATTGTATTGAATTGGATCAGGTCTGATGGGCTCAATTCCCTTCTTGTGCTCTTCCTGACTTTGAGTTAATGTATTAAGAGCGTTTGACGGCTCCGGACCTGTACTTGCTGAAGTTTAGAAGAATGAAGGGTGACATCATTGAAACTCACTGAGTAGTGAAAGGACAGAATAGAGTGGATGTGGAGAAGATGTTTCCACTGGTGGGAGAGGACAGGACCAGTGGGTACACCGCAGAATAACAAGACGTACCTTTAACGAGATGAGGAGGAATTTCTTTAGTCAGAGGGTGGTGAATCTGTGGAATTTATTGCCACAGATGGCTGTGGAGGCCAGGTGATTGGGTATTTATAAAGCAGAGATTAACAGTTTCTTGATTAGTAAGGGTGTCTAAAAGTTATGGGGAAAAGGCAGGAGAATGGGGTTGAGAGGGAAAGGTAGATCAGCCACGATTGAATGGCAGAGTAGACTCGATGGGCCGAATGGCCTAATTTTGCTCCTATGACTTATGAACTTATGAACTTTCTGACGAGATGAGTCAAGTATCAGCCAAGTCACTATCAACGAGATTCATTGCAGAGTCTGGAAAAACAAGCTCATCAATTCGGTCAGTGTACTTCACATTATAACCGTTGTTAATGGATGCATTAAAGTAAGCATTAGTGACAAATAAATCATACATAGCCATCTGGTTATCGTCCATGCTCAATGCTCATGCAAATCTACATAATGCACACCCATCATCTACTTATTAAAGCCACGTGTTGCTCAATATATGAGGAATGTATGCATCAAGAGTTGTATAACAACCACCTGCACTGTCGTTTTAAGTGTTTTTCCTATGGTTAATAATCAACAGCGCGGACAGTGAAAATAACTTCAACATTGATGTAGTGGTAATGCAATTGGTTCATGAGATTTGCGGACTGAATGGACGAGTAGTTAATATAAATCAGTCAATAATTTAAAAAATGACGTTGCATTCTAATAGATGTAATAAAACCCATAAGCAAGGGAACAATTTTTAAGACCATCTTTGGAAAATTTATATGTTTGTAATGTTTGCACTCAATCATCAGCATATTTAGAATGAAAAGACTTTATATAGTGCTCAGCTGGTAGAGGTGCTTCCTCACAGCACCAGAGACCCAGTTTAGATCCTGGCCTCAGGTGCTGCCATAGAGTCATACAGAGTGAAAGCAGGTGTGGCAGCTCAATGCCCACACCAACCAACATGCCCCATCTACACGTCCCACCTGCCTGCGTTTGCCTCATATACCTCTAAACCTATCCTGTCTATGTACCTGCCCAAATACTTCTTTTAAACATTGTGATGTTACCTGTCTGCGTGGAGTTTGCACGTCACTCTGTAGGGGTTTCCTCTGGGTGCTCTGGTTTCTTCCCACATCTCAAAGACATGCAGGTTTGTTGGGTTAATTGGCCTCTGTAAATTACCCCAAGTGTGTAGGGAGTGGATGGGAGAGCGGAATAACGGGTGAGAGAGTGGATGAGTAATTAATGGTCAATGTAGACCATTAATGGTCCATTGGTGGACTAAAGGCACTGTTTCCATCTCTAAACTAAACTTATAGTGTATAAATTACAGCAGAATTTAAATTGTTCATAGTGCCATCTATCCATTGATTTGACCTCCACAGCCTTCTGTGGCAAAGAATTCCATAGATTTAGCACCTTCTGACAGAAGAAATTCCTTCTCATCTCCTTCCTAAAGAAACATCCTTTAATTCTGAGGCTATGATCTCTTATCCTAGACTCTCCCACTAGTGGAAACATCCTCTCCACATCCACTCTATCCAAGCCTTTAACTATCAGGAATGATTAGATGACGATTCAGATGATTAGAAAGCAAGATTGCCAGAGGACCTGAACCACTGTAGTCATGGAAATTCTGCTAGGAGAGAGAACCAGATGCTGAGCAATGAGAAACAAAATAGAAATGAAAGCAGCGAGTCCTAAAAATGAGAACTTAAACATGAGTAAGTAAGCTGGTTTTTAATTTCTGCTGGTAAACTACAATATTTTAAGATCTTTGCTTGAAAGGATGGATTAAACAGACACAAATTGTATGAGTTTTCAATACTCAATAAATATTTTAGATTCATCTTTCATCAGATATTTCATAGACCACAAGATTATTCTTTGACAGTCACAAAATGCTGGGTGAGTTAGTATCTCTGAAACACATGGATAGGAGACATTTCGGGTCTTGAACTGAAATGTCACCTACCCATGTTCTCCATAGAAGCTGCCCGACCCGCTGAGTTACTCCAATACTTAGTGTATTGGAGTAACTTTATCTTTGGGATAAACTAGCATCTGCAGTTCCTTCCTATCATATTCTTTAACAGTCATTGGTGGGGGCAGAAAGCATGGCAGTCTCTGAATTTAGTGAAATCATTAAATACTAAGATAACAGGTCACAAAAAGAGATGATAAAATAGTAAGATTAAATGAGAACTTACCAGTTTGAAATTTCATCTTTATTTTATGAGGAGTCGAGTTGAGGGACTACGTGAAGAACCCCGTACAGCCGTTGGTGCGTCAATCTTCAAAGCAGCGGAGTGAATTCACAGCTAACAATGACTGAAGTATAATGGTAAGATAACAAAGACTAGAACTACCAGATGAAATCTATGAGGGCTGGGAGCAGAGGGCACGTAGTCCCTCAACTCGATTCCTCATAAAATAAAGATCAAACTTCAAACTGGTAAGTTCTCGTTTAATCTTACTATTTTACTTCGGAGTCAAGTGAATGACTACGTGAAGACTTCAAAGCACTGTGATTTCAGACCCAAATCCGGCGTTCACACTGCATCGATTGACTCAAAAGTCATTAACGATCAATAATGCATCAATAATAACATTTGTTAAATGAACAACAGTTTATTTACAAATGAAACCATAACAAACCCCTCTAACTCAGTGGTAAACTATAACAGAACTCAAACAGAATCAGCAAACACCCCCAGCCTTGAGGATATGATCTATTGGCACGTCCATCGCCCTTGCCACTGAAGTTGATGCCGCCCTGGTGGAATGCGATTTGAATTTATCAGTATCAATCCCAGCACTTCCCAGAACCTGCTTTATCTACCTTGAAATTGTTTGCACCGACACCTTACTATGTGGTATTTTGTGGCTAATAAATAATGCAGACTATGTTCCTCGTAGGGCTCTGGTGACCTCAATGTAACGAGATAAATGTGAAACCACACACAAGCGATAATCTGCGGGGTATGCTGACAACACAATCTTACATCCTGTCATGCCTATTCTACTATGTTTAAGCAAATCATAGACATAAAATATAGTGGCATCTGCCGACACATGCATTCTGTCTAGACAAAGCTTTTGCAATGTTTGTACACGTTGGGCTGAAACCAACGCCATAAGCATGACCACCTTCATGGTTAATTTGGCTATAGATAGGCTTGCAACAAGAGCCCACTGGCGAAGAAGCATAAGAACTTCACTCACATTCCAAAGACCGGCATACCTGGGTTTAGGAGGATTAGAATTGAAAACTCCCTCCATAAATCGAGAAACTATCGGATGTGTCCCTACTGAATGCAATTCTGAATTCATGAGTAAATAAGAAGACAAAGCACTTCTGGCTGTATTGATCGCACTGTAACTTAATTTTTGATCAAAATAAAGAGTGGACAAAAACTCCAATACGTCTGTGATCCCTGCAGTTTGATATGAAATATTCAGCTGTAGACAGAATTGCTCCCACTTCCTTATCGAGGTGATATACTACTTCTGGGTACTATTCCTGCAGGCTGACATGAGAACACCCACAGTACGATCAGACAGTCCTCTCCCCAGGTATGGCCTCTCTAAAATCTGCAAAATGCTGTGGTGTTGTCAATCTGAACCTGCACATGCAAGTCCCTCCTGGTAGAGCAATAAGCTTTAAGTCCATACCAGGTTCCCAACAACTCTAAATAATTGATCCCTCTTAATTGAAGAAGGGATGTCTCATCAGCATTCCATCTGCCTCCACAACTGGAAGACATATCTGTTGCACCACAACTCAGTGCACTTACATCAGCCTGTAATATCATTGAAGGTGGTTCCACCAAAACCTTCCTAAAACTTTTTGAAGCATTTACAATCCATCATTGTATGTCGGAAATTGCCCCAGCTGACAATTGCAAAGGCCTGTCAAAATGGCCCATTTGATTTCTCAGTGCCTGTTCCTTTGATCGTTGCAATTGTTGATAATGCAGAGGACCATACTGCACAGCTGAAAAAGCAGCCACCAATTTACCAATTAACCTGGCTACTTGTCTAATTGAAGGCCGTTGTTCTCCAAGGAGATTAACACAGTCCTCAATTAACTGTTGCAATTTGTCCCTAGGCAAAGTTATCAACATGTGATTTGAATTGATGGTAATTCCCAAATAATCAATGATTTGAACTGGTGATAATTTGGATTTATCTGGATGAATGACGAACCCTAATTGTTCAAAAGTGAATTTAACAACTGAAACTGATGACTGAGCTTCAGCATGAGTCTTTCCAACAATTAGAATATTGTCTAAATAGGCCATTACCACAAGCCCCTGAGCTCTGAGTAATGCTAACATGGGTTTTACCAATTTAGTAAATAATCTAGGATCTGAAGTTAATCCATTAGGCAGTGCTTTGAATTGCCACAACTGAGTCATCCAGATAAATTTCAAATATCTCCTATCATCACCATGAATAGCCACTGAGTAATGTGCATCCTTTAAATCAATGCTTGCCATTTAACACCCTTTGGAAACAAGATGTTTGGCCGTGGACAAAGTTTCCATTTTGAAATGCCTATAACAAACAAATTTGTTCAAACTCGTTAAATCCTCATGACATTCTTTAACTCTTTTAGCAAGATCACCTCCAAATAACAGATTGCGTGGCGGTACGCTGGGCGGCTTGCACAAAGCCGCCAGATTGGGATTTATCACTGGCCTTATAGCGGCTCTTCTAATGTTATTGATTTAAAAAAATGCACTACAAAACAGTCCCAGTGCATCCTGATGGGCTTCAGACATATTCCCTGTATCTACTATCTTCACAAAAGCCGTAAGCCATGCCGAGAATAATCTGAGCACCTTCTGAAACTTCATTTCCTGAGCCCTGGCTGACACCCCCAACTGTGTCCAAATCTGATGATTAACCACCGGCACTTTCAGTAAATCACAATTTATAGGAGCTTCATATTTCTTGGCTGCCTCATCCATGGCCAACTCCTGTAATTGGTGGGAGAGCATGTACTGTATTGCTGTAGCCAACTCTTCCCCAATTGGCTCTCCTGCCTCTCTAGGCACAGCAAACTTTTCAGCAATATTAGGGATGACTTCTAATTGAACTCCCTTACTGCTCTCTCCCACCATTGATTCGGTGTCAGCAAACTGCACCATTGGAACGTCCTCCTCATAGGCAGGATATTCCTGCAGCCCTGTTAAAGGTGCTGCGAGCACAGGCTCTCCCATAGCCTGGCTTGGGCACCACTCCTCCTAACGGAGCTGGTCCCTGTCGAGCATTCTCTGTAATAGAATCTTGGGAGAGCCATGAGCAAACGGTCTCTCCGGTAGAGGGTACAACCTCCTGGCCCGACTCTGGGCCAACGGGCCTAACTGACTTCCCAGTGGCCTTCAGCCCTACTGGTAAGCCTACACTGCTCACAGGCAGTGGGTCCGTAATCGCTAGCTCGAAAGCCGGCATCGGACTAGGTGCACAAGACAGGCCTCCACTCACAACACTTTCTTGATCATCAACCTTTCTCCCTCCAGAGCGCCTCGCCGCCACCTTTTTCACCTTCTGCAACACTACCAACGGGACCACTCCAACCGTTGTCACAGAAAATGAACTTTGAAAAAGGTTTAAAACTTACCTCGCGTTTTTAAACTTACCGCTTGGATGAGCGCTGCTGCTCCAACCGGCCGACTGCACCAAAGTGTCTGACGTAATGACGCACCAACGGCTGTACGGGGTTCTTCACGTAGTCACTCATGTGACTCCAAAGTAAAATTATTGTTTTCATGTGAGTAACTATTTTCATTCATAAATACAAGAAACTGCAGATGCACTAAGTATTTACAAAAAAAAAAAACTGCTGTAGTAACTCAGCGGATCAGGCAGCATCTCTGGAGAACATGGATAGGTGACGTCTCAGTTGGGACCACTTCTTCAGACTTTGTCCTCCAGAGCTGCTGCCTGGTGCACTGAGTCACTCCAGCACTTGTGTGTAGGAAGGACTACCAGATGCTGGGTTATACCAAACATAGTCACAAAAAGTTGGATTAACTCAGCGGGTCAGGCAGCATCTCTGGGGAAAAGGAATAGGTGACGTTTTGGGTCGAGACACTTCAATGAAACTTCAGACTTTTAGACTTTGGGCTTCCAATCCGAAACGTCACCTGTTCCTTTTCTCCAGAGATGCTGTCTGACCTGCTGAGTTACTCCAGCATTATGTGCCTACTCCAGCACTTTGGGTTTTACTTTCGTTCAGAGATGGGCCTGGATATTTTCCTCCACTTTCAACATGCAAAGGAAATCAGATTGCCACTAATTCCAGTGTCAGGTGACTAATTCCATCGCACTCTCTCCTTAACCGGCCTTGTCAAAGAAAGGTTGAAGAGGAAGCAGTTTATATTGAGCTCCCTATTGAATGAATAGCAGATAGAGTCATTGTATTAAATAAAACCAGCTGAACATTCCTTTAGCATTGTTTTCATAAAAAGCAAACTTTGATCCTCCTAGTGAAAGTACTGAGAAACAAAACCAGCAGATTTTGTTGTATTATTCTCTACAATAATGTTGACCTTATTAACAAAATAGCCAGAATTCTGACATTATGCATACTTGGTACTGATATGCACTGCACAAAATTATTGGAAGGAGCATGCATCATGTGCATCCTTGACCCATCTGTTTATTTCGAATAGCTGACACTAAATGCTGGAGCAACTCAGCGGGACAGGCTGCATCTCTGGAGAGATGGAATGGGTGACATTTCGGATCGACACCCTTCTTCAGACCTTAAACGTCACCCATTCCTTCTCTCCAGAGATGCTGCAGGCAGCATCTCTGGAGGAATGGAATGGGTGGTGTTTCAGGTCGAGACCCTTCTTCAGACTGATTTTCGTGTTGAATTGAAAGATACAGCATGGAAACAGGTCCTTTCGCCCACAACCATCGATCATCCATTCACATTTGTAGCACGCTGGTGCAGCGGTAGAATTGATGCCTTACAGCACCTGAGACCCGGGTTTGATCCTGACTATGGATGCCGTCTGTATGTTCTCCCTGTGACCTGCATGGGTTTTCTCCATGGTCTCGGTTTCCTCCCACACTCCAAAAGATGTACAGGTTTGTATGTTAATTGACTTGGTATCATTGTGAACAGTCCCCAGTATGTGTAGGATAGTGTTGATGCGTGGGGATCACTGGTCGGCGTGGACGGTGAGCTGAAGAGCCTGTATCTGTATTGTATCTATAAAGACGAAAACATTTGTTCTAATTGATCCCAATTTCTCATTCACTCCCTACACTCTAGAGGCGATTTACCGAGGGCCAATTAACCAACAAACCCGCAAGCCTTTGGGACGTGGGAGGAAACCAAAGCGCCCGAAAGAAACCCACGTGCTCACATGGAGAACGTGCAAACACCGCACAGGCTGACCACCGCAAGTCTGGATCGAACCTGGGTCCCTGGTGCAGTGAGGCAGCAGCTTTACAATTCTGTGCAAAACAATCTCTTGATTGTTGACAATTAAGTGGATTATGAAGTCAAGTCACTGCAGAAATCAGTGGGATGTCCTAAATTCAGATATAATGCTATTCCAGGTTTAAACCACCTCTGAAAAACAAATGAAGATCAACAAACTGCAAGCTGGAGAAATTTGAAATAAAAACAGAAAATGCTGGAAACTCAGCAGGTCAAGCAGCATCTGCGGAAAGAAAGAAAGAGTAAACTCATTTTGTTTTTGCAAAGGAGGTGAGGGGAAAATGGATAGAACAAAGAGAATGTATTTTTCCCCATCCTCCCCGACCTATTATTAATACTATAAGCTTCTGGTACTTATCACCCTGGCTTTTACTAAAGCCATATTTAACATCAAGGTGGATACAAGGAACTGCATATGCTTTAGACTTTAGACTCTAAATACAGCTGAAACAGGCCCTTCAGGCCACCGAAGCGGTGCCAACCAGCGGTACCCCATACACTAGCACTATCCTACACACTAGGGACAATTTACAACTTACAGGTCCATTAACCTGCATACATGTATGTCTTTGGAGGAAACCGGAACACCTGGAGAAAACCCACACGGTCACAGGGAGAACATACAAACTCCGTACAGACAGCACCAGTAGTCAGGATCGAACTCGTGTCTCTGGTGTTGAAAGGCAGTAACTATTGTTGCGCCACTGTGCTGCCACAACCCAACTGATGCCGGTTTGCTAAAGAAGACACAAAGTGCTGGAGTAACTCAGCAGGTCAGGCAGCATCTCTGGGAGAACATTGACTTCATGTTTCACACGGAAGTGCAGGTCCCCCAATGCAATATTCCACCTCTCCACCAATTCCAATATTGCTGACTGGGGGGGGGGGGTCTTTCTGGAGCACTAGTATGGGTGTTGTGGGTTGAAGGGACTGGTTTCCAGAGGGCTAGTATGCACATTGTGGGCTGAATGGATTCTTGGGCTGGCAGCTCAGGCACTCAGGCCAGGCAGCTCAGTCACTCAGGCCTGGCAGCTCAGTCACTCAGGTCAGGAAGCTCAGTCACTCAGGCTTGGCAGCTCAGACACTCAGGCCAGGCAGCTCAGTCACTCAGGTATGGTGGGCTGGCAGCTGAGCAACTGCCAGAAATTCTGCCGAAAACAGGTGACAGACTGAGTGAGGGAGAAGGGGGAGAGGGTGGACAATCAATTTTAGACATTTTCATATTTTTTTTACAGACCACAGCAATGAAGGAGGGAAGTATGCTTGCGTGGATCTCTGGAGCGCTAGTATGGATGTTGTGCGCTGAAGGAACTGGTTTCCAGAGGGCTAGTATGGACATTGTGGACTGAATGGAGACTTGGACTTGCAGTTCAGTGAGTCATGGCTGATGGGCTGGCAGTTCATTAACTCATGGCTGGTGGGCTGGCACTACAGTCACTTACAGCTAGTGGGCTGGCAGTTCACTTAAACATGGCTGGTGGGCTGGCAGTCCAGTCACGCATGGCCTGTGTGGTGGCAGTTCACTCAGTCACCCCTCCTCCCTTCACCCCCCCACTCTGCTCCTTACCACCCACCCCCACGCATTCAGTCCATCTCCCCTCAACCTCCCCCCCATGCACTCTTAGTGGCTCTCTGACTGCAGCCATTCCTGCCTATTAGGTTCCCATTGTGATGAAGAATACGCAGGCATGGCAAGTGGATTTATTAAAGTTTAAAATGTGAATGATTCTTAAAATATAACAACAATTTAAATGTTAAAGATGAGATTAATAAAGTTCTTTCTTGTTGTTTCTCTTGTTGTGTTCTGCTGCTCACTGCCTCATGATGGCTATTTGCTGTTGATATAAAAAAAATACTATTTTAATATAGAGAGATTGAGCGGTCAAATTATAACAAAGAAATTATGAGAATTTACTTCAAAAGTCAACATTCAGTGCAGGCCGGTATATCCAATCACACAGCATTTGAAGCGGAGTGCAGGCCGCAAGTCCAACCTCACATCACTCCAAGCAGAGGGCAGGGAGCAAGTCCCACCTCACAGCACTCCAAGAAGAGTGCAGGCAGCAAGTCCCACCTCACAGCACTCCAAGCGGGTTCAGGCCGCAAGTCCAACCTCACAGCAGTCCAAGCAGAGTGCAAGCAGCAAGTCCAACCTCACATCACTCCAAGCAGAGGGCAGGGAGCAAGTCCCACCTCACAGCACTCCAAGAAGAGTGCAGGCAGCAAGTCCAACCTCACAGCACTCCAAGCAGAGTGCAGGCAGCAAGTCCAACCTCATAGCATTCCAAGCGGAGTGCAGGCCAGCAAATCCAATTTCACAGCATTTCAAGCAGAATGCACACACATACACTCGCACACACAGACACAGACAGATACACACAGACATTCACAAACATGTACTCACACTCACACAGACTCTCACACAGACAGTCACACACACAGAACAGCACACTCCCACAAACACACACTCACAGACACAGATGGACACACTCAGACAGACGCACAGACACACACACACACACACACACACACACACACACACACACACACACACACAACACACACACACACACACACACACACACACCATACATATGGCAGGAAACTTTTTTGAATACTCAAATGGCTGAGCGCGGCATCACCACTTTGGGCCTTCCACAGTCAGCAACACTTCCACGTTCAGCACGACCTCGGCATTCACCGGAAATGACGCAATCAGCGTGACCTGTCCACTAAGTGGAAATCACGAAATGAGTGGGACTTTTGCAGTAAACACGGTCGGACCTAATAAAGCATTTATTCCTTCCAAACACAGTTGCAAAACGCACTTTTGCAAAAGGCACAGTTGCAAAAGGTACACATTTCAATAGCCACACATTTCAAAAGGTGTAGTTGCAAAGGGTACACATTTCTATAGGCACAGTAGCAAAAGGCACGCAATTCAATAGCCACACAACGCAATAGCCGCACGTTCCAATAGCCGCACGTTCCAATAGCCGCACGTCCCAATAGGCGCACGTTCCAATAGGCGCACATTGCAATAGGCGCATGTTGCAATAGGTGCACGTTCCAATAGGTGCACGTTCCAATAGGCGCACGTTCCAATAGGCGCACGTTCCAATAGGCACAGTTGCAAAAGACACAGTTGCAAAAGGCACAGTTGCAAAAGGTACACATTTCAATAGCCACACATTTCAAAAGGCACAGTTGCAAAGGGTACACATTTCAATAGACACAATAGCAAAAGGCACACAATTCAATAGCCACACAATTCAATAGCCGCACGTTCCAATAGCCGCACGTTCCAATAGCCGCACGTTCCAATAGCCGCACGTTCCAATAGCCGCACGTTCCAATAGCCGCACGTTCTAATAGCCGCACGTTCCAATAGCAGCACATCCCAATAGGCACACGTTCCAATAGGCGCACGTTCTAATAGCCGCACATCCCAATAGGCACACGTTCCAATAGGCGCACGTTGCAATAGGCGCACATTGCAATAGGCGCACGTTGCAAAAGGCACAGTTGCAAAAGGCACACATTTCAATAGCCACGCATTTCAAATAGCCACACATTTCAAATAGCCACGCATTTCAAATAGCCACGCACTTCCAAGAGCCACCCATTTCCAAGAGCCACCCATTTCCAAGAGCCACACATTTCCAAGAGCCACACATTCTATTATCCACACATTCCCAATAGCCACACGTTCCCAATAGCCATACATTCCCAATAGCCACACAGTTTAGAGGCACAGTTTAGAGGCACAGTTTAGTGGCACAGTTTAGTGGCACAGTTCAGAGGTACAGTTCAGAGGCACAGTTAAAAGGTACAGTTAAAAGGCACATAAAACATTTATTCCTTCCAAACACAGTTCCAAATAAACCACATAAAACCACATAAAACCACACTCACAGTTTAGTAGACATGTGTTCAGTGTTCAGTTGATTCACAGCTCAGACTGAGAGTCGTGGCCTCTCCCTCCCCCATCTTGCAGTTACTGAGCCACGTCCACACTTCCAGGTTTTATTGTCCATCCCCTCTCCCACCAGAAAGGGTGTGGCCTTCATGGCATGATTGACAGGAGAGAGAATCACAACATTTTTTAAAGATTAATAAGTCTTTTAATTTTCATTGATTGGACAAATCCTCAGAGCGGAGGGGGACTCTGAGTAAGATGGCCATAAATCTTAGCTCTAAGTGGTAGCATTTTTTTCTAAAATCAATATACAGTGCAACAGGAAGTGGTCAAGTTTCGACTTTTAATTATATAGATAATCAGCTCAAACATAGTTAAATAACTTTAGTGAGTAATTAAAAAAAAGAAATGCACTCGAAATTGCATTAAACTATGAAAAATTATTGCAAGCATATAGTGTAGGTAAAGCAAAATAAAGACAAATTAACAAATCACTTGCATTTTCATTCAGGACCGATCGCAGGTATAATCGCAAGGTTAGCAGGTATTATCGCAATGAGCTAAAGGGAGAGGTTGAGCAGGCGAGAACGTTATTCCTTGGAGCGCAGGAGAATGAGGGGTGATCTTGTAGAGGTGTACAAAATCATGAGAGGAGTAGATCGGGTAAACGCAATATTTTTTGTCCAGAGTAGGGGAATTGAGAACCAGAGGACATAGGTTTAAGGTGTGCGGGGAGAGATTTATTAGGCACCCTAGGTGTAACTTTTTTACACAAAGTATGGTGAGTGTATGGAAAGAGCTACCAGAGGAGGTAGCTGAGGCAGGTACTATAACAACATTTAAGAAACATTTCGACAGGTACCTGATATAGGAAAGGTTTAGAGGGATGTGGGCCAAATGGTGGGACAAGCATAGATGGGGCATTTTAGTCGACACACACAAGTTGGGCCAAAGGGCCTGCTTCCAGCTGTATGACTCTATAAGTTTATGTCTCTATTATGGCTCCAGATAGCCTGGACACATTTTCAATGGTGCGCTGAGCTACAACAATTGCTCAACAAACTATCTGGTACACAAAAATAATGTTTTTAAATTCCACAATCAGCTGGTATTTTATTCAAACATATGTTCCGATTGTTGTTTGGCGTTCTGTGAAAACTTAATTTAAAGATGTTTCTAAGTCCCTGCCTGCAAATTCTTTGTTGTGTTTGGCTGCCCAGCTGGTCAGGTTGGAGATGCCAGGGATTCCAATGTTTGACATCTGATAACAATACATGTCAGGATAGGGGTTCTAACTATAGAGATGTCTAAATCTGTGTGTCAGGGAATCTCAATGCCATGGGAAGCAACATCACATCACTGTCCACTGCAAATTCTGCCTCACCAACCTACATCTGTCCACATAGAATTCTACAAATCATTCACCATAAGGACGGCACAGTGGCACAGCGGTAGAATTGCTGCCTTACAGCGCTAGAGGCCCGGGTTTGATCCTGCCTGTGGGTGCTGTCGGAGTGGAGTTTGTACGTTCTCCATGTGACAGTGTGGGTTTTCTCCGGGTGCTCCCCGTTTCCTCCCACATTCCAAAGACATGCAAGTTTGTAGGTTAATTGGCTTCCATAAAATTACAAATTGTCCCTAGTGTATAGGTTAATGTCAATGTAGGAGTGATCGCTGGTCTGCCCAGACTCGGTGGGCCGAAGGGCCTGTTTCCGCGCTGCATCTCTGAAGTCTGAAGTCTGAAGTCTAACCCGCTTTTTCAAAATGTCTGTCTCTCCCGATACTTAAAGTTAAAAAATGAAGTGGCTGTGTTTATATCTCTTATCTCTAATTACTGATTGTACTGCAATTCCATAGCCCTAATTCAAATCTCTGCAATATTTTGCAAATGGCCCTCTGCCATATTGTTACTCCTAATCATTGCTTTTTTTATTGCTTGGTTTCAAGCCAGTCCTCTGCCATGTTTTCCTACATCAAAAACTGACTTAAAGAGATGGCCAAAATGTGAATATTTCACTTCCAGAAAATTTACACCGACTCAGTGTACCAAAGAAGAAATCAATAAATTTGTTTGCAAGATTATCCGTCTAAATGTTCATGATGACTCCTTCACGCTACAAAATTAGAATGTATAAATCATTATTGTCTCTTTCTGAAGCCTTGTAGCACTTATTCACAACAGAAATATGCTAATAAGAAGGGTCTCGCCCCAAAACATCACCCATTCCTTCTATCCAGAGATGCTGCCTGTCCCACTGAGTTACTCCAGCATTTTGTGCCTATCTACAGAAATAAGCTTCTTCGGGAATTTAAAATCTGGTTGTCCAAAGCCTGCTGTTCGTTTAACTATGGGGCGGCACAGTGGCGCAGCGGTAGAGTTGCTGATTGACAGTGCCAGCGACCCGGGTTCGATCCTGACTACGGGTGCTGTCTGACGGAAGTTTGTACGTTCTCCCCATGATCGTGTGGGTTTTCTCCGGGTGCCCTGGTTTCCTCCCACACACCAAAGACGTAGAGGTTTCTAGGTTAATTGGCATTTGTAAGTTGTAAATTGTCCCTAGTGTGTTGGATAGTGCTAGTCTACGGAGATCGCTGGTCGGCGCGGACTCGGTGGGCTGACGGGCCTGCTTCCACGCTGTATCTCTAAACTAAACTAAAAGCACTTTTCCTTCAATATCTCTTTTCTAATAATTTTCATAAAACTGATTTAACTATCACTGAAAAGTATAATTATATTGTCCACTTCGATATGATGACTTATTTTGCTCTGCCTATGTTGCCAAGTGCCTTATCTGAAATGAATATATTTTAAAATATCTCTTTGCTATCAATTTCCCACTTCCACTGCGTTGGCCTGTAATTCTTTTCCATTAACAGCGGGAGATTGCACATAATATGTTTGTTAACCTCTTAGTTATGCGATATCAGATCATTTTCTTAAATTAACAACTTGTTTCTTTACTTACATTTCTTAATCCTTCTTCATTACTTTTATATATTTATCCAAATCTTTGATGATAATCATTGTTTAATACAATCGGATTATGCGTTGTTGTTACTTCTGGTTGCTGACGGTCCCCTTTCTATTGGGAGCTACAATTGTAATCTGAAATCTGTGCATAGTATTCCTACTTTTTTAACCTTCAGGGTAGACATAGGGGTGTGGGGGCATAGATAACCCAAATAATCAATAAATCCTTATGTAAAATATATGTAAAAGACCAGCAAACAATCTGCTGGAGGAATTCAATGGTTCAACGGTACTTTATTGTCACTTGCACCTCGGTATGGTAAATTTCTTTTTTGCCTACAATTCTGTAAAAATGCTACTATACGGAGGCACGATTTTACTTCAGAGTCACGTGAGTGATTCTGTGATGAAGCCCCGCCAGAGCGCCTGCGCGTCATTACGTCAGGCGCGTTTGGCGCACCGACAGGCTGGAAAGCGCAGCTCCACCAGCGGTAAGTAAAACACTGCAGTTAAGTGTTTTAAACTTGCGACGGTTTACTAGGTCCCATTAGGCTGGTTAAAGGAGCCAGCAGGGACACTTCCAAAGGAAGAAAAAATATTAAACAGTGAAAAATGAGGCGAGTGTGTCGCCAATAAAGTAAAACTTACCCGCGGGGCCGTGGTCAGCGGGTGTACGCCGGCTTTGAGACGCCGACTTCAGCGCCGCCGGCTTTGAGACGCCGACTTCAGAGCCGCCGGCAGTTCAGCCAGCGGCAGCAACTCCGGTGCTTCAGAGCACTGTGGCCACTCCTGTCGGGAGGCAGGCCAAGAGTAAATTGTCCAGGCCTGTCAACTCCGATGAGTGAGACCAGAAAGACTTTCCCCCTTCCAAAAATAAAGGTTGTGGACGTTTGGACAACGTGGAACACCTCATAGATAAAGTGATCAACCAGGAGGTGTTCCAGCCGGGGTTTATACCCCAGGGTCCCCAGCAGCTTTTAGCAATCTCTAGCAGAGGTCCGTATAGCAAAAAGCTGTACACGTATGAAGGATAATATGCCTACGAGTCTGCATGGGGACCCATAACAGCTGTGCCTTTTTAAGGGCTGCATGATACCTCCCGTGAGCAAGAGCCGGGAGAGCCGGGGCAGTATGAATCTGACCCTGAAGTTTGGTGTCACTGCTTATGTGCATACACCAAAGCACATGAGCTATGCTCCAGGTGTGCCGGATGTGGCCAACAAATTTGCCATACCGGCGGGAGCTGGTGAAGTCATGGATGACAATCTGGCCAACAATTTAATTATATGGCCTCTCACCAGCTCCAGGACTCCATAATGGAGGACACTTCGAAACAAGAGATATCAGACACCTGTTAACTGTGCATTGCTCGAAAGGGGCGCGTCATGAGGGCACATGAGGTAAGGCTGCAGAAAGTCCTAAAAACTGGTTGGACCAGGAATAATGGCATTTGGGCAAATGGTACAAGGGCACCACTAGCAAAACACAGCAGGATATGGACCCTGCTGTGTAATGCCCATTTTGAACATTAATTATTCACAAAATAGCCATCAAGCCTACGCTCAACCCATGGTTCACAGCCTTGCGCAGATCCTCTAATATCCAGGAAAAGACCTGGACGATGAGGCAAAAAAAAGGCCTCATCAAAACTCATCCTGAGACCAGGATGCAACCTCAAAAACCATACCCTTTCGGAAGGGGAAGATGTAATTGAACTGGAGACGATGGTGCAGGTCAAGTACCGAGCCAGGCAACCCCAGCTACACGTATCGCTCTTCGGAGTTTTGGCTAAGATCAAGTGTAGCATCTGCTCTTATCAGTTTAATATCTGATACGTCCCTTACTTAGGGACCAAAACATTGGCACGCTCTAATGCACACCCCTAACAGGGCCAGGAGACCGTGGAATCTAGCAACCATGGAGGTACAAGTATTGGACTAGTCCAGGATATATCCGCTAGAGGTCAGTCACCGGTCGGGGGTGGGTTGCAATTGTTCTATGATACATGGTGTTGCATAACATCAGATCTATTCATACTGGACTGTATCCGGGGGTCTCGAATGGGGTTTATCTCAGAAGTACATCCACCCGTACAAAATACACCTAGTCGAGTATTGGGTTTTCAATACCAGAAACTCTACAGGTGAATGACGAAATTGGAATATTATTCCAAAAAAAGGGGTAATGGAAAGGACGGCATATCAGCCTCAACAATTTGTGTCCATTATTCTCCAGGCAAAAGAACGATGGTGGGTGTCGAGTCATTCTGGACCTAACCAGACTTGACTCTTAGGTCCAGTATAAACATTTTTAAAACTGGAACTTTCAGTACTGCTAAGCAGCTGGTATCAAAAGGGTGTTATATGGCAACCATAGATCTGAAAGATGCATATCATTCAGTACCAATACCGTAGATACTTGAAATTTAGTTGGATGAGATAGCTGTGGCAATTTAAAGTTTTGCTCAAAGGGTTAACCTCAGCCCTAGGTTATTTACAAAATTGTTCAAACCAGTATCAGGGCTACTCCACTCAGAGTCGCATTGCAATGGCATTCTTGGATGATGTTTCTGATCATAGGTAAAACTCAGGAAGCAGCTGAGGATTAGTTATCTCCAAGTGTTGCCACTCCGATGAATGAAACATAGCAACTGAACTGCAAAGTGACACAGACTGTAATGTTGTAATGATCAGGTGGGTCAAGTGCATCAAGCAGCATCTGTGAAGGGAAATGGACAGTCCCCACATGGGGTTGGGATTCTTCATCTTAGGCTTCCTGACAGTGGTCCTTTATTGAGGTGCTGCGGTCTCGATGCCTTCCGGGTCACCGCATAGAAGGACCCGCGTGAGGGGAGAGGGGAAGAACAATGGAGGACCCGGTGTGGGGGGGACACTGTGAGGGAGGTGGGGGAAGAACAATAGACAATGGGGAGGGGGGAGCAAAGGACAATCACGGGGGCCCAGCATGCGGGGAACTGTTGAGGGGTGGGGGACAAATGTAGGAGCCGGCGTGCTTTGTAATTTGGTCAGCACTGTAGGTGGCTGCTATTTGTATACATTGCGTATGCAAGCAAAGAATCTCACTGTGCCTAGTCACATGCGACAATACAGTATTCCTATTCCTATTCCTATTCCTAAAATGTCCTAACCGGAAATATTGCCAATCTATTTTAAATGCAGATGCTGCTGAACCTTCTGATTTCATCTTGCCGATTGCTATTTGCTCCCGGTTCTAGCGTCTGTGCTCTCTTTGTGTCTCTATGTAAAACATATCCTGATCGTGAAATATATCACCGTTCCGTCATCATATTTCTGTGTAAATCCTGGAACTTCCCTACAGCAGTGTTGGAATATTATCATCTCACTGCATTACAGAGGGTCCAGAATGTAATTCACCACAACCTTCTCAAGGGCAACAATGGTAACGCCGTTAAGAAAGGACGTGAGGCTTTCAAGATGGTTTAAGAAGAGGTTTGTTAGAATTTTCCCTGGATGAGAGGATTTTAGCGATAAGAAGAGGCTGGATTGTTTTCTCTGTACAATGGCACAGAGGGCACCAGAATGGTGCAGAGGTAGAGATATTGTCTTACAGCTCCAGCGATCCAGGTTCGATCCTGACTACGGTGCTGTCTTTATGGAGTTTGTACGTTCTCCCTGTGACCAAGTGGGTTTTCTCTTGGTGCTCCAGTTTCCTCCCACACACCAAAGACGTACAGGTTTGCAGGCTAATTGACTTGGTATAATTGTAAATTGCCCCAAGTGTGTGTGGGATAGTGTTGGTGTGCGGGTTATTGGACTCGGTGAACCAAAGGGCCTGTTTTTGAGCTGTATCTCTGAAATAAACTAAACTTTAGAGATAAGGGGAGACTTGATAGAAGTATATAAAATTATGAGAGGTATTGATCGGGGGGACAGCCAGAACATTTTTCTCAGGGCGGAAATGTCGAAGACTAGAGGGCATTGCTTCCAGGTGAGAAGGACAATGTTTAAAGGAGATGTGTGAGGCAGAGCAGTGGGTGCCTGGAATGCACTGCCAGGGGTGGTGGTGGAGGCAGATACAAATTCCCCGTTAAGATGCTTTTAGATTGGTAGATGGATAAGCAGGAATTGGAGTGATACGGAGCATGTGCAGGCAGAGGAGATTAGTTTAACTTGGCATCATGTTCAGCATGGACATTGTGGGTCGAAGGGCCCTTTGTGGCCGTTCTATTTTCATACGGTTGGGCAATAAAGTACCGAAGTACAAAAAAAATCAAGAAATAAAATAAAAAATTGTGCCTTTCCAAAAGTAGTTAAATTTAAGTTGTTTCTGGCAATATTGTCTGATCCCATTCCAGTCCTGCAAATATAGAATTAATGAGACTACTGAAAGGCATAGGATTTGTAACTAGCAACACCAAAAAATCATTAACTTCACAAACATTTATTTTGGAAAGTAATCTCAATTCATTATTCAATTACACTATTGTACAATTACATAAATGGACCAACTAAATTAAAATAAATAATCTAACATCCAACCTGTCCCTTTAAAACATTTCATTCAAAACGACTCCATGTTAAGTGGCACCTGCTTTATGCTTTAGTGGCTGCAGCCTTTAACTGGTAGATATTTAAGTAACACAAGTCAAAGAGCCAACAGTGGCTGCAACTGAAATGTTTATTCTGTTCAGCAACAGTGAGATTGTCTTGAGTGAAATTGTGTCAATAAAAGGTATCATCAGTGAAAGAAATCTGCCCTACATATCGCCATGAGTCCTAGATATGATTATTTTCTCTTCTCTTCTGATTCAAGTGAGCGGTGTTTAGCAAACACCTTTTACCAGCTAGAGAGCGATCCTGACTCATCTACTTTCGAACTTCCTTTAATCTGACAACCGGACTTTATCCTGCACTAAACATTATACCCTTTATGCTGTATCTGTAGGCTGCTTGATTGCAATCATATATAATGTTCTCGCTGACTGATTAGCATGCAAACATAAACGTTTTTCACGGTGCCTCAGTACAGGTGGCAATAATAAATAGACTAAACTAATTTAGTTTAGAGATACAGCATATAAACAAGCCCTTCTTCCCATCTCATTGACACGATCATCGATTACTTCTCCACACTAGTTGTGTGTTATCCCACTTCCTCATCCATTCCTTACACACTAGGGGCAATATGCAGAGGCAAATTAAACTGCAAATACGCACATCTTTGAGATGTGGGAGGAAACCGGAGCACTCGGAAGAAACCCACACAGTCGCAGGGAAAACGTACAAACTACGCACAGACAGCACCTGAGGTCAGGATCGAACCTGGGTCTCTGGTGTGGGGGTGAGGCAGCAACTCTACCAGCTGTGCCACTCTGGTGGTGCTAGTTTAATGGCCATCTGTAGATTACGTTTAAATGTATGATTGTTAGTTTGGTCATCGATCAACGCCAAGAAAAAGAAGGAAAGCTGCAGGAAACATTTTTCTCCGAGTTGGCAGCAAATGGAAGCAGTGCTGCAGTGGGCATAATGTTGATTTTGGAGTTGGTGCAAGTACTGACTTGATCTTGCTCCGATGGTGTTACACAGTGACGTGAATGCAATGGTTTGTGTGTTCATGGACACACTCATGAGTCCGCATTAATAGCTGGTTGCTTCATAATTCAACTTCCATCCAGGAAATCACTGGCTCGGTGTGGAGTTTGTTCAGCCACTTGTAACATTCCCTCTAGCATTCCACAGTTCCAACTACTTTAGATAGTTTGATCAGAATTGCTCTTCCTTCATGTTCCTCTGAGTTCTACTCTCAACAAAAAGATTAATAACTAGCTTTGTAAAGTACATAATGAAATGGACACAAAGTGTTGGAATAACTCGGCAGGTCAGGCAGCATCTCTAGAGAACTGGATAGGTGACAACCATCAGGCTATAAAACACTACAACACTCCAAATAGGCTCTGAACTATATAAACAGGATATTATTTCTGACTTTGCACTATTATGGTTTGCTTAATCGTCTGTGTTTTTTAGACAATAGACAATAGACAATAGGTGCAGGAGTCATTCGACCCATCGAGCCAGCACCACCATTCAATGTGATCATGGCTGATCATCCACAATCAGTACCCCATTCCTGCCTTCTCCCCATATCTATATTACTAAAAGTCTGATCTTGACCGCTTTTGGCCCACAGTGCTCTGATTTCCGAGAGAATGCCGCCACCTACGGCCATCACTTTTGGCCACCTCGCTCAGAGCCCCCCTCCGCCTTCCGGGACCAGAGGACTTTTCCCATTGATGAAAAATGAGAGAGATATTAATGTTTAAAAAAAAATCCCCATTCTCTCTGTTCTCTCTGCTGCCCCCGCTGGCGGCAGGGGGGGAGGAGGGAGGGACTATAAAACCCCGGAAGTGTCGTGCCACACTCAGTCTCTGCCAGACCCAGGAAGTGAGAGGGTCACAGCTCTCTGAGCTGTGAATAACACTGAACGTATGTCTACTCCACGGTGAGTCCCCTTGATGTGGCAGCTGCCAAATTGTTTACCTTCTTTTTTAAAAGTTTGTGTTCACAAAATGGATTTTGGTTGTCAGGTGGCTGCAGCCCACTTGTTTGCCTTGCCTTTTTAAAGAGTTTGTGTTCACAAAATGGATTTTGGTTGTCGGGTGGCTGCAGCCCAATTGTTTGCCTCACCTTTTTAAAGAGTTTGTGTTCACAAAATGGATTTTGGTTGTCGGGTAGCTGCAGCCCAATTGTTTGCCTCGCCTTTTTAAAGAGTTCACCAATCCATGTTCTCCAGGGATGTTGCCTGACCCGCTGAGTTTCTCCAGCACTTTGTGTCCTTTTGTGCGAGTCAGCATTTGTACTTCCTTGTTTCAACATTATCAAATGGTCTGCTGTTAACATAATTCTTCAAACTGTTTAGCTGCCAAGCCATGGGAACATTCCAAAGGTCCCATTAATTGATTTCACTTACCAATGGATTTTGTTTTGGGCTATTTCATCAGCGATCAGCGGACATTGTGCATTAATAATTTTCATTTATACTGAAATTCAACACAGGGAAAGAGTATTCTTGTTGGAAGAATGTGGTGAAGGTAAGCATTGGAAAGACCTCAAACCCATCTCTTCCGGACCCACCTACTTCTGTTGTTGAATGAAGAGAGCTGTGCAGAAAAGAGGAAAGGAAAGTAATAAAAAAGGGCACAGAGTGTTGGTGTAACTCAGCGGGACAGGCAGCATCTCTGGAGAACATGGATAGGCGATATTTTGGGTCGAGACCCTTCTTCAGACTGATTATATGGGGGGGGGGGGGGGGGGGGTGGGAGTTGTGCAGGAATAAAGGGGAGGAAGAATTGCACGAGCTAAGGATATCGGACACTGTACTTCTGTGTAAGTATACTCATATTAATATTTTACATTCAGTACATTGTCTTAGCACAGGGGTCGGCACCTTGTTCTGCAGGGCCGGGACTCATGTCTGTGAGCGGATGGCGGGCTACATCTATCACGTGTACACATGGATCCCGCCCCCATCCCTCCCCAGATGGCAGGCATCAAATCACGTGTTCACAGAAGGTAGACAAAAATGCTGAAGAAACTCAGCGGGTGAGGCAGCCTCATGCAATCCTTGCATGTCTCACCCGCTGAGTTTCATCAGCATTTTTCCAGTATCTGCAGTTATTTCTTAAACGTGTTCACAGAAGGTGCGCGGCCATGTCGGCGGCTTTGCGCAGGATGCGGTACAGCCAGAGCTCGGCCGCACTCGGGGAAGCGCTCGGTGGGCCATATGATTAGAGGAAAAAAAATCCGCCTGCGGTCCGGATGATTTTGGGTTACGGGCCGCATTTGGCCCGGGGGTCGTAGGTTGCTTATCCCTGTCTTAGCCCATGTCACAGCAAGAGCTTTGCAATCAGTAATAGCTGCTGGTTTCTACTAGACTGCAAACATTGACCTTTGACTGATAAATTAGGCAATTTAGTCAATATCAGTCAATTGTAGCAAAAGTAATGCTATGGTTATTATGGGAGATTAGGATTGGGAAAATCAGATTGGTACTGGACCCCAAGAAAGGAACTTTGTAGAGTGCCTTTGTGATGGATTCTTAGAACAGCTTGTATTGGAGCCTACCAGGGGGAAGGCAATTCTGGATTTAGTGTTATTTAATGAACCGGATTTGATAAAGGACCTCGAGGTTAATAAGCAATTAGGAGGTAGTGACCATAACATGGTCAGGTTTAATCTACAATTGGAGAGGGAGAAGGGTAGAGCGGAGGTGTCAGTGTTACAGTTGAATAAAGGGGACTATGGGGCCATGAGGGAGGAGCTGGCCAAAGTTGACTGGAAAGATACACCAGCAATGATGACAGTGGAACAAAGATGGCCGACATTTCTAGGAATAATACAGAAGGTGCAGGATCAGTTCATTCCTAGGAGGAAGAAATATTCCAAGGGGAGAAAGGGGCGACCATGGCTGACAAGGGACATCAGGGACAGTATAAAAATTAAAGCAAATAAGTACAACGTAGCAAAGATGAGCGGGAAGCAAGAGGAATGGATTAATGGTTTAAAGAACAACAGAAGATAACCAAAAAGACAATGCGGGGAGAAAAGATGAGGTACGGAGGTAAGCTAGCCAAGAATATAAAGCAGGATGGTAAAAGCTTCTTTAGGTATGTGAAAAGGAAAAAATTAGTTAAGATGAAAGTTGGACCCTTGAAGACCGAAAAAGGTGAATTTATTATGGTGAACAAGGAAATGGCAGATGAGTTGAACAGGCACTTTGGATCTGTCTTCACTAGGGAGGACACAAACAATCTTCCTGATATAGTAGTGGCCAGAGGATCTGAGGTAAAGGAGGAACTGAAGGAAATCCACATTAGGCAGGAAATTGTGTTGGATAGATTGATGGGACTGAAGGCTGATAAATCCCCAGGACCTGATGGTCTGCAACCCAGGGTACTTAAGGAAGTTTCTCTAGAAATCGTGGATGCATTGGTGACAGTTTTCCAATGTTCTATAGACTCAGGATCAGTTCCTGTGGATTGGAGGGTAGCTAATGTTATCCCACTTCTTAAGAAAGGTGGGAGAGAGAAAACAGGAAATTATAAACCAGTTAGCCTGACATCGGTGGAGGGGAAGATACTGGAGTCAATAATAAAAGATGAAATAGCCACACATTTGGATAGCAGTAACAGGATCGGTCCGAGTCAGCACGGATTTACGAAGGGGAAATCATCCTTGACTAATCCTCTGGAATTTTTTGAAGATGTAACTAGGAAAATGGACAAGGGAGAGCCAGTGGATGTAGTGTACTTGTACTTTCAGAAAGCATTTGATAAGGTCCCACATAGGAGATTAGTGGGCAAAATTAGGGCACATGGTATTGGGGGTAGAGTGCTGACATGGATAGAGAATTGGTTGGCAGACAGGAAACAAAGAGTAGGGAATAATGGGTCCCTTTCAGAATGGCAGGCAGTGACTAGTGGGGTACCGCAAGGCTCGGTGGTGGGACTGCAGCTATTTACAATATACATCAATGATTTGGATGAAGGGATTCAAAGTAACATTAGCAAATTTGCAGATGACACAAAGATGGGTGGCAGTGTGAACTGTGAGGAGGATGCTATGAGAATGCAGGGTGACTTGGACAGATTGGGGGAGTGGGCAGATGCATGGCAGATGAAGTTTAATGCGGATAAATGTGAGATTATCCACTTTGGTAGCAAAAACAGGAAGGCAGATTACTATCTAAATGGCGTCAAGTTGGGAAAAGGTGAAGTACAACGGGATCTGGAGGTCCTTGTTCATCAGTCTATGAAAGTAAGCATGCAGGTACAGCAGGCAGTGAAGAAAGGGAATGGCATGTTGGCCTTCATAACAAGAGGAATCGAATATAGGAGCAAAGAGGTCCTTCTGCAGTTGTACAGAGCCCTAGTGAGACCACGCCTGGGGTATTGTGTGCAGTTGTGGTCCCCTAATTTGAGGGAAGAACATTCTTGCCATTGAGGGAGTGCAGCATAGGTTTACAAGGTTAATTCCTTGGATGGCGGGACTGTCTTATGCTGAGAGAATGGAGCAGCTGGGCTTGTATACTCTGGAATTTAGAAGAATGAATGGGGATCTTATTGAAACATATAAGATTATTAAGGGTTTGGACATGCTAGGAGCAGGATACATGTTCCCGATGTTGGGGGAGTCCAGAACCAGGGGTCGCAGTTTAAGAATAAGGGATAAGGCATTTAGAACGGAGACAAGGAAACACTTTTTCTCACAGAGAGTTGTGATTCTGTGGAATTCTCTGCTGCAGAGGGCAGTGGAGGCAGATTCTCTCTATGCTTTCAAGAGAGAGCTAGATAGGGCTCTTAAAAATAGCGGAGACAGGGGATATGGGGAGAAGGCAGGAACGGGGTACTGATTGGGGATCATCAGCCATGATCACATTGAATGCGGTGCTGGCTCGAAGGGGTGAATTGAGTCTATTTGTCTATTGACCTCTCCTGGAAGTGCAAGTGCATACACATAAATTGAGGACAGATTTGAACATCCCTATGATACTTGAATACTAGAAACATAGAAACATAAAAAATGGGTGCAGGAGGAGGTCATTTGGCCCTTCAAGCCAGCACCGCCATTCATTGTGATCATGGCTGATCATCCACAATCAGTAACCTGTGCCTGCCTTCTCCCCATATCCCTTGATTCTGCTAGCCCCTAAAGCGTTATCTAATCTCTTTTAAATTCATCCAGTGAATTAGCCTCCACTACCCTCTGTGGCAGAGAATTCCACAAATTCACAACTCTCTGGGTGATAAAGATTTTTCTCACCTCAGTTTTAAATGGCCTCCCTTTTATTCTTAGACTGTGGCCCCTGGTTCTGGACTCCCCCAACATTGGGATTTTTTTTCCTGCATCTAGCTTGTCCAGTCCTTTTATAATTGTATATGTTTCTCTAAGATCCCCTCTCATCCTTCTAAATTACAGTGAATACAAGCCCAGTCTTTCCAATCTTTCCTCATATTTCAGTCCCGCCACATGAACCTACGCTGTACTGCCTCAATTGGAATGATGTCCTTCCTCAAATTAGGAGACCAAAACTGCACACAAAACTGCACTCCAGATGTGGTCTCATCAGGGCCTTGTCAGAAGGGCCTCTTTACTCCTTTACTGAAATCCTCATGTTACGAAGGCCAACATGCCATTAGCTTTCTTCACTGCCTGCTGCACCTGCATGTTTACTTTCAGTAAAAGGCCTGTCCCACTAACGTGACTTTTCAGCGACTGTTTTCGACCGTCAAGCTCGAGGGCACTCACCTGAAGAACCTCGAGCTGGATCGACCGTCAGCGATGAAACTGCAAGCCGGATCGACCGTCTGAGCACGCACGCACACACACACACACACACACACACACACACACACACACACACACACACACACACACACACACACACACACACACACACACACACACACACACACACACACACACACACACACACACACACCGCAAAGATGGGGGAGCACTGTCTGAAATTCACACCCGCGATGAACAGGAAGGTAAAAGATGGCTGGCACAGTTACGGCAAGTCCTTTAGAGAGCACGGAGAGGGGGGGGGGGGGGGGAGAGAAGGGGGAGAGAGAGGGGAGAGAAGGGGGGAGAAGGGGGGAGAAGTGGGGGAGAAGGAGTGGAGACACTTTTAAGAAGCCAGACAACTTTTAATAAAGTGTAGTGGGCATTTAACATTACCGGTCGGTTTACTTACCTTTTTTTTCTCAACGAGCTTTACCTTTGACTACCTTTGATTACCTTCGATTGTCTTCGATTACTTACGATAGCATTACGACCTACTACGTCCTACCTTGACTAAACCTACGAGTAAAAAATATATTGATTTTTTCCATGGCGACATTTTTTTACTTGCGGGCATTTTTCAGCATATTGAAAAAACGCCGTGACCTTGCTGAGGCCTCGAGTACGCGGGGACTTCCCTCAAGCATGAAGGAGAGTTACAAAGACCTCCTAGGACTTCATGTCAACCATGCTGCGAGTATGAGTCAAGGGCAAAATCTTCTAAACTCGCAAATTAGGTCACCGAAATAATCTGCGAGTTTAGAAGAGTTTGCCCTCGACTCAAACTCGCAGCAAGGTCGACATGTGGTCGTAGGAGGTCCTATGAGGTCACTGGAACTCTCCTTCATGCTCGAGGGAAGTTCCCACATACTCATGGCCTCAGCTAGGTCGCAGAAAATTTTCAGCATGTTGAAAACTGTTCCCAGACTAACAATTGGTCGGCATGGTTCTTTTGAACTTGTAGTGCAGTGGTGTGGGGTCGCTATGTAGTTACAGGCAATCGAGGGCAGCCGTAGGCAATCTCCTTCGCTAACCGGGCATTTTAATTGGCTCGTTGGAGTTTTCAGGACCAAGGAAAATCGACCGGTAAGTAAAATGCTAAACTTTATTATAAGTTGTCTGGCTTCTTAAAAGTGTCTCCACTCCTCTCCCCCCCCCCCACCCCTTCTACCCCCTTCTCCCTCCCTTCTACCCCCCTTCTCCTCTCCACCTCCCCTCTTCTCTCCCCTTCCTCCCTCTTCTCTCCCCTTCCCTCCCCCCCCCCCCCCCTCCACGTTCTCTAAAGGACTTACCGTACACTGTGCAGCCGTCTTTTACCTTTCTGTTCATCGCGGGTGTGAATTTCAGACAGCGCTCCCCCACTTTCGATGGCCACCGCCTTTGCAATGTGTTTGTGTGTGTGTGTGTGTGTGTGTGTGTGTGTGTGTGTGTGTGTGTGTGTGTGTGTGTGTGTGTGTGTGTGTGTGTGTGTGTGTGTGTGTGTGTGTGGTCGGTTGATCCAGCTCGCGGTTTCATCGCTAACGGTCGATCCAGCTCGAGGTTTTTCAGGCGAGTGCCCTCGAGCTTGAAGGTCGAAGACAGTGGCTGAAAAGTCGCGTTAGTGGGACAGGCCCTTTAACATGGAGTGTTACTGGAGTGTTCTGGTTACTCTTAGGCGTATCAGCTATTTGGTTCTAACACTGGACAGTGTCTGACACCTGTAAAGTGGTATCCTAATAAACCAGTTAACCTCCATGAAAGCAGAGGTGGGATAAGCAAGCCCAGAGAGAAAAGCCTCAAAATTTACAGCTCCCCTATAAAAGGGGTAAAGGAAACCAGGCGAGGAAGTCTCATCTGCAAGTGTTTAATGCAGTTGGGGTTATCTTCAGTGCACAATAATTTCCTGACAGTCTTCAGCCAGATGTTTTATACATGAGGTGTCCTACTTTCAGTGTTAAGACAATGTTCCCTCAGAGTAAATGGTTTATTCTCATTAGCTATGATCTAATTGACTGACGTTACTCGCTAACGGAACAAATAGCCGACACCCAGTCCCATGGGCCTTCCCCACCCTTTCGGGTTTGAATGGGTCTTTTCTGGATTATTTTCCTGAACACTGTGGGGGAATGAAGAGTCATTGCACGGTCCAACACAGCTGGAATAGGAGGCTGCGTAACAGCCAGTTCGGATTGTTTTTTTTAAATACCCATTTGCACGGATGAAAGTGCTTCAGTTCATCTATCCCATCGGATTTTTTTCAAATCCAACGAAGAACAAACTTCCACACCGCATCTTGTTATCCAGTCGTGACCCTGATGAAATCTCGAAGGAACTTACAACACTTTTAGTTTCAGAAGATAGTTGAGTAACGATCCACTCCGCACACTGGCCCTGCTCCCTCTGAGGCGAAATGGTGATAAATTGGTACATTTACTGAGAAAGGTTTTCAGATATTTCGCATCTTGTAATTAAAATCCAGGCAAGTTGGGCTACTGTGTCTTTCACATTTGAGGAGCAAAGCTGCAGAAATTAAAACACAAACTGATAAATAAATGACTGCCTGTTCTCTGAACGAGTAACTATCTACATGCTTCAGCAAAATGATTCGAAATGTAATGGGGTTTGACAATCTTATGGGCCTGCCCCACTTAGGCGATTTTTCAGCGGACTGCTGGCGACTGTCAAATTGCTGGCAGTTACCTGAAAAACCGGCAACTGGAACGGCGACTGCCAGAGTGGAACGTACACACACACACACAAACACATCGCTTCCTTCACCAGCCCGTTATGCAGGCAGGGGACAGGGCTAGCAGGGGGAACACCGTCTAAAAAATTAACACGGTGCAAAGCCAATGTGATACAGACACACACCGCGATAAACAGGAAGGTAGACAAAAATGCTGGAGAAACGCAGCATCTATGGAGCGAAGGAATAGGTGACGTTTCGGGTCGAGACCCTTCTTCTAGCAATGTTACAAAATTTTGAGATTTTAAAAATCAAGTCTACAATTTATCCCATCGGATAAAGCATAAAAATAAGTTTAATTTGACACCTAATTCACTTTCATATCTTCAGTATTAAAAAAAGTTATGGCCATTTTCTTACTCGGAAATTAGCAACTTGTTTCCTATTGCATTTCTATTGACTTAAAACAAAAGTTGTGATCGAGGACAGTCAAAAGCCCATAACTTTCTTAAAAATTAAGAGAACTGAAAGAAATTTTCGGTTATTATAGATTGAAGTATTCTGAAACAAATATGAAACAACCTTACTTGGATGACCTGAAATTAAAGCATATAATTAGTTAGTTACCCAATTGTAACTAATTACAAAATTCAATTACTAGATCTAAACATCTATCCATTTCTCAAGAAAAATTAAAAAAAAAAATTTAAAGCCTAAGTGTCCAATTAACATTCACACAATAATTCACAATATAACATGATTTTTAAATCTAATTGTCATTAATTTATAGGCCCAATTGAAGGAATTTTGTGTTTACTGCCTGTAAATTAATGGCCATTTAAATCAGCTTGCGAGTGGGATTTTATGGAACGCGATGGATTAGAAGGTTGCGGTTGCGGTGAATTTAACCCCCATATCAGCAGGAAAAAATTCTGCCGGTTCGTATGGGGAATAAATCACCGTTCGCAACATTAAATGTTGATTAAGCAAGTTTATATGTAAAAATCTAATCTAAAAAAGCAAGTTTATATGTAAAAATAAACAGCTTTCATGTACCTGTCCCTTACGTAAAATCCGTCCCCGTTGTTGGCGTTCACGGCATTAGGAGCTAATTTTTATTTTACTGCAGCGCTGAAATAGTCGGGCTATTTTTTTTTTTTAATTAACTTACCGGCAGTCGGTACGAATCTCCAGAAATAGATCGCACTCCGACAAAAGAAAGCTCCGGATGGCAAGGGGAAAACCGCATTTTAACCCCGCCCCCCCCACTTAAAGGCGCCAAAGTCGTGCACACGGCCAGTGACAGAACTGCAGCACCGCTGAAGGTAATTTTTGTAACATACCTACTTCTTCAGACTGATGTAGGGGCGGGGGGGACGGGAAGAAGAAAGGAAGTGGTGGAGACAGTAGGCTGTGGGAGAGCTGGGATGGGGAGGGGAAAGAGGGAGAAAACAAGGACTACCTGAAATTGGAGAAGTCAATGTTCATACCGCTGGGGTGTAAACGACCCAAGCAAAATATGAGGTGCTGCTCCTCCAATTTGCGGTGGGACTCACTCTGGCCATGGAGGAGACCCAGGACAGAAAGGTTGGATTCGGAATGGGAGGGGGAGTTGAAGTGCTGAGCCACCAGGAGATCAGGTTGGTTATTGCAAATTGAGCGGACGTGTTGGACGAAGCGATCCCCAAGCCTGCGCTTGGTCTCCCCGATGTAGAACAGCTGACACCTAGAGCAGCGGATGCAATAGATGAGGTTGGAGGAGATGCAGGTGAACCTCTGCCGCACCTGGAAAGACTGCTTAGATTCTTGGATGGAGTCGAGGGGGGAGGTAAAGCGACAAGTGTAGCATTTCCTGTGGTTGCAAGGGAAAGTGCCAGGGGAGGGGGTGGTTTGGGTGGGAAAGGAAGAATTGACCAAGGAGTTACGGAGGGAGCGGTCTCTGCGGAAAGCTGAAGGGGAGGTGATGGGAAAATGTGGCCAGTGGTGGGATCCCATTGGAGGTGGCGAAAATGTCGGAGGATTATCTGTTGAATGTGACGGCTGGTAGGGCGGAAGGTGAGGACAAGGGGGACTCTGCCCTTGTTA
This sequence comes from Okamejei kenojei, assembly GCA_035221665.1. Classification (NCBI taxonomy): domain Eukaryota; kingdom Metazoa; phylum Chordata; class Chondrichthyes; order Rajiformes; family Rajidae; genus Okamejei; species Okamejei kenojei. Next base: position 20,511,596 of record CM069153.1, read on the forward strand.
CGAGTGGGGGGATGGGGAGTGAGAGCAGAGCTACGGGGTACAGAAGAGGCCCTGGTGAGAGTCTCATCTATAGTCGAAGAGGGGGACCCCCGTTCCCTAAAGGTTGAGGACATCTCCAATGCCCTGGTTTGGAACACTTCATCCTGAGTGCAGATGCTGCGTAGACGGAGGAATTGGGAGTAGGAGATAGAGTCCTTACAGGAAGCAGGGTGGGAAGAAGTGTAGTCCAGATAGGCATGGGAGTCAGTGGGTTTGTAGAAGATATCGGTCAGTAGTCTGTAACAGGAAGGTTGGCGCTGTAATTAAGATGGCTAGCACAGTGTACGGTAAGTCCTTTAAAAGAGGGGGGAGATGGGGGAGAAGAGGGAGAAGGGGTGGAGACAGTTTTTAAGAAGCCAGAGATACACGGCTGTGAAGCTCGGCGGACATTAACATTACCGGTCAGTTATCCTTGGTTCTGAAAACTACTGCTCACTTTTATTTCCCCAATGAGCCAATTAAATTCACCGGTCAGCACCGGCTACAACTTTCGAGAACCTCCGAGAACCTTCGACCTCCTGGCAACTCACTAGGACCTCTTGGCGACCCGCCTACAGCAGGGGAATTCTCGCTACTCTCCATGGCGGCTTCATTGTGGTCGCCGCTAATTTTTCAACGTGTTGAAGAATTTGCAACGACCATAATGAGGCCGCGACTCGTTCCCCAGAATGCGGGAGCTCCTCACGACCATGAAGGCTACTCCCCGGCAACCACCCACAAACATTCGGCGACCGTGTGGCAACTGCATAGTCTCCTGCAGTAGCCTAAAAAGTCGCTTTAGTGGGATAGGCCCGTTAATGATATCTTTCATGGGACGGAACATACATTGTTAAAATGTTCTTTACTGACTGCATCTCAGTAAAGAAGTAAAAATATTAAACATGTGGAAATATAATAATGTTATATTGGGAATGCTCTGAAGTTCAGGCTCACTCCTGATGTTTGAGTAGAATACTGATATTATTTATAGATGGCACCAAAGTGGTACGGGGACCTCCATAATTCTCTCCTCTTTGTGAGGTACATTTTATAAACATTGGGTGGCACGGTGATGCAGCAGTAGAGTTCCTCCCTTGCAGCGCCAGAGACCTGGGTTCGATTATGACCACAGGTGCTGTCCGTACAGAGTTTGTACGTTCTCCCCGTGATCTGTGTGGGTTTTCTCCGGCTGCTCTGGTTTCCTCCCACACTCCAAAGACATATAGGATTGTAGGTTAATTAAAATTGCAAATTGTCCCTACTGTGTGCAAGATAGTGTTCATGTGCGGGGATTGCTGGTCGGCACGGACTCAGTGGGCCGAAAGGCCATTTCCGCACTGTATCTCTCAGCTAAATTAAACTAAATTGATCTCTGTGTCCAAGTCAATGCATGTTAAGTCGACCAGTTAACGTGTCCGCCAAGTGTGCCTCCATGTTTCAGTCAGAGAGTTATACAGCATGGAAACAGCCCCTTTGGCCCCACCTGTCCATGCTAACTATGGTTCAATGGTTCTTTTATTATCATGTATACCAAGGGTGGGGTGGGAGATTGCAACCTTCACGTGGTCCGCCCTGTTTCGACGAATGCAATCAACCCGGCGTGCACAATCAAATAAGATCAAATAGAACAAGTTGTCCTACAACTTTAGGCTGTGCACGCCATACGCAAGAAGAAGAAGATGTATACCAAGGTAACGTGAAATACATTTTTTGCATATTGATCAGTAAGATTATTGCCACGCATGAAGCAATCTCCTATTAAGAAAACCTTGCTTGGAAACAGTCCACTGAGTCCATATTCAATAGTCACTGGGTTTTGATGCCATTTTACACAGTGCAGTCCATTGCAGCCATCATCTCAGGTTACCCATCACCTCAACTAAGATTACCCATCTAAATTAGTCCCATTTGTCTGTGTTTTGGCCCATATACCTCTAAACGTTTCCGATCCATGTGCTTGAATATCCCTTTCAGTGTCATGTTCCAGGCGATGCAGAAACATTCAATAAGGACCATATCCCCTGAAATCCATTCACTGCCTGTAGAACTGCTCAGTGACATTGGGATTGCAAAGATTGCGCATGTCTGAAGGTTTTACCCAAGAGCTAATAGAACTGCTGCCTCACAACTCTATCCATGCAGGTCTCACCTACCATCTACATGGAGATTGCATGGTCCCACATTGACAATGTGGGATTACATGGGTGTTCTGGATTCCTCCCAGATCCCGAAGAAACTTGCTGAGTTACTCCAGCACTTTAGGTCCTTTTTTATTACTTTCCTTTCCTGTTTTCTGCACAGTTTTCTTCAGTCAACACCAGAAGAAGGTGGGTCAGAGAGGGACAGGGAGGGCTGTCATCTAGGCGTAACTCCGCCACATTCTTCCAACATTGTCTGAAAAAATACAGCGTGGAGACAGGCGGCATGGTGGCGCAGTGGTAGAGTTGCTGCCTTACAGCGCTTGCAGCACCTGAGACCCGGGTTCGATCCTGACTACAGGTACTGTCTGTAAGGAGTTTGTACGTTCTCCCCGTGGATTTTCTCCGAGATATTTCGGTTTCCTCCCACATGCCAAAGACGTACAGGTTTGTAGATTAATTGGCTTGTGTTTGTATACTTGGTATAAGTGTAAATTGTCCCTAGTGTGTGTAGGCTTGTGTTAATGTGTGGGGATCGCTGGTTGGTGCGGACTCGATGGGCCAAGTGGCCTGTTTCCGCGCTATATCTCTAAACTAAACTAATACTCTTTCCCTGTGTTGAATTTTGGGATGAATTGGGAAGATGGACGGATGTAGTGAACATTATATTTGATTGGCCTTTAGCCAGAGGTCGTCTTCAATGGTTTATTCGTTTTTTAGGTCATCAATCTTGGTCTGGAACAATGAAGTACCCAATCTGGAGGCCATTTCAAACTGTTTATTTTCTTTTAAATGTTGAAACATCTCTGCATCCTGGAAATAATGGCCTTTTCACATCAACAGGAGTATGGATGGCAAAACTGCCAAGACAGATAAGGAAACTGGAAAGCCTCTGGGAGCAATCACCATCTGCCGAACACAGCTTTCCTGACTGCCCTAATCCTATTACGCCTCCTCCTAATTGCAGATCTGATGAAGAACATAAATCACGTCATTATTCATGATTGATTTAATGACACTCTTAAATGACTGTGCTGCATTTAGTTCATCGGAATGTTGGAGATCCAGTCAACTCATGGCTAGCATTAGGTTTAGAGTTTAGAGATACAGTGTGGAAACAGGCCCTTCGACCCACCGTGTCCACGTTGACCACTGATCACCCGCACACTGGTTCCATGTTATCTGGCTTTCACATCCTAGGCACAATTTACAGAAGCCAATTAACCTTCAAACCTGCATGTCTTTATAATGTGGGAGGAAACCGGAGCACCCGGAAAAATTGTCACGGGGAGAGCATACAAACTCCGCAATGACAGCATCGTAGTGAGGATCAATCCAGCGTCTCTGGTGCTGTGAGGCAGCAGGTCGACCACTGCACCACTGTGCAGCCCTTTAGTGGGTGCCTATGACTATCCTCTACCATTTTTACGTTTATGGACAAACAGCAACTCACAAAGGATCAGACCAATGTGCACATATTACAACTATCCATAAATCACTCCCCAGTCATTTCTGCCTGCAATTAGTTCTCATTAATTCAGGATGTCAGTAGGAATGTTTACATTTTACTTGCAGTTGATTTGAGATATCTCACTTTTTATTTTACTTTCAAGTTCTCAACATATAAAATATAATTGAAATGAAAAAGACATGAAAAATAGTACTTTTAAAAAACTAATTTCTTAAATCATTTGAGCAAGTTCTGCGAACATTCAAAATACTCTCCAAAACACAGCTGTGGCCTAAGCATTACTTTCTTTTGCTGCTTTCTGCACAGAGTTTCTTTGTTCAGCGGCAGAAGGTGGTGGGTCAGAGAAGAGGGGGTAGGGGTCCCCTTTATACTTCTCTCCTGCACAGCTATTTCCTGTCAGCAATTTCCTGTCACAGGTCAGTCGTGTGATCGCAAGAGGCCAATCAAGGCAGGCATTAGCAGCAGCAAGAGAATCCCTCTTCTCTACCCTCCAAGGAATCTGACTTCAACGTGTGTTCGCTTCACCGAGGAACCCGTCTCTGGAAAATTCCACAACTCGATCTTGGAAGTGAATTTTACAACGGCCGCCTCGTTATCTTTCTCCTATGTGTAGGAAGGAACTGCAGATGCTGGTTTAAACCGAAGATAGACACAAAATGCTGGAGTAGCTCAGTGGGACAGGCAGCATCACTGGAGAGAAGGAATGGGTGGCGTTTCCTGATGAGACTGAAGAAGAGTCTGAAGGGTCTCGACCCAAAACGTCACCCATTCCTTCTCTCCACAGATGATGCCTGTCCCGCTGAGTTACTCCAGCATTTTGTGTCTATCTTCGGTTTAAACCAGCATCTGCAGTTCCTTCCAACACAAAATCCTATTGCTATTTTAATAGTTTGTAACAAACATTAACAATCGTAAGGGAATGAGTTTGTGCCCACCATTAATGTTTCAAGTGACTTTTCCTGATCATGTCTAATTGTGTTACTTTTCTTTAGTTTTGCTTACAAGACACTATGTCCTGTCTTAAATTCTTGGAGATGCAATAAATGAGAGGGTCGTCCTTTTATACCTGGGTACATGCTCCAGCGTAAAACGGTAGCTGCTTTAATTTTACCTGTCAGCCAGGAGGGTAATTGGCTTCTGTAAATTATCCCATAGTACAGGCAAAAAAAAAAATCAAAGCGTGTTTATGGATATGTCTGAGAGTTAATAAATTGCAGGGGTACCGGGAAATATCGAGGCAGGGGAATGGGGAATGGCTCTAATGGGACTAATGGGACTGTTCTGCAGGGAATTGGCATGAATCCAATGGATTGAATAGCTTTCTTCTGTGTTGTTACAAGATGTAAAAAGTTTGCTGACAAGGCTTCCCCCTTTCCCAGCAAATTCATTCATTCCTAGTCACAGGGAAAACCACGAAGGAAAGTAATATGGACTCAAAATGCTGGAGTAACCCAGCAGGTCAGGTAGCAGCTCTGGAGAAAAGGAATAGGTTTCGAGTCGAGACCTTCTTCACACATTCATATTTCACTTGAGCAGCTTACAACCCCACAGTATGAATATTGATTTCTCTAATTTCAAGTAACCCTTGCATTCCCTTTCTTTCCATACCTCTCCTACCCTAGTTGTCCTGCTAGTTTCAGTTCAAATCCCTTCGTTATCAACCCCTCCGCAGCCAACAATGAACCATTGTGGGCTCATGAGTCATCGGTTCCAGCTCTGATTTGTTCTGTACCTTTTAATATCTCTAGTTTCCCTAACCCCTGACTCCCAGTGTGAAGAAGGGTCTCGACCCGAAACGTCACCTATTCCTTTTCTCCAGAGATGCTGCCTGGCCCGCTGAGTTACTCCAGCATTTTGTGTCTATCTTCGGTGTAAACCAGCAGCTGCAGTTCCTTCCCACACAAGCACAGTAATATGATGTATTTTCTTAAAATTGTCTCAATTAAGAACTTTAAAGATTCAGCCAATAAATGCATAATTCAAATTCCAATAATTAAACAGTGCACGCATCTTATTTTTTGTTTCCAACGGATGCTGGAGGTCAAATTACAACCTTTGCAAAGCAACTGCTTAGTGGATGCATGGTGACATTGATCTCCAAAGTTCACGTATGTGGTTTAGTGAGAGTGACTTAGCTGATGATATAATAGGCATCTGCAGTTCCTTCCTACATGATACATATAATGCCTAAAGCTATTTTTGCTTATTATGTATGTTGCAGAGTTTCTGTTCATCTAAGATAGACACAAAGTATTGGAGTAACTCAACCGGTCAGGCAGCAACTCTGGAGAAAAGGAATAGGTGACGGCTCGGGTTGGAACCCATCTTCAGACTCTAATTCATCTTAATGAGGAGTAGCACAATGTCTGACAATTGTAGTCAGATGTACAATATTTAAGATAATTGTTTGACCAAAATAATGGTATGCAATGTACCATGGTCCAGAAGGAAGATTTTTGACTCTCAGTGGCTCATTTGTGGTCTGCACTTAGTTTTCCAATGGCCCATTGTATCCACAACATGGATTTATGGTTTGCACATAAATTCTTTGTAATGATGTATGGGAAGAGTGAGTGAATACTGATTCCGTAGTTAGCTACTGAAAACTGCAGATGCACCAGAGAAAGCATTCTATCGGGTTGCATCACAACTTGGTTTTGTATAAATCTGTCCGCAAGACTGCAAGAAATTGTATAGAGTTGTGGAGGTAGCCAAGTCCATTGCACAGACCAGACTCCTCACCATTGACACCATCTAAACGTCACGCTGCCCCGGGTAAACAGCCAACATAAGCAAGGACAACACGATATGATAGAACTTTATTTATCCCAGGAGGGAAATTGGTCTGCCATCAGTCATAAAACACAACAAGATAAATGAAACAAGAAATGTAAGTGATGCGTGGAAAGTCCAGGATTGGGGCTGTGCAGTTTGATAGCCACAGGGAAAAAGGATCTCCTGTGGCATTCTGTGCTGCATCTTGGTGGAACCAGTCAGTTGCTGAAGATGCTCCTCAGGTGTATTATCCAAGATGCTCCGCAGTTTGAGGAGCGTCCTCGCCTCCAAGACCACCTCCAATGAATCCAACTCCACCCCCAGGATGGAGCCAGCCTTCCTGATGAGCTTGTTAATTCTGTTGGCGTCCATTTTCACATTGGCCATTCCCTCGTCTCCCTTCTCCTGTCAGGCGGAAGAAGTAAAATCTTGAAAGAGCGTGCAAACAGACTCAGGAACAGCTTTTCCTCTCTGTTATCAGACTGCCGAACAGTCAGCCCATAAGTTAGGGGATATGTGTAGGATATTTACAATTTTACTAAAGCCAAAGAACCTACAAACCTACACTTCCTTGGAGGAAACTACAGCCCCTGGAGAAAACCCATGAGGTCACAGGGAGAATGTACAAACTCCGTACAGACAGCACCCGTAGTCAGGATCGAACCCGGGTCTCTGGCGCTGTAAGGCAGCAACTCTACCGCTGTGCCACCATGCTGCCCCATAGAATAGAATAGAATAGAATGCCTTTTATTGTCATTCAAACAACTTGGTTTGAACAAAATTTTGTTTCCTATACTTTTTACATTACAAAAAAAAACCAAGACCCACACTTAACACAGTTTACATAAACATCCATCACAGTGAATCTCCAACACCTCCTCACTGTGATGGAAGGGAAAGTCTTTATCGCCTCCCTTTGTTCTTCTCCTGTCCAGCAGTCCAACTGCAGCATCGAGGCGAACTGGGGCTCCGATGTTAGGTGGGCGATGGTAAGTCTTGTGGCAGTTTAAGCCACGCTGGGCGATGTTAGGACCCGCTCCGAGTCTTTTAAACCCCGCGATTCCGGCGGGAGAAGTTGCCGTTGCGGAGCTCGGAAAAGCGGTCTCCCACCAGGGACCTGCGAGCTCCCGATGTTACTGTCCACCGGGCCTGTGGCCGGAGCCTCCGAAGCCCCAAAAGTCAGGTCGCAGCCGTGCGCCACCACAGCTCTTCCCGCTCCGAAGACGGCCAGCTCCGCGATGTCAGGTCCGCAGACTCCACGACTGGAGCCCTCAGGTTGGTCCCCGGCCGGAGGCCGCCGACGGCTCCTCGATGTTAGGCCCAACGACATCGGAGACCCAACAAGGAAAAAGTCGGGTCCCCGCACAGGGAAGAGATTAAACGGTTTCCCCCAAAGTCCCCCACCCCCACCCCCACATATACACAGCTAAAAAAATAATTAAAAACTAGCTCAAGACATACATTTAACAAGACAAAAATTTAAAAAAAAGACAGACGACTGTAGTTGAGCCGCTGCCGTTAGGCGCCGTCACACCCAGTGGCATGCCTTTGTGTTCTGCCTGCTTCAGCAGATGATCAGCATTTTGAGATTTTTTTTTTAATTTTAACGATGACATGAAAAAGATAAATATGATCAATCTCATTTAGGTTTTAGGTTTATTTTTATTGTCAGGTGCACCAAGGGTTTGGGTTGCATGCTGTACATAAATAAAGTCAGGTCCGGCTCAAATACAATAGGTAGAGCAGTGTAGAAGATACAGAGTGCAGAATACAGTTCTCAGCTTTGGAGCGCATCAGATACATGGACAAAGACCAATGTCCAAAATAAGGTAGAGGTGAACCTTAGCTTATGGAAGGACCGTTCAAAAGCCTGATAAGCAGGGCTTTTCTACGAGATCTCTGGTTTCCTCCCACGCTGCAAAGACATCTGCGTTTATTAGTTAATTGGCTTGGTATAAATGTAAAATGTAAAATTGTCCCTAGTGTGAGTAGGGTAGTGTTAATGTGCGGGGATCGCTGGTCTGTGCAGATTCTGTGGGCCGAAGGGCCTGTTTCTGTGCTGTATCTCTAAACTAAACCAAACTAAACTAAACTAAACAGACGGGAATATACTTAGTCTAAACCTCAGGATACTTCAATCCAAACGTAAAACTTTTAATAATTATGGTGTGTATGAATGGTTTCCGAATACTGAGAAATAGCTTCTTCATGCCCCCTTGCTTACAGAAATAACGCAATTCAAGCCTCTCACAGTCCTTGTAATTTTAAAAGCAAAGTAAAAATAAAAAGTTTAAAAGTTTACATATTGCGGGATCGAGAGTCAATGATCATAATTTTTCCAGCCTATTTTCTATTGAGCAGCATGAGAATCATCGCTCAGCTGCCCATCTGCTTCCGTTTGTTGTTGCTCTCATTTAGGGAGTGAGGGGGTGGGAGGGGAATGCAAACAGATGAAATGTGCAAGTTCAGACCAAGCTTCCTTGGCAAGCACTTCACTCGTGTGTGTGTGTGTGTGTGTGTGTGAGTGAGTGAGTGAGTGAGTGTGTGTGTGTGTGTGTGTGTGTGTGTGTGTGTGTGTGTGTGTGTGTGTGTGTGTGTGTGTGTGTGTGTGTGTGTGTGTGTGTGTGTGTGTGTGTGTGTTTCTGTGTGTGTTTCTGTGTGTGTTGTGTGTCTGTGTGTGTGTGAGTGTGTGTATGTGTGAGTGAGTGTGTCAGTGTGAAGGGGGAGGTATGAGTGTGAAGGGATGTGTGTGAGTGTGAAGGCAGTGTGAGTGTGAAGGGATGTGTGTGAGTGTGAAAGGATGCGTGTAAGTGTGAAGGGGTGCGTGTGAATGGGTGTGTGTGTGAGTGCATATGTGTGTATGTGCGTGTGAAGGTGTGAAGGAGTGCCTGTGAGTATGTGCGAAGGTACGTGTATGAGTGTGTGTGAAGGTGCGTGTATGAGAGTGATGGTGTGTATGTGTGTGAGAGTGAGGTGTACGTGTGATACACAGTGATGGTGTGTGTCAGAATGAGGTGTATATGTGATACAGAGTGATGTGTGTGCATCTGTATGCGTGTCGGGAGAAATTAGAGGTTGTCATAAAAAAATAAGCATTGAGATCTAAAATCCAAACCCCACTCCTGCTTCCTCACCCCCACCCTCAAACCTTGATCGGACAGATTCATCATACACATGTGTTTGTTTTATGACATTATTCGTTATTCATTCTTAAATCCGTATCAATGCAAATAAAACATTAAAATTACCTAATTCCAATCACTCATTATGATCTCAGACAATATAGCTGATAAGAAAATAACAATGTCAATCATAGTGTGGATGTTGGTCAAAGTGAGACGCAGTATTTAACACAGAAGTAAGATGCACAAGAACACAAGGAATACCACCCAGCTTCTCCAGCCTGCCCTGCCAATTTAGACTGATCTATCCCATACTTAACTCCCTCTGTGAGCCAGCTATATATCGCCCTTTACTCCCTGCTGTGTAAGAGTTGAGAATACGATCAGATGTAACACATGGGATCTCGGAGATAGAATCAGAGAACCAGAGAGTGAGGCAGCAAAGAAAACAAGGGTGGATCAAGTAAAAGGACAGACTCTGGCGTGAGCTGGGGCTGCCATCGGGGATGTCATCTGTCAACAACTTTTTACACTGCTCTTGCGGTCCGCCTGAGTAAACACGTGAAGAGTGAAATCATGTGGCCCCCAGAAACCCGCGTTCAGAATGGAGGTTGCTAACAGGCGGATGTGCTCCCAGTTCAGCACTCCGGCAGTCACTTGCATTCCCTTCCATCTTCTGCCTGAGGTTATCACTAATGCACAGCAGCTGTAACTATGGGGAAGCTCAGCAAGGAGGATTTAATGTTTCTGCTGAGAGTAACCCATTACAATTCCAAAATCTCTATGTCTTTAGCCTTTAGAGATAGAGCGTAGAAACAGGCCTTCTTCCCGCTGAGTCCATGCTGACCTGCAATCACCCCATGCACAAACACAGCCGAAAATGATGCCTAGTTAAACTAATCTCTCCTGCCTGCACGTGATGTGTATCCCTCCAGGCCCTGTATATTTGTAGACTTTGGAGATACAGCGTGGAAAGAGGCCCTTTGGCCCACCCAGTCTGCACTGACCAGCGATCACCCCATACACTAACACTATCCTACACATGAGAGAAAATTTACAATTTTACCAAAGCCAATTAACCTACAAACCTGTATGTCTTTGGAGTGTGGGAGGAAACAGGAGCACCCGGAGAAAACCCACACAATCGCAGGGAGAATGTACAAGCTCCGTGCAGACAGCACCCGTAGTCAGGATCAAACCCAGTCTCTGCCACTGTAAGGCAGCAATTCTACTAGTGCAACCTGTGCCTGACTACAATTATTTTCAATACCACCACCATATCTGCCTCAAAGCTTCAGGAGAGATAGGGCTTGCAAACAGGTTCATTTTACTCACATTTTGAAAGGAAGTATTTGTTTTAAATTTGACGTTACATGTGGATAATGGAATGAAGTGGTAGGTGTTGCTTTAAAGCTGGTGGAATCTCCTTCTGAAACAATGACCTATGGTCAGCTATTGCCACATTGTTTGTATCATGCCTCAGCTATTGTCTCCTCCTAGTCTGAGTTATGTTACAGTTTACTTATGTTATGATAGTGGCACAGCGGTACAGTTGCTGCCTTACAGCGCCAGAAACCCGGGTTCGATCCTGACTATGGGTGTTCTCTGTATGGAGTTTGTACGTTCTCCCCATGACCGCGTGATCCAGTTTCCTCCCACACTCCAAAAATGTACAGCTTTGTAAGTTGATTGGCTTTGGTTAAAACAAAAACTGTACATTGGGCCTATTGTGTAGGATAGTGCCAGTGTACAGGTGATCGCTGGTCAGTGTGGACTCAGTGGACCAAACGGCTTGTTTCTGTGCTGTATCTCCAATCTAAACTAAACTAAACTAAAGTACGAGAAACCTTTTTTAATGTGAAGAACCAAATCATTATTCCCACATCAAAGCAATGCTACCCAAATAGTAAAACAAGCAATCAATTTGGTTTTTAATATCAAGTTTAGAAACGTTACCAATACTTAAACATAGATGTCAATTGACCCTACTGTGCCAATGTATGAATCCCACAGTAGCAACAACTAACATGAGATTGCAGACTTCAAACAACCAAGCCTGTTTAACAGCAAGTTCTACTCTATTTTTCAACACAAATAGAAAAGTATTTCATTGCAAAAGCTAAACACTGTTGCAAATGATGGTACTAATCAACACATCAGATGCCATCAGGTAGTTGTGAAGTAAATTTATGTTTGATGACCTCTTCCCATAAAAAATGCATGGTCTAAAATGTTAACTTAATTTCATGCTCTATAGATGCACTCTCTATGATGAGTCTCTTTAAACAATGCTACGGTGGAGAATGATTCAAAAAGTTCTGTTTAGACTTTAGACATTAGACTTTAGGGGAAAGATTTAATAGGAATCTGAGGGGTAACTTTTTCACACAAACGGTAGAGGGTGTATGGAACAAGCTGCCAGAGGAGGAAGTTGAGGCAGGTACTATCGTAATGTTTAAGAAGCATTTGGACAGGTACATGGATAGGACTGGTTTGGAGGGATATGGGCCAAACACAGGCAATTGGAACTATCATAGATGGGGCATGTCGGTCGGCCTGGGCAAGTTGGGCCGAAGGGCCTGTTTCCACGCTGTATGTCCCTATGACTCTTTGACTCCATGACTCCTTATGTACCCCAATTAACATAACCTATGCTCAAAACTACAGAAAAGTTATTCAGCAGAAACAAGATATTTTTTCCATTATGGGAAATAATTATTTGTGTGTTATTTGTGGCATTGTGGTCTCAAAATCTGATTGAAGGAGTATTAGCCAATCATCTCTGCACAGACTGGGGACGATGTTGGCCCTGCTAATGTTAAAGCTTGGGTAAAAACTATGGCATATATTATTCCCTTATTACAAATGTCATTTGTAACGTAACAGTGAGGTTTTGTAATGTAGCCTTTGGCTCCGAGATGACCTACTGTAGACCACGGAGACCACGGAGATAGTCCAACAAAGACCTTGTAAAGGGATCTTCATCCGTGGACTTTCCATATGTTTTGTCAAATGTGGTAAAATTGGTTTTCTCATAGTAAGAACTATAAGAATTTAGACTTTCTATCCCTTCAGTAACCCTGTTTAAATATTGTTGGGTCTTGACAGAAATAATGTACTAGAAAATATAAAATAACCTAACAAACATTTAACCTCACTGAGGGCTTAAGATATTTGCTCATTTATCTGTACCTGGATGATGCTATTAAACACAAAAAGTATCTTTTTGAAACCGTGAAGTTTAATTTGCTTCATTGCTGGTGTTTAAAAAACGTGTATTAACCTTGCAAAGACTATCTAAATTTGTTGTAAAGAGCAGTGTCCAATGCTTGAGGTGGTTTCTACAACTAGTAAACTCTTGCGGATGTTTGGCAAGACTCACCGTTTGCATCTATAAATGAAAATGTTCGTGAGTTTAAAGGAAGGCAGGAATTTCCTGCTATGTTAGCACACTAACCTTTTCACTAACATTTGCAAACAGAAGGAAATCTGTCCCAATCGCAAAATAAGTCAATGCGCTTTTGTCAATGTGCATTTCCTTAGTGGTGACCACAAGAATGCAGAATGTAAGAATTCTGGTCATACCGCAACCTCAATGATGTCTCAAGACTCACACAGACTTAGTTTTATCTATTTTTAATTCAAAGGCAAAGACTTTGCTGTCAGGGTTAGCGTTTATTGTTTACTTTGTTCGACTTTGATAAGATGGCGCTCAACCACTTTCATGAAGCACTGTAGTCTTCTTTAGATTTAGGATTATTATTGTCAGAAGATGCCCCATCCAAGCTAGTTCCATTTGCCTGCATTTGCCGCGTGAAGATTTAGGATTTTGGTACTGATATTGGTTAATTATTGTCACGTTTACTGAGATACAGTGAAAAATTATTGTTTGCGTGCTATTCATTCAAATCAGATAATACCATACATAAATATCAAACCAAACTAAAGTACAATAAATAGAGCAAAGGTACAGAGTGAAGTTGACAGCATTCAACCGCACCAGTAACAGGGTCAAATTCCAATGTCCACAGAGGTTAATCGAACCGTATCCTATCACATGGACATTTTTGGCATTGCACTAAATTCCATCCAATTCTCCTAACTTTTTATACATCAAGATACTTCCCTGATTCATGGATTTGAAGAAAGAGTTCATGAATGAAAGGACAGAGGTATCCTTCCCTGTTAGGATGGTGTGCAAGTTGCAGGGAAGCTTTAAATCCCAGGTTTGGGAATAGTTGTCAAGAGAGTGTGATTGGAATATATCAGAAAATTCAGATTTCAATTCCCAAGTCAAAAAGTTATTTTTTAAATTAGTCCTTTCAGTTCTTTTTTTAATAGTTCAACCGAGAATCTTCACTAAATTAGGAATCGGCAAATATTTGTTACGTTTTATATATCAAGCATTTCTTTGAAGAATTGTATAAATTGTATTTTTCAATGTATGAGGACCAATTTTTATTATTATTATAGTTTGACTTTGTACTAGATATCCTACAATATTTTTTCACTTAACTATTCTCAGATTTGAAATGAAGATTAATAGCAATGTTTGAAATGGGAAGGCTTGTGTTTAATGAGAAACATTGCATACCTTGGTCCAATCACACCATGTGAATATGTATATTATATGTGATGTATATCTACATTTATTTTGAAAACACTAGAGCACAAAGTGCAAGAGGAACTCAAAAACTAAAGAACTCAATCAAAATGCATGCCTAGTAAGATAGGTCCAAAATGCTGGAATAACTCAGCAGGTCCAGCAACATCGATGGAGAGGATGGACAGATGATGTTGGAAAGGTTGGAACCTTTCTTCAGGGCTGTATGGTTCATCCGTTAGAAATATTATAGAATTTTGAGCTCAGTTTTCAAAGGTTTCAAAGGTCTTTTATTGTCCCATGTACCAATACAGTGATATGACAATTACCATAAAACCATACAAAATAAACACAACAAGCCACACAATTACATACAAGTTAACATAGACAGCGGAATCCCCACATTCCTCACTGTGATGGAAGGCAAAAAAGTCCAATCTTCTAACTCTTTATTCCCCCTTGATTGGTGCAGGTGAACCATTCGGCGGGGTGATCGAAGCTCCTGCAGCCAGAGGTCGAAGGCCCCGCACCGGGGCGGTCAAAACTCCCGCGGCTTGGAGTTCCCGAAATCGGTCTCTGACCAGAGACCGCAGGCTCCGTGATGTTAGAGCTCCGAGGTCGACCCCTAGCAAAAGTATCGCGAGCTCCGCAATGGTAAGCCCGCAGGCAACCGTGGTGGAGCTCTCAAAAGTCGGTCTCCAGCAAAGGCCGCCAACTGCGACATTACGGAAAAAAATTGCCTCTCCGTCGAGGTAAGAGATTAGAAATGTTTCCCCCAACCACGTAAAACAAGCTAAAGAACACTAAAAACATACATTTAACACAGACATTTCAAACACAAAGAAGGAAAGGACAGACAGACTGTTGACGAGGCAGCCATTGCTGGCACACCGGTGTTGACCCTGATGTTTCCAGCATTTTCTTGATCAGAAGAAAATTTCGACGGTTTTAGTTGTTATTACTTGCTGTTTCGAATAAGCATAAATTGAATAATCAAAAGGAACTGCAGTTGCTGATTTATGGACACAAAATGCTGGAGTAACTCAGTGGGTCAAACAGCATATCTGGAGAAAATGGATAGGTGACATTTTAGTTAGGGGACCGAAGTCTGAAGAAGGTGGGTCTGCAACATCACCTATCCATTATTCTCTAGATATGCTGAAGACAGACACAAAAAGCTAGAGCAACTCATCGGGACCGGTAGCATCTCTGGAGAGACACGTTACCCATTCCTTCTCTCCAGAGATGCTGCTTGTCCCGCTGAGTTACTCCAGCTTCTTGTGTCTATCTTTGGTTTAAACCAGCATCTGCAGTTCCTTCCTACACATTCTCCATGTATGCTGCTTGACCCACTGAGTTACTCCAGCATTTTGTATCTATCCTAGGCAGAAATTTCGATTGAGTTATTTAGTTGTTATTAATGGACATGCTGTTTCAAACAAGCAATGAATGCGTTTTTTTCAATTTATGAAGATTATCAACAAATTAATAATAGCGCACAGAATTATTGTATCTAGAATCATCTTTCATGGGCGTTGTGGTCGAACCACAACTGACTATTTATTCATAGAAACAACTTGCAAAATGTTTATTTTAGCAGCTGTGTTTAATGGGAATAGGAAAATAAAGAGCGAAAAAAAGTTGGTCATCAGGTCAAGATGTACTCCACCCCTTCCCCTCGTTATTGTTCTAGGAGATACTAGGAATAAGATCTTACGCCTATAGTTATGAAACAGTACACATTTTAAATGCTAACAGGTTATCTTTCTTCTGAGGGAATAAGTAATATGCAATCTGGTAGTTTGTTTCTTCAGGGCCTATCCCACTTGGACGACCTAATCCGCATGTCCAGAAGAGTGCCTTCGACCTTCAAGCTCGAGGACATTCGCCTAGAAACCGGCCACATTGAAACCGCGAGCTGCATCTACCGACCGCACACACACAAACACATTGCAAAGGTGGGGGCCAGGGACAGCGGAGGAGCGCTGTCTGCGCGATGAAGAGGAAGGTAAACGGCTGCCACAGAGTACCGTAAGTCTTTTAGAGAGTACGGGGGGGGGGGGGGGGGGGGGTGGAGAGAATGGAGAGAGAAGGGAGAGAGAAGGGAAAGAGAAGGGAGAGAGAAGGGAGAGAGAAGGGAGAGAGAAGGGGAGAGAAGGGGAGAGAAGGGGGAGAGAAGGGGGGGAAGAAAGGAGAGAGAAGGGGAGAGAAGGGGGAGAGTAGGGGAGGCGAAGGGGACAGAAGGGGGGGAGAAGGCGTGGAGACGCTTTTAAGAAGTTTAATAAAGTTTAGTGGGCATTTTACCTACCGGTAGGTCTTGCTACATCGTGAAACTCCAATGAGCCAATCAAAATGGCCGGTCAGCGAAGAAGATGGCCTACAGCTGCCTTCGAGTGCCTGTAAGTAAATAGCGACCCCACTCCACTGCACTATGAGTGAAAAAGACCCGTGCCGACCAAATTTTACTCGTGGAAATATTTTCAATATCCTGAAAATTTTCCGCGACCTAGCTGAGGCCGCGAGTAGACGGGAACCTCCCTCAAGCATGAAGGAGTTCCAGCCACCTTGTACGACCTCCTAGGACCTTGTGTCAACCATGCTGTGAGTTTGAGTCCAGGGCAAACTCTTCTAAACTCGCAGCTTAGGTCGTCCAAGTGGGACAGGCCCTTTAGCTGGTGAAGGTGTCCTGACCATTATAATGGAAAGTATTTAATTTCTGTTCTGACTATAGGTGGTAAAGATAAATCAAGAGTGCAAGCACCAAAACACATCATAGATTGTCATAGTCATACAGCACGAAAGCAGGCCCTTCACCCAAACTTGTCCAACGTCACCAATTCTTTTCCTCCAAAAATTCTGCCTGACCCGCCATGTTATTCCAGCATTTTATGTTTATCTTCGGTTTCAGGGAGTGTAGGGTCATCAGAAGACAAAGTGCTGGAGGAACTCAGCTGGTCAGGCAGCATCTATGAACAATGAGCAGATGATGATCCAGGTCAAGGCATAAAGGTCAGCCTGAGCTATTCACCCTCTTGAGCCCGAGACCATGTAGGGCTTGCCTTATTCCTCTGTACTCAAAAAAATATATAATAAAGCCAAACGTATAATGGCAGCCAAAATTTAACACTAGAATGAAGCATGAGTCTCCGAATGTTCCAAAGACTAAAACATCCATAAGCTAATCACTGCAATTTAGAAGTCATTTTAGCATGAAGTTTCTGAAAGATTTTCTAACATATTAACATCCACCGATATATCACTTGTTAATACTATTCGAAGACCATGGTACAAAACTTTGGTTATTAACACAGTTGAGTGGAAATAAAGCAATGGATGATTATATGTTTTTGAGTTTCGTTTAGTTCACAGATACAGCAGGGAAACAAGCCCTTCAGCCTCCCGAGTTCATGCTGACCAGCGATCCCAACACATTATAAATCTGATAAGCTTCAAATTCCACACACAGTATAAATCTGATAGGCTGCAAATTTCCTTCGAACTTCTGAGAAACAATTTTCTCAATTACCAGGAAAAAGTAGTCTGCGAGAACACAATACTTTTTCAATCTTATTTCCAAAATATCTATGTTTCTATGGCTAGTGGAGTCAAGGGGTATGGGGAGAAGGCAGGCACAGGTTATTGATAGGGGACAATTAGCCATGATCACAATGAATGGTGGTGCTGGCTCGAAGGGCCGAATGGCCTCCTCCTGCACCTATTTTCTATGTTTCTAAAAACGCTCATAATTCCAAGGTCCTATTTAGTTCCATTACCTCTGTCATATGTCCTACCCCCAGTACCAGCTTAACTGGGTCCCCTGCTAAGTTCGAAGAATTTACTACATTTTTCACCGGTGAAGTTGAGAACATTAGAACAAATATTTCCCCTCCGATCCATGACCTAGCTGTCTCATTGGTCTATTCTTTTAAATTAGGCTGTTTCCAACCCGTTACTCTACCTTCCCTTGTAAAGTTGGTCTCCACTATGAAGCCTGCAACTGCCCCCTTGACATTGTCCCCACTGCCCTTCTGAAGGATGTCATTGCAATAGCCGGTCCCAGCATCCTCTCCATCATCAACAGTTCTCTTGGCCACTGGCCACTGTTCCAACCTGTTTCAAGCACGCGGTGGTCCAGCCCCTCCTGAAAAAACCTAACCTAGACCCTACCTTGCCTAGCAACTACAAACCTATCTCCAAACTGCCTTTCCTTTCAAAAGTCCTTGAAAAGGTAATTGTAAATCAACTAATGCCTTTCCTACACCAAAATACTATCCTGGAAAGTTTCCAATCAGGTTTCAGGGCCCACCACAGCACAGAGTCTGCCTTGTTGAAGGTACATAACGACCTGCTTCTCGCCATCGACTCCGGCGACTGTGCAATCCTGCTCCTTTTGACCTCAGCGTAGCGTTTGATACAGTGGACCACACCATCCTAATTGACCGTCTTCGGTACGGGGTTGGTATTGATGGCACTGCTGGTTCATTTCCTACGTCAAAGATAGGAGTTTCTTTACAAACATAGGCAACTCTAGCCTTAGCTGCGGGGTTCCACAAGGCTCCATCCTCTGCCCCATTCTCTTCTCTCTGTATATGCTCCCCCTAGGCCAAGTCATTCAAAGGCACAGCATTTCCTTCCACTGTTATGCAGATGATACACAGCTCTATCTCCCCCTGAAACCCAACAACCGATCAAATCTACTCAGGCCTCCAGTACTGCCTCGAGGATATAAAGCAGAACTTCCTCCAACTAAATGAGAGCAAGTCTGAGGTCATCCTATTCGGCCCCTCGGACTCCATCAAAACGATAGAAGGCAGCCTTGGAAGCCTAACCTCCTTATTCAAAGGGCACGTCAAAAACCTTGGCGTGATATTTGACTCCACATTGAAGTTTGACAAACAAGTCAATGCTGTGGTAAAAGCTAGCTTCTTCCAGCTACACACGATAGCTAAAATCAAACCATTCCTCCAATTCGACGACCTTGAAAAGATCATCCACGCATTTATCTCCTCCTGCCTAGATTACTGCAACTCCCTGTACACCGGCATCAGCCAATCATCCCTGTCCTGCCTGACAGCGAGACTTCTGACGGGTACCCGTAAAAGGGACCACATCACCTCGATTCTGGCCTCTCTCCACTGGCTCCCAGTATGGTACAGAATAGTAAGATTAAATGAGAACTTACCAGTTTGAAGTTTGATCTTTATTTTATGAGGATTTACGATGAGGGATTACGTGGTCGTATGCGCGTCATACTTCAAAGCAGCAGCGTGAAAACACAGTAACTATAGTCAAAGTGATATGGTAAGACTCAGAAGACTAGAACTACCAGATGATCTTTGCGATTATGAGGGTCGGGAGCAGAGGGCACGTAATCCCTCATCGTAACTCCTCATAAAATAAAGATCAAACTTCAAACTGGTAAGTTCTCGTTTAATCTTACTATTTAACTTCAGAGTCACGTGAGTGACTACGTGAAGATTTCAAAGCTCTGTGATTTCATACCGTAGATCCATTCCATACGACACACTGCTTCAGTTGAAACAGTAGTGAATAAATAATGTATTGAACATTGCTCAAATTATTCAATAAACATTTTTTAATAATAAACAAAAACAGTGATAACCCCTCTATCCCAGGGGGAAATTACAAATGAAATTTAGAAAGAAATCAAACGGAACCCAAAACAGCATGCCCAAAACCTTGCACTGCCAGGTTGTCATAAAATTTGGAGAAGGTCGCCTCCCTAGACCATCTTGCGGCCCCGAGGATTTGATCTAGAGGCACGTCTGTGCCTTCGCTGCGGATGTTGATGCCCCCCTGGTGGAGTGAGATTTAAACGCATGAGTGTCTACTCCAGCACAATCCAAAACCTATTTCAACCATCTAGAAATAGTTTGTACTGACACCTTTTTATGAGTTTTTTTGTGGCTGATGAGCATTGCTGTCTCAGAGCCTCTGAGACTCTTAGTTACCTTGATATATTGACTCAGGTGCGTAACTACACATAGCCTTTGGTCAACGGGGTATGCTTTAAAGCTTACTTTGGGTCCGGCCATACCTGGCCTGCTTTGTTTGATTAAATCATATACATAAAACGTCATGTTATCTACAGAAGAATACATGCTATCCAGCCGTAGCTTTTGCAATGTTTGAACCCGTTGCGCTGATACTAGCGGCATGAGCATAACCACTTTAAGTGTTAACTGTTAGTGTTAGAGATGTGATTGGAGCCCATTGCCAAAGCAGTGTGAGAACTATACTCACATCCCAGATTTCTGTATATCTAGGCTTTGGAGGGTTTTTGTTAAAGATACCTTTCATGAATCGGGACACTAGTGGATGAGACCCTATAGATTGTTGTTCTGAAAACTGCCCTAAATAGGAGGACAAAGCACTCCGAGCACTATTAATGGCACTATAGCTCAAGTGTTCATCAAAATGCAATGTAGCAAGGAACTCCAATACATCCGGTATGCTTGCAGTATGATAAGATATATCTGACTGCAAGCAAAACATCTCCCATTTCTTAATATGAGACAAATATTGTTTTTTAGTGCTATCTCTCCAAGGCGCAGTAATCACATCCATGGTCCTACTCGACAGTCCAAGCCCTTGGAACGGTCTGGTCAGAACCTGCAGATTAACAGATTAATACAATCATGTAACGGATGACTTTCTCCTGTTACCGGATGAACCAACAAATTACTGCACTTGGGGACTGTCATGAATGGCTGAGTCATCATTCTCAGAACCAATGGCTATGTAGGCCAGTCAGGAAACACCAAAATGCCTGAGGCAGAGTCCTGCTCTATTTTAGTGAGACATTGCCTGATGAGGCAGAATGGGGGAAAAGCATAAAAGAACGTACGTCCCCAATGTA
This sequence comes from Okamejei kenojei, assembly GCA_035221665.1. Classification (NCBI taxonomy): domain Eukaryota; kingdom Metazoa; phylum Chordata; class Chondrichthyes; order Rajiformes; family Rajidae; genus Okamejei; species Okamejei kenojei. Next base: position 20,532,603 of record CM069153.1, read on the forward strand.
GTGAGAATGCATCCACCGCTACTGCTCCTAGATCTGGTTCCCACGAAACATAATTAGGCAACTGGTGGTTTAGCCTGGATGCAAACAGATCAATGTCTGGCAAACCATAGCGGTTGACAATCATTTTAAAAACATCAGGATTTAGCATCCACTCTATGTTGTCATTAAGTTTCCATGACCTGGTGTCCGCCACCACATTATCTCTACCTGGCAGGTAGATAGCTGAGACCCAGATATCTCTGGAAATGCACCAGTCCCAAATGAGGTTAGCCAGATTATCACATGATACTGACCTAATTCCTCCCATGTGGTTAATATAAGCAACAGCCGTGGTATTATCAATCTGGAGCTGAACATGTAAACCATTCATTGCTGAACAACATGCTTTTACTCCATAGGATGCACCCAGCAATTCTAAGTAATTTATACCATGCCTTTGCAGGATTAATTCCTCTTGCACACTCCATCTACCACCACAGCTAGACTCGCTGTCCGTGGCTCCCCATCCCAAAGCACTGACATCTGTTTGTAAAACCACTGAAGGTTGTGGAGTCAAAATGTTTTTGGTACTTCATGCAATATTGATTATCCACCATTGCAATTCGACCATGGCTTTGGCTGGCAACTGCATTGGTCTGTCGAAATGACCTGCATGTTCTTTAAGTGCTTGTTCTCTAGCTCATTGCAAACTTTGATAGTGCAGAGGTCCAAACTGCACTGCAGGGAAACCTGCCACTAATTTACCAATAACACTGGCTACTTGCCGGATGGAGCGTTGTTGCTCTTCCACGAGACTGCTACAGACCTCCATGATTTCAACAGCCTTGGCCATAGGGAAATTCACTGACATATCAACTGAATCAATGACAAACCCCAAATAGTTAAGTTTTTGGGATGGTACTAGTTTGGATTTTGTTGGATGGATGAGAAAACCTAACCTATGAAATAGGTGTTTGGTTGATGAAGCTGACTCCTCAGCTGCTTCCTGAGTGTTGCTTACAATTAAAATATAATCTAAATAAGCCATCACAATGTGATTCTGGGCACGTAGCGCCAGAACTGGTTTCAACAATTTAGTAAACAACCTGGGAGCTGAGGTTAACCCATTGGGCAACGCATTAAATTGCCACAGCTATCCCATCCAACTAAATTTCAAGTATCTACGGTACTGATGATGAATTGGTACTGAATAATATGCATCTTTCAGATCAATGGTTGCCATATAAGAACCTTTTGATAACAGCTGTTTAGCAGTACTGAAAGTATCCATTTTAAAATGCCTATACTGGACATAGGAATTTAACTGGGTTAGGTCCAGAATGACTCGACACCCACCATCTTTTTTCTGCCTGGGGAATACATTGGACACAAATTGTTGAGGAAGATATCCTGTCTTTTCAATTATCCCCTTTTGGAATAAAACCCCAATTTCATCACTCACCTGTAGAGTTCCTGGTCTAGAAATAAACAATACCCGGCTAGGCATATTTTGTGCAGGTGGATGTATTCCTGACATAAATTCAATTCGAGACCCTGAGACAGTGTCCAGTATAAACAGCTCAGATGTTATGCAGCACCATTCATCATAAAACAATTGCAACCAACCCCCAACCGGAGGTTGTTCCCCAGAGGATTTCTCCTGGACTGAATCAGTTAGCCGTACCTCCATAGCCGACCTTGAATTTCTCACTCTTCTGGTCATGTTGGGGTTGTAGTTGGGGTACGCAGGTGCATATGGACGTCATAGAACTGGCAACCCTCTACTTGGGCCTGCTCCAGCATCTGAAGCCCGTGTGGTTTAAAAAGACCTGCGAGGTGGTATCCTGGCCGAGGGTATGTAGGTTTTCATGGGGCCAATGGTTTTGGCCTCTTCCTCTAGGTCTTTGACCTGTTTCATCAGGTCTTCGCCGAATAAGAAATTTGGCGCCTGGATGTTAGAGGACTTACAGAGAGCTGCGAAGCGTGGATTTAATGTCAGTTTGATGGCAATCTTCTGGATACAATTTATCTCAAAATGAGCATTGCAGAGCAGGGCCAACATATCCTGCTGTGTTCCTGACATTGGCGTTCCTTGGACCATTTGCCCAAATGCCGTGATCCCTGCCCCCACCAATTTGAGGACTCTCTGGAAACGGAGCTCCTGCCCCCTCATCAATGCGCTCATTTGTGCCCAGATAGCCAAGTTCACGGTGGGCACCTTGAGCGACACACAGTTAACTGGTGTCTGGTAACAAGTTATTGTCTGTTCCATGATAGAATCCTGGAGCTGGTGAGAGGCCATATAGTTTATATTACAAGCCAGATTTTCCTCCATGGCTTCACCAGTCCCCTCCGGAATTTCAAAATTTCTAGCCAAATCCGGGACACCTGGAGCATGACTCATGTGCCTTGGTGTATGCACAAAAGCAGTGACACCAACTTCAGGGTCAGAATCCTCCTGCCCGGGCTATCCCGAGTCTTGCTCTAGAGAGGTCACGACCAGCCCTAAACAAGGTGCTGGTGAGGGTGATTCCCATTGGTACTTATAGGTGTTCTGGAAGTCCTCCTCGCCATATGAGCCTCTGACTGAGGCTGTTCCAGGAGGTTGTTGGGGAATCCTGTGGGTATGCGACCCCGATTGGAACACTTCATGGTTCATCATTGTTTGAATCATCTGTTCCATTTTATCTAGACGTCCCCAGACCTTCTTGTTGGAAGGATAGGTGTCTTCTTGGTCAGACTCGTCAGAATAAACGGGCCTGACTTCCATTTAGCCTTTCTCCCTGCTGGAGTGGCCACAGCACCATGAGGCACTGGAGTTAATGGAGGCAGTTGAGCTGCCGGCGGTTCTGCAGTCGGCGTTGGAACCGGCGTTACCGCAGCCCGTGTTTCCCTACCCGACCTACGAGTACTAACCGTGGTCCCGCGAGTAAGGCTCTTACTATGAACGGCAGCACTCTTTTTTACAACTCTCTCCATCTTGAAAGTACTCCCGCTGGCTCCTGAACCAGTCTTACGGAGTTTAAATACCCGCAGAAAGTTTAAAATCACTTACCTGCCGGTTTATTACTTACCGCTGGTGGAGCTGCGCTCTCCAGCCCATCGGTGCGCCATGCGTCGGATGTAATGACACGCATGCGCCTGGCGGGGCTTCCCACGTAGTCACTCACGTGACTTCGAAGTAAAATCAATTTCAAGCTCCTCCTATATGTATGCAAAGACCTTAACGGGCTTGCCCCCACCTATATCAAAAATCTGCTAACCCACCATTCTACCTCCAGGTCCCTCAGGTCGGCCGACGGTGCTACTGACTATCCCGTGGTCCAGGTTTAAGCTCAGGGGCGACCGCGCTTTTGCGGTTGCAGCACCTAGACTGTGGAACAGCATCCTCATCAGAACTGCCCCCTCCATCAAGTCCTTTAAGTCTAGACTTAAAACCTATTTCTACTCACAAATGTTTCTTGAGGTCCTCTGAGGGAGCGCTGTATGTATGTATTTATGTATGTATTGTTCGATCTATGTACCATTGTATGTAGCACAATAGTACCTGCACTGATGTAAAGCACTTTGGTCAATGAGAGTTGTTTTTAAATGTGCTATAGAAATAAAATTGACGGCTTGATTAACACTACCTTACATACTCCAGGCACAATTTTACTTATTTTTAATACCAAACCAATTAAACTGCAAACCTTTACTACTTTGGAGTGTGGAAGGAAATTGAAGATCTCGGAGAAAACCCACGCAGGTCACAGGGAGAACGTACAAACTCCATACAGAAAGCACCCGTAGTCAGAATTGAACCTGGGTCTCTGGCGCTGTAAGGCAGAGTCTTAAGACGTTTGTCATTTAAGCTCCATCTTACATTGCCAGCGAGGGTTATTGTGAAACTGGGAATATACCTGTACTCCCTCAGTTAAACAAAGACTGTAATCCTGCAGAAAATAATATTCCATGTAAGTGTTTTTTCTTCAGGGTAGTGGTAACTTTCTTGGCAATAAATACATTATTGCAATGTGTTTCCTGGAAGCACTGCGAAGCTCACAGATAATTAAATAAATTGCCTGTCATCCTATCTGAGATAATTAGGGCTGCTCAGTTTCCACAATCCTGTTCCATTTTGTTGTAAACACATACTGTATGCCCAGTGTTCCACACCTAATTCCTGTTTAAAGGCCAAACATTACAGCAGATATCCCTCATAACTTGTTTTTTCACATTTACTTACTATTCATGGTGAACACCCACTTTATTGATAGATGGGGATTAGGAAGTCATATTTCAAAAGTAATATAAGGATCTGACAACGCACTGCAAAAGCTTTGCCGTTGGGTTTTGGGATTTGTTTCACTGCTTCATGTTCAACTCCAGCTCTAAAGGCCACTATTCATCATTGTTCCTACATAGTTATGAGAATAATTTTCCATGGGACATCATGGAAAACCCATGTAAGTAGCATAGCTTGCACTTGAAAATATATTCAGGTGACGTATTGGAGATTTTACTTCGGAGTCACGTGAGTGACTACGTGAAGAAGGCCGTCAGCCCGCATGCGCGTCATTTACGTCAACGCATTGCGCAACGACTGACTGGCGGTCGCGTTGCTCCTTCCAGCGGTAAATTTAAACTTGAAGGTAAGTTTTTGAATTTATTCCCAGGTTCTGTTTTTTGCTCTTTCCTTGCAGGAATCTCTGTTACAGAATATTTCCTGCTGGATCTAATTTTACTTCGGAGTCACGTGAGTGACTACGTGAAGACCCCGTCCAGCACGCATGCGCGACATTAGCGTTCATGCAGTGCACCCGCGACGGACGGGAGTTCAAGGCGCTCCCGCTACAAATTGAAAAGTCGGGCCGACAGGTAAGTTTTACCGTGGCCGTGTGTCTTTTCTCTGTGGTGCTTGTGTTCCAGGAAGAATGAGCAAAGCCAGAGGAAAGAAATCTACAGCTCGCCCCCGTTCGTCCTCCGTTGAGAAATGCTCTTTGGAGGGGGGGAAAGAGGCGGCGGGTATAACTACCGAGCCGAGCCCAGCACCGCTAGTGCTGCCTGAGCAGCGGGCTGGAGGTACCTGCAGCCAGAACCGGGCGGTAGTGTCCGACGATTCGGATGAAGATGCCTCACCGCTCGAGAGCGACACAGGCAGCCGCCTAAGCCGCATGGAACGGCTTATGGAGCAATTGCTCCAGCGAGATCTGCTGAGAGAGCAGCAGCAGCCTCGCCAAGGGAGTTCAGGCACTCCCGCAGTGCCTTTTACGGCACTGGCCATTGCTTCACCTTCTTTTGAAGGCAGCATTGGCGACCAGGTCTGGGCTGGTCAAGAAGAGGGGTCACTGGCTGAAGATATCGGGAGTACGCAGGGTGTACAGGATCAGGAAGAGCTGCTGGGTGTGGTCAACCGCTACGTGGCCAATCCACAAGCGGGTCGGCCATTAGAGCCGAAACTTGCAGCCAGCATTAACCACCTGTCCTCAAAACCCCTACAAGAACAGGTGGTCAATGAGGCTCTTGAACTATATACAGCCCCAGTAAATTGTACATCTTTGAATGTACCTGCTGTCAATAGCCAAATTTGGGGACATTTGGGGCAGAACATCAGAAACCTGGAGTTGAAGCTCCAGAAGATCCTTAAACTCCTGACTGCAGGAATAACATCTTATGCTCGGTCCATTGATGGTGCGGACATCTCCACAAATCAGCAAGACACATTAGCTCTGCTGTGCACCACTCAATATGAAATAAACAATTTACGAAAGGAGATTATCAAGCCTGCCCTCAACCCTAAATTTGCGGGACTTTGCAAAACACCGGGTTCAGAACCTCCTATTCTGCTCTTTGGGAAAGACCTTCCAAAAAAGGTGAAAGACCTAGAGGAAGAATCCAAGACCTTTGGTCTCGTGAGGGCAGGTTTGGGACCGAGCAGACCTAACAAACCCAGGCGGCAGTACCCCATGGCGTCCACCAGTCGTCGACCACACTATGGGACTGGTGAAAGCTCGGGGTCCGCAACCATTCCCCGTAAGCCTTTTTTAGGCCAGGGCCCAGAGCGGACCCCATGGAAAATGCGCCACCCCCAACAACATCAACATCAACCCTCTACAGCCTAGCAGATGCCTCATCGCCCGGCGAAGAGGCAGAAGAAGCACCAATAACCATGGAGGTAGGTGGGTCTGGTTCCTCTCAGCATATGAGCAGTAGGGGCTCTATACTAACAGGGGGAGATTGCACTGTTTTTTGGATGCATGGGAATCCATCACTAGTGACAAGTATATACTCAGCAGCGTTCATGGCTACAAAATTGACTTTGTTCATGAAAACATTCCACCAGTTCAGCATATACCCAAAAGGGTATTCACCCTCTCAGTCAAATAGAAACAAGAGGGTCAAGCTGAACTGATGAGGTTACAAGCAAAACGTGTCATTGAAAGAACAAAACATGAACCTTTGGAATTTGTGTCTAATATTTTCACTAAAATCAAAAAAGATGGTGGACGACGCATCATCATTGACTTAACTACTTTAAACAAGTCTGTCAGGTATATACATTTCAAGATGGATACTTTTGAAACAGCCAGACTATTGGTTTCTAGAGGGTACTTTCTAGCAAGCATTGATTTAAAAAGATGCCTACTACTCAGTACCCATACACAAGGAGCATCGTAAATACTTAAAATTTATCTGGATGAAACAGCTATGGCAATTTAAAGCCTTACCAAATGGGCTAACCTCTGCTCCAAGGCTGTTCACTAAAATCTTAAAACCTGCCTTGGCATTATTGAGGAAACAAAAGCATATAGTCATGGCGTATTTGGACGACATTTTAATAGTAGGAAAAACCTTGGAGACAGCCATTCTGGCAGTAGCAGCCACCAAACGTTTGTTTGAAACTTTGGGGTTTGTCATACATCCAGATAAAATCCAATTTTACACCGTCCACTGTCATGGACTATCTTGGATTTACGATTGATACTGTTCGCATGATTGTAACTCTGCCGAAGGGGAAAGCATCAGAATTGGCGCTATCATGCAACGAACTCATGAATAAACATCAGCCAACCATACGGGAGGTAGCTAGAGTTATTGGCAAAATGGTAGCAGCTTTTCCAGCTGTACAATTTGGGCCTTTGCACTATCAAAATTTGCAAAGAACAAAAGTGCATGCACTAAAGCAAAACTCAGGTCACTTTGACCGAGCTATGAGTTTAACTGCTGAATCCATTCCAGAGTTACAATGGTGGGCAAGGAACGTAAGGGCTCAGCTCCAGTCCCATAATAATCACCAACCCAGTATTAACCATTCAAACGGATGCAGTGCTTTGGGCTGGGAGCAACTAACATGCAATCCAGCACAGGGGGCAGATGGACTAAATTTGAATCATCTTGCCTACAGACACGGGGTATCAACTACTTAGAAATGTTGGGTGCGTTTTATGGGTTAAAAGCATATTCATCTAATACGCATCATGCACATGTCCGGTTGCAATTAGATAATACCACGGTGGTGGCTTATATCAATCACATGGGTGGTGTAAAGTCAATATCGTGTGACAATTTGGCCAACCTAATCGGGCAATGGTGTGTTAAAAGGCATATTTGGTTATCAGCAACTTACCTACCAGGTAAGCAAAATACAGTGGCAGACACCAGGTCACGCAGATTCAATGATAACATCGAATGGATGTTAAATCCCAAAGTATTTGCTGAAATTACTAAGCAATATGGCACACCAGATATCGATCTATTTGCATCCAGGCTGAATCACCAGGTACCAACGTATGTCGCTTGGGAACCAGACCCTGAGGCAGCAGCAGTTGATGCATTCTCGCTGCATTGGGGGAAAATGTTATTTTATGCTTTCCCTCCCTTCTGCCTCATCAGTCGGGTATTACGCAAGATTCAATTGGATTCTGCTTCAGGAATCTTGATAATACCTGACTGGCCTACACAGCCATGGTTCCCAGTGGCTTTCGATATGGCTGTTGAAACACCGTTGGAATTCCCCAGCAGTCGACAGTTATTAATCCACCCAGTGTCAGGCATTAGTCACCCGTGCCATGACAGAGTCAATCTCCTGGCTTGCAGATTTTAAAAAGACCTCTACTGGCCTGGGACTGTCTGAGGACGCCATAAACATGATGACCGCATCCCACCGGGAGTCCACCAGGAGACAATACCTGACCAACATAAGAAAATGGGAACGGTATTGCTCCAAAACAGGAACTACCTACACTACAGCTACAGCCACCAGTGTTGTGGAGTTTCTGCTTGGATTACATCGGGAAGGACTCAGCTACAGCGCCATTAATACAGCCAGGAGTGCGTTGTCAGCTTATTTGGTTCCAGCAGCAGGACAACTGACTTTGGGGTCCCATCCACTAGTGGTCAAAATCATGAGGGGCATTTTTAACACCAATTCCCCTAGGCCTAGGTACACTCAGATCTGGGATGTCAGCATTGTACTGACGTACCTTAGGGGATGGCCACCACCCAGGTCACTCACGCTGGAACAACTTACACTGAAATCAGTCATGCTCATGGCACTAGTGTCAGCTCAAAGGGTACAGTCCCTCCACCTTCTGAGGCTGGACAGCATGACAGAGTCATTGGACTGTATCACATTTTACATTCAGGGGCTGGTCAAACAATCTAGACCAGGTACCACGCCTCCAGTAATGGAGTTCCGGGCATATTCACCTGACCCACGGTTGTGTGCCAAGACCCATCTCGCCAATTACATAGACACAACATATAACTTAAGAGGGAGAGAAAAAAGCCTTATGGATAAGCCACAAGAAGCCTCATGGTCAGGTGACGAGCCAAACCATTTCAAGGTGGCTCAAGCAGGTGCTTAAGTCCGCGGGAGTCGATACTAATGTTTACAAATCTCATTCCACCAGGGCTGCATCTATTTCGGCGGCTAGGCGAATGGATGTGCCTATGGACCATATTCAGGCCAGAGCAGGATGGTCCTCGGAGAGAACTTTCCAAAGGTTTTATAATAAGCCGCTGGCGGAGCCTGCTACATTTGCAGACAGAATTTTAGAGTCTGCAGATAATATTTAATTTAAGCCCGGGGGAGCTCTCTGTTTTTTGTTGTTATTAATAAACCTTCTTTGTTCACAAACAGGTTATTGTTGATTGTATAACATGCTTCCTCCCTCTAAGGTCTTCAGGCAGTGAGTGAAGCATGAGCTGGTTCACGGTTCGGATTCACAGAGCTTTGAAGTCTTCACGTAGTCACTCACGTGACTCCGAAGTAAAATAGTAAGATTAAATGAGAACTTACCAGTTCAAAGTTTGATCTGTATTTTATGAGGAGTTACGATGAGGGATTACGTGCCCTCCGCTCCCACCCTCTATTATACAGATCAACTGGTAATTAAGTTCTTATTTTTTCTTTACTATATTTATTTCAATTGTTGTGTTTTCTGTGAATCCACACCGCTGCTTTGAAGAAATGTCGCGCATGCGTGCTGGACGGGGTCTTCACGTAATCCCTCATCGTAACTCCTCATAAAATACAGATCAAACTTCGAACTGGTAAGTTCTCATTTAATCTTACTATTTTGGGGCGAAGTCCGGACGGGAAACCGGTTATGGACCGCGGGGAATCCTGGTCTCGGACCACGGTGAAACCGGGACCATGGGGAACCGGCTACAGAGACCGCGGAAGTGCGGGTAGCCGGCGGCCGTCGTTCGCTACCCAAGTCACTGACAGTGCAGTCAATGGCTTCCAGACCGCTGTGATTCCTCAGAAAGGGGGTAAAACCAACAGTAAGTCAGTTAGGCCTGAGGAAGTCAGGCCAGGAGGGACCCCTCCGACATACAGCGGTCAGCCACTTCCAGACCGCTGCGGGGCCCCAGAAAGGGGGTAAAACCAAGAGTAAGTCGGTTAGGCCTGTGGACTCAGGGGAGTCAGGCCTGGAGGGTTCCCCTCCGACATTCATGGTTATGTCCTTGGACGTTTAAACCTAGATGGAGCATGGATAGCGCCCTTGGGCGTTTATCCCACAAATATGGTGCTCCATCCTGATATAGGTCCGTAGAAGGGGCCACATCAGTGCAACTATCCTCAGGGGCCTGCGGCATCACTTGCTTCAGGGCTGCTTACAAATCTCCCTCTCTGTGGAGCGGAGTGCGAGGGGTCAGTGTGTAACTGACTCCAAACTCGGAAGTATGTCCGTGGAACATACTGAAGTGCATGAGTATGGCTCAAGGGTTGCGACCCTCACAAATGAAGGAGTTGCTGCAGGAAGAGTTGGCTTCCAGCCATTGGCATAAAACCCAGAGAGGGCCAGAGTTGCAGGAACAGGTGACAGCTGTAAGATACCATGCACCTGTAAATTGTTCCTGAAAGTGCCAGCAGTGAATAGCGTTATCTGGGGTGACATTGGAGAGGGCATGAAAATCCAGGAAATGAAACCAGCCGCCGAATCTTCTCTTCAGATAAGACCTATCCAACAGGTAATACCTAGATGACGAAGCAAAAGCTGTCAGACTAATCAAGGTACCAACAACGAGCAAAGCTTCATCATTTCGCTGACAACACTATCTTACGAGGGTAGGGAGCGGAGGGCACGTAATCGTTCATCGTAACTCCTCATAAAATAACGATCAAACTTCAAACTTAATCTTACTATTTTACTTCGGAGTCACGTGAGTGACTACGTGAAGATTTTGAAGCTCTGTGATTTCATGCCGAGGAACGAGTCCACGTGTCACAACTGCATCAATTGACCAGGACAAGTGAGAAATATTAATGCATTCAAACATGACATGGTTAAACAATCCTGATGCTTTAATAACAAAATAAATTAACAGTGACCAAAGGGGAAACTGTGAAACAGAACTTAAAACAGAATCAGCAAAAATCTCCGGTCTGGCGATAGGCTTATTATAAAACCTTTGGTATGTCCGCTCATTCGACCATTGCTGCTGATGTCAATGCAGCCCTGGTGGAATGAGGTTTAAAAGTGTCAGTGTCCACTCCTGCACACTCCAGAACCTGTTTAATCCATCTAGAGATAGTCTGCGCCATAACCTTATTATGTGGTTTGGTATAACTAACAAAGAAGGAGAGTTCCGAGTCTCTCAGGCTCTTTGTGACCTTTATGTATTGAATTATGTATGACACTACACACACTCGTGGATCTGAGGGGTATGCAATAAAACTCAATTTGAGCCCCTGTATCGCTGGCCTACTCTGCTTAACAGGTCATGAACGAAAAAGGTGATGTTATTACAAGATGTACCCATACAGTCCAGTCTGAGTTTTTGTAATGTCTGGATCTGTTGTGCTGAGGCCAGCGCCATGAGCATAACTACTTTGAGTGTAAGATTGAACTCTCTTGACCTGGTGTCTGCCACCGTGTTATATCTACCTGGTAAATAGATACCTGAAACCCAGATGTTTCTCGCAATACACCAATGCCAGATGAGATTAGACAATTTATCACACAATACAGACTTACTCCCACCCATGTGATTAATGTACGCTACTGCTACAGTGTTGTCAATCTGAAGTTGGACATGCACATGATGCATGTTGGTACAAAAAGCCTTTAACCCATAGTGCTCCCAACAATTAGTGCTCCCAATAACTCTAAGTAGTTAATACCATGTGACTAAAGCATCGATGATTCCTGCAGATCCTATCTGCCACCGCTGCTCGAGACGGTATTGGTAGCACCCCATCCTAGCGCACTGGGATCAGTCTGCAGGATAACTGATGTTTTATCGACTTAAATAGTATTAGAACAATACTGAATATTGGTAATCCACCATTGTAACTCAGCCAGGGCTTCAGCTGACAATTGCATGGGTCTATCGAAACGACCTCTATGAAACTTGAGTGCCTGTTCCTTTGCATGCTGTACGTTTTGGTAGGGCAAAGGCCAGAACTGAACAGCTGGGAAAGCTGCCACTAACTTTCCAATTATACTAGCCACATGTCTAATAGAAGGTTGATTATTAACAATGAGTTTCCTGCAGGCTTCAATTAAGTAATTGCTTGCAGATTCACTGCAGTCAGAGTCACTGACATGTGTACTGAGTTAACGGTGAATTCCAAATAGTCAATTATCATAGATGGTACCAATTTAGACTTAACTGGATGGATTAAGAACCCCAGTTTCTGAAAAAAAAAAGGTTTTGTAGCTGACTCAAATAATTCAGCTAATTCTAGAGTCCTCCCAATGACTAAGATGTCATCCAAATATGCCATGACTATATGATTCTGTGTCCTGAGTAGCCCCAGGACTGGTTTTAGCAATTTAGTGAATAGTCTGGGGGCTGAGGTTAAGCCATTAGGCAATGCTTTAAACCGCCACAACTGCTCCATCCAGTTAAACTTCAAAAATATCCTGTGATCTTCATGAATGGCCACTGAATAGTAAGCATCTTTTGGGTCAATGCTCGACATGTAGCATCCCTTGGAAAGCAGTTGTTTGGCAGTGACAAATGTTTCCATTTTGAAGTGTTTATTCTGCACAAAAGGTGTTTAGCTCTGTCAAATCAAGGATAATTCGACATCCTCCATCCTTCTTTTGCCTAGTAAATATGAGCTCATGACTCGACCTCTCAATTACCCCTTTCTTGAACAAAGATTCAAGTTCTCCTTGTGCACTCATACACTCCTGTTGTGGAAACACAAAAGTGCAGCTAGGGGTATGCTGAGTGGGTGGAGGCGAGCCAGAAATGAACTTAATTTAGAAACCTTGTATACTGTGCAGTTTAAATGGGTCAGATGTTTTCCAATACCATTCATGTAAGAAATATTGCAATCTCCCCCGAACTTGTAATTGATCTATCACAGGCTCACTTACCTTAGTGGTTACCGGCGGTATGGTCTCTGCTTCTGCCCCCGAGATCTGGGGAGGACGCCATCCCCATATCTTGAACATGGCCCGGCTTGGGCCCTGCCCTAAAGAAGGCTTCCGAGCCTGTTGCTCGGAACCACGTCCACCATATCCGGCGAACCATCTGGTATGGAGAGGAGGGTAGGGGTGCAGTCGCCGAAAAGATGATATCTTAGGAGGTGCCTCCATAAGGCCAACAGTTTTTGCCTCCTCATCCAGCTCTTTTACCTGTTTAGACACGTCTTTTCCAAACAGGAGGTTTGGGGGTTGCACATTCCCCAGCTTGCACAGCCCAGCAAATTTAGGGTTTAGAGCAGGACGGATGGCATTCTTCCAGAGGCAATTGATTTCAAAATGTGCATTGCACATTAATGCCATCATGTCCTGCTGAGTATCAGAGAGGGGCACCCCATCCATTGACCTGGCAAAGGCCGTGATGCCTGAGGCAAGTAGCCTGAGGATATTTTTAATTTTTACCTCTTGGGCTCTGACGCCCCCTCCAATGTGTCCCCAGATAGATTGGTTTACAACCGGGACGCTGAGTGAGGCACAGTTTAGTGGAGTATGATACCTGGCAGTTGTATCCTCCATCGTTTGGTCTAGGAGTTGATGGGAGGCCAGATAATTTATGCTCATGGCGAACTCTTCTTCCAATGGTTCCCCTGTTAGGGCAGGGGTAGCAAATCTGGATGCCATAGGGGGTACATCCAATGTTTGCCCCTCATGCCATGAAGCATACTGCCCAACTGTGCCTCCGTACTCTGGGGCAGTATAACACTGACCTCGTATGCTCCCCTCATCATGTTTCTATGTTTCTATGTTTCTATCAGAGAGGTAGATATTATGCAGCCCTGATACAGATGCTGCTGCCTCGGGTTCTCTGTAATCCCCAGGCTCCAATAGCTCCATCCTTTGGAGCATTTAGTTCTGAAGTAACTTCTCCACTAGGTTCTCCATGTGGGCCTGCCTGCCAATAATTCTGCCCATAGAAGGAGCAGAAATTTCCACCTCCTGGCCCTACTCAATTGAGTCCAGGGCCTCTCAGACTTTTTGGTGCCTTTCCTCCCCCGTGGAGTACCCAAGGCACTTTCTGGCAGCACCAAGTCTGTAGCCGCTGGCTGCTCTGCCAGCGGCCCTGAAGGCGAATTTGGCGGCCGCTCGCTGCCCGCAGTTCCGCGGTCTTCCACAGCCGGTTTTGTCGCGGCCCACCTCTTTACTTTAGACATGTTCTTCCGAAGTCCTATGCTGAAAAGGTAAGCAAAACACCCCGAACCGGGAGCAACGTCCTCAGCTAAGTTATGAACACTTAACTGAGCATTTAAACGTACCGCTGGAAGGAGCGACATGCCAGCCAGTCAGTCGTTGTGCAATGCGTCAGACGTAAAGACGCGCATGCGTGGGGACGGCCTTCTTCACGTAGTCACTCAGGTGACTCCGAAGTAAAATTAACTGTTGCAGCCGCAAACTATATTTGAGAAGTTGGGGTTCTCATCCATCCAGTTAAATTTAAGCTGATACCAACCAGAGTTATTGATTATTGGGATTTACCTTTAACTATTAATTTATCAGTGACTCTGCCCTGGGACAAGAGATTGCAATTAATAGAAGCCTGTAACAACCTCGTCCCGTCCTCGCGGCCTACCAGCGGGCCTGGAGCGGCGTTTCTTGAGGAGAAAGCCTAGAACCTCGGCTTCGGCAGCGGCACAGCGCTGGAGCCCATCGCGGGGCGGAGCGAGCGATGCCTTGTCTTGGTCGCCGCGTTGGAGCTCCGGTGAGCTGAAACCGGCGACAAAAAAAAACATCGTGGAGCCGCAGGTCTGTGGAGCAGCCAGCTGCGGGCAGCAGTGCTGAATTCAACATCGGGAGCCAGTGGAGGGGAGCTCCATTCAGCCAGCTGCGGGCAGCAGCGCTGAACTTCAACATCGGGAGCCAGTGCAGGGGAGCTCCATTCAGCGCGGCCTTGCTGGCTTCGGAAGCTGCAGTCTCCAGTAAGGAAGCGGCCGTTCCAGGTGTCCCAATCCGCTGAGAGGATTCTCCCGACGCCGGGGCACCACCACCCGGCGAGAACGGCCTGGAACATCGGGCCTCCGTGAAGGCGACTGCAGAGGCCTCAATAGGCCTGACTATGGGAGGACATGGGATGGGGACTGGACACTGTGCCTTTCCTCATAATGGGAACCATTGTGGGGGGATGTTTTTTGTGTTTAAAATCTCTTTATTATTGTTGTCTGTATTCTTTTTTTGTGCTGCATTGGCAAGAAACATTTCACCAATTGGTGTACGTGACCGATAAATACCTTTGTACTTTGTACCTTTGTTATGAAGCAGCCTTCTATTCATCAAGTGAAATTAGCAATATAATAGCTGTGTTTCAGCTGTGCAATTTGCATTATCAGAACTTACAACATACAAAGGAGTAACCTCTCAAGTACCACATAGGTCATTATTAACAGACCTATGCTATTAACAGCTGAAGCTACCAAAGTCATAATGGTGGACGAACAGTATTCAGCATTGCTCCAGTAATTTGTGGTCAGTTATCTTCAGTTATATTACAAACTGATGCTAGTGCTAAAAGATGGGAAATAACGAATGCCATCTCTAGTTCCGGAGGCAGATGTATTTTGCATGAGTTACCAATCTTCAGTTCTTGGTATCAACTACCTATAAACACTAGGTGCATTCTATAGGTTAAAAGTTATTGTGTGAATATGCATAATCTGCATGCTCAACTCCAAGTTGATACACTATGGTGGTGGCATATGTTAGTCACATGGGTGCAATCAAGTCAAAGTATCCTATGATGATTTACCTAACCTCATTTGGCGCTGTTGTATCATCACGTAAAATCAATGACAACACAGAATGGATGTTGGATCACAAAGTATTTAATGACGTTGTGGCTCGATTGATTACCGAATATCGATATGTTTGCATCCAGGCTCATTCACCAGTTGCAAAAATGCACCAGTGGCATAACAGTGCCGAGAGATACATTCTCGCTACACTGGGGATGAATGTTCTTTTATGTCTTTCCTCCATTCTGCCTCATCAGTCGGGTCTTGCAATAAATCCAGTAAGATCCCGCTTCAGACATTTTGTACTGCCTGACTGGCCTATGCAGCCATTGTTCCCACTAGTGTTGGGAATAATAATAGAACCTAATATGGTTATTCTAAACATATTGCTGGTTCAGCCTGTGACTCAGGAAACCAGCTTCTGCATGATAAAATCAATTAATTGACTTGCAGACTCTGAGACGACTGTTCCTGCGGCTCGCATTGTCAGACCGATCCATGTATGTGCTCACTGCAGAGTGCAGGGATAGCACCAAAAAAGCAGTACATTTCCTCTTCAGGAGATGGGAAGCGTTTTTGTTTAAATACACATGTTACATATAATACAGCACAGACAACACATCTTGGAGTTCATTTTCAAATGGGTCTTTGACAATAAATTAAGTTATAGTGCCATTAACTGTGCCAAACGTGCCTTCTCATCATATTTGCTGCAGCGAGTGGGACCCACTGTGTCGGGTCTCACCCTCTGATATCCAGAATTATGAAGGATATCTTCAACACAAGTTCTCCCAGGCCCAGGTACACGGAAGTATGGGATATTGATGTTGTGTTAACATTACTTCACCAGGGGGCTTCAGCTACATCCTTATCTTTAGCCGGCTCTCATAATGTAGTTATCCTCATGGCGCTGCTCTCAGAGCAACGGGTCCAGTCACTACATAAATTGCGACTGGACAGGATGGTTACATCTGCAAATAACATAATATTTTATGAATATGATTTAGTTAAGCAGAGCAAACCAGGAGCGTCAGGTCTCAAAGTAGTTTTCATGGCATACCCCATGGACCTTCGGTTATGTGTGGTCACACATTTACAAGGTCACCAAATACGTCACACATATGTCAAGGTCACCAAAAGCCTTAAAGGCTCTAAACTAGCAATGTTTGTTAGTTACAAAAAAACTCATAAGAAGGTATTAGTTCAGACCATCTCCAGGTGGTTAAAACGGTGTTTTGGCTTATGCAGGTGTAGATACTAATATTTTCAACTCTCACTCCACCAGGGCTGCTACTACATCAGCAGCAAGGGTTATGTACGTTCCACTGGTCCACATCCTAGTGGCTGCAGGATGGTCAAACTAACATACTTTCCAAACATTTCATAATAACCCATTGCCAGACCAGATGTATTTGCCAACTCTATTTTAGATTCTGTGTTATAGTTTCCCCCTGGATGAGAGGGGTCACTATTATTTTCATTTGCTCATTAAAGCATCAGCATGTTTAAATTTATGTCATGTCTGAATGCATTATTTATATTTCACTCATCATGGTCAACTGATGCAGTGTGTGACGCATGGACTCGTATCCACGGCATGAAATCACAGAGCTTTAAAATCTTCACGTAGTTACTCACATGACTCCGAAGTAAAATAGTAAGATTAAATGAGAACTTACCAGTTTGAAGTTTGATCTTTATTTTATGAGGAGTTATGATGAGCGATTACATGAAGAAGGCCGTCAGCCCGTATGCACGTCAATCTTCAAAGCAGTGGTGTGAAATCACAGATAAGTTGTTGAAATGATGACCTTTATGATATGAGGGTTTGGAGCGGAGGGCACGTTATCGCTCATCGTAACTCCTCATAAAATAAAGATCAAACTTCAAACTGGTAAGTTCTCATTTAGTCTTACTATTTTAGTCATTGAAATGTTCAGTGAATCACAATAGTCAGCAAATAGAACTGCTAATGGTTATCGACTAATCGACAAGTCATGATGAACAAAAATAGGTTCAGCAAATTGATGCTACATTCCATGTGGATTCTACGAAATCTCCCTTAAACATATCATTGGAAAGTACACCGAAATATTCAAGGATGTCGACACAGGTTTTACAAGTTATGATATTTAAATCTGTGATAGGTCAGGTGCATTGTTAGTCTACTATAAGTGTCAGCATATGGCAGGTAGATAACTAGAACATAGACAGATATATCAGTGGAGTTATAGTCACTGTACAAGGGCATCATGGTAGTACAGTGATAGAGTTGCTGCCTTACAGCGCCAGAGACCCGGGTTTGATCCTGAATATGGGTGCTGTCTACACAAAGTTTGTACATTCTCCCACGACCATGTGGGTTTCCCCGGGTGCTCCGGTTTTCTCCCACATTCCAAAGATGTACAGGTTTGTAGGTTAATTGGCCTTACAACGATTGCACATTCTCCCTTTTGTGTGGCTGAAGGGCCTGTTTCTGCTCTGTATCTCTCAACTAAACTAAACACAAACGATTGATATAAGTGCAAATCATTTTTCACTCTACTTCATTGAACGTACATTTACCCAAAATAAGTTGGTTGGAGCAGGTTGTTTGTGAGCAATGGAACATCTGAAAAACGGGAGTTTTTTTAAAGTGTGATAGTGAGAGTTTCAGGGATGCATATTCCTGTAAGAATGAAGGGCAAGGCAGGTAGGAGAAAAGAGCCCTGGATGACAAGAGAAATTGAGTCTCTGGTCAGGAAAAAGGAGACATGGGACGAGAATAGGAAACTGGGATCAAGTGCAAACCTGGAGAGTATAGGAAATTGAGAAACATACTTAAAATGGATATCAGGAGGGCAAAAGGTCCTCCCATAAGATAGACCAAGCTTTAAGTGGTGATTGCTCAGTGCAATCAAAGGCCTTTAAACAATTTTTATAAAATGTTTGTTGTAATCAGGCAATCAAAAATGGTGAAACAAATACAAAGAACTTGCAACCAATTTAATCGAAACATCTTAAAAATCCAGAATGTTAATTAAAACTTTGCATTTCCCTTTAGTCTAGGTCAGTGACCCCATTCAAACCACATATGATACCTGTATTACACGTGCCATTGGGCTGCAGCAGTCCCTCTCAGGGTTTGTTCTGTAACTTAGCCGCCTTCATCTTTCTCTGTCCACACCTTTCATCATAACCTCCAAGTCCTTTCCCCCTCATTCTTGTCCAGTCAACACTGGAATGTACCTGCACTATATATCTAAACCAATCAGTAATAATGAAGAAGCAAGGAATGGTAGATGCTGGTTTACAACAAAGACACAAAGAGGGGGCATAACTCAATGAGTCTTGCAACTCAGGAGAATACGGATAGATAACGTTTTGGGTCGGGACCCTTCTTCAGACACTTCTTGAGTCTGACCTGAAGCGTCACCTCTCCATGCCTTGCAGACATGTTGCATGACCCACTGAGTTATTCCAGCACTTTATGTCTTTCTCTATGGTAATGAGTTCCATATTTTCAAAGATCTGGATAAGGATGCTTCTTCTGAATCCCCTCGACAGGTTACCCAAACAATATTGAGTTCAGTAAGGAAGTGGGAAGTCAATAGAACTGGCCCCTGACCTCTGACCAGCTTAACTCTGACATTTGGACAAGCGATGAAGTCAGAGCCAGCTGAACAGTGCGGAGGAGGGATTTGGCAGGTCCCTGTAGAACCATCCACTACCAACCAGGTGAATTCAGACCAGCTAATTATTCTGCTTGCTGGTGGAATAAGTATATTCCCAATCCTGATTTGAACTCCAACCATTCATTTCTCAATAGAAAAATCAACTAACATTGGTCATTCTACAGACAACTTCTGATTTGCTCTGTTTAGTTTTAGTTTAGTTAGCAATCCCCGCACATTAACACTATCCTACACACACTAGGGACAATTTACACGTATACCAAGCCAATTCACCTACAAACCTGTAAGGTTTTGGAGTGTGGGAGGAAAACGAAGATCTCGGAGAAAACTCACACGGTCACGGGGAGAACGTACAAACTCCCTACAGACAGCACCCGTAGTTGGGATCAAACCTGGGTCTCCGGTGCTGCAAACGCTGTAAGGCAGTAACTCTACCGCTGCACCACTGTGCCAACGCTGCTTATCAGAGTTTATAAAATAATCCGAATTATTCGGCATTGTACCAAATGCAACAGTACACAGCTACAGTGGACCTTTATGGCCAGTTACAGTATAGCTTGGAAATTGGCGCCAAACCTGGTGTATGTGGTCTCAGTGGGATATTTCTATACACTTTGTGCTCAATCTCGATTGTGTTTATGTACAGTAATAATTCACTGACCATGCAAAAGAGAATTTCACTGTACCTCAGTACATGTAATAATAAAGAACCATTGAACCTTTGTAGTGACAGTTGCTATTCTCTATTTACTCTAATTTGTAGCTCATAATGAACTGGCAGAGCAATATGCTATCAACAACAGTCAACTGTATTCCAGATTTCATTCATAAATCTACTGCTGTTCTACCAAAGCCAAAATCGCCAAAGGGCTTGTTTTTATTTCCCCTTCGTGCACAGCTTAAAAAACTAGAGAGAGCACCAAAAGAAATGTGACGTATATGTTTTAAACTGTCACAACAGCAGGATGAACTAAATGAACTCACACCCTAGAATTTTATCCTTGCTTGCAGCTGCATATCTTTCCTTGTTTGAATCTATCATTGTGATGCCAAAATTGAGTTCCACTGGGTCAAATTTAGCTGGCTGAAGAGAGTGGCCAACTGTCAACCATTTGCGCTTCAGGCAGTCTCAGACTTCAACATTAATGGGGCCAAATGTAACAGTCTGGGGCATACTATAGAGACGTTGCCAATGCTTCTAAAACTATTGGCACTGCCATTGGAGTGATCAATGAGTCCTGCAATCATCATTGAGTGGTAAGAACAGGAAGGCAGATTGCTGTCAAGTTGGGAAAACTACAACGTGATCTGGGTGTCCTTGTTCACCAGATACTGAAAGTAAGCATGCAGGTACAACAGGCAGTGAAGAAAGCTTATGACACGTTGGCCTTCATAGCAAGAGGAGTTGAATATAGGAGCAAAGAGGTCCTTCTGCAGTTGTACAGGGCCCTAGTGAGACCACACCTGGTGTATTATGTGCAGTTTTGGTCTCCAAATTTGAGGAAGGACATCCTTGTTATTGAGGGAGTGCAGCATAGGTGCACCAGGTTAATTCCCAGGATGGCGGGACTTCATATGTTGATAGAATGGAGTGGCTGGGCTTGTATACTCTAGAATTTAGAAGGATGAGAGGGTATCTTATTGAAACATATAAGATTTTTAAGGGATTGGACATGCTAGAGGCAAGAAACATGTAACCAATGTTGGGGGAGTCCAGAACCAGGGGGCCACAGTTTAAGAATAAGGGGTGGGCCATTTACAACGGAGATGCGGACAAGCTTTTTCACCCAGACAGTTGTGAATCTGTGGAATTCTCTGCCTCAGAATGCAGTGGAGGCCAATTCTCTGGATGCTTTCAAGAGAGAGTTAGATAGAGCTCTCAAAGATAGCGGTCAGGAGATGTAGGGAGAAGGCAGGAACGGGGTACTGATTGTGGATGATCAGCCATGATCACAGTGAATGGCGGTGCAAGCTCGAAGGGCCAAATGGCCTACTCCTGCACCTATTGTCTATTGTCTATTGTAGGAAGGAACTGCAGATGCTGGTTTAAACTGAAGATAGACACAAAATGCTGGAGTAACTCAGCGGGACAGGCAGCATCTCGGGATAGAAGGAATGGGTGACATTTCGGGACGAGACCCTTCTTCGGACTGAGGGGTGATGGGTTAAAGAATGGTTCTGGATGAACCTTCCAATTCAAATATCCTTGCGATATAGAAGGTGTTACAAGGGAATCAGTTCAAGGATCTGACCAGTAGAACAGAAAAAGGCTCACTCGTCTGTTTAGTTACAAATCAGTTTTATTGCCAAGAGAACAAAAACAACACTTGTCCTGGTATGCGACGTTTTACAGCAGCACATCTCTCCCTCTCTCTCTACCTCCGTCCGCGGCGCTGATCACGACTCAGCCCGTCGATGAACCCCTTTCGTACATGAACCAACTTCTGGCTCACTGGCGCCTGCCTTTATACAGGTAAGAAATCAGCTGTTGAAATATCTGCTGGTAAGTCCTGGTCAATAGCATTGCTAGCAAATTCAAACTATAACCAATGGCAGGGGACTTCATCCGAGCGAGGGTCACATCCCCCTTTGGGAACAAAGCGCTATCAGTTACAGACTGGCGCGTAAAGCAATACACAGCTACAGACTTGGCACATAAAGATATTACACACAGAGCAGCCGATTTGGCGCGCAAACAATTAAAAAGAGCGCTATCGGCATAACACGTGGGAATTCAAACAAAGAGCTGTCGGCTGCAGCGTTATGTGTTCTAAATATAGCGTGACCGGCCACGGCGTTATGGGCTTTAAACATAGTGCTATGGCCTCAGCGCTATGGGTCACAAACTGTTCGGGCAAAATTCTCGTATAACATTCCACCCCTCGAACAGTCTGGTTACCGTTACATCTGGCCCGCAATACCAACACATGCAATACCAATCCACACATACAATGTCGTAATATTGCGGCCAACAAGATTGTCCCAATGGTCAGACCCCAGTGCACCGCTGTTGTCCACCAGCCTCCAAACATCCTGGAAGACCACCATCCTCCCGAGGGATTGTGGTCGTGGTACTGTTCTCCGACCCTTCGTATCTTCTCCATGACTATCAACCTCAGACTGGTGCATAAAGCAATGCACACAGCACTACAGATTTGGCATGCAAATCAATAAACACAGCACTACAGACTTTGTGCATAAAGTTAATACACACAGTGCTGCCGGTTTGCCGAGCAAACGTTTAAACAGAGCGCTGCCAGCTTAACGCGTGGGAATTTACCCAAAGAGCTGTCGGCTGCAGCGCTATGGGTTCCAAATATACCGCTACTGGCCACAGCTCTATGCGCTTTAAACATAGCGCTATGCCCACAGCGCTATGGATCACAGACTGTTCGGGCAAAATTCTGGTACAATGTAAAGTGCCAGGGAAATTACAGCCTTTCCTTCGACGGCCTGTACTCACTAATAGAAGGATGAGGGGACACCTCATTGAAACTCACCGAACATTGAAACGCCTGGATAGAATGGATGTGGAGAGGGTGCTTCCACTAGTGGGAGTCTAAGAGCAGAGGCCATAGCCTCAGAATAAAAGGACATACCTTTTAAAAGGAGATAAGGAGGAATTTATGTAGTCAAAGGAGGGTTTAGTTTAGTTTAGTTTAGTTTAGTTTAGTTTAGTTTAGTTTAGAGATACAGTGCTGAAACAGGCCGTTTGTATTAATGTGTGGGGATCAGTGATCCCCACACATTAATACAACCCTGCACACACTAGGGACAATTTTACATTTATAACCAAGCCAATTAACCTACAAACCTGTATGTCTTTGGAGTGTTGGAGGAAACTGTAGATCTCTGAGAAAACTCGCGTGGGGTCACGGGGAGGACGTACAAACTCCGTACAGACAAGCACCCATCAGGATCGATCCCAGGTCTCTGGCGCTGTAAGGCAGTAGCTCTACCGTTACACCACCGTGCCTCCGGGTGGTGAATCTGTGGAATGTATTGCTACAGCAGGCTGTGGTAATCCCAGTAAGTGTCAAGGGGAGTCAGTTAAATTCCCTCTTTTTGATGATGGTCATTCCATGACCCGTTTATAGTCCAAAAGATACCTGTCACCTATGCTCAATCAGTATGTCGACACCTCAGCATAAAACAAGGTTCTGGAGGAACTCAGCACGTCAAGCAGCATCTGTGGAGAAAATGGCCAAACAGCATTGCGGAACGAGTCAAAACAGATCCCAATCCTAAATGTCATCTGTCCATTCCCTCCACAGATGCTGCTTGTCACGCTGAATTCCAGTAACACTTTGTTTTTTGCTCTTGTGTCTCCACCATCTAGAACTTGCTGAATTCAGCAGGAATTGCAGAGGATCTGTAGATAGAATTTTATGTTTGCAAACATCAGCGAACATTCCCCACTTCTAGCCTCATTAATGAAGCATCTGAAGAGGCCTGCATCTGGAATAGATAGGGTAAATGCACAGTCTTTTACCCAGAGTACGAGGATCATTAATCAGGGGCATCGGTGTAAAGTGAGAGGGGACCATTTAATAGGAACATGAGAAGTTTTTTCACAAAAAGGGTGCTAGGCATATGGAATGAGCTTCCATAGGAGGTAATAGAGGCAGGTACTATAACAACATTTAAAAGGCATTTGGATAGGTACCTCGATAGGAAATGTGTAGAGGGATGTAGTCCAAATATGGGCAGTTGGGACAAGTATAAATAGGGCTTCTTGGTCAGCATGGACAAGTTTGGCTGAAGGGTCTGTTTCTGTGTTGTGTCTCTATGACTCTATGATAAATAGGTTTATCCCTCTCTGAAGAAGGGTCTCGACCTGAAACGTCATCCATTCTTTCTCTCCGGAGATACTGCCTGTCCCGTTGAGTTACTCCAGCATTTTGTGTCTACCTTCGATAAACCAGAATCTGCAGTTCTTTCCTACATAGGTTTTTCCCTTGTTATATGTCAATGCTGGTTGCATACCCAACCTGCCATTCATGTACGACTGGAATGTCTCACCTTGGTCAGAGATGCTACTACTAAAGCACACTTGGTGATGGACAGGGAAGTCTCTCACTCGAAGTGCATTGCTATTTTCAGTGCTGTTTTCCAACTGTTGTTCAACATGGAAGAGTGCTGACACACATCTAAGGGAAGACAGTAAGTGATAATCACGAGATTTGCTTGACCATGTTTGACCTCATTCCAAGAGATCTCTTGGGGTCTGAAGTCAACATATCTTAAAGTGCACAGGAGGAATAGGAAATAAAAGAAGGAAAGTAATATTCTTTTAATGGTTAAGGAAGCAGTGCAATACTGATGATGTGCACATCACTGAAATTTGTGCTGGGACCCCGTAAATTGATCTGGGAATATTAGCTTAGCCTCAAAAATAAGGGCATTGAAGGAGAAAGAGAATTATACATCAATAATAACAACAGAAATAGCCAATGTTTAGTTTTGAAGCTTTAATGAGTGAGAGACAACATATTTCTGTGGCACCTCCATGAACAAATATTATTCATATAAAGGGAGGATCGCTCTTAAAAACTATGAATGGGCGACATGCTTAGAATTAGGTCGTCTCCTCAAGAAAGAATATTAAAATTCTGATTGTGTCACACAGTGAAGTGAGGGAAATGAATGGAGTGGATCTGACAACTCCCAGTTTTAGCAGCCGGTATCAAAATTCATTACATCCGGATCACACAGCACAAACTCAGTTCATGGCCCGTGCCCGATCAACTTTGCTTTATTAGACATGTTGACAATGACCTCAGAACAATATAAGTCATAGGTTCATAGGTCATCAGAGCAGAATGAGACCATTCGGCCTATCGAGTCTACTCCACCATTCAGTCATGGTTAATCGATCTTTCCCTCTCAACCCCATTCTCATGCCTTCACCCTGTAACATTTGACACCCTTAAGAGCCTGTCCCACTAGGCTATTTTTTCGGTGACTGCCGGCGTCATATCAGTGTCGCCAAAAGATTTTGAACATTTCAAAATCCAGCGGCGACAAAAAAAAATGTTGCGACGCTTGAAAAAGCACCGCGCGTCATCGTCATCGTCATCATGGCGTCACCGCCACATCACGCCGCGTCACGCCGCAAATTTTCCGGTGACCTGGTACGCCAGTCAATTATACCAGCAGTCGCCAAAAAAATCGCCATGGGACACGCCCTTTACTAGTCAAGAACCTGTTAATCTCTGCTTTAAAAATACTCAATGACTTGGCCTCCACAGCCATATGTGGCAATGAATTTAATTTTATTCCGAAAATACACACTATTTCCCACCTCTGACTTATGGATGTTTGTTCATTAGTTATTTGTAGGAAGTTTTTGATTGATTGAATTGATTAAAAGATACAGCATGGAAACAGCTCTTCAGCCCACTGAGTCCATGCCGTACATCGGTCATCCATTCACACTAGTTCCATGTTATCCAACATTCTCATCCACTGTCTACACATTAGGGACAATTTACAGAGGCCAATTAGTCTACAAACCCACACAGATTCAAGAGAGTTTAGTGTCATGTGTCCCAGATAGGACAATTACATTCTTGCTTTGCTTCAGCACAACAGAATATTGTAGGCATAAGTAAATAAATACAGAACAGATCAGTGTGTCCATTTACCATTGAATATATATATATGCACACATAAATAACCAGATGTGCAGTAGGCTATTAGAGTTCAGACTTTTGTTTGAGTTGAGTTTAATAGTCTGATGGCTGTGGGGAAGAAGCTGTCGCTGAACCTGGATGTTTCAGATTTCAGGCTCCTGTACCTTCTACCTGAAGGCAGCATGGAGATGAGTGTGTGGCCAGGATGGTGTGGGTCCTTGATGCTGCTGCCAGCCTTTTTGAGGCAACGACTGTGATAGATCCCCTCGATGGTAGGGAGGTCAGAGCTGATGATGGACTGGGCAGTGTTTAAAACTTTTTGCGGTCTTTTCCGCTCCTGGACGCTCAGGTTGCCGAACCAAGCCATGATGCAACCGGTCAGCATGCTCTCTACTGTGCACCTGTAGAAGTTCAAGAGAGTCCTCCTTGACATACCGACTCTCCGTAATCTTCTCCGGAAGTAGAGGCGCTGATGTGCTTTCTTTATAATTGCATCAGTGTTCTGGGACCAGGAGAGATCTTCAGAAATATGCATGCTCAGGAATTTGAAAATCTTGACCCTTTCCACCATCGAACCGTTGATATAAACGGAACTGTGGGTCCCCATCCTACTCCTTCCAAAGTCCACAATCAGCTTTTGGGATGTGGGTGGAAAGCCTGAGCTCCTGAAGGAAACCCTCGCGGTCACAGGGCGAACATGCAAACTCCACACAGACAGCACCCATAGTCAGGATCAAACTCAAGTCTCTGGCACTGTGAGGCAGCAGATCTACCAGCTGAGCCACTGTGCTTTCAAGTTTTGAAAAGGAGAAAATTGAAACATATTGGCAAAATTATATTTATGCATCTGTGCATGAAAAATATGTCAGATTCACAAATTTATTCTGACGCTCAGATTAAGACTTGAAAAGAAAACAAATTTTAATTGACTTGCATTGTACAAAAATCTTTAAACCTTTCATGATTCATCCTGTAATATCAAAAGTCCTTGGGTTTAAATGGGCAAATCTTGCTGAATATGGCCGAACAACTCTGAGAGGAGCTGCCAATCAGACGGACAGCCCAGGGCATACTGAGGAACAACGCTGCTGCATCTGTCACTGGATTCCATTTTCTTTTAGAGACACAGCACGGAAACAGGCCCTTCAGCCCACAGTCCGCTCCAATCAGCGATCATCCCATACACTAGCACTATCCTACACACTAAGGACAATTTTACCAAAGCCAATTAACCTACAAACCTTTATGTCTTTGGAGTGTGGGAAGAAACCGGTGCACCCGGAGGAAACCCACGCGGTCACAGGGAGAACGTATAAACTCCATAGAGACAGCCCCTGTAGTCAGGATTGAACCCGGGTCTTTGGTGCTGCAAGGCAGCAACTCTACCGCCGCGCCACCGTGCCACCATGTGGAATCAGGTGATGGAGCTCTGACTGGCCAGACTGCAGCTCCTGATGGGGATCGACATTCAGTCACACCTGTTATTGTATCGGCACAAAGAGAAATGTAACTGAAAATGCAAAAAAACTCCTGCAAATTCACAATGTATGAGATAAAAACTGAAAATGTTGAAATACACAGGAGGTCAGGCAGAAACCTGCAGAGAGAGTTCTTTAGGCTTAGTTTTGTTATTGTCATGTGTACTGAGGTATAGCAAAAAGCATGCTATCCATAGTATTCTGATAATACTATATATATAAATACATTCAAGCCAAACTAAGTACAATCGGTAGAGCAAAGGGGATGATACAGAATGCAGAATATAGTTCTTGGCATTATAGCATGACAGTTCCATACATGAAGTCCATTGTCCACAATAGGATTGAGGCGAATCGGTGGGTACCCTAGTTTATGAAAGGATCATTCAGAACTTGATAACAGAGGGGAAGAAGCTGTTGCTTGGCCTGGTGGTCAGCGCTTTCAAGCTCCTGTATCTTCTGCTGAACAGGAGCAGGGAGAAGAAAGAATGATCGGTGCAGAATAAGTCTTTGATTATGTTGGCTGCTTTTCCAAGGCACCATAAATCAGGGCCCTCGCTTAACTTTTTTTCCCTGTTGTCAGCCGGGCAACCTTGACAGCTTTTTAGGTTGCCAAATGACAGTTTATGTGGTCATTTAAATGGTTTGCATGACGCGTGCGATAATGTACTCGGACGAAGTGCGTAGTTACCAGTCAGAATTATGCTCAATGAAGCATTCACATATTATGTTCAAGGAGGAACTGCAGATGCTGGAAAATCGAAGCGGGTGCAGCAGCATCTATGGAGCAAAGGAAATAGGCAACGTTTTGAGGCCGAAATCCATCATTCTGAAGAAGGATTTCGGCCCGAAACGTTGCCTATTTCCTTCGCTCCATAGATGCTGCCGCATCCGCTGAGTTTCTCCAGCACCTTTGTCTACATTCACATATTATTTCTGCTTCAAATAACTCACAAACTAAACATATTCACCAATCAAGACATGATATATACCACAATGACATGCAGCAAAATTACATTACAATATCTCAACTCTTTTTACATATTGCAATTAATGCAATTTCTATTAGTTCTTTCCACTTCCAAACAAAAATGTGTTTGGATTATTCAGCAAATGATCAACCTGTGTCAATAAATCCTGGACCATGCACACTACAGATTGATGCAAGCATGTTTTCTGTGAAGGACCAAAAATTACTATGACATGGCCATAGCATGGGTCATTATTGCTATTGGCACAGAAAAACTCTGGCTTCCCACATAATTTATCCATAACAAAATATACAGGTTGCAAGGAAATTTCTAAAGGCATTTTATGATAATAGCTGTTAAAACCGACAATACCCATCTGACAGGTTAAACATTACACTAACTGACAAGAAATGGCCAAAGGACATAACTGCAGCAAATGTTCTTTTGGTAATATGTTTAAAGGTGTCAAAACAAATAATAACATTGGGAATTAAAACACATTTGATTGCATTCTGTTATCAAACATAGGCAATGTTCGCTCTGAAGACAATGAATCACAATAGGGTCAGGGGGTGTGTGAATCAGTGCAGGGTGGATAGATGGCTGGGTGGGGGGGGGGGGGAGGTTGAGAAGGCAATCAGTGCAGAATGGATGGATTGAGGCAGGTGAATTAGTACGTGTTGGTTGGAGTATGTAAAATTGTGAGGGAGAGCACGGGGGATGTCAGTGGTGTTGAATGGGGGATCAGTACAGGATGAATGGGGGGGATCAGTACAGGATGAATGGATGTAGACAAAAATGCTGGAGAAATTCAGCGGGTGAGGCAGCATCTATGGAGCGAAAGAAATAGACAACATTTTGGGTCGAGACCCTTCTTCAGACTGTTCCCCCCATTCTTCTTGAATGGGCGATCAATACAGGATGGATGGTGGGATCAGCACAGGATGAATGGGGGGGTTCAGTACAGGATGAATGGGAGGGGGGTCAGGACAGTGTGGATCGGAGGGTCAGTGCAGGATGAATGGGAGATCACTACAGGATGAATGAGGGGATCAGTATAGGAATGGGGGATCAGTATGGGATGAATGAGGGGTTCAGTACAGCATGCATGAGGGGATCAGTACAGGACAAATGAGGAATCAGTAAAAGATGAATGGGAAGATCAATACAGGATGGATGGAGGGTTTGGTGCAGGGTAAATGGAAGGTGGGTCAGTACGGGATGAATGGGGGGGATCAGTGCAGTATGAATGGGGGGAGAAGTGCAGGATGGATGGGAAGGGGGGTCAGTACAGGATGACTTGGGGGACCAGTGTAGGATGGATAGGGGGTGGCAGGAGAATCAATGCGAGGTGTGTAGGGTGATGAATAGATGGGGAGGGGAGCACAGGGGATGTAAGTGGGGACTGAATAGAGGAGGGAATGGGGATCAGTGCGGGATGGAGAGGAGGGGTCCCAGGATAAGAGGGGTGGAGGGGGGGTATAAGAGAGAGAGAGAGAAAGGGGGGGGAGAAGGGGCAGAGGAGGTGGGGAGGGAGGAAGGTCAGCGCTCCTCGGACAACATCCTGTTGGCCGTCCTTGGCCGTCCCTGTCCAACGCCAAAGTGCCGCCGCCAAAGGGGGAGGTGGTTGGGAACTCTTCGCCACCGCCTCCCCTCCTCCACCAGCTGACAGCAAGGTGCAGGGCCGAGCAGTGCAGCTCAAAGATCCTAAAGCTATAGGATCTTTGGTGCAGCTGCTTCAGTCGGCGTAAGGAGGCCTCCGCCTCCCTCTTTTTTTTTTTTTTTTTTTTTAGTTGCAAATCAGGTTTATTGGCAAGAAAGAGCAAAAACAATACTTGTCTTGGTATGCGCAGGGTCCAGTTTTACAGCAGCACACGTCTCCCTCCTCTCTCTCTCTCTCCCTCTCTCTCCCTCTCTCCCTCTCTCTCCCTCTCTCTCCCTCTCTCTCCCTCCCTCCCTCCCTCTTCCCAGCGTGCGAGAGGGGTTGTATTGAAAGCGCCGCTAACGGGTTTGCGGGCAGCGGCCGTTATACAGGGCGATAGCGGCCGCTGTCTGCAAATCAAAAGCTACTGCTGCAAATCCACCAACTACGCTTTCAAAACAACCCCTCTCACACGCCGAGGCCGGGAGGAGGGAGGGAGAGGGGGAGGGAGAGGGAGGTCGAGAGGGAGGTCTCCTTCCGCCGGGTGGGGTGCAGGAGGAGCAGACGGTGGAGCCGCTGCTGCCACTGTTCGGGGCCCGTCATTCGATCCGACCCTTCGTCACCCCGCACTTGCTATCTTTGCCCCGCAATCAAAGATACTAGAGGAATACAGCCGCCGCCGTCGACACGAAACGTCACGTTCCTATTGTCCAGAGATGCTGCCTGACCAGCGGAGTTACTCCAGTTTTTTGTGTCTATCAGTATAAACCAGTATTTGCTTGCCAAGCCGGGCAAAATGAGTCGGCGTTTAGGTTGCCCGGCGGCACTTTGGGTGGTCATTGGCACCCGGGCAACTGCTAATTTCGATCCCTGTAAATGGAGTCAATGGTGGGGAGTCAAGTCAGTGTGACTGGGGTACTTCTAGAACTCTGCAATTTCTTGTGGTCTCGGGTAGAGCTGTTCCCAAACCAAGCTGTGATACAACCCGACCTATGCTTTCTATCGTGCATCTGTGGAAGACCTGAAATATTTGTCTTAATTCTCTCCACAGATGCTGCCAGATCTGCTGTGTATCTCCAGCATTTTCTGCTTTATTCAAACGGAAAGAAAGATTCTGCGTAATCTCTTTTACTTTAATGGCTTTGTTGTGCCATGCTTTAACTAACTTCATTGTTACTTTGCAATTTAAAAATATGTATTATTTTAATTTGTGACTAATCTTTTTTTTTGCATCATGCTGTGATGCATGCCGATAAAATGCTTTCTACATCGCATCTGTAGAGGCCGGTGAGAGTTATTGGGGACATGCTGAACTTCCTAAGCCTTCTAAGGAAATAGAGGCTTTGGTGAGATTTCTTGGCCAATGCTTTAATATGGCTAGTCCAGGCCATTTATTGTATTTATTGCATTTGCTTGTATAGTTATGATTTATTGTATAGAGTTTGAAGTATATATACTGTATAAATACACATCTCTTTTTTATTATATTTGACTAATTCCATTAGAGTATTCTTTCACAAACCTATTGGGGATTTCATTTCAATAGCTTTGAACTTATTCAGATCTTTGTAGAACGATTCAAGCATGCATTTCACAGACATTGTAACAGTATCTCTAACATCTAGAACTGTTGTAACTGTGTTGGACCAGGCTTTCCCATAAGTTATGAGATTTTGTCATTTAAGTGAGATACTCTCCTTCAGTCTGTTACACCATTAAAGTTTACTGCGAGCACGAACTCTACGGATGGAAACTATTATAAGAGCAGCTAAGGTAACCACAACTTCGGTCTTTGATCAAGATTCAACATAAACTTGAGCAGCTTACCCAAGTGCTTTATCTGAAATAAATGGCGTACATAATATTAAAGATATTGTTTATTGCAAGCGACACATATGACAGGTGAACCCTCTGCCAAATGTCAAAATGGTATCTTTAAAACTTGAAATGAATTCTAAATCCTTTTTTTTCCTAAACCTTGTATTAAAAAACAGTCGTTCATATAAATAGACAATAAATCCCAAAAGAATTAGACTATTATTCAGGTTCGAAGGTCCCTATTGAATAAAAATCCTCAGTTTAAAGGAATTTTGCCAGAAAAGCTACTTAAATACATTAAGCACTGCTGCATAAATATTTAATAAAGGAAGGAAGCAGATTTGAAAAGAGCAATCTAAATTACATATTTCTTGTCTTTCAATGGAACATCTAAGCTACGAGAAGAGGAAAGAGAAAATATTATATCCTGAAATTGATTCACTTATGGAAAGGTGAACTGTGGGGGTGGGGGAACAAACTCACTTAGCCAACTGCAAAGAAAATACTGCATTGAAATGTCTTTTGCTAGAGGTTTGGTGGAAAACTAGTCGGTTCAACGTAGACATCGGCAGTGTACTGGCTTCTACTTCACAACTGAGCTCTGCTGAGTTGAGAGGGCAGGTGCCCTTGCAAACCTCAGCTTCACACCGATCAGAGCTGCTGTGCGTAAAGGGGCTGTCCCACTGCGGCGACCTAATTAGCCAGTTTAGAAGAGATTAGGAGAGTTTGAAAAAAGGTCATGTTGAAGACCACATTCGACTATGTAGAAGACCTCCTTCGGCCTCCTTCGACTATGTTGAAGACTAGCTTCGACTAGCTTTGGGAAAATTGGACACCGAATAGTGGAGAGTGAAGCCGACCTCCTTCGATCTCCTTCGACCTCCCTTCGACTATGATGAAGACTACCTTCGACTACCTTTGACTACTCTCGATTACCTAAGAATAACATGCCAACCTACTGCGACTACATCGACTAAACCTACGAGAAAAAAGTATAGATTTTTTTCCATGGTGACCTTTTTTTACTTGCGAGTATTTTTTAACATGTTGAAAAATACGCCGCGACCTCAAGTACAGGGGGACTACTCTCGAACATGAAGGAGAGTTACAAAAACCTCCTAGGACCTCTTGTCGACCATGCTGCGAGTATGGGTCGAGGGCAAACTCGCCAGAACTTGCGAATTAGGTCGCCGCAGTGGGACAGCCCCTTAACAGCAGCTTAACAAGTTGTTGCCTTGGTGGAAGTGTGTTATTCTGGCTGGAGGTTGTGACCAGTAAAGTCCCCAAGGGAACTGTGCTGGGACCACTAATATTTGTGACACATATAAACAACTTTGCGGCACGGTGGCGCAGCGATAGAGTTGCTACCTTACTGCGCCAGGGACCGGGTTCGATCCTGACTACGGGCGCTGTCTGTATGGAGTTTGTACGTTCTCACTGTGACCGCGTGGGTTTTCTCCGGGTGCTCCGGTTTCCTGCCACACTGCAAAGACGTGCAGGTTTGTGGGTTAATTGGCTTCTGTAAATTGTTCCCTGTTGTGTATGATAGAACTAGTTTGTGTACAGGTGAACGTTGATCGGCACGGACTCACTGGGCCAAAGGGTCTGTTTCCAATACACTAGCCCCATTTTTGTTTGCTATATTTTGCTATAATTTTGCTGTTTGCTATATTTAAGAGTGAGTTGGATGTGGCCCTTGTGGCTAAGGGGATCAGAGGGTATGGAGAGAAGGCAGGTACGGGATACTGAGTTGGATGATCAGCCATGATCATATTGAATGGCGGTGCAGGCTCGAAGGGCTGAATGGCCTACTCCTGCACCTAATTTCTATGTTTCTATGTTTCTATGTTTCCACACTGCCTCTGAACTAAACTTGAGCATAAATCTGGATGGGTTGGTCAGGTGACACCAAAATTGCGCACGGTGAGAGAGGCTGTCAAAGTACACGGCAGGATAGAGATCAGTTACAGAGGTAGGTGGAGAAGTGGCAGATGCAGTTTAATTCATTGTTTGGGGCAGCTCCGGTGATCCCCGTTCAAACTTGGCCTTGGGTGCGGTCTTGAGATGACACACTCTCGCCTGTCTGCATGGATGTCTCCCATATCCCAAATATTTTCTCAGTTAATTAGCTGCAGTAAATTCTCCAGAGTGTAGTTGGGTGGTCAGAGAGTTGGGGAATTAATTAACATGTAAATGAGAATGAACTGCAGGAAAGTAAGTGGGAAAAGGTGGGGCACGGTGGCGCAGTGGTAGAGTTGCTGCCTTACAGCGCTTACATCGCCGGAGACTCGGGTTCGATCCCATCTTCAGGTTCTGTCTGTATGGAGCTTGCACATTCTCCCCATGACCTTGTGGGTTTTTTCCAAGATCTTTGGTTTCTTCCCACACTCCAAAGACATAGAGGTTTGTAGGTTAATTGGCTTGGTGTATGTGTAAATTGTCCCTAGTGTGTGTAGGATGGTGTTAATGTGCAGGGATCGCTGGTCGGTGCGGACATGGTGAGCCGAAGGGCCTGTTTCCGTTCTGTATCTCTAAATTAAAGTAAAAACGAAATTAAAAATGATTGGCAGGGTCACATTGGGAGTTGCATTCGCTCAATGGGCTACATCGACCCTGTGTATGGTGTGTGGAAAAGCTTGTAAGGGGCAGCACGGTGGTGCAGCGGTAGAGGCGCTGCCTTTACAGCACCAGAGAACCAGGTTGGATCCTGACTACATTTGCTGTCCTTTCGGGGTTTGTAGATTTTCCCTGTGACCGCGTGGATTTTCTCCAGGTGCTCCAGTTACTTCCAACATTCCAAAGACGTGCAGGTTTGTTGGTTAAATGGCTTGGGTCAAAAAAAATTGTAAATGTCCCTTGGTGTTTAGGATAGTGCTAGTGTATGGGGCTAGTGTATTGGGCGGTGCGGACTCGGTGGGTTGGAGGACCTGCTTCTGCACTGTATCTCCGAAGTCCAAAGTCAAAGAAAAGATGGAAATCAAACAGCCCATTTATTTGATTGAGGTCAGCAATCTGGGCTGAAAAGCTACTTATGGCAAAGTGGTTTGTTATTTATTATTTACTTCAGACCAATTAATTCTTATTAAAGTTATTTTAGGTAAACTCTAGGTAAACTTTAGGTAAACTTTAGGTAAATTTTGCTTTAATCAGTTTAATCTTTGTAAGTAATTTTAAATTACTGCCAGTGCTGATGGTAGAGGCAGATGCAATAGTGGGGTTTAAGAAGCTTTTAGACAGGCACACATATGCATGTACAGGCAGAGGGGATTAATTTATCTTGGATGAGTTACTCCAGCATTTTGTGCCTATCAAATAATGATATAACTGCAAATGCTGGTTTCTCTCAAAGATAAACTCAAAATGCTGGAATAAATGAATGGGTCAGGCAGCATCTCTGGAGAAATTGGATGGGGGACATTTCAGGTCAGGACTTCTTCAGTCTGAGATACTCCAGTATTTCTTGCCTATCAAAGTATGATAGAGGTTCTTATGGAGCACAAGCTAAGTCACTCATTTGCAAGTGCTTTTCATAGATGATCACAAATAGATATGAAAAATCATTTTGAAATCTAGAAGCCTAAGTTCTAAATAGCATCCAGGGATCTGAAGTCTTACCAGTGCCATTCATATGTTATGAAAGAATAGGCATGAGAATGTTGCCAGAATATGAGGGCCTGAACTGTAGGAAGAGGCTGGGCTGGCTAGTACTTCAATCCTTGAAGCGCAGGAAGATGAGGGGTGATCTTGAAGGGGTGCATGAGATCATGAGAGGAATAGATAAAGTAGGGTTAGTGCACATTCTTTTACCCGGAGAAAGAAAATCAAGAGCCATAGGACATAGGGTTAAGGTGAGAGGGGAAAGATTTAATAGAAAGCTCAATGGCAACTTTTTCACACAGAAGGTGTTGGGTACATAGAACAACCTGCCAGAATAAGTAGTTGAGGAAGGTACAATAACAACATTTAAAACACATTTGGATGGATACATGGATGGGAAAGGTTTAGAGGGATATAGGCCAAACACAGATGTTTGGGACTAGTATAGATAGAACATCTTGGACATTACGGGCAAGTTGGGCCAAAAGGCCTGTTTTCCTGCTGCATTTATCAGAGATACTAAAAACACAGTAGTTCAGCCCATGGTTCAACCTTGGGTGAAAATGTTTACCAGACTCTCTAATTTGCTATGGCGCTACCCTAATGGTATGGAGAAGATTCTGCAGATATCACTTTCAATCTATCGTCCAAGGGCAATGTTGAACTACATTATTTGCATTTTACCAGGCATTAAATGACTAATTAATTTACTATATATGTAACCTCTTCTGAAGCGGAAAACACATTATGAATTATTTTTTGCATATATTTGCAAAATCAAGAGCTTTTTGTTAAAACAGAACAATACTTTTGTCATTCGTAAAATTGTAAGAGTCATGCAAATGATCTGTGAAAAAAATCAATGCAAAGAGAGGGAGAGCTTTGAAGAAAAGAAAGCAGGTAAAATATAACAATGGCTTGTTCCCTTTATCATCGATACTTTTTTGCATATCTTTCATTCATTGTTCTTTATCTCTCCACATCACCGTCTATATCTCTCGTTTCCCTGATCCCTGACCAGTCTGAAGAAGGGTCTCGACCCGAAACGTCGCCTATCTCCTTCGCTCCTTAGATGCTGCTGCACCCGCTGAGTTTCTCCAGCTTTTTGTGTAACCCCAGGTAAAATATAATCCAGCTCATATTTTGCAGCCTGCAACAAGCTGCCCAGACAATGAAAAATGCCTGCACTTAAGCTTGATGCAAATCCATCAGCATCAATGTGTGTTTCCAAGCTCATTCATTATGTACCTGCTGCCAAATAAGGTTGTTTCTGTGGAAGGAACACACAAAGTACCATTTTAGTACATGTTTTGAAGCACAATACTTATACAAAAATGTTGCAGGTTGCATTTGTGGGTATTAAGGTTATAACCATATAACCATATAACAATTACAGCACGGAAACAGGCCCTCTCGGCCCTTCCAGTCCATGCCAACCATTTGTTTTCCCCTAGTCCCATCTACCTGCACTCACACCATACCCCTCCATTCCCTTATAAGATTGAGGAGATTCGTACTGGACTATTTCACCAAAATGCATTTTCCGATTTGGAAGTAAATGATATTTAACAATCTTATCAACCTACTAAATTAATTGACAAAAGCTCTTTCTTGCCATTCATTCAATCATTAACAACTACAGCATGGAACAGGCCCTTCGGTGCATAGAGTCCATGCCAACCATTGATCACCCATTCACACTAGATCTATGTTATCCCACTTTCTATCCACTGCCACAGACCCATATATCTGAGATGCAGGAGGAAACCGGAGTACCAGGAGAAAACCCATGCAGTTCAGGGAGTACCTGCAAACTCCACACAGAAAGCAGCTGATGTCAGGATCGAATCCGGGTCTCTGGCATTGTGAAGCAGCACCTCTACCAGATGCACCACTGTACCCACAGCAATAGAAAACGTGTACCTCCCCTGATATTCAACTTCTTCAACTTGAATGAAACCAACTTACAGTCAAACTAGAATCTACCTTCTATCCCCTTGTTATGATTCTTCACATGCATGCTGCATCCCCTGATCTTTAACCCAATGCACAGCACCTGCAACCAACTCCTTCAAACCCACACATAAAAAAACAACTCAGCTCCAAATACGCACACTGTTCCCATCACAGTCAAAGGGAAACACATCAATATAATTAGGAACAGCAGAGGCTAACATTTTTGCTTCTGTTTAGCACAGTGCGTTATGCTCAACCTTAATTATTCATTAGGAGATGGCAATAAAAAAGTCAACCTTCAATAAATCACAAAGAAAGAACTCAGTTTTATATGTTTCATTCTAATGAATGCGGCAGTTAGTGTTAACTACAGGGTGGTTTTTATGACTACAATTGTGTCCAACCTTTCCATTCTCCAAAGAATATTGTCTGCATTGTGTAGGCATC
Organism: Okamejei kenojei; assembly: GCA_035221665.1. Lineage (NCBI taxonomy): Eukaryota > Metazoa > Chordata > Chondrichthyes > Rajiformes > Rajidae > Okamejei > Okamejei kenojei. Next base: position 20,570,452 of record CM069153.1, read on the forward strand.
ATAACCATCAGCACAGAGGCATCCCACACTGTGTGTTCAGCCCCTGCTCTATTCTGTCTATACTCATGGCTGTGTTGCCAGACACAACTCCCCAACTTCATCATTAGATTCACCCGATGATACCACCATTGTTGGACGATTAATGGGTAACAATGAATCTGACCATAAGAGGGAGCCTGATTGAAAGATGCCAGAGCAACTAACTTGCTCGCGATTTTAGCAAGACCAAGGAGCTAATTGTTGTCTTCAGGAGTGGAAACATGTCTTCATTGATAGGAGGGTCAACAGTTTCAAATTTCAGGGTGTGCATATCTTAGAAGATCTGTCCTGGGCAGGCACATTGATGCAATCACAAGGAAACCTCATCAATGCCTCTACTTCCTTATAAGATTAGGGAGATTTGCTATGTTACTGAACACTATCGAACTTCTACAGATGTACTTTCGAGAGCAGTTTGCCTCAGTAATTTGAATGGTCAGAATCATAGAGTGGTAGACATTGCCTGTTCCATCACAGGTATTGACCTCCCCACCATCAAAGGGATCTACAATAATCGCTGCCTCAAAAAAGCAATATCAATATCTTCAAAGACCTGCACCACTCTGGCCACACTCCCCACTGCTACCATCAGGAAGAAGATACAGGAGTCTGATAACTGTGACGTCCAAGTTCAAGAACAGCTTCTTCCCACCAACCATTAGGATCTTGGATCATCCTACACAACCCTAACCACAATCTTAGCTCAGCAGCAATCTACTACACACTTTGTTGAGGTGTACAACATACTTCAGTTTGCACTATTATGGTTTGGATACCTAATATTATTGATTAATTATTGTATTATTGATTAATGTATATCTATTTGTTGTGCTATTTTGTCACAGCGCCAAAGACCTGGGTTCGAATCTGATTATGGGTGCTGTCTGTGTGGAGTTTGTACGTTCTCCCTGTGACCATGTGCTCCAGTCTCAGCCCACAAGGCAAAGACGTGCAGGTTTGTAGGTGATTCGGCATCTGTAAATTGCCCCTTGTGTGTAGGCTAGAACTATTGTAGGGGCGATTGTTGATTGGTGTGGACTCGATGGGCCGAAGGGCCTGTTTTCACGCTGTATCTCAAAACAAAACTAAGGATCGCGAGGAGAAAGATTGTTCCATGGTCACACACAAAATCTCCATTGAAGGTCTGTGCTCTTGTGGTTCAGGACCTGATTATACCATGGAGACATAAGATGCTGGAATCTTGACCTAAAGTGCTTCAAGAACTCAGCTGGTCAGGCAGCATCTGTGGAGGGAATGGACAAACGCGTTTCAGATTGGGAATCCTTCTTCAGACAGATTGGAGTAGGAGCTGGAGAAAGCTGGAATAGAGAGGTGGGGGTGGGACAAAGCATGGAAATACCTGGTTGTGCAACTTTAACACAGGTGAGTGTGGACTTGACAGCACAAAGTTTTTATTTATCCTGATGACAGTAGTTTGTTTCGGTTCAGTTACTTGAAAACCACCAAAGGTAATGCTCTGCAAAGAATAACATTAAATATGTTTGCAATAACTTTTTTTGTCTTCTTTAAAAGCTTTCACTGCAGTGAGCAAAGTTCTATAGTTCAAGCTTAGAACATCAATAGCAACACTAAAGCAGCTGTTGTCTCCAACAGCTCTGGAGCTAAAAGGCTTCTAATCGACCTTCATCCAACATTTCTTCCTCTGATGTATTAGTCTAAACACAATGCAAATCACTAAATTGAAAGTTCAAAGGAACATGATAACTTTGAGTCGAAATTGCAGCTGGAACCCACAAAATATCACATTGCTTTATTTCAGCCAGAAACCAAACTGACTGTAAAAGCGTAGCCTTGCAATAGGGTAAGGTTTTAAAATGACAAGCTTTTTCTACGCTGCTTTGAAAAGCTGAGCAAATGAAGGGAAGTGCATACATGTAAAACCAACTAGAGCTGCTGTAACATTATTCACTGTAGCTGAACTGATAGTTATAGGTGGGTCATTTAATATTCTGTATGTTCTGTGAAGCTAACCATTACTTTGCGGTATTTCCTCCCTCAACATCTGGAACAACTTACAGTTGTTAGAGGCAAGGGGTGCTTTGTCAGTATTTATTATTCAATGGAGCTTTGGAGTTGTGGGCCGAAAAATAAGATTGCTTGAATTTCATGGTTAAGACTTGAATTCTCCTCTCCTCTCTGCACTGTTCAAATTTAACAAAAGGTGATCTTAGAATCTTGCCTTAGAAACTCTTTTGGTCCTAATAGTTCAGGACCTGATAGTTCAGTGTGGCACGGAGGCGCAGCGGTAGAGTTGCTGACTTATGCCTTACAACGCCAGAGACACGGGTTTGATCCTAACTATTAGTGCTGTTTGTATGGAGTTTATACGTCTCCTTGTGACTACGTGGGTTTTTTCCAGGTGCTCCAGTTCCTCTCACATTCCAAAGTCGTGCAGGTTTGTGGGTTAATTGGCTGCTGTAAATTGTCCCAAGTGTGGAGAACTAGTTGGTGGACATCTAGACGGTGGGCCGAAGGGCCTGTTTCCGCTCTTTATCTCGAAGTGTAGATTTTGCCCAGTGTAGCAGGTCTGTGGCTTTAGATTATGTCCCCCATGTAAAAGAAAACATGCGTTCTCACTGAGACCCAGGTTCAATCCTGACCACGGGTGCTGTCAGTATGGAGTTTGTATGTTCTCCCTGTGACCGTGTGGGTTTTCTCCAGGTACTCCGGTTTCCTCCCACAATCCAAAGACATACAGGTTTGTAGGTTAATTGGCTTCAATAAAAAATTGTAAATTGTCCCTGATGTGTTAGTGCAAGGGGTGATCGCTGGTTGGCAAGCGGGACGAGGGGCCTGTTTCCACGTTGTATCTAACGTCTAAAGTAAAGTCTAAAGACTCTATGACTCAGCCTCCATGTTCAGATAAATTCAACCTTTGACTGCACACTGCAGTTCAGTTACTGAGGAACAAGTAATCTTGTTTCTGGAGTGTAGTCATCACAGGATGAACAGTTTTGAATTAGTTCTGAAGATTAGCTCCATTGCCGGAAGAGGTTTTATTTGGATGTCAGATGAGGTATTGCAACATCCCAGTACACTCTGTGTAATACATGAGTGAAGTGCACTAGGTTTCATGGCAAGAAGAGCCTAATCTCATATCCCATCTGATACAGCCAGAGGGACCATGCTTTCCAACTACACTGAAACCTACTCTAGTCATTTTTACAAAAGGAGTTGAGTACAATAATAAAGATTTAATAAAGATTAATAAAGGTTTTTTTATTAAGAAAAGATTGTATCTGGAATACACTGCGCAGATCTGCACTGGGCAGCACGATGGCTCAGTAGTAGAGTTGCTGCCTTACAGCGCCAGAGACCCAGGTTCGATCCTAACCACAGATGCTGTCTGAATTGAGTTTGTATATTCACCCTGTGACCACGTAAGTTTGCAGTTTCCACCCACACTGCATAGACGTGAAAATTTGTAGGTTAATTGGCTTCAGTAAAAATTGTAAATTGTCACTAGTGTGTCGGATAACGTTAGTGTAGGATGGTCACTGATCGGCGCGGAATCGATGGGCTGAACGGCCTGTTTCTGCCCTGTAACTCTAAACAAACTAAAAGATCTTGCCCACCGATCTAAGAAAGGTTACCTTGTGGCAGAGGGAGTGGAATTAGGTTCGCATGATCGTTCCTGGGAACTGCAAGGATAAAGATTCTCCTGTCAGGACAGTCCAATACTCAAGTTTTAAAGAAAATTAAGTGATTTTGTGGGGCTGAGAAGGACAGATATACTGATGATGTTTCTTTTGGCTGAAGTAATGGATTCATACAGCACGGAAACAGGCTCTTCAGCCCAACCAAGTTACCCCATCTTAGCTAAACTAATTTGCCTGCATTTGACCCATATCTCTCCAAACCTTTCTTATCCATATACCTGTCCAGGTACCTGTCTCAAGTACCTCCTCTGACAGCACGTTCCATAAACCCGCTACCCGCTGAGTGAAAAAGTTGCCCCTTAGGTTCCTATTAAATCTTAAAGGAAGCACGGTGGTGCAGCGGTAGAGTTGCTGCCTTGAAGCATCAGAGACCCGGGTTCGTTCCAGACTACAGCTGCTGTCTGTACGGAGTTAGTACATTTTCCCCGTGGTGCTGTTTCTCTAGTTTGCACGTGGCCTCAGTCTGAAGATGGTTCCAACCTAAACCGTTATCCTTGGAGATGCTGCCTGACCCACTGAGCTTCTCCAGCACTTTGTGTTTCACTCAAGATTCCAGCATCTGCAGTTTCTTGGGCCTCCATTTCACAGTTCCATTGTACTGACTGACAAAGAAACTCAGAGATAGACACAAAACTCAGCGGGACAGGCGGCATCAATGGAGAGGAATGGGTGACATTTCGGGTCGAGACCTTTTTTCAGACACAAACTCAGAGGTGTGCGAGGAAGGGGACGAGCCCCTTATCTCGGAGAATTTTTGCTGTACAGATATTTGATGGCTTTGTTACAGAAGCATTAACATATCTTTTAACCAGACGTAGAACTCCTGTTTTCAATAACTGTGTACGCAAAGATCTTTTTATAGAATGAATTTATGACTTTCAATGAGTTTCGACCCCGCAAGAAATTTTAGATATCAGGAATATAATTCACTTATGTTTCGTTTAGCTTAGAGATATGGCGCAAAAACAGGCTCTTCGGCACACCGAGTTCCCGCCGAGTTCCCGCCAACCAGCGATCTTCGCACATTAACCCTATCCTACTCTACGGACAATTTACATTTATGCCAAGCCAATTAACCTGTACGTCTTTGGAGTGTGGGGGGGAACCAAACGTCTTGGAGAAAACCCACGCGGTCACGGGGAGAACGTAAAAACTCCGTACAGTCAGCACCCATAGTCGGGATCGAACCTGGATCTCTTGCGCTGAATGCGCTGTAAGGCAGCGACTCTACCGCTGCGCCACCGTGCCGCCCCATGGCCTGAATGTTACCAGCAACTCAAGTCTGTTCTGCATTTGTTAAAATGTTACTCATTTGGGGTATAAACCTTGAAGAAATAATGAATTACAAAGTTCATGAAATCTAGCAGCCACCACTTTTCATAAATGGAATTCCACACAGAAATTCAAATCGTTGCATGATTTTTTTCACCCTCGAGATCATGAATTGCTCTCTAATGGTTTGAAAAATTCTTGTTTTATTCGCACTAAATTAGAAAAAGATTGCCAAGTAATTATTTCGACACAATTGTGTGCCAAGCTGCCTCAGCTGTTCAATAAAGCCACGCACACATAAATTATTGAATGGAGTTGCAAGGAACTGCAGATGGTGGAATCTTGAGCAAGGCATGAAGTGCTCGAGGAACTCAACAGGTCAGGCAGCATCAGACAGCACCTCAACAGCATTCTGAGGCTATGTCTTCTGGTTATTCCACAAGTGGGAGAGTCAATAATCAGGGCATAGCTTCAGAATAAAAGAACATACTTTTAGAAAGGAGATTTAGTTCAGTTTGGTCTAGAGATACAGCATGGAAATGGACCCTTTGGCCAAACAAGTCCACACTGACCAGCGATCCCCATACACTAGCACTATCCTGCGCACTGGGGAAGATTTACAATTTTTACCAAAGTCCAGCAACCTACAAACCTCTATGTCTTTGGAATGTGGAAGGAAACCAGAGTACCCAGAGAAAACCCTAATGGTTGCGGGGAGAATGGACAAATTCCATACAGACACCACCTGTAGTCAGGATCTAAGCTGGGTCTCTGGTGCCATAAGGCAGCAACTCTACTGCTGCGCCACTGTGCCGCCCTGGATGAGGAGGAATTTCATTAGTCATATGCAGTGAATCTGTGGAATTAATTGATGGCTGTGGAGACCAAGTCATTGGGTAGTTTTAAGGCAGAGATTGACAGATACTTGAGTGGTAAGGGTGTCATTATGGGGAGAAGGCAGGAGAATGGGGTTGAGAAGAAAAGATAGATCATCCATGATTGAATTGCGCAGTAGCCGCAATTGGCCAAATGGCCAACTTTTGCTCCTATGGTTCATGAACTTATGAAGTTATGAGCATCTGGGGAGGGATTGGACGTGCAACATTTCAGGTCAGGATCCTGCCTCAGACTGAATGATTATTGAATCGTTAATTTCCACTGCAGGTCTAACTTGAGACCAATTACCGCATCAATTTATTGCTGCCGACTACATAATTGCGGCCCAAGTTGGAAATATCAAGTACAAGCAGACATAGCTTTAAGATGAGAAAAGCAAAGTTTAAAGGAGATGTGCGGGGTGTTTTTTACACAGAGGGCGGTGAGTGCTTGGAATGCATTGCCAGGGTTAGTGGTGGAGGCAGATTTGATAGTGGTGTTTAAGAGACTTCGGGATAGGCACATGGCTAAGCAGGGAAGGGAGGGATATAGATTACTTGCAAGCAGATAAGAGTTGGTCTTGGTATCATGTTCGACACAGGCATTGTGGGCCGAAGGACCTGGTCCTGTATTGTACTGTACTGTTCCTGTATTCAACGTTCTATGGTTTTAAATGGTCTTTTCACTATTTTACCACCATGGCTGCCTCAGTATCTCTCAGGGCCTGGAAAGATATTTGGTCAGTTAAAGTAATATCAAAGTTTCTTTATTGCAGAAAAGCTTACAATTTCAAGAGCTGAAGATGGGTCCTGACCCAAAACATCACCTATCCATTTGCTTCAGAGATGCTGCCTGACCCTCTGAGTTACTCCCGCATTTTGTGTCTATCTTTAATGTCAAGACAGCTTTTTTTTACTGTGACTTTCTGAGGCAGGCAGACTCTCTGACCAGTTCCACACATAGCCAAGTTGCAACATTAAAGTTACACACATGATATAATTTTTAGTGGTATTGATCAATATTACATATTCTACATAGAGAGTAAGAGAGTCATACAGCATGGCCCTTCAGCCCAACATGCCCACACTGACCAACATGTCCCATCAAAACTAGTCCCACCTGCCTGCGTTTGGCTCATATTCTTCTAAACCTGTCCTATCCATGTGCCTGTCCAAATGTTTCTTAAACATTGTGATAGTACCTGCCTAAAATACCTCTTCTGGCAGTCATTCCTTACACTCACCACCATTTGTGTAAAATAGTTACCACTCAGGTTGCTATAAAATCTTTCCCCCCCCTACCTTAAACCTATATCCTCTAGCTCTCGATTCCCCTACTCTGGGCAAGAGACTCTGTGGGTCTGCCCGATCTATTCCTCTCATGATTTTATACACCTCTGTAAGATCACCCCTCATCCTGCACTACAAGGAATAGAGTCCCAGCCTGCTCAACCTTTCCCTATAGGTCAGGCCCTCGAGTCCTGGCAACATTTTTGTAAATCTTCTCTGTACCCTTTCGTGCTTGACAACATCTTTCCTATAACATGCTGCCTAGAACAGCACAATACTCTAAATGTGGCCTCGCCAACATATATATGTAAAATGGCATATATGTAAAGTCTGAAGAAGGGTCTCGACCCGAAACGTCGCCTATTCCTTCTCTCCATAGATGCTGCCTCACCAGCTGAGTTTCTCCAGCATTTTTATCAACCTTCAATTTTTTTCAGCATCTGCAGTTCTTTCTTAAACACCCTCAACTTCTATACTCTGTCTATAATTGTTATGTGTAGGAAGGAACTGCAGATGCTAGTTTAAACTAAAGGTAAACACAAAAAGCTGGAGTAGCTCAGCGGGACAGGCAGCATCTCTAGAGAGAAGGAATGGGTGACGTTTTGGGTCAAGAGATGCTGCCTGACCCACTGTTACTCCAGCTTTTTGTGTCTATATTTGTTATAGCGTTTTCCCTTCAAACAAAACCAGAAGTCACATTGGGCTTGGTGAAAGATTTTTGGTGAAGACATTAGAATGCTTCCAATCTCAAACAAGTCTGATTGACGACATCAACAGAAGTCCATGACTTCCTCCCCTGGGACAAGCTGAATGCCCGCAGATCTCTTCACTATCACTGCCCAATAACAGGGAAGATTCAGCCTGATATTCTTTGTTGATTTTACAGTACATTGAAGTTTTTGTCTTGAGTTAAGATAATCTGCAGTGTCAAGACATCCCCTGTCACATTCACTATTAATACTCTGGAAGTGAAAAACACACCACTATCACAATAATCTTTCAAAGTACAAATGCTGCCAAAAGAGTACAACATAAACAATATATAGTATTGTTTACATTGACAACTCTGACTTTCAACATCCTTAAATAGAAATAGAATTTGCTACGGATATAGAACAAGTCATTTCCAGTCACGGAACAGGGTGAATCAACGTGTAGTATCATAGCCCTTATACTTCCAAATATGAATTTTGCCTGTCCAATGAAACTAATAAGATGCAGTCTACCAGCTCTGTGGATCCAGTGCCTTTTTTATGGCGAAAGTATCATTCCTTGCAGTTGGCGTCGATGATAGATCATCATCCAATCTGTTTAAACTGTTCAAGGTCCTGATCATCTAAATTTATTTAACAAAATTACACATTTTTTTTAACTTTAGTAATCTTGTGGTAATATTAAACATTTACAATATATATATATATATATATATATTTTAAGTACCTGCATGCCGTACCAGTGCATACATTCACGAAGAAATATACTGGTTAAAATGCTGTGTCTATAATAAAGTTACTCTGAACTTGTCCAGGGCTGCATCACACTACACTGAATGGATCAGTGTGAGCCTTTGCCCTACGGCACCCGGTATGGGTAAAGCGTTGAACCCCATTCGTGATTGGGATTGGGAATTGCAATTATTTCCCCTGAACGAGGAATGTCGTCCCAGTAAGTGTGGGTCATAAGCTCACGTTGATTAAATGCCTGCTTGTTTATGGCCGGCACGGTGGCGCAGCGGTAGAGTAGCTACCTTACAGCACCAGAGACCCGGGTTCAAACCTGACTTTGGGTGCTGATTGAATGGAGTTTGTACGTTCTCCCCATGACCGTGTGGATTTTCCCCAGGTGTTCCACTTTCCTCCCACACTCCAAAAACATTCAGGTTTGTCGGTTAATTGGCTTTGGTAAAGATTGTAGATTGCCCCTAGTGTGTAGGGTGGTGCTAGTGTGTGGGGATTACTGGTCGGCATGGACTCGGTGGGCCAAATGGCCTGTTTCTGCACTGCATCTCTAAACTAAAAACTGAACTAAAGTTAACATATGACATAAAGCTCTCTACGTTTTGGAACTTATTGGCAATCTCATTCAATGGGCAGAAGAATGGTAAGGATGGGGTGTAATGGTAGAAGGGATTGCTTGTGAGGTTGAATTGAGTTGTTTGGTATGTACGCAACAAAAGCTTTTCACTGTACCTCAGTACACGTGACAATAAACTAAACTGAACTGAACTGACTCTCTTTTTAGCCTTTACAATCAAATAGAATGACTGGGAACATTTGTTACTGCTGTAGTAACATAACACCATAAGAGCATGAGACACAGGAGCAGAATCAGGCCATTCAGTCCATCGAGTCTACTCTGCCACTCAATCATGGCTGATGTATTTATCCCTCTCAACTCTATTGTCCTGCTGTATCTGGTAAAGTTTGATTCACAAGAATTATCATGTTTCATAAAACACCGCACGCGGAGTTGTCATTCTGACGATGTGCAGCCTTCGAAGTATGTGACTAACATTGTTCAAACAGTATAATCATTTTCTGGCAGTATAATGGCCCAGCACAATTCTGTTCTTGGGCAAAACATTCTCCGGTCTAATTTGTTACAATGGATCACATTAATTATGATTAAAACATGCACCACATGTACATGTTTTAATAACATTCTTTGAGATTTTGCAGGCAAGTCCAATATTCCCTTTTAGATGAAGCCTTCTTGAACAGCTGCAATCCTTCTTTGAAAATAATCCAGCACTCTTAGAGGAGAGAATGGACAAATGGACGGGTGACTTTTTGGTTTGGGACCCTTCTTCAGGGTCTGAAGAAGGGTCCCGCTCCGAAATGCTACCTGTCCATTCCTACCCCAGATGCTGACTGACCCGTTGAGTTCCTCCAACACTTTATGGTTTGCTCAAGATTCCAGCATCTGCAATTCCTTGCTGAACCTGGTGAGACCGCACCTGGAGTATTGTGTGCAGTTTTGGTCTCCTAATTTGAGGAAGGACATCGTTGCTATTGAGGGAGCGCAGCATAGGTTCACCAGATTAATTCCCGGGATGGCAGGACTGACACATGATGAAAGAATTTAGAAGGATGAGGTGTCTTATAAAAAACATATAAAATGCTTAAAGGATTGGACAGGCTAGATGCAGGGAACATATTCCCGATGTTGGGGGAGCCTAGGACCAGGGGTCACAGTTTAAGAATAAGGGGTAGGCCATTTAGAACTGAGATGAGGAAAAATGCTTTCACCAAGGGAGTTGTGAATCTGTGGAATTCTCTGCCACAGAAAGAAGTGGAGGCCAATTCACTGGATGTTTTCAAGAGTTAGATTTAGCTTTTAAGGCTAAAGGAATCAAGGGATATGGGGAAAAAGCAGGAATGGGGTACAGATTTTACTTTGGAGTCACGTGAGTGACTACGTGAAGAACCCCGTCCAGCGCAGGTGTGTCATTACGCCAGATGCATTGGTGCAGTCGGCCGGTTGGAGCAGCAGAGCTCCTCCAGCGGTAAGTTTAAAACACCAGGTAAGTTTCAAACTTATTCTTGCGCTCACTTTCTGTTTTAGCGGTAGGGTGTAGACCGTTAAAATGATGCAGAAAGTGAAGAAGGTGTCGGCGAGGCGATCCGCAGGGAAAAGGTTCAAGGACCGTGATAGTGTGGTTAATGGATGCCCGCCTAGGTCACCAAGTCCGTCGTCAGCAATGGAGCTAGCGACACCGTACCCGCTGCCTGTGAGCAGCGTAGCCACGCCGGTAGGGCGCAAGGCTACTTCAAAATCAAATAGGCCCATTGACCCAGAGTCGGGCCTGGAGGTTTTACCCTCACAAGGAGAGACCGTTTGCTCACGGCTCTCCCAGGTCGAGGTCTCATTACAAAAGATGCTGGACAGGGACGCACTCCGTGAGATGGGTGCCCACGCCAGGCTAGTGGAGAGCCTGTGCTAGCAGCGCCTGTAATAGGGCTGCAAGAATACCCAACTTTTGAAGAGGAGGGTATACCGGCGCAGCAGTTCACTGACGCCGAATCAGTGGCTGGGGAGAGCGACAAGGGGGTGGAACTTGAAGTCATTCCGAATATAGCAGAGAAATTTGCAGTCCCCAGAGAAGCAGGAGAACCGTTAGGGGAAGAATTGGCAGCAGCCATACAATATATGCTCTCACATCAGCTGCAAGAATTGGCAATGGATGAGGCGGCTAAAAAGTATGAAGCCCCAATTAATTGTGGTTTGCTAAAAGTACCAATGTTAAACCATCTCATATGGACATATTTGGGGGTGTCAGCAAGATTCCAAGAACTAAAGTTTCAAAAAGTATTGAAATTGCTTTCAGCAGGGCTTACTGCATTTGCTACTACTGTAGATAAGGGGCATATGTCAGAAGCTCACCAGGATGTACTGGGACTTCTGTGTAGTGCATTTTTTGAAATTAACAACATAAGAAGAAGTGCTATTCACCCAATCATAAATCCTAATCTGGCATCATTGAGTAAGCCACCCAACGTACAACCGACTAACCTTTTGTTTGGCGGGGATCTCGCCAAACGAGTTAAAGAACTCCATGAGGATGCGAGAAATATGGGCCTCATCAAGCCGAGTGGCAAACTACGAAAAAGGGTTTTTCCTTACCGGCGGGGTACCATTACGGACGCCAGGGGAGGGACCAGCCACTCAGCTTCGCAAACCCGGAGCTGGCAGCGTGCCACAGGCATGAGGGGAAGGATGACTTTCCCTACAAAGAGCTGGGGGCAACAAGGGCAGCCAGGACATATGCAGGTGAGAAATTTTGCTCCTAAGGAATGTAAATCAAGTGAAATAGATGTTAAAATTGTGGGCAGATTACGCTTGTTTCTCAAACAATGGCAGGAGATAACATCAGATTAATTTATACTGAGTAATATAGAGGGGTTTAAAATTGAATTTTACCCTAATTGGTGTCCACCTAATCAGCATGTTCCTAGTCGGAAACTTATATTTTCAGAAGAAGAGAATGTGCACATACAAGCAGAACTTAACACATTACACAAAAAAGGGGTTATTGAGAAGTCAGTTCGTCAAAACCGTCAGTTTGTGTCAAGTATTTTTCCTAGGTCTAAAAAAACTGAGGGATGTAGAATCATTCTGGACCTGACGAGCTTGAACTCCTTTGTTCGCTATAGGCATTTCAAAATGGAAACTTTTTCTACAGCTAAACATCTGGTTTCCAAAGGGTGTTATATGGCCAGCATTGATTTAAAGGATGCATATTACTCAGTGTCTATTCATTGTGACGATAGTAGGTATTTGAAATGTATCTGGATGAGTCAGTTGTGGCAATTCAAAGCATTGCCTATATGGGTTAACTTCAGCTCCTATATTTACCAAATTGTTGAAACCTATTCTAGGATTACTCCGAGCTCAGGGGCATGTTGTAATGGCCTATTTAGACTATATTTTAATTGTCGGGAAGACTCGGACTGCAGCTGAATCATCTGTTTCAATTGTTAAACTCGCTTTTTAACATTTAGGGTTCGTCATTCATCCAGATAAATCCAAATTATCACCAGTTCAAATCATTGATTATTTGGGCTTTATCATTAATTCAGATCACATGTTAGTGACTGCCCAGGGACAAATGGCAGCAGTTAATTGAGGATTGTGTTAACCTCCTTAGTGAGCAACGACCTTCAATTAGACAAGTAGCCAGTTTAATTGGTAAATTGGTGGCTGCTTTTCCAGGTGTGAAGTTTGGACCTCTGCATTATCAATAATTACAATGAGCAAAAGAACAGGCACTGATGACACATGCGGGTCATTTTGAAAGGCCTATGCAATTGTCAGCAGAAGCAATTTCAGGAATTCAATGGTGGATCATTAATGTCTCAAAAAGTTCCAGGGATGTTTTCGTTGAACCACCTTCCATAATATTACAGGCAGACATTACAGGTGCGCTGGGTTGGGGTGCTACAGATATGTCTTCCAGTTGTGGAGGCAGATGGAATACTGATGAGACATCCCTTCTTCAATTAAGAGGGATCAATTATTTAGAGCTTTTGGGAACCTGGTATGGGCTTAAAGCTTATTGCTCTACCAGGAGGGACTTGCATGTGCAGATTGACAACACCACAGCAGTGGCATATGTAAACCACATGGGTGGAGTCAAGTCACAGTCTTGTGATAGACTGGCTAATCAGATCTGGGGCTGGTGCATTGACAAAAACATCTGGCTTTCAGCAATATATTTACCTGGTAGATTCAACACAGTAGCTGCCACTAGGTCACACCAATTCAATGATAACATAGAGTGGATGTGAAATCAGGACATATTTAATCAAGTGGTTGCTCAGTATGGAATGCCAGATATTGACTTGATTGCATCTAGACTAAACCATCAGTTGCCCAGATATGTTTCATGGGAACCAGATCCTGGTGTAGCAGCAGTGGAAGCATTCTCACTGCATTGGGGTGGAATGTTTGTATATTAATTTCCTCCATTCTGCCTCATCAGTCGATGCTTGCAAAAAATCAAGCAGGACTCCGCGTCAGGAGTATTAGTAGTGCCAGATTGGTAGTGCCAGAGTGCCATGGTTCCCTCTCATATTGCAGATGGCTGGTCAGCCGCATATGATCATTCCCAAACATAAAAATCTACTGGTGAACCCAGTAACTGGCGATCAACATCCTTTACATGATCGTATTGATCTGTTGATTTGCAGATTTTAAGGAGGCCATACCTGGGGAGAGGACTGTCTGATCGTACCGTGGATGTTCTCAAGTCGGCCTGCAGGGATAGTACTCAGAAGCAGTACATCACCTCGATAAGGAAGTGGGAGGTATCCTGTCCACAGCAGAATATCTCATATCAGACTGCAGGCATCCCAGACGTACTGGAGTTCTTATCCACTCTTTACTTTGATCAAAAATTAAGCTATAGTGCGATTAATACAGCCAGAAGTGCTCTGTCTTCTTATTTACCCATGAGTTCAGAGTTGCATTCAGTAGGGACACATCCATTAGTCTCTCGATTTATGAAGGGAGTTTTTAATTCTAATCCTCCTAAACCCAGGTATTCCGGTATTTGGACTGTGAGCGAAGTCCTTATGCTTCTTCGCCAGTGGACTCCTGCTGCAAGCCTATCTCTAGCAAAACTAACCATGAAGGTGGTCATGCTTATGGCATTGGTATCAGCCCAACGTGTGCAAACATTGCAAAAGCTAAGGCTAGACAGAATGCAGGTATCGGCAGATGCCATTACTTTTTATGTTTGTGATCTGCTCAAACATAGTCGAATAGGCATGTCAGGATATAAGATTGTGTTTTCAGCATACCCAGCAGATGTTCACCTGTGTGTAGTGTCATATTTGTCCCATTACATTGAGGCCACCAGAGTCCTACGAGGAATAGAGTCTGCATTATTTACTAGCCACATAAAAACACACAATAAGGTGTCGGTGCAAACAATTTCAAGGTGGCTAAAGCAGGTTCTGGGAAGTGCTGGGATTGATACTGATAAATTCAAATCTCATTCCACCAGGGAGGCATCAACTTCCGCGGCAAGGGCGATGGACGTGCCTATAGACCATATCCTCGCGGCCGCAGGATGGTCCAGTGAGCTGACATTCCAGAAATTCTATCATAAGCCGATTACAAGGCTGGGGGTGTTTGCTGAATCTGTTTTGAGTTCTGTTATAGTCTCCCCCTGAGATGGAGCGGTTGCTATTGTTTATTTTGTAAATAAACCGTTAATTCATTTAACACTGCTATGATTGATGCATTATTGATTATATAACGATTTGAGTCAATCAATGCAGTGTGATCGCCGGATTTGGGTCTGCGGCATGAAATCACAGAGCTTTGAAATCTTCACGTAGTCACTCACGTGACTCCGAAGTAAAATAGTAAGATTAAACAAGAGCTTACCAGTTTGAAGTTTGATCTTTATTTTATGTGGAGTTACGATGAGGGATTACGTGCCCTCCGCTCCCAACCCTCATAAATATCATCTAGTAGTTCTAGTCTCTGTTATCTTACTATTATACTTCAGTCATTATTACCTGTGATTTCACTCCGCTGCTTTGAAGATTGACACACCTGCATCTGGATGGGGTTCTTCACGTAATCCCTCATCTTAACTCCTCATAAAATAAAGATCAAACTTCAAACTGGTAAGTTCTCATTTAATCTTACTATTTTGGATGATCAGCCATGATCATATAGAATGGTGGTGCTGGCTCGAATGTCTGAATGGCCTACTCCTGCACCTATTTTCTATGTTTCTATGGTTCTATGACTCAGCTCATTGACGCAATCATAAAAGAAGTCCATCAATGCCTCTACTTCCTTCGAAGCCTGAGGAGATTCAGAATGTCGACAAATATCTCTTGAGCTTCTACAGGTGTACAGTAGAGAATATATTGACTGGTTGCATCATGGCCTGGTTCTGCAACTCCAATGTCCAAGAATAAAAAAGATTGCATAAAGTGGTGAGCCCTGCCCAGTCCATCACTGGTACTGGCCTCCCCACCATCGAAGGGATCTACAGGAGTTGCTGCCTCAAAAAGGCAGCAAACATCATCAGAGACCCACACCACCCTGGCCACACCCATTTCACTCCTACCATCGGGAAGGAGGTGCAGGAGCCTGAGAACTGTAACGTCCAGGTTCAGAAGCAACTTCTTCCCAATACCATCAGACTTTTAAACACCACAACCTCCAAATACGTTTTGAACTACATGGACTTGGGGCATTGTTTTTTGTCTTTTCACTATTTATATACAGTGTATATATATATATATATATACACACACACACACACACACACACACACACACACACACACACACACACACACACACACACACACACACACACATATATACACTGAACTTTATATGGATAGATGGATAGATGGATGGATGGATGGATGGATGGATGGATGGATGGATGGATGGATGGATGGATGGATGGATGGATGGATGGATGGATGGATGGATGGATGGATGGATGGATGGATGGATGGATGGATAGACGGATGGATGGATAGATGGATGGATAGATGGATGGATAGATGGATGGATAGATAGATAGATGGATGGATGAATGGATAGATATACATACAAATGATATAGATATATACAGATTAAGATATATATACTCTGAATTTATATATACTGAACTATATATACTCTAAACTTATTTTGCAGTTTATTATGTTGTTTACAGATTACTATATTTACATATCCGTTGTGCTGCTGCAAGTAAGACTTTCATTGTTCTGTTTGGGGACATGACAATAAAACGCTCTTGACTCAACGCTTCATTCCCACGATGTTATTGGGAAAGGAATGCCAGGGTCGAAAGCAGTGATGAAGAAGGAGAGCATGTTACTTGAAGGTGAACATGCCATTGGGAGTGTTCCTATGTGTCTGTTGCCCTGGGCTTATTGGTGGCAGGGATCTTGGGTCTGGAGACAGTAGTGAAGTAACCAACATATGTACAGTAAATCATTTTGTAGATGGTGCTCACTGCAGCCATAGTGCTCCAGTGCTGCAGGGAATTAACATTTAGGGTGGTGGATGGGTTAACAATCAAACAGTTTGCATTGGCATCAAGCTTAATACAGTATATGTTGTTGAAGCTGCAGGCATCCAGCCAAGTAAAGAAAACTTTATCATTCTGTTGCCTTCTGCATTGTAAATGGAAAATGGAAGAGACTTTTCGGGAGTCAGGAGGTGAACCATGTGCCACATGATATCTAGTATCTGACCAGGAGCCTTTGTAGCTACAGTCTTTGTGGCACAGTGATGCACCTGGTGGAGTTGCTGTCAACATTTACGGAGGCCAATTAACTTTCCAACCCGCACATATTTAGCATGTGGGAGGAAACTGTAGCACACGTTATCCTTGTGAGCGCGTGGGTTTCCGCTGGGTCCTCTGGTTTCTTCTCACATCCCAAAGATGTTTGGGTTTGTAGGTAAATTGGCCTCTGTAAATTGCCCCTTGTGTGTAGGGAGTGGATGCAAACAAGGGATTGTATTAGAACTAATGTGAATGGATGATCCATGGTTGGCATGGACTCGGTGGGCTGAGGGAACTGTTTCCAAGCTGTATCTTTGAATTCATTCTAACTGCAGATAACTCAGTCTGAAGAAGGGTTCTGACACGAAACATCACCTATTCCTTTTCTCCAGAGATGCTACCTGACCCGCAGAGTTACTCCAGCACTTTGTGACTATCTTCAGTATACACCAGCATCTGCAGTTCATTCCTACACAACCTAACTGCAGTATAGTTGAGCATCTAGCCAATGGTGATGCTAGGGTGTGCATCAATGCTGATGCATTGAATATCAAAGCTGTGCGGTTAGACTCTCTCCTGTTTGAGGAGGTCACTGCCTGCACTTCTGTGGCGCATGTATTGCCATTTAACATCCCATATCTACACATGGCCTTGCTGACTACAGGCATGGAATGTTTGTTTGTTGAGTTGCATTTCCAACAAAATGCTGCATTCCTTGTGTTGGTGATCTGCTATCTTGTTACCAGCTATGAGTTGGCAGTATTTTACTCAGGAACAATGATAGACAAGCACTATATGTCCAGGATGCATGTAACATGCAGAGGCAACTTGGCATTTGTGTTTTTCTTGGTTGAAAAAGACCACGTGGCTGGGAAGTAAATTTAAAATGATAAATATACCTAATAACAGCATTTAAAAGTCACTTGGACAGGAATATAGTTCGGCAACGTTTAGAGGGATATAGGCCAAACAAGGGCAATGGGACTCGCTTAGGTGGGGCATCTTAGTCGGCATGAATGAGGTGGATTGAAGACCTGTTTCTACTGTAGGACTCAATGACTCTGTCAGATGATTATCCACCCATCCTTTCCTTTTTTTAGTTCAAAAAAACAATTCATAAATGCAAATAGTTTTCTGGAATGGAAGGTGAACAAGCAAAATTTCAACCAATACCTGTGACTTTGATGGAATGAAGTCGTCGACGGAAAAGAAAAATATTTTTTGTTCAAATGTTATACTTCACCCGTTGCCAATTTGAAGTTTCATTTTTCTCTCAGCTTTTTGTTTGCAATTCAGGTGGTAACCATTTTTGTACCTCTTGGGCATTAATCTGCTTCACAGATCCTCCGACTAATCAACAACAGCAGAACATTAGGCCGGCATTATTGCAGCTACAGAACAAAATATTGAGGAATGAATGCCACTGTTTCACCCCTTGCGTGCTTTAAAACATTAGCCATCAGGTAATTAGGACATACTATTCCACAGTTTAGCCTCACTGGTTTAGTTACCTTTTATCTCCATTCTCAGAGTGAGCGCTGAAGTGTAAGCTGGTACGTTGACCCTTGATGAATACCGCAAGGGTTTCCCACAAACATGTGAACTTCATCATCAATTTTAATCTTGGCAAATTGCTTCCAGACATGCAGAACATAAATAAACAGGGCAAGCTGAGAATTAAACAGTCCTGGGCCACTTGGAATGCACAAGTAACCCAGAGAATCAACTAACTTTGCAGATTTAAGTTGCAATTCTTAAACATATCTGGAAGACCAAAGTAAGGTGTTTGCATGAGCTTGTATTCTTACTTATCATATGATTTATCGACTTGATGGACTAACTCAGGGAATAGAATTATTAGCAGCTAAATTCATGTTTTGCCAATTCAATTGTTCAAATGTGAGAACTAGTTATTAACATTCACCTCTCAGTTGTTTGGGATCAACAAAATTAGGCAAGAAAGTATGGCTGTGATAGTGTACAAATCTTTAATGCAATAAAACAAATGGGGTAAAATATTGAGGATCTTGTAAAACATAAAACATAGAACATAGAATAGTACAGCCCTTCGGCCCACGTGTTTGTGCCGAACATGATAAATTAAATTAAAGTTAACTGATCTCATCTGCCTGTACATGATCCATTTTCCTCTATTCCCCGCAGTTCCATGTGCCTATCTAAAAGCATTTTAAATGCCACTATCGTTATCTGTCTCCACCACTACCACTGGCAGTGTGTTCTAGGCCCCCACCACTTTCTGTGTATGAAACTTGTCCCGCACATCTCCATTAAATGTTCTCTCTCTCGCCTTACAGCTGTGGCCTCTAGTGTTGGACATTTCCACCCAGGGAAAAAGGTTCTGACTGTCTACCCTTTCTATGTCTCTCGTATTTTTACATACTTCTATCAAGTCTCCCGCAACCTCTAACCTTCAAGAGAATCCAATCCAAGTCTATCCAACCAATCCCTGCGGCTGAAACCCTCTAATCCAGGCAGCATTCTGGTAAACCACCACTGCGCCCTCTCCACAACCTGTAATGGGGCAACCAGAATTGCACGCAATACATCAAATGTAGCCAAAACAAAGTCAGATAGAGATGTATCATGACATATAATATTCTTATATTCAATGCCCCTAGCAATGAAGGCAAGCATACCTTATGCCTTCTTAACCACCCTATCTATTTGTGTTGCCACCTTCAATGAGCTATGGATTTGAACTCCAAGATCCCTCTGCACATCAGTGCTGTTAAGGGTCTTGCCATTAAGTGTATACTCCTTCCTTACATTCAAACTCCCTAAGTGCGTCACCTCACACTTGCTCAGGTTAAACTCCATCTGCCACTTCTCCTCCTATTTCTGCAGCTGGTCTACGATACGATACGATAGAACTTTATTTATCCCAGGAGGGAAATTGATCTGCCAACAGTCGTAAAAACACAAAAACACAAAATACATGAAACATGAAATTAAAGTGATGAGTGGAAAGGATTGGGGATGTGCTAAGATTGGGGAGGTGGGGTGGGGGGGGAGGAGTCAGTCTCAGTCTCAGTCTACCCCACGACAGAAGGACGAGGAGTTGTGCAGTTTGATAGTCGAGAAGGATACAAGAAGGATTTCCTGTGGCATTCTGTCCTGCATCTTGGTGGATGTATACCCCACTGTATCTTCTGACAGTATTCCTCCCTGCCTACAACTCCTCTAATGTTGGTGTCGTCAGCAACCTTGCTCACCAACTCATCTACATCTACCCCACCCCCTGGACTGTCTCCCCCGGCCTCGCACTTTAGCCTGTGCTGATTTTACTGGTCTAATGTTTGTTTTTACAAACCTTGTTCTCAGGGTATTAAAACCTAAATTGTATTTGTCGATTAAGTTATGATATCGGATGGAAGTTGCAAACCAAATCTCGTTGCACTTATGTGTAATGACAATAAAATATATTATTATTATTATTATTATTATTATTATTATTATTATTATTATTATTATTATTATTATTATTATTATTATTCTATGTCATTTTTATATGTTACAAACAGCAGAGGTCCCAGCACAGAAATTGCAGACGCCACTGGTCACAGACCTCCAGCCAGGCTATTTACCTTCCACCACAACCCTCTGCCTTCTATGAATAAGCCAGTTCTGAATCCAATTTTGTTCCTTGCGGAGAGAGGAGGCTTTGAACAGGTATAAAGTAATTAATCTGACAACTCTCATCTGCAATTACCAGCCATTTGCTACAGGAATACGGCCATAACCAAAATTAAACATATTTACCTAATCACACTAGTGCCTTACGTTCATCTAGAATACAGTTTACTTTGGTGATAAGACATTAATCTTTGTATGAATGCAAGTGTTAGTAAACCAGTAAGTATCGTTAATCTCCAATGTCTGTTTACTGTTAACAAAGTTGTTACGAATTTCAGTCAGACGTGTTTTGTAAGGGGCTCAAGTTGTATGAGTCATAGAGTCATACAGTGTGGAAACAGGCCATCAACCCAACTTGCCCCATGTCCCATCTACACTAGTCCCACCTGCCTGCGTTTGGTCCATATCCCTCTAAACTTCTCCTTATCATATACCTGTCCAAATGTGTCTTAAATGTTGCATCAGTACCTGCTTCAACTACTTCCCTTGGCAGCTCGTTCCATACACCCAACACCCTTTGTGTGAAAGACTTACCCTTCATGTTCATATTAAATCTTTCCCCTCCTTCACCTTAAACCTACAGTGGCTTGCAAAAGTATTCATACCCCTTGAACTTTTCCACATTTTGTCACATTACACCACAAATTTAAATGTATTTTATTGGGATTTTATGTGATAGACCAACACAAAGTGGCGCATAATTGTGAAGTGGAAGGAAATGATACATGGTTTTCAAATTTTTTTACAAATAAAAAACTGAAAAGTGTGGCGTGCAAAAGTATTCAGCCCCCTTTACTCTGATATCCCAAAATAAAATCCAGTGCAACCAATTGCCTTCATAAGTCACCTAATTCGTAAATAGAGTCCACTTGTGTTTAATCTAATCTCAGTATAAATACAGCTGTTCTGTGAAGGATCAAAGGTTTATTAGAGAACACAAACAATGTTCCTTGGGCATCATGAAGCCCAAGGAACACACCAGGCAGGTCAGGGATAAAGTAGTGGAGAAGTTTAAAGCAGGGCTAGGTTATAAAAAAAATCCCAAGCTTTGAACATCTCACAGAGCACTGTTCAATCCATCATCCAAAAATGGAAAGAGTATGGCACAACTGCAAACCTACCAAGACATGGCCATGCACCTAAACTGACAGGCCGGGCAAGGAGAGCATTGATCAGAGAAGCAGCCAAGAGGCCCATGATAACTCTGGAGGAGCTGCAGAGATCCACAGCTCAGGTGGGAGAATCTGTCCACAGGACAACTATTAGTCGTGCACTCCACAAATCGGGCCTTTATGGAAGAGCGGCAAGAAGAAAGCCATTGTTGAAACAGAGCCATAAGAAGTCCCGTTTGCAGTTTGCCACAAGCCATGTGGGGGACACAGCAAACATGTGGAGGAAGGTGCTCTGGTCTTATGAGACCAAAATTGAAGTTTTTTGCCTAAATGCAAAACGTTATGTGTGGCGGAAAACTAACACTGCACATCACCCTGAACACACCATCCCCATTGTGAAACATGGTGGTGGCAGCATCATGCTGTGAGGATGCTTTTCTTCAGCAGGGACAGGGAAGCTGGTCAGAGTTGATGGGAAGATGGATGGAGCCAAATACAGGGCAATCTTGGAAGAAAACCTGTTAGCGTCTGCAAAAGACTTGAGACTGGGGCGGAGGTTCACCTTCCAGCAGGACAACGACCCTAAACATACAGCCAGAGCTACAATAGAATGGTTTAGATCAAAGTATATTCATGTGTTGGAATGGCCCAGTCAAAGTCCAGACCTAAATCCAATTGAGAATCTCTGGCAAGACTTGAAAATTGCTGTGCACAGACGCTCTCCATCCGATCTGACTGAGCATGTCATTTTGCATAGAAGAATGGGAAAAAATTTCCGTGTCTAGATGTGCAAAGCTGGTAGAGACATACCCCAAAAGACTTGCAGCTGTAATTGCAGCGAAAGGTGGTTCTACAAAGTATTGACTGAGGGGGGCTGAATACTTTTCCACGCCACACTTTTCAGTTTTTTATTTGTAATAAAATTTGGAAACCATGTATAATTTTTCTTCCACTTCACAATTATGCACCACTTTGTGATGGTCTATCACATAAAATCCCAATAAAATGCATTTACGTTTGTGGTTGTGACAAAATGTGGAAAACTTCAAGGGGTATGAATACTTTTGCAAGCCACTGGATGTCCTCTGGCTCCCGATTCCCCTACTCTGTGCAAGAGACTCTGTGCCTCTCCCCGACCTATTCCTCTCATGATTTTGTACACCTCTATAAGATCATCCCTCATCCTCCTGTGCGCCAAGTAATAGTCCTAGCCTGCTCAACCTCTTCCAGTAGTTTATGCCCTCCACCCCTGGCAACATCCTCTTAAATCTTCTCTGCACCCTTTTCTGTTTGAGAACATTTTTCCTATAACGTGGTGCCCAGAACTGAACACAATATTCTACATGTGGCCTAAACAACGTCTTATATAACTGCAACATGACCTCCCAACTTCCATACTGAGGAATGAACTAGAAACAGAATTGAGGCTGAGATCAGTGAGTAATGAATAATGATCTATCTGAGTTTGGAGCAAACTTAAGGGCCATGTGGCCAATTCGTTCCCCTGTTTAGTTTTATTTCTTGATATGTTATTTAATAGTGGAATGATCTTTTACCAACTCTCAATTCACCATTTCTAGAAATTGATCTCTGCAACAAAAATGGTATAAAATGGCACATTATGTGTGCCCCCTGGTTTGTTGAAAAATGATTATTTTTCTACTGCTGTACCCAAGTGAACAATTCCAAATTGAAAGTATAAAAGTGCAAATGAGTTCTTTATTTGTCTATAGTTCATATGAACCCATAGTTTTTTTAATTTCCAAAACAATCCTTATCAACAGTATATTAGTATGGCGTGTGTCGGAAAGAACCGCTGGTTTAAACCAAAGATAGACACAAAATGCTGGAGTAACTCAGCGGGACAGGCAGCATCTCTGGAGAGAAGGAATGGATGACGTTTCGGGTCGAGACCCTTCTTCAGATCTGAATTCATGTCAAGCGTCGTCACCCATTCCTTCTCTCCAGAGATGCTGCCTGTCCCCCTAAGTTACTGCACTTTTTGTATCTATTCGTATACGGTTATCATTGAAGACCGACAAAGTGCATATTCCAAGAGTCAACAGTGTTTAATTGTCATATGTACCAGCAACAGAAAAATGAAACTCTTACTTGCTGCAGCCTTACAGGCCCATTAATACACAAATAAACATACAATAATTAACAATATAATAACTTACTCAGTAATACTTGATAACCTAACCATAGTAGTGCAAAGGTACATAGTGCAGTCAAAATAAAATCTATAGTAGATCATGTTTCTGAACATTAAAGGTGTTTTGGAGGATTAAAAAATCCTTGACGGTTGTGCAAATGGTTAAAAGAAAAATGATGAATATACTCAGCTGATGGACATACCTTTAGAAAGGAGATGAGGAGAAATCTCTTCAGCCACAGGGTGGTGAAACTGTGGAATTCATTGTCACAGACAACTGGGGATTTTTAAAGCGGAGATTGATAGTTTTGTTTTGTTTAGTCTAGAAATATAGTGCAGAAACAGGCCCTTCGGCCCACTGGCTCCGCACCAAGCATTAACCTGTACGTCTCTGCAATGTGGGAGGAAACCGGAGATCTCAGAGAAAACCCATACGGTCACGGGGAGAATGTACAAACTTCTTGCAGACAACACCTGTAATCAGGATCGAACCCAGATCTCCGGCACTGCAAGCGCTGTAAGGCAGCAACTCTACTGCTACGCCACCGTGCCACCGGTAGCTTCTTGATTAGAATGGATGTTAAAGGTCACAAGGAGAAGGCAGGAGAATGAGGTTCAGAGGGAAGAACAGATCAGCCATGAGCCATCAGCCATCAACTACCGCTGCACCACTGTGCCGCCCATACCTCTTGCTTGAACCCTCACTATTTTTGCTGTGAGTTGACAGAGGTAGCATTGCCTAGTTCCAACCTTCGGAAAAACTATGTTTCCTCTCCACATGTATATGCAGAATAATGGAGGTACCAAAGAGTTAGTTTTGGCCAGAGTGTAAAGTTTATTTCTGAACAGGATGTCTTATTCGAATCAAAATGAAAAATAAAATTGCAGAAACAGAACTATGAATGCTTGGAATGGAAAAATGAGAAATGTTCATGATTTTGCAAATATATTACCTCTTAGAATGTGGAAACAAGGAACTGCAGATGCTGGTTTACAGGCAGCATCTCTGGAGAACATGGGTAGATGATGCTCCAAAACGGAATTAATTCATTGAACATTGCTTATTGCATTTATGCAACTGTTTTACAAGCAAATAGGAATAGCTACTAACGGATAAATTATTATTCTGAATGAGCATTTAGTTGGATGTGGTATGTGATTGAGCCCAATGAGTAATCTTGGGTGTTTCTCAGAAAAACAAAAGTTCCCATATTCTGCATAAACAGTGGGTGAAAATATTATCCTGATTTTCCATCTTTTGCTGTCCCATATAATTCCTTTTAGTTTGGTTATACTCGAATGACAAAGGGCAAACATTGTGACTGTGATATTTGGCACGAAGAACTGGAAAAAAAATTAAAATATTCCAAACATACTTGAATTTCTTATTTAGACTTTAGACTTTAGTGATACAGTGAGGAAACAGGCCTTCGGCCCACCACGTCTGTGCCAGCCAGCGAACCCTGTCCTACACACTATTTTTTACAATTTTACAGAAGCCTATTAACCTACAAACCTGCACGTCTTTGGAATGTGGGAGGAAACCGGAGCGCCTGGAGAAAACCCACACGGTCACGGGGGGAACATACAAACTGTACAGACAAACCCATTAACAAGATTGAACCCAGGACTCTGGCTCTGTAAGGCAGCAACTTTACCACGTGCCACCGTGCCACCCATTTACTTCATAATGGTTATTTCTCCTGCTGAAGTTAATTGCATTTAATGAACTTATCTTGTCATCATTTATTGAAGCTTCTCTACTAATTAGTTACTGAATTTAAATTCAAATGATGTTAGCCTGAAATTAAATAGCATGATGTTCAAAAATAAGAGTCACAGCCTTAAACTGGTCCCTGCGGAGAATTGTGTTCATCTTAATTATATGATGTCTTGTCAGGAATAAATGGAGAGTCAAACTTATGTTTAGTTTAGGTTAGAGAAACAGAACGGGAACAGGCCCTCCAGCCCACCTAGTCTGTGCCGACTAGCAATCCCCACACACTAACACCATCCTACACATGAGTGACAATTTATAATTATACCAAGCCAATTAACCAACAAACCTGAAAGTTTTTAGTGTGTTGGAAGAAACTGGAGCTCCCTGGGGGAAACCCACGCAGGTCACAGGGTGAACGCACAAACTCCGTACAGACAGCACCTGTAGTCAGGATGGAAGCCGGGTCTCTGGCGCTGTGAGGCAGCAACTCCACCGCTGTGCCACCGTGCTGCCTATGCCATGTTAGACCTGAAGTATTGTTGTGCCTGGTGAAGAACAATGGTCAGCTTCATTAATGTTTAAGAAAGAACTGCAGATGCTGGAAAAATCGAAGGTAGACAAAAAATGCTGGAGAAGCTCAGCGGGTGAGGCAGCATCTATGGAGCGAAGGTGACGTTTCGGGTCGAGACCCTTCTTCAGACTGATAGTGAGCTTCATTAATTGTCAGCAACATTTACAACCATGTCCAGCCCTGCACTTATTTAGTTTTTACTTTTGTTTTTAATTTTTTTATTATTTTTATAAAAGTACGTTTTTGTCACTTTATTAGTTTTTAAAAGTTTTATTATTTCACTGGCCAAATCACTCAGTGGCCAGAACTACTGATCCAAAGATGTGGAATCTGAAACATAAAATGTTTCTTCCTCGACTTCTCCAACCTGTCTAATTCATTGATTGAAAGATACAGCATAGAAACAGGCCCTTCAGCCTACTGAGTCCATGCCAACCATCAATCGCCTGTTCATGCTAGCTCTACATTATCACACTTTCGCACCACCCTTAACTACCTTATGGAACCGCTTAAATGCTATCTATGGCAATAAATGTTGTCTTTGACACCATTACACACATGCCACAGAATGAAACGAACAGCAACAATACTAAAGAACGATCTTACTGATCACATCCACCTTTCTTTACCCCAAACTCCATCATGTCTTCCATCTCAAGCACTTATCAAGCACCCTGTTAAGTGTAGCTCTTACATCTACAAAGCCCACCCCAGTCTCGCCATATCCGAGATGTTTGTTTTGTCCTAACTCCCCTCCTACCTTCTCTACAATATAAAAAACTAGCCTGGCTTCAAGAAACTGCAGATGCTGAAATCATGAAACAAAGGGTCCCAACCATTAAGGCAGCCAGTGGCACAGCTGGTAGAGCTGCTGCCTCACAGCGCCGGAGACACAAGTTCAATCCTGCCCTCAGCTGGTATCTGTGTAGATTTTGCATGTTCTCATAAGGTCATAATGAATAGTAGTAGAATTAGGCCATTTGGCCCATCAAGTCTACTCCACCATTCAATCATGGCTAATCTATCTCTCCCAAACCCACTCGCCTCCCCATAACCTCCGCCTCCCCTACTAATCAAAACTCTATCTATCTCTACCTTACAAATATCCACTGACATAGCTTCCACAGCCTTCCGTGGCAAAGAATTCCACAGATCCACCACCCTCTGACGAAAGACATTTCTTCTCATCTCCTTTCCAAAAGAATGTCATTTAATTCTGAAGCTATGACCTCTAGTCCTAGACTCTCCCACTAGTGGAAACATTCTCCCCACATCCTCTCTATCCAAGCCTTTCACTATTCAACGAGGTGCCCAAAATTGCTCACAATGTTCCAAATGTGGCCTGACCAGCGCTTTATAGAGCCTGAACATTACATCCCTGTTTTTGTATACAAGCCCTCTTGAAATAAATGCTAGCATTGAGTTTGCTTTCTTTACTACCAATTCGACTTGCAGATTAACATTTTGGGAATGCTGCACCAGCACTCCTGAGTCCCTTTGCACCTCCGATTTATGGATTCTCACCCCATTTAGAAAATAGTCTACGCCTTTATTGCTACTACCAAAATACATGCCTCCACACTTTGCTACACTATATTCCATCTGCCACTTCTCTGCCCACTCTCCCAACCTGTCCAAGTCCTTCTACAAAGTCACTGCTTTCTCTAAACTGCCTGCCTCTCCACCTATTTTCATATCATCCGCAAACTTTGCCACAATGAGAGACATCCGGTGGCGCTATGGAGGGCTAGAGACCAGCGCCAGCTAGCTCCATGAAAAAAACGCTGAAAACGGGGAGAAAAACAGACCTACCTGCTGTTTCTGCACTGGCTGCCTGCAACGCGTGAGTGACGTCATCAGGCGCGCGACTCCGGTATGTCTATGCAGCATACCCCCCCCCCCCCCCCCACCAAGCTACGGAAACGGATTACCAGGCAAAAAACGGCACCGGAAGAACAAGGCCCAGCTGAAGCCTCGGGCTCAGGTACAACATTGTCCCAGGAAGATGTCTCGAAGAAACCAAAGACTAAAAAATCTGAGATAGAAGATCTTCGGATATTTCTAACTCAGGAAATTAAAAGTATAAAGGAAGAACTAAAGGAAGAACTAAAGAGAGTGAATGTTAAAGAAGAAATCCAAAATTTCAAGGATGAGCTTAAGGAGTTTAAGTTGGAAATGAAGGAAGAAATTAACTCCACCGTCCTTGAATTATCGGAAAAATTGAAAAAATGAAACAGAAACAATGCTGCACCAGCAAATCACAGAGATGGATGCGGAGATGGATGTTAAATTCAACTCGCTGGAGTCTAGCTTTAATGAAAGGCTAGAGCCTGTCGAGGAATCACTGAGTCAACAGGCTATAGCTATAACCAACCTAGAGTTGCTGAAACAACAAAAAAGCTTATCAGAGAAAACAAACCCTTATCAGACCTACTGTGCAAAATAACTGAAAAATGCACTGAGCTGGAAGGACATCAGAGGCGTCAGAACTTAAGAATCGTTGGAATTCAACAAGGGAGAGAGGGGAATCGAGACCCCCGCGAATTCGCTGCAGACTTACTGCAAAAAGTCTTAAATTTGGATCAAATGCCTCTGCTAGCTCGAGCACACAGAGTGAGGAGATGTCAGTCACGGGCAGATGCCCCACCAAGACAAATGATAGTAAAGGTGCAATATGACCATGTACTGGAGGAGATGATGAAAAAAATTGTCCGCACCAGGAATCTCACATACGAGGGAGATAAGATCAGTATTTACTGAGATTATCCTGTGGAAGTCTCCAGGAAGAGAGCGTTGTTTAAAGAGACAAAAAGAATACTGAAGGATGTGAAAGATCTGAAGTATGGTCTGATGTACCCGGCTACACTAAGAGTTACCTACAATAAGAATGAACATATCTTCACCAATCCTGCGGATGCATTGGAGTTCGCCCAGAAGACCAAGAACCTCCCTGCTGACTGAATATTATCTACAAAATAAATGACGCAAACGAACAATGTAACTTTGTAAGATCAGATGGATCTAAAGGCCTGTTATACCCAAGGACAATTGAAACTGAAGAAGGATGCTGAATAAGGCCTTTCCCATGGACTACACTCATAGCTACTATTATAATACTATTAACATAAATAACTAACAAATACTAATATCACTGCGCGGTATTATTCATCATTATTACTAATGGTCACTAATTACTTACAATTGAATTACTTAGAATTAGCTAAACGGTAATTATGAGTGCGGTTGGATTTAAAGTTTGATTTCACTTCTCTTCCTTTTTTTTCTTTTTTTTATATATATAATTTTTTATATATATATATATATTTGACTAATGGAATTTGAATACTTTGGAACTTAAAACCCACCCCCCGCTAAAATATTGTTATGGAAATGTCAATTTAAAGAGAGCATGGAGCTAGTCAAGTTTTTTTTTTTTAACATCGACTACGGAAGTCGGTAGATGGTTAGCCATGCTAGTATGGCTATCACTAACTACACTATTAATAGATGTAGTTTTTTCTTTCTTTTTGCATTTTACTAACCTCTTAATCTATCCCTTTTCTAATATAATAGTCTATTATAATTTTGTTTGAATGGAGTTATGTATTATCAAAGGAGATATATACGTGAGAAAGATCGACAGGATTTAAAATTAATCTATCTGATGTTCGGGTGTAATGTCGGGTTTGTCGAACTGAACCATTTGCTCTTTTATAGACCTCCCTAAACAAAAGATGCAAGACTCAAAAATGAAGACTGGGGGTGAAGGAATAACATTTTGTAGCTGGAATGTTAAGGGTATTAACGAACCAATTA
This sequence comes from Okamejei kenojei, assembly GCA_035221665.1. Classification (NCBI taxonomy): domain Eukaryota; kingdom Metazoa; phylum Chordata; class Chondrichthyes; order Rajiformes; family Rajidae; genus Okamejei; species Okamejei kenojei. The sequence continues at coordinate 20,600,407 of CM069153.1, forward strand.
AGAGAGGTATTAGCACATTTAAAAGCACTTAAAACAGATGTAATATTCCTCCAAGAAACTCATCTAAAAAAGGATGCAGAGCATAGATTGAAAGCTAAATGGATAAAGCGTATCACTCTTCATTTACACATAAATCCAGAGGTGTTGCAATAGTAGTCCATAAAGGGATACCTTTTAAACATATATCAATTATAACGGACAGTGATGGTAGATACATTATATTAATAGGTGAATTATATGCACAAAAATTGACTCTTATTAATGTTTATGGACCAAATTTTGATAGTCCTTTGTTTTTTAAGAAAATATTTAATACAATTCCAGAATTAGCACAACACAATTTAATAATTGGAGGAGACTTAAATTGTACATTAGATCCCTATTTAGATAGATCATCAAGGCAACGGAAAACAAAATCGCACTCCAGTGATTTCTTAAATGCATATATAGATACTAGTAATATCAAAGATGTTTGGAGAATAGAAAACCCAACTGGACGAGAATATTCAATTTATTCACCGGTACATAAAACATATTCAAGAATAGATTATTTTTTGGTGGACTCTAAGCTTATTCCATTTACTTATAATTTGAAATACCACAATATTATAATATTGGATCATGCCCCATTAACATTTATGATTAAAATAAATGGAAGGACGGAGAAACAGGTACAATGGAGACTTAACCCACAAATTTTAAAGGGAAAAGCATCTCAGGAATATCTTACCAAACAGATTAATATGTTCTTTGAAATAAATGATAACCCTGAAACACCTGCCTCCTTACTATGGGAAACATTTAAAGCATTTACTCGTGGAGCCATGATCTCCTCCCAAGCATTTCATACTAAAAATAATCCGGTGATACAACAGGAATTGGAAAGGGAAATTAAACAATTAGACATAGAGAATGCGGTTACACCAATCATGATAAAACACAATAAAATTGCAGTATTGAAATATAAATTAAATAAAATATATTCAGACCAAGTTGTAAAATTTTATCAATATACTAAACAATTACATTTTGAATTTGGAGATAAACCTCAAAAATTATTGGCTCGTCAATTACGGAAACTGGACGGGGAAAAAACAATTCATAGAACCACTAGTACAACCTAAGGATATTAACAAGAGATTTCTGCAATATTATCAAAACCTTTATTCTGCCAAAACGATAGATCACCGGACAGGAATAGAAGCTTTCTTACAAAAATGCAATCTTAAAGGGTTAGATTTGAAAGATAGAGAATTATTAGATGCTGAAATAACAGTAAAAGAAATTGAAGAGTCTATCAGATCTCTAAAAAATGGTAAATCTCCGGGACCAGATGGCATTGGCTCAGAATTTTATATAACATTCTATGATCTGATTGTTCCGCGTTTAAAGACATTGTACGAACATATTTTTACACAACAGAAATTACCAGAAACACTAAATGAATCTATTATAACACTTATACCAAAAATAGATAAGGATTTGGATGATCCAGGATCATATGGAGCTATTGCTCTTCTAAACACTGATCAAAAAATGTTAACTAAAATTTTAGCACAAAGATTAAGTACAGTGATTAATAAATTAATACACCCGGATCAAACAGGATTTATACTAAATCGGTATTCCTCATATAACCTGTTCAACATTATATACTCAAAAAGAAGTATTAACAAAGACCTAGCAATTATTTTGTTAGATGCTGAGAAAGCTTTTGACCAGGTGGAATGGCCCTATTTATTTTCGGTTATGGAAATTTTTCAACTGGGTGAGAAGTTTAGTACATGGGTAAAACTTTTATATACTTTTATATACTAATCCAACAGCTAGAATATCAACAAATCAAATGTTATCAACTAAATTTAACTTATCACGAGGCTGTAGACAAGGATGTCCGTTATCACCGCTATTATTTGCACTTGTAATAGAACCATTAGCACAAAGTGTAAGGTCCCATCCTGAAATATATGGGTATAAAACTAAAGATACTGAAAATAAAATCTCCTTATACGCAGACGATGTATTAATTTACATCACAAAACCTGAAATTAGTATCCCTAACTTATTAAATTTAATAACTCAATATGGCTCGTTTTCAGGATACAGAATTAATTGGAATAAAAGTGAAATCATGCCAATAATGGAAAGTAATCCACATATATTACAACAATTCCCTTTGAAAATAGTAAATGAAAAATTCAAATATCTTGGAATTTATGTAACAAAGAGATGTACCTCTTTATTTAAATCTAATTTTCCACCTTTACTGAACAAATTACATAAGAATATTTTATATTGGAAACCATTACCTATTTCAATGTTGGGTAGAATTAATGCGATAAAAATGATTTTTCTCCCGCAATTATTGTACCTCTTTCAATTAATCCCGATATATCTCTCAATTTTTTTTTTTTAAGAAGGTTGACTCTATCGTCTCCAATTTTATCTGGGATTACAAGAACCACAGAATAAATAAAAAACGCATATGTAAATCAAAAATAAATGGAGGTTTAGCACTACCGAATTTTATGTTTTATTATTGGGCAGTTAATATTAAAAATATGAATTTTTGGTTACTTTAGATATCTACAAGTTAGAACTGGACAAACAACCAGATTGGTTAAAAATTGAAAAGGAAGACTGTTTACCTTTTGAAATTGAATCGATTCTATTTGCTATTACTAAACTAAGCAAAAAAAACCTATAAAGAAAACCCTATAATAGACAGTGGAATACGCAGTTGGAAACAAGTAAAGAAGACACTAAAATTGGATTGTTTACCACTATCTCTTCCCATTGTAAACAATGCTACATTTAAACCCTCAATGATGGATAAAGGTTTTTTACAATGGAAAAATCACGGAATTACTAAGATGGGCGATCTCTATAGGAAAAGTTCATTTCTCTCATTTCAGGAACTACAACAAATTTACGGGCTTCATTCAAAAGACTACTTTAGATATCTACAAGTTAGAGACTATGCTAAGTCAATTACACAGGACTATAGAAATAGAAAGACAGAAATTTTTGATGAATGGTTGAATAAACACCCGAACACAGAAAAATTGATATCTTATATTTATAATATTCTATTAGATAATGATGCACGCATGATGGAAATATATAGGCAATCATGGGAAAATGAACTAGGTCAAATAATAATGCCAGAAATATGGGATGAAAGCTTACAACATATACGTCACTGTTTGTTAAATGCTAGACATTCTTTAATACAGTTTAAAATATTACATAGATAGCACTATTCAAAAACCAAATTAAACAGAATTTTTCCATATGTATCCCCTATTTGTGATAAATGTCAACACTTAGAGGCTAATCTAACGCACACATTTGTAATCTGTATAAAAATTAATAATTTTTGGACGGAAATTTTTAAGATAATTTCGGAAGTCTTTAATACCAAATTGGTCCCCGATTCAAAATTAATAATATTAGGAATACTAGAACCAAATCAATTATTTACAATGGACCAAAGAACCTTTATCGATTATAGTTTAATAATTGGGAAAAAAATAATATTAAAATTTTGGAAAGGCCCTATAACCCGCACAATTAAAATGTGGACTATGGAAATGTCGGAGACCCTACATTTGGAAAGATTAAGATTCGTCTTAATGGACAAACAAGAACTATTCACAAGAATATGGTCCCCATTCATTGAATATTTGAAGAGGCAAACAGGTTCGGCACGAGAACCTGACTGAAACCTGAATTAAGGAATAGATGAAGAATTACATTTTATATTCCGCGGATATACTTCCAATCAGTTGAATACTCCATTCCTCTTTTGTTTTTTTTTTCTTTCTTTTTTCTCTCTCCCTCTCTACTACTTTCTATCTATATAAAAAATTTAAATATATATAGAAGTACAATTACTATACAATTGTTAATATAAATAATATTAATAATGTATGACTATAACAAACAAACTACTTTTTATTATATATTTACTTCTAATAAAAAATATTTTTTTTTTTAATAAATTAAAAAAAATAATAATAAATTTTAAAAAACTTTGCCATGATGTCTTCAGTCCCCTCACCCAAATCATTAATATACAACGTGAAGAGTAGCGGCCCCAGTACCGACCCCTGTAGAACTCCACTAGTCACTGGCAGCCAACCAGAAAAAGCCCCCTTTATTGCCATTCTTTGTCTTCTGCCATCCAGCCAACCTGCCATCCATGCGAGTAGCTGCCCTTTGATACCGTGGGCTTTCATTTTCCTAAGCAGCCTAATGTGTGGCACCTTATCAAAGGCTTTCTGAAAATCTAAGTAAAAACATCTACTGAATCTCCTTTGTCTGTCCAGCTATTTACTTCTTCAAAGAATTCCAGCAAATTTGTCAAGGAAGACCTCCCCTTCACAAAGCCATGCTGTCTTCAACCTATTTAATCGTGAACTTCTAAGTACTCCATAACATCCTTTATAATAACCTCTAAAATCTTACCAATCACCGGTGAGACTAACTGGCCTATAGTTCCCACTATTCTGTTCTCCTTGTGATCATGTGGGTTTTCTCCGGGTGCTCCTGTGTCCTCACACATCCCAAAGACCTGTGTGTTTGTAGGATAATTGGCTGCTGTAAATTGCTGCTGGTGTTTAGGGAATGGATGGGAAAGTGAGATAACAATACCAGTGTGAATAGGTGATCGATGGTCAGCGTGGACTCCGTGGACCGAAGGGCCTGTTTCCATGCTGTATCTCTAAATACTAAAATTCAAAATGTCATCTGCCTGTTCCCTTCACAAATTCTGCCTGACACACTGAGGTTCTCAAGCACCTTAGTTTTTGTTTTCTTTCCTCCCGGTTCTGATGAAGACTTGGAGTCCCAAATGCTAATTTATCTTTTTACAGGTGCTGCCTGGCTTGGCTATTCCAATATTTTCTGTTATTAGTTCAGATTTCTAGCATCTGCAGTTGTTTGATTTGCATTTCTGAGTTATGGTGAAGATCTGGATAGCACACTGGTTGGGAATACTCCTTCGTCTAAGACATTGAGAGTGACTATGCCATTGAATGCCTGGGCTAAGGAGGCACAGCGCATATGAATCTGTACGTGAGATCAAAGGTCTCCCTGAGGGCACAGAATGTACTGTGAGTGTTATATCGTTTAAACAGCCACGTTTGAGGATAACTCATGTTAATACAACTTTACTGTTCTCTGTGTTCTTAAAAATTGCAATTCTTTTCATATGAGTACATCTGAAAATCACCCTGGAGATTAATGTTGGATGGATATACTTGGAATTGAAGACACAAAATGCTGGAGTAAGTCAGCAGATCAGCCAGCATCTTGTTTTTTTTGTTCTGGACTTTTCTCGTCTCCAGTTTAATTCCCGCTTCCCCCACCTCTACTTTCAGTCTGAAGAGGGGTTCTGACCCGAAACATCAGAACTCAACTATTCTTTTTCTCCAGAGATGCTGTATGACCCATAGAGTTACTCCAGCACTTTATCTTTGGTATAAATCAGCAGCTGCAGTTAACTTCCTATATACTCTACTTGGTTTTGTACCTTACCTTGGTTTCTCACTGGTAAAATCATCCCTACATGATTACATGATACATAGCTATAGAATCATACAGCACGGGAACAGGCCCTTCGGCCCAACTTGTCCATACTTTCTCAGGCAACTCGATCCCACCACCATCTGTGTGAAAATGTTGCCCTTCAGTTTCCTATTAAGTCTTTCCCCCTCGCACCTTAAATTAATGGCCTATATTTCTCGAATCCCCTACCTTGGGTAAAAAACTGTGCTTTCACCTTATCTATTCTCGGTATGATTTTATACACCACAAGATCATAACAAATGAGTACAAAAGGCAGTGCAAAAGAGAAGGGAAATAGTGTGGGGTTTAGTGTTACAGCTATAGAGATGGTGCAAATAAAAAGGTGCAATGCAGAATATAGTGTTATAGCTGCAGTGATAGTGCAGATACGAAAAGTGCAAGGGCCACATCGAGGTACATTGGAAGATTGGGAATTCATCCTTGGCTTATGGCAGGAACTAGGGAGAGCTGTACAATGGAAAATAAACGTTGGAGCAAATATAAATCTCGCTGAAAAGTCAAAAGCAAATTTCCCAATATGTGCAACATGACTCCACCCTGGGTTAAGCTGATTTTCAACCACGCTGCAGTTTTGTTTGCACTTCTGCAAAGGAATTCCAGGCGATTGTGTCAATGACTGTGGTCACGTAGGAAAATAAATCCCCTGAACGTTTTACGTTTTTTGTTAGATCTTGCGGGGCCCTGCTTTAATATGTGTTCTTATAAACAATGGAGTGCTGTGTCCTGAGAGGTAGGCCGAGGCTTCACAGCTTGCATGCCATCAAATCACAGGCGGAATTGGAACAAATGGCAATCAAAATTACTCTCCAAAGAGCAGCTTGCCGGTGGCTCTCAGCACTGACATCTGCCCAGTGGTTTCCTGTTGAGCGCCGAGACTTTGTCAGTCTACGGGAGGGAAGGAAAACAGAGTGAAATTCAAATATCTCCTGTGCAGCAATAATGTTTTTTAGCATGTTTACCTTGCTTAGGTACTTTTGCATTAAAATCCTCCACCCTCTGCCAACTTTCTTCAAACAAAGAAGTGCTCTGTTATTAAAAATGAAAGCGTTAGAAACATGAGCTTTGCTTTTAACTCATGGGGAATGTAGAATTGGCAAGAGCTGAGTTGGGTTCCAAACAGTCTCAAACGTCTCCACGCTAAACATCTCCTGGGCCCGTTCAAGTCGGGTCCTACCTGAAACCACGATCACGTCAGAGCGGAGAGGCACCAACATTCTGTGGTACTGGAAGAACAGTCCTGCTTCATTTAGCCTCTCAAAAATAGCTTGGTAAATAGGCCCATTCCTACGTTTCAAATTCACCTTCCCATTAAATTGGGCTGGTTGCAAACTCGCATTTGATTCAAGTCTTTACTTTAGCCCTAGTTTAGTTTAGTTCTAATTTAATTTAATTTAATTTAATTTAGTTTAGTTTAGTTTAGTTTAGTTTAGTTTAGTTTAATTTTGAGATGCAGCACGGAAAAAAGACCTTTCAGCCCACCGGGTCTGCACCAACCAGTGATCCCCGCGCACTAACATTAACCTACACACACTAGTGACAATTTACAATCTTTTACCTACACACTGGGGACAATTTGCAATTTTACTGAAGCCAATTAACCTACACACCTGTACATCTTTGGATTGTGGGAGGAAACCGGAACACCGGAGAAAACTCAGGCAGCTCATGGGGAGAATGTACGAACTCCATAAAGACAGCACCCGTAGTCAGGATTGAACCAGGGTCCCTGGCACTGTAAGGCAGCAACTTTACCACTGAACCGCCATGTCACCAGACGGAATTGTATGATTTTAGTTTATTTTAGTTTCGTTTAATTTTAGTTTTGATTACAGAGAGCATACAGTGAAAAGCTTTTCAGTTGCGTGCTATCCAGTCAGTGGAAAGACTATGCATGATTACAATCAAGCCGTCCACAGCACACAGATACAGGATAAAGGAATAACGTTCAGTGCATGACAAAGTCCAATTAAAGGTAGTCCGATGGTCTCCTCTCCATGATCTCCAGGGATGAAGCCTGACCCGTTGAGTTCCTACAGCATTTTCCGTCTTTCCCCTTTCTACATGCTATCTTCTCTCTCCACTCTCAGTCCTATTGCAGGGATTCAACCCGAAATGTCAATAATTCCTCAATTCCTCCCCCCCCCCCCCCGCCCCCCCCCCCGCCCCCCCCCCCCCCCCCCGCCTCCACCCCCTGCAGTTGCTCTTCGGCCCATTGAGTTCCTCCGGCAGCTGGTTTGTTGCTCCAGATTCCAGCATCTGCAGTCTCTTGTGTCCCCAGATGCCATCAATCTCTTTCTCAGCATCATGCATGTAATCCTCAAGGAACCAACCATGTAATTTAATTTGATGAATAACCCCAGGCACACTCCGAAATTTGCAATTATTATTCACAATGGAAATCCTGACCAAATGGTAACTCCTGCCTCAAGAAACCCCATGTTGCCTGATCTAATGTTCACACTGCATGCTGTGACGAGCTTTAATTTCAATACACTGTCAAATAGCAGAAAGAGTGTGTGAGATTGTGTATTTGAAACATAGAAAACAAAGCTAAGGTAGAATTTAGTTTAGAAATACAACAAATGATCAGACCCTTCGGCCCACTAAGTGCATGCTGAACATCGGTCACCCACCCGTTGCCGCTAGTTCTGTTATCCCACTCCCTCATCCACTCCCTACACATGCAGGGCAATTTAAAGAGACCAATTAACCATCAAACCCGCATGTCTTTGGGATTATGGAGGAAACCAGTACGCCCAGAGGAAACCCCTGTGATCACAGGGAGAACGTGCAAACTTCGTACAGAGAGCATCAGAGATCAGTGTCAACCCGTGTCTCTGGCACTGTGAGGCTGCAGCTCCATCAGCTGTACCACGGTGCCGCCCCATTAGATCTAATATCATCAGTATTCTCCTCTAGAGTATAGTACTCTCTTATTATCAGTGAAAGTGAGAACCTCACAAGTGGAGCCAGAGGTAAGGGATGTGTTACCTCAGTTTAGATTAGATTAGATTAGGTTCCATTATTGTCATTCAGACCTTACGGTCTGAACAAAATTGTTACCATACAGTCATACATATAATAAAAACAAAACACACAATAAACACATAACCAACATCCACCACAATGTGTTCACCAGGCACCTCCTCTCTGTGGTGAAAGGCAAAAGTCTTAAGTCCCTGTCTTCCCCCCTCCTAGTTCTCCCTCTGCGCTGAGGCAATCCAGGTTGCCGCCGCCGCCACTGGAGCACCACAGCCCTGAGCTGGGCCGCCGCCGCTGGAGCACCGCAGCTCCAAACCAGGCCGCCGCCGCCGCTGGAGCACCGCAGCTCTGAGCTGGGCCGCCGCCGCTGGAGCACCGCAGCTCCAAACCAGGCCGCCACCGCCGCTGGAGCACCGCAGCCCTGAGCTGGGCCGCCGCCGCTGGAGCACCGCAGCCCTGAGCTGGGCCGCCGCCGCTGGAGCACCGCAGCTCCAAACCAGGCCGCCACCACCGCTGGAGCACCGCAGCCCTGAGCAGGGCCGCCGCCGCTGGAGCACCGCAGCTCTGAGCTGGGCCGCCGCCGCTGGAGCACCGCAGCTCCAAACCAGGCCGCCACCGCCGCTGGAGCACCGCAGCCCTGAGCAGGGCCGCCGCCGCTGGAGCACCGCAGCTCTGAGTTGTTTGAGTGGATGATCCTTTCAAGGAATGGAAGATACCATCCAAGAACTGGAAGGTAGACAAAAATGCTGGAGGAATTCAGTGGATGAGGCAGCATCAATGGAGAAAAGGACTTGGCGACATTCAAGAACTGGATGCTCTTTTGACCTTTAAAATCTAGGTAAAAGAAAGCATTAGTACAACAGAGGAAATCACGCCGTTGGAGGAATCTTTTACAAAAAACAGATTAATGCAAAATAAATCATGAGATGAAAAATTTGAAAATACCATTTTCCAAGGAACACTGTGTTATTTTAAGCCATCGAACTCACAATGTAATCATTTAGTTTAGTTTTAGAGATTGAATAGATTTTGTGAATTCCAGACAGCACTCAGCAGGAAACCCTTTAAGAAAATGTTCTGCATCGTGGTAAGTATTGTAATTTATTGTATCAGTTTGTGATGCAGTGTTTAAAATCTGTTTAGTGTGTGATTCTGAAATGATTCCAGTGATCTGGATTGTAACAATATCAGATAGTATAAACTTTGGGTTAATTTTTATATAAATCAGATGATATAAGTCCCACTAACCCTAGGTTTCAAATTTAGAGATGCAACGTGGAAACAACCCCCCTCACCTCACTGAGTCCACACCTACTCACCAGCAATTGCCCGTATACTAATTCTAGGGACAATTAACCTACAAACTTGCACATCTGTGGGATGTGGGAGGAACCCGGAGCATCTGGAGGAAACCCACACGGTCACAGGGAGAACATGCAAACTCCGAACAGACAAGCACCCATAGTCAGAATCAAACGCGGTTCTCAGGTGCTGTAAGGCATCAACTCTACTGGTGTGCCTCTGTGCCACCCATCATCAGGTCTGTATCATGATTTTAGTTGTTCCATAGACTGTGTCTGGCAGATTTAAATGTTTCACACAAAGTGGTACATAAGGTTATAATTATTTATTTGCAAACCTAAAACAAATTGACAGTACAGTAAAGTATCAATGCTAAAGTAAAAATACTAGAAGTTTACTAGACTACTAATTGGGCGGCACGGTAGAGTTGCTGCCTTGCACCGCCAGAGACCTGGGTTCGATCCTGACTACGGGTGCTGTCTGTACAAAATGTGTACGTCCTCCCTGTAACAGCGTGGGTTTTTTCCAGGTGATCCAGTTTCCACCCACATTCCAAAGTCGTGCAGGTGTATAGGTTAATTGTCCCCAGTGTGTAGGATAGAATTCGTGTACGAGCAATTGCTGGTGGGTAGGTGTGGACTCGGTGAGGTGAGGGGATTGTAAATTGTCCCTAGAGTGTAGGATAGTGCTAGTGTACGGGGATCCTTGGTTGGTGTGGAATCGATGGCCGAAGGGCAGGTTTCTGTGCTACGTCACTAAATTAAACTAGAGTTTGCAACCTACCAAAGCCTCAAAATGACGCCTGCACAATGATTGTTCTTCGTAGGCCTTTAAAGCTTTAGAGGATACCTATCACTTTAAATAATTTTAGGCAATTCACGGATCTTAATCAGATCTCAATTGGATTAGTGGATGAAATAATTATATTATTGTTAACAGTGCTGATAATAATAATGAAGATTGGGTGGTCTGATTCTTTGACAAGCACTGAAACGCTCAAGTTCTTTTTGCTTAAGTTCATATTTCAGACTCAAAGGGGAACTAAGTTACTCTTCACGTCTGAGATTTTATTTGTTTAAAACGAGCTGCCAGATGGATTATTTCTCAACAAAAGGGTATTCTGTCGAAGGAGCCAGGAAAACCTAGAACAGTTTTGTCATTGAATATTCTTCTCATGGCATAAGTGATTAAAAAAACTTCACTTGCTGCATATTTTGGCTAATTAAGCCTTTCTCAACATGTTGCCAGAGATTCCCTTGCGATTGATTTTTGACGTTTCAAATATTTTTGTTCTTACTCTAAAATATGCTTCACCACTCTATATCTAGCAGAATGCCTAGGTTCAGTATAAACAACAATTATTATAGAAACATAGAAACTAGGTGCAGGAGTAGCCATTCAGCCCTTCGAGCCTGCACCGCCATTCAATATGATCATGGCTGATCATCCAACTCAGTATCCCGTACCTGCCTTCTCTCCATACCCTCTGATCCCCTTAGCCACAAGGGCCACATCCAACTCACTCTTAAATATAGCCAATGAACTGGCCTCAACTACCCTCTGTGGCAGAGAGTTCCAGAGACTAGGTTCAGTATAAACAACAATTATTATACTAGCATGTAGGAAGAAACTGCAGATGCCAGTTTAAACCGAAGATAGACACAAAATACTGGGGTGACTCAGCAGGACAGGCAGCATATCTGGACATCCAGTGCCGCTGTTGCTAGCTGCCACCGCCACGGTCTGGCTGTCTTTTTTTTTTTATTTTGTTATGTTTAGAGTGTGTTTTTTAAGTTTTTTAGGTTTTTTTCGGTATTTTATGTCGGGGGAAGCGGGTAGGGTAAAGGGGAAACCACCCTTCAGTCGCTTCCTGGCGAGGAAGCGGCTATTATCCGAGGCGCCCTCGCCCCCCCCTTGCAGCCCCCCCTTGCAGCCTACCAGCTGGATTGGCGCGGCCTTTCCTGCCGGGACCGGACCAGAGCTTCAGCAGCGGCGGCAGGGCGCTGGACAATAAAGGAATTCAATTCAATTCAATTCAATTCAATAACATCACGGAGCGGGCGAGGCCTTCCTGGGATCGCCGCTTGGAGCTCCGGAGTGCTGGGCCCCTGCTCCAACATCGCGGAGCTGTGGGTGCGGAGCTCCCAACACGGGCGGTGCTGACTTTAACATCGCGGAGTCCTGTGACCCTTTGCCGGGGGTCGCCAGCGCGAATCTCCACCCAGCGCGGCCTGTGCTGTAAAAGGACATACATTATGCCAGCTGCCAAGAAGGGTAAAGTGACATGGCCCATTGATTACCAACTAGTGGCAGTAAGGACCATGGTGCTTTGAGAGAATGGTTATGGCGCACATCAACTTTCACCTTAGCAAGATCCTAGGCTCACTACAATTTTCCTACTGCCACAAAAGATCAACAGGGGATGCAATCTAACTGGCTCTCCACTCTGCGCTGGATCACTTGGACAATAAAAACACATACGTTCATAGACTACAGCTCCGAGTTCAACACTATCATCCCTTCCAAACTTGTTACCAAGCTCAGAGAACTGGGACCTTTCTGCATCCCTCTGCAACTGGATCCTCAACTTCCTCATCAAAAGAACACAATCGGTATGAATTGCCAACAACTCTACCTCCTCAATAACCATCAGCACAGGGGAACCTCAAGGCTGTGTGCCCTGTCCTATGCTCTACACTGCTCCGTTCTATGCTCTACTCACTCCATACCCATGATTGTGCAGCTGCACACAATTCCAAATCCATCTGTAAATTTACAGATGACTCCACTATTGTAGGACGAATTACAAGTAATGATGAGTCAGAGTATCGATCATCTGATTGAATGTTGCCAGAACAACTACCTTGCTCTCAACATAATTTATTCTATTCAAAGTGCCAATTTAGTGCATTATAACATATTTTGTTCATCTGGGTGCATAGTGTCCACAGATATATTTCTATATTAAAGTAGGGATGAGAGAAAGGTGACATGTCAATGCCCGCATTTGCCCAACTACCACCAAGGTTTATGAGTCAAAGAAATCTTACTGAATCACTGAATTTATACCTTACCCAGATCCATAAACCAGTAACCCGCACAACTAAGATGATTGGGACTCCTCTCCAAATATGAACAGAGAATCGTAAAGACTCTTATGTTAGTTTAATGTACAAAACCTTGACTGGGCTGCAGTGATGTCAGCAAAATGGTAGACAAAAGGTGCCAATGCATAGATTGTCTGTGGCTGATCATCATGCTATAAGCTGTTTAAGTTCTGACTGCGTAATTTAATTACAGGTCCACCACTGATTTTCACACAACTGGTGAGTCTCCCAGCAGAGACTGGCACGTACTCTCCAGTGGCAATGGTCCTACCCATCTCAACGCCAACGTGATGTCTTCACTCTTGCAGCCTGAGATCAATAAATTCAACCGGTGCCAAGTATCAAACTTGTCCCTATTCCATCCCCATCCACTTCTATCCCAGGCTTCTCTCGTGTTTATCTTGTGTTTTATGATGACTGTTGGCAGACCAATTTCCCTCCTGGGATAAATATAGTTCCATCGTATCGTATTGTATCGTATCGTAAATGCTCAGTGCTATGCTTTTACCTACTGAGTTAATAGTGTGGCCCAAGCGTTATGGTAACATTGAGAAGCTACTTTGAAATTTGCACAAAGAGCTTGCTGTTGAGCTGGAAAGACTGCAGAGAAGATTTACGTGGATGTTGCCAGGACTTGAGGGCCTGAACTCTAGAGAGAGGTTGGGCAGGCTTGGACTTTATTCCTTGGAGAACAGGAGGCTAAGGCGGGTGATCTAGCAGAGGTGTATAACATCATCATAGGATTTAATAGGATAAATGCACCATATCAATTTTTACCTTTTACCAGGGTAGAGAAATCACGAAGATGCGGACATAGGTTTAAGGTGAGAGGGAAAAAATGTTCTCAGAATCCAAAAGGCAACTTTTTAACAGAGGGCGGTGGATATAGGATATGAGTCTCCAGAGAAGGTATTTGAGGCAGGCACAATAACATTTAAAATACACTTGGACGGGTATATGGATAGGAAAGGTTTATAGGGATATAGGCCAACTGTGGGCAATTGGGACTAGCTTTGATGGGTCGGCATGGATGTGTTCAGCTGAAAAGCCTGTTTCCGTGCTGTATGACTTCATAACTCTGATACTGGGGCTCAGCCAACGTTAATTTAACTGTGAGAAAAAAAACCTTTGCAAAACATGGCAGGACATCGATTCCTACTGTGATTTGAACTCTCGTTTACTCAGCTTTGGGTAACATTAAACCAGATAGGTTACAACTGTTGAGATATGCAGCTGAAGTTAATCAAGGCTTTTGAACACAGTTTTATTACCCACATTCTACGCCAGGTTTATGTGCCCCAAAGAAAATAAAAATATCTACACAAAACCATACAGATGTATATGTTGTTGAGGACTTAGTGAGCTCGGGAAAGATGATGAATAATGAGCAACATGTATCACCGAAAGTAATATTGTGTTGTTTGGGTCTGCACAACAGCTTCATTAACTATGATTGTATAATCTTCTGTTTCAATGCAATGAACCAAATCGGCCTTTTTAGTTCTTCCCTGCCCTAGTGGTCTCCGTTTCAGCATGGGAACATATATTCTCTAAATCATCAGCAGGACAGAAGTCACACAACGTCCTCCGACTTGTCCTTCAAATAAATCAAAACACCTCCCCCCTCCTTCCGAGCTTCCACCTTACTTCCCCACCAGATTGAATGTGTTCTCTTGGGGAACACATTTGAGATGAGATCTGTGTAGGAAGGAATGTTGGTTTATACCAAAGATAGACACAAAGTGCTGGAGTAACTCAGTGGGTCAGGCAGCATCTCTGGAGAAAATGAATAGGTGACGTTTTGTGTCGGCACCCATCTTCGAACTGCTTATGGTAGTCAGCCCTATTTTGTTCTGGCCTTCTCTATCTTTCAGTCAGATGAAGGGTTCCGAGCCAAAGCGTCACCTATTCCTTTTCTCCAGAGGTGCTGCCTGTCCTGCTGAGTTGCTCCAGCATGTTGTGTCTATCTTTGGAGAGGGGTTCTGATGGGTATTTTAAATCCTGAACAGTTTAACTAAAAATAAATAGTTATTTATGAGAGAAGGGTGAAGAAAGGTCAGGGTTAAGAGTAAAGACCTCTTGCCCATCTTAGACATGCTAACTAATTACAACAATCTACCACCCCACATCTCCCCCCCCCCCCCCCCCCCCTTACCCAACCCTCATCTGCTCCCCATAGCCCAGCAATTTTCTTTTTACCTTAATATTTACCCAATTGTTTATTGACCATAATTGAATCTGCTTTAATTACACTCACCACATTCTCACCCCTGGCAATGTTTTCCAAATCCTAACCAGAGAATGTTTGCCCTTATCTTTGGTAAGGTTAAGTCAGGCTCAAGTTTATTATTGTCACGTGTACCGAGGTACAGCAAAAAGCTTTGTATTGCATGCTATCCAGTCGGATTCTCAGTCTGAAGAAGGATCTTGAACCGAAACATCACCTATTCCTTTTCTCCAGAGATGCTGTCTGACTCGCTGACTTACTCCAGCTTTTTGTGTCTATCTTTAATTTAACCAGCATCTGCAGTTCCCTCCTACTCAGATCAGATAATACTGCACATAAATACAATCAAGTCGAACCAAAGTCCAATATGTAGAGCAAAGGGGGAAGATACAGAGTGCAGAATATAGCTCTCCATCTTCAACTAAAAGAACATAGCTATCAATGTCACGTGTAGGAAGGAACTGCAGTTGCGGGTTTAAACCGAAGATAGACACAAAAAGCTGGTTACTCAGCATCTCTGGAGAGAAGGAATGGGTGAAGAAAGAGATGGTGCCTGTCCCGCTGAGTTACTCCAGCTTTTTGTGTCTATCTTCATTTATCTTTGTCACAATCTTCTAAGCCCTTGGGTTCTTCACTCTTCTGCCAGTTGCAACAGTTTCTCACTATCTAATCTGTTCAGGATATTTAATAGATCTATCAGATCCACTTCAATTTGTTCTCTTTTGAGGAAAATATCTGGTCTATCCGTGTAACTCAGGTCACTTATTCTTGGAATCTTTCCAGTAAATCTCTGCTCCTTTAACTCCACTCACTTCCTTGGAGTCAATGGTAGGTGACTCTATAGTGAGAGGTACGGACAGGAGATTCTGTGGCAACAGGCGAGACTCGAGATTGGTTTGTTGCCTCCCTGGTGCCAGGGTCCTAGACCTCTCGGACTGATTGCTGGGCATCCTCTATGGGGAAGGGGAGCAGCTGGAAATGGTTGTGCATGTCGGCACAAACTACGTCAGGAAGAAGAGGAAGGAGGTTCTGTATTGTGAGTTTAGAGAGTTAGGAAGAAGGCTGAAAAGCAGGACCACTAGGGTGGTTATCTCTGGGTTGCTTCCAGCACCTCGTGCTGGTGAGGGCAGGAACGTGGAGGTAGAAGATCTGATGTGCGGCTGAGGAACTGGCGCAGGGGGCAGGGATTTAGATTTATAGACCACGGGGATCTCCTCTGGGGCAGGGGTGACCTGTACTAAAGGGACCAGTTGCACTTTAACTGAAGGGGGACCAACATTCTGGCAGGCAGGTTTGCTAGTGAAGGTAAGCGTGGAGGTACAGCAGGCAGTGAAGAAAGCTAATGGCGTGTTGGACTTCATAACGATAGGATTGGAGTATAGGAGCAAAGAGGTCCTTCTGCAGTTGTACCTGGAGTATTGTGTGCAGTTCTTATAGAAATTTATGAAATGATTAAGTTTTTTTTAATTTTTATATCTTTATTTATTAGAGATACCGTAAGTTACATCAGTGTACATCCCTTATATAGTATTACAATCATTGTACCCCTTAATTTTTTAAGGCTTTAGAAAAGAAAGAAAAAAGAAAGAAATATCAACAGAGAAAGTAGAAGAGTGAAAAGGAGTTGTGAAAGTGAAAAAGCGTGGCAGAGGGAAAGGGAACCCTTGGGCGAAGAGTTAGAGCAAGGAGATGAAGAGATAGACCCTGGAGAGGGAAAGAAAGAGAAGGAAAAAAGAAAAGCCAGTTACTTTATTATAAACATCTCGCAAAAGGAGTCTACCAACTCGACAGTTTTTCTTCCCCCTTTACCAACACCCGACACCGGTACTTATTTGAGGTATTCTTGCACCTTATCCTTGTAATAGATTTATAAATGCTGACCACGTCTTATAGAAACAGTCTGATTTTCCTGCCAGTCAGAGTCTCATATCTTCCAAATGTAGGATTTGAGTATAGGAGCAAAGTGGTCCTTCTGCAGTTGTACAGGGCCCTGGTGAGACCACACCTGGAGTATTGTGTGCAGTTCTTATAGAAATATATGAAATTATTAAGTGATTGGACACGCTAGATGCAGGAAACATGTTCCCGATGTTGGGGAAGTCCAGAACCAGGGGCCACAGTTTAAGAATAAGGGGTAGGCCATTTAGAACTGAGATGAGGAATTTTTTTTCACCCAGAGAGTTGTGAATTTGTGAAATTCTCTGCCTCAGAAGGCAGTGGAGGCCGATTCACTGGATGCAGAGTTGGATACAGCTCTTACGGCAAGTGGAATCAAGGGATGTGGGGAGGGCAGGAGCAGGGTACAGATTGTGGATGATCAGTCATGATCATATTGAATAGCGGTGCTGACTCATAGGGCCAAATGGCCTACTCCAGCGCCTATTTTCTATGTTTCTATGTTTAATGCCGTTGTTGAGGGGAAAAGGTACTAGTCTTGCAAAATTCCTGCCACTTACTTTTGGTCAGTGTTTTTTTTGTGATGGTACGCACAAATGCTGTGTACAGGCACCTCTGAAAAGTTAAAGCCTTGATGAATGTACAGCAGCAACAGCATTGTGTAAACTGTTATAGGCAGACTGGCACCTTTTAGTCTCCAAACAAAACACAGTAAAACATTGTTGCACTTTGTACAACATTTTGTTTTGTACCTCTCCAAAAAAATCGTGAATTTGATTAAAAAGATATTTGAATACTGGAGCGTGGTAATTGCTGCCCCAAATTAAACATTGAAAATGGCACCTACAGTTCCCCTCATGTTAGTGTAGCCGCAGAGAGCTTGCTGTGTGGTAACAATGCATGGGGTATAAGCCCTTAGAAAACCGTTCCCACGCCAACAACACACACTTCTGCTGCCGAACATTGAGGGCCAGAGTCCGCTGGGGAGAGACCTCAAACAAGGGAACGAATATTACCTCAGGCGCCAGAGTTTAGAGATGCCGCGTGGAAACAGGCCCTTCGGCCCATCGAGTCCACGCCAATCATCGATCGTACACTAGTTCTATGTTCTCCCACTTTTGCATCCTAAACACCAGGGGCAATTTTACTGTTGCCAATGAACCGACAAACCTGCACATCTTTGAAATTTGGATAAATTTAGGTTAGGGATACAGTGTGGAAACTGGCCTTCGGGCCACTGAGTCGCGCCGACCAGAGATTCCCGTACACTGGCACTATCCTACACACTAGGGACATTTACAATTTTTACCAAAATCAATTAACCGACAAATCTGTTTGTCTTCGGAATGTGGGAGGAAACCAGAGCACCCGCAGGAAACCCACTTAGTCACAGGGAGAACGTACAAATTCTGTACAGACAGCACCCAAGGTCAGGATCGAACCTGGAGCTTTGTCACTGTGACAGGGTGCAAGGGTGCAAGGGTGTTTTGTTTAAAGATAGGTGCAAATATTACTGAATGTGATACTGTTGAATGTTTAGACACTGAGAATGCATGAAGAGTTTTTGCACAATTTTCTATTTGTTTTTTTATTTATTCGAAATAAAGTTTATTTTAGTGGGAATAAAACACACACTGTGGCTGCCATTGGAACCAGAGAGAGAGGCTGCGGGGAAGAGAGAGCGAGGTTTGAACAGAGAGACAGAGAACTGGAGGAAAAAATATGTGCCAGAAGGGAGGCCATGGGCACTGGGGACAGGGTACGAGCTTGGATCATCACGGGAACAGATGTGGGAGATGGCCGCAGGTCCGTCTTCCACAAAGGAGAGAACACAGCAAGGTGGAAAGGAATTTCTTGACGACAAGGAGAGACAGAAAGATTACTGTCTAAAACGTGCTGCATTCACATTCTTACACACATACACAGACAGCATACACAGGCAGACACATGCACACAGACACATGCGCGCACTCACACACACACACACGAGCACACACATGCACACACACGCACACACACGCACACACACACACTGTTACTTTATTCACAAGTCGCGACCCACAGAAAGATCACTGTCTTATACTGACACACTTATTAAAACATGCTGCATTCACGTTGTTGCATGAGCACACACACACATGCAGGCAGTGACATGCATATACATACATGCACGCAGACACATGCAGACACACAGACACGTGCACACACACACACACATGCACACACATGCAGGCACATAACAGACACACACATGCTTACATACAACACACACACACACACACACACACACACACACACACACACACACACACACATCCACATCCACATCCACACACACTGTTACTTTATCCACAAATCCTGACCCACAGAAAGATCGCTGTATTATACACTTTCCTGCGAAACACAAAGTGCTGGAGGAACAGCAGGTCAGGCAACATCTGCAGAGGGAATGGACAGGCAGCATTTCAGGTCGGAATCTTTCCATTCCCTCCACATGCTGCCTGACCTGCTGAGTACCTCCGGCACTTTGTGTTTTGCTCGATATGCAATTGCTTGAGTCTATAAGAAATGTTTCCGTTCTGATGAAGGGTCCACCCTGTTTTCCTTCCCACTAATGCTACTTGACCTTTGTTATTTTTAGCTATTGATGTAAAATGAACTGGTGTCAAATAATCTCATAGTCAATTATTTCAGTAAATTAAATCTTAGTAAAATCGCTATAATGCAAGAGTCCGTGGTGCTGGTTTGAACCCTCAGCTTCCATTTTCCAATCATTTCCACTTCCTGATTTTCTGGTTTTGATTGACTATAAAATTCATGCTGATTTCCTCACTGCATTATTTAATATGGTCCTCAGACTTTTAATTTAGATGGGTTAATGGTTGCGTTAAATATGAATTCAGCCTGAATATATCCAACAGTTAGTTCAATGAAGTACAGCATAAAACCTTAAGTATGATACAAACGTTAACATATAAAATAATACATTATTTTATTTTGAGCAATTTTTTTTACAGAGGCCAATTAACCTACAAACCTACATGTCTTCAGGTCATGAAAGGAAACTGGAGCACCAGAGGAAACACTTGCAGTGATAGGGAGAATATGCAAACTCCACACAGACAGCACTCACACACAGAAGTCAAGGTTGAACCCGGATCGCTGGGTCAGATTCGTGTGTACAACTGATGGTGGTTCAAAGCAGCAATTCGCCAGCCTTGCGTGGTAGTGTTTGAATAGCAGTAATTAACACATTGTACTATTGAAATTGTGTAGCAATATGAAATACTTACATGTAGGTTTCTGTGGCATATTTAATACAAGTCCTCACCAGTGCAACTACTTCACACCTCCCAATACTCATCTTTCAAGGGGAGGCACAGTGGTGCAGCAGTAGAGTTGCTGCCTTACAGCGTCAGAGACCCGGGTTCTGTCTACTTGTACTGACTACGTGTGCTGTCTGTACAGCTTTTGTATGTTCTCCCTGTGACCTGTGTGGGTTTCCTCCAGATGCTCAGGTTTCCTCCCACACTCCAAAGATGTACAGGTTTGTAGGTTGTTCCTAGTCTGTAGGATAGGGCTTGTGCACTATGGCATAATCGTTGGTTCAGTGTGGACTTGACGGGCTGAAGGGCCCATTTCCGCGCTTTATCTCTAAAGTTTAAAGTAAAGTAAATACATTTCAAAGATATAGAAAATGCTGAGATGTAATATTCAAGAATCTGGCACGGCGGCAAGGTTACGCAGCTGATGCCTCACTGCACCAGAGACCCAAGTTCAATCATGACCTCAGGTGCTGTCTGCGTGGAGTTTGCATGTTCTCACCGTGACCGGGTGTTCCCATATCCCAAAGACGTGTTGGTTTGGAGTTTAATTGGCCTCTGTAAATTGCTTCCAATGTGTAGGGAGTGGATGGAAAAATGGGATAACATAGAACTAGAGTGAACAGCTGATCGATGATTGGCATGGACTCGATGGGCCGAAGGACCTGTTTCCATGATGTATCTCTCAACTACACTATAGACAGAGTAAAATAACACAGGTGGTAACCTATAAACATTACTTTTAAACGCTATTGTTTAACGCAGCTCACCAGGTATGAGTTTGCCTTATTATTTCCATGAGTTAAAAATATCCCATTATTTTAAAATCCAAATTCCACCCGCAATGTATAATAAAAAATTGGTTTAATACACATGCAATTAAAATCACTAGGTCTTCACGCAGATAATAATGCCAGTGAGGATTTAAAAAGGAACAATAGGGTTATAACCATGTTATTATTCCAAGGCTCCACCCCAATCTCTAATCTCACTTACGGGGGCCACCAAATGAAACTGGTGTTTTCGATTCAATCAATAAAAACAGCTGCAGCACAATGCAATGCCCGGAAGCTCTGTATTTCTGGAAAGTCAAGATTTACCAGGAAAGTTACAATCACTAAATACATATCCTGACTAGTGCAAAAAAAACATCAGTTTGGCCTGACCCAGGTCAGAAGTGATAGGATAGTTTTTCCACCAAAACAGACAAAGGTCAAATTTATTCATTGTACGTGTTATGTTTATACACGTCAAAGTATTCATTTGATTAAGGTTAAGTTATCATTTATTGGGCAGTGGGACAAAATGCCCTCTGGTGCTCAATGATCTCCCCCTGGAGATTCCTTTTCACCAAGTGCCTCATTCCCTATGGTCTCATTACCCTCGTCCAAACCTACTCGACTGTATCCTTGCCCTTCTGTAGATTTGTAGGAGTCAGACTGGGTCCACCCTAACCCAACCCAAAGGGTCACATGAGTGGCAAGGGTGCCTGATATAAGGATAGTTTCTGAACACTACCGAATATAACATTAATGAATGTATAAACGACAACATTGTCAGAAGAGTTTTTGCACTGTTCTTGTTTTGTGTATATTTTTTACTTTTCCGAATAAAGTTTAATTTTTGGGGGAATAAAGTTCGGTTGATCAGGGTATGAATTTAAAACCAGAAAGGGAATCATGAACAGCCATTGTTACACTGGCTGTAAAATATGCGATAAATCCATTCTCTGCATGAAATGAAGACACAACATGCTGCAGATGCTGAAATCCTGAGCAAAAAAAACAAACTGCTGGAAGAACTCGGGCAGAATCTGTGGAAGGGAATGGAGTTTCGAGCCGGGATGAGCTGAAGAGTTCCAACCTGAAACTTTGTCTGTCCATTTCCCTCTGCAGACCCCCTGAGTTCCTCCAGCACTTGTTTGTTTATTTGATACAGTGCAGTTTTGTGCATCAAAATGTGCCAAATGCAACGCACGATTAATAAATATCACATGGCTGGATATAAAAATAAGGATGTTAATCTTTTTAGTGGTGCCAGTAGACCATGTACCACAATGGAAGATCTAACTATACATAAAATATAAATTCTACAGTGCCGGCTCCGATTTGGCTCTGAACAATTTCATACCTCTAGTTTCCCTCCCTTGATTCTCAGTCTGAAGAAGGGTCTTGACCCAAAACGTCACCTATTCCCAGGAAAGTAGGTTAACCTTTGATGAACGTTTGTCAACATTGGGCCAGACATTTAGAAGAATGAGGGGAGACCTCATTGAAACATACAGAATAGTGATAGGCCTGGATAGAGTGGATGTGGAGAGGATGTTTGCACACGTGGGAGAGTGTAGCACTAGAGGTCATAGCCTCAGAATGAAAGGAAGTTCTTTTAGGAAGGAGATGAGGAGAAATATCTTTAGTCAGAGAGTGCTGATTTACTCCATCATCTTGTGTCTATCTTCAGTGTACACCAGCATCTGCAGTTCCTTCCTACACATATATATAATTAAATAAGATAGAGATACAGTTCTGTTTTGCCATGTTGCCTTCACTGTGCTGATCTCATCCTTTTTGTGTGGTTTCTCGGTCATTCTTAGGCACAGACTGTTTACTGACACACCAAATAGACAACAGACAATAGGTGCAGGAGAAGACCATTCAGCCCTTCGAGCCTGCACCGCCATTCAATGTGATAATGGCCGATCATCCCCAATCAGTACCCCGTTCCTGCCTTCTCCCCATATCCCCTGACTCCGCTATCTTTAATAGCCCTATCTAGCTCTAATGTGTATTTGCCCTCCACACACAAGACTACTGTAATATCACCGAACACTGCCCTTTCTTCAGCCAACACATTGCTGAACACAGTTCCAACTACACCATCTTGGCGCCCTAACTCTGACCATTATAAATTTAAATAAAAACAGAATAAATTGGAAATACTGAGAAAATCAAGCAACATTATAAAGGGAAGTGAATCTGAGTTGATATTTCCAATCAATGACCCGGTTGGTAGCAATTGCGGATAAACAGATTTTAAAATGCACAGAATGCGGGAGGAGAGATTACAAATGGATAAGATGAAAGACAAGCAGAGGGCAGAAACCAAAGGCAAACATTCCAGAAGAATCAGGAAAAAAATCCCCTAAACATTTAGTTTCTTCAAGATTTTCTCCTCTGCAAATTTTCAGCCCATCTCAACTTCCACTGACCATTTGCTAATTCACACCAAATCTTATTCACTTATCAACCCTGTGCTTCCTTGACTCCCAAATAGTGTAATCTTCCTTGCTTTACAGTTTGATGCCATCTCACCATCTCACTCCATGTCTACCCATCCAGTCGATAGTCCTTTCAGGTAGAAAGTCCCTGCATAATAGTTTAATATTATGTATTTTAGCTATGGAAACATTTCAAATCCTTCCTCTTCTAAATCCAGGGGAAACTCTTTGGTCACCTGTTGTAAACCTATGTGAAACCATCTGCCAACATTCGTTGAGTCCTTTCCACTGCATTCAATGGAATCAAACATTAGGATCTCTTTGCAACCATCAAACACCATCTGTGTGCTCAATTTTTTTTACAAATAAAAACAAATTTCTGCCATGTTCCAACTTAATTTTATGACTTGGAAAACTGCATAAGTGCATGTCAAAACAAGGAACTGCAGATGCCGGTTTACCAAGGAAAGAGAAAAGATCCTGGAGTAACTCAGCAGGTCAGGCAGCATTACTGGGGAAAAATGATGGGCGACGTTTTGGGTTGGAACCCTTCTTCAGACTCCAAAATGACTCTGAAGACCCTGAGTCTGAAGAAGGGTCCCGACCTGAAATGTCACCCATCCTTTTTCTCCAGAGATGCTGCCTGGCCCATTGAGTTGCTCCGCAGACTCCGGTAGGAAAGTCAAGTCATGTCAATTTTATTTCTATAGCACATTTTAAAAACAACTCTCGTTGACCAAAGTGCTTTACATCAGTGCAGGTACTAACTTGCTACATACAATGGTACATAGATCTAACAATACATACATAAATACATACATACGGCGCTCCTTCAGAGGACCTCAAGAAACGCTTGTGAGTAGAAATAGGTTTTTCGTCTAGACTTAAAGGAGAGGGGGACAGTTCTGATGAGAAGAGGGATGCTGTTCCACAGTCTAGATGCTGCAACCGCAAAAGCGCGGTCGCCCCTGAGCATAAACCTGGACCGCGGGATAGTCAGTAGCCCCAAGTCGGCCGACCTGAGGGCCCTGGAGGTGGCTTAGCAGATCTTTGATGTAGGTGAGGGCAAGTCCGTTAAGGGATTTGTATACATATAGGAGGAGCATGAAATTGATTCTGTACCGTACTGGGAGCCAGTGGAGAGAGGCCAGAATCTGGGTGATGTGGTCCCTTTTACGGGTACCCGTCAGAAGTCTCGCTGCAGCGTTTTGGACCAATTGCAGGCAGGACAGGGATGATTGGCTGATGCCAGCGTACAGGGAGTTACAGTAATGAAGGCGGGAGGAGATAAATGCGTGGATGATCTTTTCAAGGTCGCCAAATTGGAGGAATGGTTTTATTTTAGCTATCGTTCGTAGCTGGAAGAAGCTAGCTTTTACCACAGCATTGACTTGTTTGACAAACTTCAATGCGGAGTCAAATATCACGCCAAGGTTTTTGACGTGCGGTTTGAGTAAGGTGGTTAGGCTTCCAAGGCTGCCTGCTATCATTTTGGTGGAGTCCGAGGGGCCGAGTAGGTTGACCTCAGACTTGCTCTCGTTTAGTTGGAGGAAGTTCTGCACCATCCAATGCTTTATATCCTCGAGGCAGTGCATGAGGCTGAGTAGATTTGATCGGTTGTTGGGTTTCAGGGGTGAGATAGAGCTGTGTATCGTCTGCATAGCAGTGGAAGGAAATGCCGTGCCTTTGAATGGCTTGGCCTAAGGGGAGCATATACAGAGAGAAGAGAATGGGGCCTAGGATGGAGCCTTGTGGAACCGCGCAGCAAAGGCTAGCTGGGGAAGAGAAAGAGTTGCCTATGTTTGTAAAGAAACTCATATCTTTGCGGTAGGAAACGAACCAGCTCAGGGCAGTGCCATCAATACCAACCCCATACCGGAGATGGTCAATTCGGATGGTGTGGCCACAGTATCAAACGCTACGCTGAGGTCGAGAAGGAGCAGGATTGCACAGTCGCCGGAGTCGATGGCGAGAAGCAGGTCGTTATGTACCTTCAACAAGGCAGACTCTGTGCTGTGGTGGGCCCTGAAACCTGATTGGAAACTTTCCACGATGGTATTTTGGTGTAGGTAAGGCATTAGTTGATAGGTCTGTAGTTGCTAGGCAAGGTGGGATCTAGGATAGTTTTTTTCAGGAGGGACTGGACCGCCGCGTGCTTGAAACAGGTTGGAACAGTGCCAGTGGCCAGAGAACTGTTAATGATAGAGAGGACGCTGGGACCGGCTATTGCAACGACATCCTTCAGAAGGGCAGTGGGGACAATGTCGAGGGGGCAGGTTGCAGCTTTCTTAGTGGAGACCAGCTTTACAAGGGAGGGTGGAGTAACGGGTTGGAAACAGTCTAATTTAGAAGAACAGACCAATGAGACAGCTAGGTCACGGATGGGAGGGGAAATATTCGTTCTAATGTTCTCAACTTTGCTGGTGAAAAATGTAGTAAATTCTTCGCACTTAGCAGGGGACCCAGTTAAGCTGGTACTGGGGGCTGGACATATGACAGAGGTAATGGAACTAAATAGGACCTTGGAATTATGGGCGTTTTTGGAAATATGGTCGGAAAAGTATAATGTTCTCGCAGACTTGACTGTTTCCTGGTATTTGAGAAGATTGTTTCTCAGAAGTTCTAAGGAAATTTGAAGCCTATCAGGTTTATATTTCCGTTCTGATTTTCTCCACTCTCCTCTTAGGGCTCTGGTGGTGTCATTGAGCCAGGGCCAGCCTTTAGGCTTAGGCTTTTTCATTTTAAGAGGAGCAACAGAATCCAGGATGGAAGAGCAAGTGGTATTGAATAAAGAAATGAGGTCGTCATTGCTGAGATGGAGGGGAGACGCCTCGATGGTGCAGATGTCAGGAGCAGCTATGAGAGCCTCAGAGGACTTACTGGCAGTCGAAGAGTTTATGTAGCGGGAGTAGCGAACAGGGAGATGGGATTTTGAGGGATAGAAAGGCAGAGATGCATCAAATATAATTGCGCTATGATCTGACAGACAAGCATCAATAATTTCTATATTACAAATTGGGAGACCAGACGATAGCAGCAGGTCGAGTGTATGGCCAAGCTTGTGCCTGGGTCCAGTGGTAAGTAGTCAGATTGAGGGACTTAACCAGGTTCATAAATTCACTCACAAGAGGCTTAGTAGGACAGCAGACATGAATGTTAAAATCACCAAGAATCAGAACCCGGTCAAATTTGGGCAAAAGGCTAGAGATAAGATCAGCAAATTGGGTGATAAATTCCTTATGCACATAAGGTGGGCGGAGAACAATTAAAAGGGGACAGACTAGACCAACTATAATTAGTTGATGTTCGAAGCTGGAGAAATAATCAGCGTTCAGGAGGCGGCAGTTGAAATGTTTCTTAAACACAGTGGCTAGGCCCCCACCGAGTCCGGAGAGCCTAGGCGAGCTGAAAAAGATACTGTTATCAGGACAGAGTTCCACGAGTGGAACAAGCTCACCAGGATTAAGCCAGGTTTCTGTGACCAGTAAGAAGTCCAATCCAGGTGCGGTGAAGAAGTCGTTGAGGATGAAGGTTTTGTTCAGTAAGGATCTTGCGTTGATCAGGGCCACTTTAGCAGGAACTGCAGGTCCCCTCCAGCGGGCGGAGGTTCAGGGAGATCACGTCGCTGTATCTCACAGATGGCCTAGCTGGAAGCCCGCGGGCCGACAGACCAGGGACCGGAAAGATCGACCGGAGAGAGGCATACCTGGGCTCGAGGGACCGCCGATGGATGGAGCGGTAGGGCCGACCAGATCCGACTTCCCAGCGCTGGGCAAGGTAGGCCGATGTTGAGTGAGCGCGGGCGAGATTTTTCAACCTTTGCAGGGCGCCTGCGTGTTTACTCCGCCTCCTGGCTCGGCGCGCACGGCGGTGGCCGCAAGACCGACCCGTACACCCACCGGGAGCCGAGCGAGGAACGAGTGGTAGAGGAAGCCATGTCCTTGGGTTTGTCCGGGGCCTCGGATGAAGACATCGACGGCAGAGGCTCGGATGTCCGGTAGAGCTGCCTGCAGGCCATACGGACGTCCAGACGGGTGACGACGGGCAGCCAAACACAACGATGCGACCATCTTACGTGCCGATTCGGGACCTGCAAGCCGTGGAGTGTGTTTCACCGTCCCAACGTCGGATTTTAGATCATCCCGACGAGAGGGCCTGTACATCGAGGGCCGTCTGTAGCGGGGGTCTATGGGCCTGACCACGGGTGAACAAGGGAGGAGGACTGGCTGAACTTTGTTGCCTTCTTCACTGTGGTGGATGTTTGTGTTAAATCTATTGTGTCGTGTGTGTTCTTTTAAATGTATCGCTGCTGGCAAATTCATTTCACTGCATGTAATGTGCATGTGACGAATAGAAATTGACTTTGACTTTGACTTTGGTGGCAGTGTGAACAGTGAGGAGGATGCTAAGAGAATGCAGGGTGACTTGGACAGGTTGGGTGAGTGGGCAGAGGCATGGTAGATGCAGTTTAATGTGGATAAATGTGAGGTTATCCACTTTGGTAGCAAAAACAGGAAGGCAGATTATTATGTAAATGGTGTTGGGAAAAGGGGACGTACAACGGGATCTGGGGGTTCTTGTTCATCAATTAAAGTAAACATGCAGGTACAGCAGGCAGTGAAGAAAGCTAATGACATGTTGGCCTTCTTAACAAAAAGAGTTGAGTATAGGAGCAAAAAGGTCCTTCTGCAGTTGTATAGGGCCCTATTGAGACCACACCTGGAGTATTGTGTGCAGTTTTGGTCCCATAATTTGAGGAAGGACATTCTTGCTATTGAGGGAGTGCAGCGTAGGTTTACAAGTTTAATTCCCGGGATGGCGGGACTGTCATATGCTGAGAGAATGGAGCAGCTGGGCTTGTAGAGTATTAAGGGTTTGGACACGCTAGAGGCAAGAAACGTGTTCCTGATGCTGGGGGAGTCCAGAACCAGGGGCCACAGTTTAAGAATAAGGGGTAAGCAATTTAGAACGGAGATGAAGAAACACTTTCTCACACAGAGAGTTGTGAGTCTGCGGAATTCTCTGCCTCAGAGGACGGTGGAGGCCGGTTCTCGGGATACTTTCAAGAGAGAGCTTGTCGGGCTCTTAAAGATATCAGAGTCAGGGGATATGGGGAGAAGGCAGGAATGGGGTACTGATTGGGGATGATCAGCCATGATCACATTGAATGGCGGTGCTGGCTCGAAAGGCCGAATGGCCTACTCTTGCACCTATTGTCTATTGTCTATTGTCTAAATTTATTTTACTAATTTCAGTGAAGGCACAAATGCCAGGAGATTTCCTTCAACCAGCTTGACATCAAGAATCTTGACTTAACAGAACATCATCTCTGCCAAATTTCTACTTCCAGATAGAACAGTTTGTATGAGCTGAAAATTCTTCCAATGCTTTTACTTAATTAGGCCTTGTTTCAGAGTAAAACCTCGTAAAGATATTGACTGAGCTGAAGCTAATGCCAGTCTAGCAGAATGCATTACAGACAATGAGATCATATAGCCACAATGATGCACAAACTTTTACAGAGAATATCAACTTTTTCACATTATGCCTTTAATATACATCTATAGTGTTTTGGGATATTCTTTAATTTTTAGTTTTAGAGATACAGCATGGAAAGAAGCCCTTCGGCCCACCGAGTCCACGCCGACTAGTTCTAGCCAACACACTTGGGACAATTTTACAGAAGCCAATTAAGCTACAAACCTGTACGTCTTTGGAATGTGGGAGGAAACCGGAGCACCCAGAGAAAACCCACACGATCACGATCACGGTACAGACTCCAAACAGGCAGTCCCCGTACTCATGATTGAACCCGGGTCTCTGGTGCTGCGTGTCAGTGGATCTGCACCACCATGCTGTCGAACGTCTTCCTTAAACTTATCTGCCAGTGGTGCCTCAAGACACCTCTTTGTCTTCCATATGTAAGCACCCACTTTCGTCCCTCTTCCCCTGAAGGGCCTCACTTGGTTTCAGGCATATGTTTCCTTTTGTTATCGTCCTTTGGGTTTCAGGGATCCTTTAACTTTCACACCATTGGGAATACATTGAACCTGAATTCTCATTATTCCGCTGTTGAATGACTCCTACTTGTCTGACCTACCTGCAAGCATCTAGTCCTAGTTTTCTTTTGCGAAGGATAGGCACAAAATGCTGGAGTAACTCAGAGGCACAGGCAGCATCGCTGGAGAGAAGGAATAGATGATATTTTGGGTTGACACCCTTCTTTAGACTGAGAGTCAGGGGAGAGGGAGACGTAGAGATGTGGAAGGGTAAGGTGTGAAAATGAGAGATCAAAGGACATGCTGATCAAGGAAAATGTAGAATGGTTCAATGTTTGCTGAGGGGAAGCTGCCAACGAGGCATACAATCAGTAAAATGAATCAGGAGGAGAGTGAAACTCGTCATAGAACTAGAATGGGGGAGTGACGGAGAGAGAGAGGGATTGCAAGGGTTACTTGAAGTTCAATAAGTCACTATTCATACCTCTGAGTTGTAAGCTGCCCAAACAAAATATGAGGTGTTGTTCCTCCAATTTGCCTTGGGTCTCACTCTCACAGTGGAGGAGGCCCAGGACAGAAAGATCAGTATGGAAATGAGAGGGGAAGTTAAAGTGTTTAGCAACCGGGAATTCACGTAGGCCTAGGCGGATTGAGCGGAGGTGTTCAGCGAAACGATCGCCAAGACTGCGCTTGGTCTCGCCGATATATAGTCCACACCTGGAATAGCAGATACAGTAGATGAAGTTGGAGGAGGTGCAAGTGAACCTCTGCCTCACCTGAAAGGACTGTCGGGGTCCTTGGATGGAGTCGAGGGAGAAGGTATAGGGACAGGTGTTGCATCTCCTCCGGTTGCAGGGGAAAGTACCTGGGGGCTGGGTGGTGTGGATGGGAAGGGGCGAGTTAACTAGGGATTTGCGAACGGAACGGTCTCTATGGAAAGCGGAAAGGTGGAGTTGGGAAAATGTGGGAAAGATGCACAGTCGTCTACCATCTACCTCATTGGATACCCTTGGTCTATATTTCATTGGACATAACTGGGCTTTATTTTGCACTAAACCTTATTCTCTTTATCTTGTATCTGTGACTATGTACGGCTTGATTCTAATCATGCCTTTCCTCTGACCGGATAGCGCGCAACAAAAAACATTTCACTGTACCTTAGTACATGTGACAATAAACTAAACTAAACTAAACTAAACTGAATGTGTTCACAGCAAAAGCGTGCAGATTCTACACATAAAGGGCCTGAGGTTAGGATCGAACCCGGGTCTCTGACACTGTGAGGCAGCAGCTCTACCAGCTGCGCCACTGTGCTGCCCTTCTACATATATTTGTAAAGGATGACAATAATATTTTTTGCAAATAGTCCTGGGCCGTTGATCGAGGGAATGGGCGTTGCATAGCTCAGGGTCTAACTCAAGCATGTAATAATATACTGCTAACCAGGCGATCAAAATATTTACAATTTATTAAAGTGTATAGGTGAACCATCGGTCATTTTAGGGGGTTTTGTTGCCATGGTTCATGAACTACAGGTTCATGCCATCCTCACTCGCTAGATTATCAAAAGATATATCATGGCTGAATCTAAGGCGGCACAGTGATGCGGGGGTGGAGTTGCTGCCTTACAGCGCCAGAGACCAGGGTTCGATCCTGATTACGGGTGCTGTCTGTACATTCTCCCCATGATCGCTTGGTTTTCTCCGGGTGCTCCAGTTTCCTCCCACATTCCAAAGACGTACTGGTTTACAGGTTTATTGGCTTTGGTAAAATAATAAATTGTCCCTAATGAGTAGGATAGTGCTAGTGTACGGGGTGATCGCTGGGTGGCATAAACCCGGTGCGCTGAAAGGCCTGTTTCCGTAATGTATATCTAAAGTCTGTAGTCTACAGCACCTGTAGTCAGGATCGGACCCGAGTCTCCGCTGCACCACCGCGCCACCCCTTTTTTCTCCGCTTTTTGCTCCCATCTTATACAGCACAATGTGGGACAAGAGCTATTGCAGTTCCACACACTGTACAACTCTAACAGAACCTATCCTTCCCCCTTCAGGGGGCACCAGAAAATGGATACAAACCATATGCCTCATCACGTTAGTTTTGCGTGTTTGTTTAATTAACACACTCATTTATATTTAATACTATTGATTTTGTAACCACAGCTGTGTAATACATACATATATTTATATTTAATAATAGATTGCAAGGTGATCGTTATAAATAGTGGAAATGGATAAAATATGTTTGTTAAGTATTCTAGACATTCAATCCAAGACTGGGAAAGAACATTGGGAAGGTTGGGAGGGATCAGGTACTGGAATTCACTGCAACTGTGACCTGTTATGATTTCCAGGCCAGTTGACAGGCAATCAGCAAGTCTTTACAAGACTGCAAGAATTTAGCATACTCATTCCAAGAACATAATCACTGCTAGAAGCACGTGGAAAATTACACCAGCCCTTCAGTGATTAAAACATTCCAGTGAAAGGTGTTATCTAAAAGGTTTTGTGATTTTTTATAATGCATTTGCAGTTTAGTGTCAAGAGTCAAGAGTCTTTTATTGTCAAATGCCCCAGATAGAACAATGAAATTCTTACTTGCTGCAGCACAACAGAATATGTAAACATAGTACACTGTAAACAATATGATAAATGAGAGAAAAAAAGTTCAGTGTGTATATATACACATACTCACAAATACACACACACACACACATATATATATATATATATATATATATATATATATATATATATATATATATATATATATTTTACGTATACATATATATATGCACATACACATAACACAAATACTCAAAAAACAAACAATAGCAGTGCAATAATAATAATAATAATAATAGTCTATAGTTCAGAGCTTATTTGAGGTTGTAGTGT
This sequence comes from Okamejei kenojei, assembly GCA_035221665.1. Lineage (NCBI taxonomy): Eukaryota > Metazoa > Chordata > Chondrichthyes > Rajiformes > Rajidae > Okamejei > Okamejei kenojei. The sequence continues at coordinate 20,632,949 of CM069153.1, forward strand.
TAATAGTAAGATTAAATGAGAACTTACCAGTTTGAAGTTTGATCCTTATTTTATGAGGAGTTACGATGAGGGATTTCGTGAAGACCCCACCAGCACGCATGCGCGACATTCTTCAAAGCAGCGGTGTGAAATCACAGATAGCAGAACTGACTGGAGATAGTAAGATTAAGAGAAACCATATACCAGTTGATCTTATGATAGAGGGTTGGGAGCGGAGGGCACGAAATCCCTCATCGTAACTCCTCATAAAATAAGCATCAAACTTCAAACTGGTAAGTTCTCATTTAATCTTACTATTTTACTTCGGAGTCACGTGAGTGACTTCGTGAAGATTTCAAAGCTCTGTGATTTCATGCCCTGGACCGTGTCCATGCTCACACACTGCCGTAATAACTGATGGAGGAAGTGTGTTAACGTATTTCAGACTTGTAACAGAGCTGAAAAACAATAATGTGTTCATTAATACAAACAAAAAATCCCTGGGTTCAGGAACTGTTCAGGGAACAGAACTTAAATCAGTATCTGCAAACATCGCAGGAGTGGCCACAGTTTTATTATTAAACCGTAGAGACGTGCCTCCATTGGCAAGCCCGCTGTTGCGAGGACATGGTCCATGGGTACCACCATGACCCTCGCCGCAGATGTTGACACAGCCCTGGTAGAATGAGATTTGGAACCAGAACCTGTTACCTCCATGGTTACCGGTGGGGCTTGGCCTTCCGTACTTGGTTCTTGGGATGTTGTGGCGCCGTGGTGTGGGGTTGACGCATTTTCCAAGCAGGTCGCTCTGGCCTTGGCCTAAAAAAGGCCTCTGTGGGTGAGGCGCAACCTTTGGGTTTGCACCTATCAGGGTGAAACCGGGGCCTGTTGGGTGTTGCATATGGATGCTGCCATCGGTATGCTGTTGGCCTGCTGGAGGAAGTTGTTTTATCATGCCCTTTGCTTCCTTATCCAGGTCTTTGACCTGTTTGGGCAGGTTATCCTCAAACGGTGTAGCGCTAGTTTTACACAACCCCGCAAATGTGTGGTTGAGCGTGGGCCGGATAGAGCTTTTTCTGAAGCAATTGATTTTGTATTGCGTGTTACAGAGTAGGGCTAAAGCATCCTGCTACTCTTCCGTCATCTCCACACCATTGATTGACCTGGAAAATGCAGTAATCCCGGAAGTCAGTAATTTGAGGATTTTCTGGATTTTTAGTTCCTGTGCCCTTTTCCCAGGCTTATATTCCCCCATATGGGTGTGTTGACAGATGGTACATTCAACGACACACAATTTCCCGGGGCCAGGTACTTGCCTGTGGTCTCCGTAATTACCTGTTCCTGAAGCTGGTGTGTGGTCAGGTAATTGATAGTGGCCGCTAGCCGTGGTTGAAGAGGTTGCCCTTTCTGGGATGGATGTGCAAATTTTGACACCATCCACAGAAGTTCCTCTTCCTGCATCCCATGCAACTAGGGTCTTCGGTCAACCCCTCTTCCAGGTTAGGCAATCCCTGACTTCTGGCGCTCCCTTCTGAGGAGGGAGAGATGTTGGACAGCCCTGTAAAGGGCCTGTCGTGGACCTGAATGATCCCACGGGACGCATGCTCCTGCTGGAGTAGGTCCCTCTGGAGCAGCTGCTCCATCATCCGCTCCATGCGGGCTATGCGATTGCCGTAGCTATCTGCAAACGGCAGGTCGTCTTCCCCAGATTCTGCAGAATCAATGGGGTCATTACCACCAGTCCGCACCCCGTCGGAGTGATGTCTATGGGACTGATGCGGTAGAAAGTTGGTGCTAGCCACTCCAGCGGGGCTACGCGACTCCCGCGCGGATCTGCCGCCTGGCCATGGCCTTCTGGACTGAGGAGGTGAAGAGTCGGTGCCTGCATCTCCTGCAGGGCTACACGACGTCCTTGTCGATCTGCCGCCAGTCCACGGTTTTCCGGACTGAGGTGGTGTGGAGTCGGTGCCAGCAGCTCCAGCGGGGCTACACGACATCCGCATGAGCCTGCCGCTAGTCTGAGGTCTTCCGGACTGATGCGGTGGAAAGTCGGTGCCAGCCGCTCCAGCGGGGCTACTCGACTTGTGTGCAGATTTGCCACCTGTCCGTGGTCATCCGGACTGGGGCGGTGTGTCGGGGTCTGCCGTTAGAACGGGACTCTCTGATTTACGCACTCTTTTGCCGCTAGTCCGCGGGCGTGCGGACTGAAGCGGTGGGGAGTCGGGGTCTTGGCTACCCTGCTCCCGCGCGGTCCTCCCGCCAGTCCTCAGTTTCCTGGACTGTGGCGGTGGAGAGTCGGGTCCCGACTGAGCGGGGCTCCCCGACTTCTGCACTGTCTTCCCGGCCCGAGGTACGGGTGCTGCCGGAAAATCAACGGTCAGCTCCTGGGATGTTGGCCGGCGAGCTCGCTCGGAGGTCCCGCGGTCTTCAATGGCACGCTTGAAAGCAGCCTTCTTTTTGCTCCTTCTCTGCATTACGAAGTTTCTGTAAGGGATTTAAACAATACGGAAACCCAACCAACTCAAGGTTAGTAAAACTTAGCTGTTGGTCCTTTTTTAAGCTGCCGGCAGAGGAGCGTGCCGAAGTAGCTGGCTCCACCGCCAGCGACTCGAAAAAGTGAAATCAACCGCCGCCCACTACCTGCATTCCGTGGTCTCTGTAGCGGGTTCCCCGCGGTCCGTGGGCGGGATTCCCCGAGCTTGTGACCGGGATTCCCTGTGGTCCATGACTGGGATTCCCCGCGGTCCATAAAGGGACTCCCGCGGCCCGTCCGGACTTCGCCCCAAAATTTAGCAGGACCTCTGTAAGGCTTACAGATTCCTGCAGAACATAACCTGGGAAAAAGTTATTTTTTTAAACTTATCTTCAGGTTTGGCCCCTGGTGGAGCAACACCCCCCCCCCCCCCCCCCCAGCCAGACATTGCGTAATGCAATTCCCTTCTTCAGAGTCAGTCTAGACGTGACTCCTTATGCTACCATGCGAAGAGGATGAGTATTTGGCAGCCCTGTAAAGGGTACTGCCGTGGGTCTGCTCGGAGACCCATGGTGACCAGACTCCTGCTGGAGTGTGCCATGTTGGAGGTAGTGCTCCCCCCCTGCTCATGCGGGAATATAGACTGCCCCAAACGGCAAGTCTGTGAGCCCGGACCCTGCCGGGTCAATGGGTTTGCCCACTTCCAGGCATTGTGCCGCCTGCATTTGAGTCGGGGCCCCGGCTCTGTCTTTGCTACCTCTTCCGGGTAGCGTTGCCGTCAGTCCGTGGTATTCCTGCGGGCTGCGGCGTTAAGTCGGAGCTCCTGCTCTGCCTTCGCTACCCGCGAATGGCAGTCTCCGAGCCCGGACCCTGCTGGGTCAACGGTCCTGCCCGACTTCCGGGTAGCGTTGCCGTCAGTCCGCGGTGATCCTGCGGGCTGCAGTGTTGAGTCGGGGCTGCTGCTCTGTCATCGCTACCTGCGAACGGCGAGTCTCCAAGCCCGGACCCTGCCGGGTCAACGGGCTGCCCAACTTCTGGTCTGTTTCTGCCGCCGCTGACTGCCCACGTCCCGCTGTCCGCAGTCAGTCTCTCGAGGCGGCCCATTGGTGGGGTACCTTGTCCCACAGAGTCCCTGAAAGAAAAACCGACCTCAGGTAAGTTGTTTCTTACCTGCAGGTCTGTTCCGGTGGAGGAGCGACCCTCCTCCTTGCCTGTCGCTTCGCATGCGGTCGACGATATGTCGCACATGCGTGCTGGCGGGGTCTTCACGAAGTCACTCACGTGACTCCGAAGTAAAATAGCCTGATGGCTGCAGGGAACAATCTGTTCCTGAACCTGGATGTTACAGTTTTCAGGCTCCTGTACTTTCTTCCCAAAAGCAGTGGTGAAATGAGTGTGTGGCCAGGATGGTGTGGGTCTCTGATGATGCTGGCTGCCTTCACCAAAGGCTCAAATATCCTTGTGACCTACTCTCCAGGTATGTCTCACACACATAATGAAAGAGAGAGACATTTTCCTGAGAGAGTATGGCTCTGATTATCTCTGACTTCATAAATTTATAAACATCTCATGAGGACAATGGTTTGCCTTGAGTTGCTGATCTTGCAATTTTAATCACTGGTGGTAGTTTATATCCTAAACAAGCCCAACTGTACCCTGGTATGTCATTGCTATAGAATATGTTGGCTTTTAGTTTAATTTAGTTTGGAAATACAGCATGGAAACAGGCCCTTCACTCCAATGAGTCCATGCCAACCATCGATCACCCATTCACACTATGAGATCCCACGTTTTCATCCACGCCTTTCATACTAGGGGGAATTTTACAGAGGCCAATTAACCTCCAAGGCCATGTGCCTTTGGGATGTGGGAGAAAAGTGGGGCATCCGGAGGAAACCCAAGCAGTCACGGGGAGAACATGCAAACTCCACATAGATAGCACTCGAGGTCAGGATCGGACTCGGGTCTTTGACACTGTGCAGCACTACCAGTTGTGTCACTACCAGCGTACTCTAAAACATAATTCCAAAGTTATACTAAATGATTGACTTTAGTAGAGAATGAATAATTAGGTAATTATACCAACAATTAACTATGCCTGGTTAGCTAGTTAGTTTGCTAACCTCATTTGTGTATCAGGCTGATTTAGAATCTGACTACGTGATTTACTGTTTTTTTTTACAAATTAATTGATGGTATTAAAATCACTGGCATATATTATCAAATTATCACACCCTTCCACACTTCACTGCCCACCAACCCCATAAACAGTCTGCATCAACTGTGCAGAATGATGCACAGGGTTCCATGCCCTATTTTGTGTTTTTCTTGGATTAATTTCCTGAACTGAGGCTGTTTTATGCCTTGCCACGTTTTTTTTAAACAAACTCTCTGTATGAGATGATGCAGCTGCCACCCCACGCCTCAGCCTCATGTGAGTTCCCTCCATTCCATGACTTTTGCTCTTTTTTTTCGTGGAGTAGGTCGTTCGAATATATCCCAGACACTTTTGTTTTTTGGATGAAAACCAGCAGTTCTCTTAAAGTTGGCTCGGATATAAATGATGTTTTGACTAAAGGCTCAACAGCATCCTCTGTAGGTTCCACAATGTACTGCAGCCTGAAATCCATATGTCAGTGCGTAGCCTCGACTTGACCAGAATTCTAGATAGGTCTGAAGAACATCAAACTGAACCAATAATTCTGTTTCTTTCTCCACAGAGGTAGCACACTGGTGCAGCGATAGAGTTTCTGCCTAACAGCGCCAGAGACCCAGGTTTCCTCCCACACTCCAAAGACATGCAGGTCTTTAGGTTAATTGGCTTTGGAAAAAATTGTAAATTGTCCCTAGTGTGTAGGATAGTGTTAATGTACAGGGTGATCGCTGGTCGACACGGACTTGGTGGGTTGAAGAATTTGTTTCCGTGCTGTATCTCTAAATCTAAAAAATAAAATGAAGATACTGCCTGAGCTGTTGATTATTTCACCCATTAGATCCCACATAAAAAGTTGCTGTTTAATATTACGATTAATGTAGTTCTATAAATTACACTAAAACTGTATGTTAAGTATGAAACATTCATATGTCATTGAAATTACAATTCTCAAAGGAAATTGAAGATGTGCTGAGCAGAATATATGGAGATGCAAGGAACAGCTGATGCTGGAATCTTGAACAAAAATCAAAGTGCTGAACTCAAGGGATCAGTCAGCAATTGTGCAGAGGGTGGGCAGATGATATTTTAGGTTAGGACCCTTCCTCAGACTGATGGAGGGGGATGGTAGCTAGAAAAGAGAGGTGAGGGTGGCCCAAAGTCCAGCTATTAATAGGTGAATGCAGGTGAGGGGGGTCTAATCATGGTCATAATATCCACTCTGGAAATGCATGCTAATAATATGTAATAAATAACCACAATGGAATAAAAATATTATTTTGAAATATCCTACGTTGAATCCGTACGTGCACATTGACACCAGCGATATAGGTAAAAAACAGGATGAGGTCCTACAAGGTGAATTTAGGGAGCTAGGAGATAAACTTAAAAGTAGGACCTCAAAGGTAATAATCGCTGGATTACTACCAGTGCCACGTGCTAGTCAGAGTAGAATAGGAGGATATTGCAGATGAATATGTGGCTTGAAAAATGGTGCAATGGGGTGGGATTCAAATTTCTAGGGCATTGGAACCAGTTCTGGGGAGGTGGGACCAGTACAAGCAGGACGGTCTGTACCTGGGCTGGAATGGAACCAATGTCCTTGGGGGAGTGTTTGCTAGTGCTGTCAGGGTTAGGTTATAAAAAAATATCTCAAGCTTTGAACATCTCACGGAGCACTGTTCAATCCATCATCCGAAAATGGAAAGAGTATGGCATAACTGCAGACCTACCAAGACATGGCCGTCCACCTAAACTGACAGGCCGGGCAAGGAGAGCATTGATCAGAGAAGCAGCCAAGAGGCCCATGGTAACTCTGGAGGAGCTGCAGAGATCCACAGCTCAGGTGGGAGAATCTGTCCACAGGACAACTATTAGTCGTGCACTCCACAAATCAGGCCTTTATGGAAGAGTGGCAAGAAGAAAGCCATTGTTGAAAGAAAGCCGTAAGAAGTCCCGTTTGCAGTTTGCCACAAGCCATGTGGGGGAAGGTGCTCTGGTCTGATGAGACCAAAATTGAAGTTTTTGACCTAAATGTAAAACGCTATGTGTGGCGGAAAACTAACACTGCACATCACCCTGAACACACCATCCCCACTGTGAAACATGGTGGTGGCAGCATCATGCTGTGGGGATGCTTTTCTTCAGCAGGGACAGGGAAGCTGGTCAGAGTTGATGGGAAGATGGATGGAGCCAAATATAGGGCAATCTTGGAAGAAAACCTGTTAGAGTCTGCAAAACACTTGAGACTGGGGCAGAGGTTCTCTTTCCAGCAGGATGACAACCCCAAACAAACAGCCAGAGCTACAATGGAATGGTTTATATCAAAGCATATTCATGTGTTCGAATGGCGCAGCCAAAGTCCAGACCTAAATCCAATTGAGAATCTCTGGCAAGTCTTAAATTGCTGTTCACAGACGCTCTCCATCCAATCTGACTGAGCTTGAGCTATTTTACAAAGAAGAATGGGCAAAAATTTCAGACTCTAGATGTGCAAAGCTGGTAGAGACATACCCCAAAAGACTTGCAACTGTAATTGCAGCGAAAGATGGTTATACAAAGTATTGACTCAGGGGGGCTGAATACTTTTGCACGCCACACTTTACAGTTTTTTATTTGTAATAAAATTTGGAAACCATGTATCATTTTCCTTCCACTTCACAATTATGCACCACTTTGTGTTGGTCCATCACATAAAATCCCAATAAAATACATTTACGTTTGTGGGTTGTAACGTGACAAAATGTGGAAAAGTTCAAGGGGTATGAGTACTTTTGCAAGCCACTGTATGCCAGTGATTTTAATACCATCAATTAATTTGTAAAATAAACAGTACATCACGTATTCGTAATAAGGTGGATGAGTTGAATGTGCAGTTATTAATGAATATGATCTATTTGGGATCACAGAGACATGGCTCCAGGGTGACCAAGGCTGGGAGCTGAACATCCAGGGATATTCAATATTCAGGAGGGATAGACAGAAAGGAAAAGGAGGTGGAGTAGCATTGCTGGTTAGAGAGGAGCTTAACGCAATAGAAAGGAAGGACATTAGCTTGGAGGATGTGGAATCCATATGGGTAGAGCTGCGAAACACTAAGGGGCAGAAACGCTAGTGGGAATTGTGTACAGGCCCCCTAACAGTAGTAGTGGAGTTGGGGATGGCATCAAACAGGAAATTAGAAATGCGTGCAATAAAGGTAAAACAGTTATAATGGGTGACTTCATTACATATAGATTGGGTGAATCAATTTGGCAGAGGTGCTGAGGAAGAGGATTTCTTGGAATGTATGCGGGATAGTTTTCTAAACCAACATGTAGAGGAAGCAACGAGAGAGCAAGCTATTCTAGACTGCGTATTGAGTAATGAGGAAGGGTTAGTTAGCAGTCTTGTTGTGCATGGCCCCTTGGGCAACAGTGACCATAATATGGTTGAGTTCTTTATTAGGATGGAGAGTGACATTGTTAATTCAGAAACAGTTTTTCAAAACTTTAGATTCTGAAGTAGTTCCTGAGGACTGGAGGGTAGCTAATGTAACCCCACTTTTTAAAAAGGGAGGGAGAGAGAAAATAGGCCAGTTAGTCTAACATCGGTAGTGGGGAAAATGGTAGAGTCAGTTATTAAAGATTGGTTAACAGCACATTTGGAAAGTGGTGAAATCATTGGACAAAGTCAGCATGGATTTATGAAAGGTAAATCATGTCTGACGAATCTTATAGAATTTTTCGAGGATGTAACTAGTAGAGTGGATAAGGGAGAACCAGTAGATGTGTTATATCTGGACTTTCAGAAGGCTTTCGACAAGGTCCCGCATAAGAGATTAGTATACAAACTTAAAGCACACGGTATTGGGGGTTCAGTATTGATGTGGATAGAGAACAGGCTGGCAGACAGGAAGCAAAGAGTAGGAGTAAACGGGTCCTTTTCAGAATGGCAGGCAGTGACTAGTGGGGTACCGCAAGCCTCAGTGCTGGGACCCCAGCTATTTACTATACATATATTAATGATCTGGATGAGGGAATTGAATGTAACATCTCCAAGTTTGCAGATGACATGAAGCTGGAGGGGCAGTGTTGGCTGTGAGGAGGATGCTAGGAGGCTGCAAGGTGACTTGGATAGGTTGCGTGAGTTGGCAAATGCATGGCAGATGCAGTATAATGTGGATAAATGTGAGGTTATCCACTTTGGTGGCAAAAACAGGGAAGTAGACTATTATCTGAATGGTGGCCGATTAGGAAAAGGGGAGATGCAACGAGACCTGGGTGTCATGGTACACCAGTCATTGAAAGTAGGCATGCAGGTGCAGCAGGCAGTGAAGAAAGCGAATGGTATGTTAGCATTCATAGCAAAAGGATTTGAGTATAAGTGCAGGGAGGTTCTACTGCAGTTGTACAGGGTCTTGGTGAGGCCACACCTGGAGTATTGCGTACAGTTTTGGTCTCCTAATCTGAGGAAAGACATTCTTGCAATAGAGGGAGTACAGAGAAGGTTTAACGGACTGATTCCTGGGATGGCAGGACTTTCATGTGAAGAAAGACTTGATAGACTCGGCTTGTACTCGCTAGAATTTAGAAGATTGAGGGGGGATCTTACAGAGACTTACAAAATTCTTAAGGGGTTGGACAGGCTAGATGCAGGAAGATTGTTCCCTATGTTGGGGAAGTCCAGAACAAAGGGTCACAGTTTAAGGATAAGGGGGAAGTCTTTTAGGACCGAGATGAGAAAATTATTTTTCACACAGAGAGTGGTCAATCTGTGGAATTCTCTGGCACAGAAGGTAGTTGAGGCCAGTTCATTGGTTATATTTAAGAGGGAGTTAAATGTGGCCCTTGTGGCTAAAGGGATCAGGGGGTATGGAGGGAAGGTAGGTACAGGATACTGAGTTGGATGATCAGCCATGATCATATTGAATGGCGGTGCAGGCTCGAAGGGCTGAATGGCCTACTCCTGCACCTAGTTTCTATGTCTATGTTTCTATGTCTATGTCTTTGACCTCGGCTGCTGTCTGAGTGGTGTTTGTATGTTCTCCCTGTAATTGTATGGATTTCTTCCAGGTGCTCCGGTTTCCTCCCACATCCAAAAGACAAGTGGGATGGACAATTATTTAGCCACTGTAAGTTTCACTCTCGTGAGTGATGGAATTTGAGGATAGTTCATTGGAAAGTGGGGGAAGAAAGCATTAATGTAGGATTGGTGTAACTGGGTGCTTTACTTTCGGCACGGACTCATTGGGCTGAAGGGCCTGTTTCCATGTTAAATCGCTCTGTGACTTAGTGTTTCTCCCAGGGTCCAAAGTTAAAGGAAAGAAGTCGGCATGTCTTTTTCACAAGATGTTTCCAGACCTTTCTGTCAGGTGTTTTATTAAAAATGCTCAAAGGAGAAATATGGGTCAAATTTTGCACAGTACATGGCTCCTCCAGGAACGAATTGGGCTGTAGATAGACACAAATTACTGGACTAACTCAATGGGTCAGGCAGCATCTCGGGAGAAAAAGGATGGGTGACGTTTCGGGTCAGGACCCTTCTTCAGACTGAAAGTAGAGGGGAGGGAACTTGAGGTAAGAAAAGCCCAAAACAAGCTGGGGAACTTCTTCAAAGTAGGCATACCATGAGGAGATTTTGCAGTGGAGCAGACAAAATGTATAGAAATGCAGTCCAGCACTTTGTGTGTATCTTCCATATGGACCAGCATCTGCAGTTCCTTTCTACATGTTTACTTTGCCTACTTTAAAGAAGTTCTCCAATTTCGTACCTCCAGCTCCCTCCTCTCTACTTTCAGTCTGAAGAAGGGTCCCGACCTGAAACGTTACCCATCCTCTTTCTCCAAAGATGCTGCCTGACCTACTGAGTTACTCCAACACTTTGTATCTATCTTCGGTATAAACCAGCATCTGCAGTTCCTTTTTACACATGAATTGGGCTGTGATTTCATGTGTGTGTTTAAAGGACTTCCTAATGAGATGAAAATGCAGACTCACATGACTTTCAAAGCTCTAAATTATTTTAATTTTCAAGGGTTCCTTAGGAAAGATGCTCTCAAGTGACACAAACTCACATCACTGCATGTGAATACTGGCACCATTATGTTTATTTGTACAACCAGACGATCCAAAGAAGTTTAAGGTCACTAGTAAAGTGTTGCAGTGGGTGATAAATACCACATGGTGTTGTACTATAATATTTGGCAATGAACATAAACATAATTGTCTATGACAATATCAGGGCAGTGAATCAAAGAGAACCATTACCTTCAAAGGATTAAATTCCACCAGAGGGAAGAACTGCTATCTGTGATCATCACTGATCTGTGTGTAGTGTAGACTTATGTCTTATGGACCTGGTGGTGTTGGTATGTTGTCAGGAGCCAACTTCAAGCAAAGGTGTGAACCTCTGCGGATAGTAGAGTCTTGTGTGATATAAATAGGAGGGCAAACCTCTGACAGCTGGCAAAGCTGTGTCCATACTCCCAGTATTCCTGACATTCAGAAACATATAAAAACAATCAGGATTCGATTGGATTGCTTTATTATAGTAGCATGAACCGAGATACAGTCAAAAGCTTTGTTTCGTATACTATCCAGGCAGATCATTACATGGAAGGACACAAAGTGCTGGAGTAACTCAGCGGGTCAGGCAGCATCTGCGAAGAAAAAGGATGGGTGCTGGAGTAACTCAGTGGCTCAGGATCCTGCCTGACCCACTGTCTACTCCAGCACTTTGTCTCTATCTTTGGTGTAAACCAGCATCTGCAGTTATTTGTTTCTATAGATCATACCATACACAAGTACAACAAGTAGTGTAAAAGAGAAAATAAACAGAATGCAGTAGTGTTACACCAGCAGAGAAAGTGCAGATTAAAACAAGTGCATGTGCTGCAAGGAGGTAGGTTACAACGTTGGGGGATACATTCTTAGCAAAAAATAGGTCCTTTCAAGAGTCTGATTATACCAGGGAAGAAACTTTCCTTGAATGTAGTGGTATGTATGTGCTTTCAAGTTTTTGTATAATCTGCCTGTTGGGAAAGGTGAGAAGAGAGAATTGATTATATTGGCTGCTTTCCAGAGGCAGCATAGAGTATAGATGGTTTAATTTAGTTTACTTTACTTTAGTCTATTGTCACGTGTACCAAGGTACAGTGAAAAGCTTTATGTTGCGTGCCAACCAGTTAGTGGAAAGACTATACATGGTTACAATCGAGCCATCCAGTGTCCAAATACAGGATAAAAACAACAATGTATATTGCAAGATAAAGTCCAGTAAAGTCTGATTGTGGTAGATCAGGACTGTTTTCTAGTTGGAGAAAAGATGGTTCAGTTGCCTGATGACAGCTGGGAAGAAACTGTCCCTCAATCTGGAACATCTGGAGTAGATGGTGGAGAATCAGGTTTCTATAGAAACAAGAAACTGCAGATGCTGGTTTATGAAACAAAAAGTGCTGGACTGACCCAGCGGGTCAGGCAACATCTCTGGAGAACATGGGTAGATGTCAAGTCCTCAAGTCAAGTCAGATTTACTCATCACGTGCACAATAAAGTGCAGTGAAATGAACTTGCCAGCAGCGGTACAATAAAAAAAACACACAATACACAATAAAAAATTAACACAAACATCCACCACAGCATTCATCACTGTGTTGGATGGCACAATGTTTAGTCAGTCCTCCTCCATTTTCCCCCGTGGTCGGGACCACAGCCAACCACAGTCGCCGCTGTGGGCGGCCAGTTGTGCAGACAAGGTAAGTCCTGAATCGGTGCTTCGCTACCGGAGACTGCGGCTTCAAGATGGTGTAGGCCGCAGGCCGGGGTCGAAGATCTAAAGTTCCCGCCGCGCTGCAGTTAGAAGCACTGCAGGCCGCAGGGACGGCGGTCAGAGCTCTTCTCCAGAGATCCCCAGCGAGGGATCCCGCTCCGGGTGTTAAGTCCCCACCACGCCCGCGGTTAGAAGTAGGCCATGAGCCGGCGGTCAGAGCTCTTCTCCTCCGGGGTCCTAACGAGGGATCCTAGGTTCCGGATGCCGCTCCAGCTGGAGCTCCGTAGATCGCCGCTTCAGGCTGCCGCGGACCAGCGAACAGAGAGCTCCCTTCCGGCGAACCCCAGCGAGGGCTCGCCCACTCTGCGATGAAAACGTCTACGCTGCTGAAGCCCTGGCGCGTCTCCGGGAAAGGCCGCACCCCTGCACACAAGACACACCGAGAAACATTAAAAACACACATTGGGACATACTAAAAAAAACAAAAAAAGTAGGAAAAACTAACACGCTGCTGGCACGGCAGCCGGCTCGCAGCGCCTCCACAGACCATATTAATGATGTGTACAGGTCGAGTCTAAAGAAGGGTCCTGACCCAAAACATCACCTATCTATGTTCTCCAGAGATGCTGAACGATCAACTGAGTTACTCCAGCACTTTGGGTCCAAGCTGATTTACGTGATAGACTGGGCTGCATCCAAAACTATCCGTGATGCATCCCTCTAGGATGCTTTCAGTGCATATTGAAAAATTGATAAAAGTCAATGGGTACATGCAGAGTTTTGTTTAGACTTTAAACTTTACTTTTGACTTCAGAGATCCAGCGCAGAGACGGAACCTTGGGCCCAATGAGTCTGGCCAACCAGTTACCGCCCCATACATTAGCATTGTCCTACACTATGCCACCCTTGCACAACTGTGTCACATTTGCACTACTATGCCACCCTTGCACCACTGTGCCACCCTTAGGTTAGTGCACATAAGGTGTGCAAGACTTCACATGGGACATCAGAATTGGTGAGTGTTTCTGCAGCTGGGGCCCCACCCAAAGCCTGGCAGACCCACCCCTGCATCCATCCACTTCTTGGTGTCAGATTGTAATCTCAAAGAAAACAACAGAGCCAAAACAGTCTCGGGAGATACAAGTGAATGCAGATGCTGGAATCTTTGGCAAAGAGATTCTTTCTGTGTTTATTTCAACAGATGGATGCTTTTCAGTAGAAATATGCATATAATGATTCTTAAACACCACCTTCAATGTTAACCCACTCATCACCGATGTAATGTGAAATCCATTTGCTCTTCAGTTTCAATGCAGTTTAAAGCGGCATCATAAAGACTACTCACACGCTCAGCCATCAAGCTTTCTACCTTCCTCATTACAAGTGCTAAAAAATAATAATGTTCATTGAGAAGAGCAAGGAGATTGTAATATGGGTCTGTAGGAAATCCCTGCACATCCCTGATAAAAAAACAGAAAACGCTGGAAAATAGTACATAGAACAGTGCAGTGCAGGGACTTGCCTTTTGGCCCATAATGTCCCTGTCAAACATGATGCCAAGTTAAAATAATCTCCTCTGCCTGCACATAATAATAACTTTATTTATAAAGCGCTTTAAACAACTACAGTTGCCACAAAGTGCTGTACATGAGAACTCATGGACAAGGCATTACAAACCATTAAAAACCGTAAGACGAAGGACTATAAAAAACACACTCTAAAAGTTAAAAGACATTAAAAGCACTAAGAACAGGAGCAAAGCCTCAGCCAGTGTCGAAAGCCAAGGAATAAAAATGAGTCTTGAGGGAGGATTTGAAGATGGACAGTGAGGGGGCTGTCTGATGTGCAGCGGCAAGGTGTTCCAGAGTGCCGGAGCAGCAACAGAAAAGGCTCTATCCCCTCTGAGCCTCCGCTTAGACCTTGGTACCTCAAGGAGCAGCTGATCAGCTGACCTGAGGCACCGGGCAGGAGCATATAGGTGGAGCAGCTCAGAGAGATAAGACGGGGCGAGCCCATTCAGCGATTTAAAAACAAACAAAAGAATTTTGAAGTGCTCGAAAATGCACTGGGAGCCAGTGAAGGGAGGCCAAAATTGGCGTAATGTGCTCCCTCTTTCGAGCTCCGGTCAAAAGGCGAGCGGCGGCATTTTGGACAAGCTGGAGACGAGCCAATGAAGCTCTTGCGAACTCCAGAGTAGAGTGCGTTACAATACTCCAGCCTAGATGTAATAAAGGCATGGATTACTGTTTCAAAATGCTGCCGCTCGAGAATGGGCTTCACCTTTGCCAGCTTCCTTAGGTGAAAGAAGCTGGACTTAACCACCGCGCCTATTTGTTTATCTAGTTTAAAATCACCATCCATCCTAAAACCCAGGTTCAAAACGGTTGGCCTTACGGACAATGCCAATGGGCCCAAATCAACAAAGGGAGGATCACGGCAGCCATTGGGTCCAAACAAAATCACCTCTGTCTTCCCTTCATTAAGTCCCAGAAAGTTTAAGGCCATCCAGGACTTAATGTCCTCAAGGCAAGACAGAAGTGATTTTAGAGAATAGTCGTCTTCTTTCCTGAGTGGCATATATAACTGGCTATCATCTGCGTAAAAGTGAAAGGAGATGCCATGCCTTCTTAAAATGAGCCCAGAGGAAGTAGGTGTAAAAGAGAAGAGCAGGGGCCCTAGAATTGAGCCCTGTGGAACCCCATATACCAAGGGAGTGGAGGAGGATTCAAAGCCAGCAAGGCTTACACGCATGGTTCTGTCAGCCAGATAGGACCTGAACCATCCCAGGGCACTGCCACAAATGCCCACTTGGTGCTGTAATCGGGAAATTAAAATTCCATGGTCCACTGTATCGAAGGCAGCAGATAGGTCCAGCAAGACAAGGACCACATAATTACCAGAGTCGTTTGCCAGGAGGATGTCGTTAAAGACCCTTAGCAGAGCCGACTCTGTGCTATGCATAGCCTTGAATCCAGACTGGAAAACTTCCCGAATATTGTGCTCATCCAGGAAGAGTTTCAGCTGAGCATAAACTACTTTCTCCATGATCTTTGAGATAAAAGGCAACTTAGAGATCGGCCTAAAGTTGGCCAGAACAGTTTGATCCAGTATCCGTATCACTCCATGTGTCTCTCCCAAAGCCCCTTAAAAACCACTATGGCGGCTCCCAAGGTTCAGGCCATTTCCACTATCGAACCCCTCGGCACGGGAATGGATGAGTCCGCGGGCAGCCCTTAGCTACAGGGGTAAAGGGCAGGGGTTTAGGTGTAACCTCCCTCTTGCAGACTCGTCTGGTCAGGAGGACAGTGATTAAAATACCTCCCGAAACATCTTATAAGATCACCCCTCATCCTCCTGCGCACCAAGGAATAAATCTCTCCTTACAGCTCAGACCCTCAAGAACTGGCAACAACCTCGTAAATCTTCTCTGCGCTCTTTCCAGCTTAGCAACATCTTTTCTACAGTAGATTTCATTTAGTGCCCTCTTTGACATTGTGTCTTTGACATTTCACCTGGGAAAAGGTTCTGACTGCCTGGTATTCCATCCTGTTAATGAGCTGGTTGCTTGGCAAGCAATTTCTAAATAGGGAGGACATAAGGGTCTGCAGATGCTGGAATCTGGAGCAAACTGATGAACAAGACTTCATAGTCTGCCTGAGTAATCCACAATGGCATCAACATTATTTTCTCATTTTAGATAATCCACGACTCTGTTCTTCCCACCACCCCCTCTTTCCTTCCAATCCTCTAGTTCTCCTTCATGTTTTATCTCTGTCATGTTTCCCACCCCTGCTCCTAATCTCTCACTTTCCTATCTTCATTCTCTTGCTCCCTCTCGCCTCTCCAATGTCTCTCACTATCACCTACCTTTCGATTCTGATTCCAGCACCAGTAACTTTAGTGTTCCACCAGCTGTCTCTACCAGCACTTTCCCCTCTCCCCACCTATCTTTTGTCTGCTTCTAGAACCACTACTTGGACCAGAGGGCACAGGTTTAAGGCAAGAGGGGAAAGATTGAATAGGAAACCGAGGGTAAACTTTTTTACTGGGCGGCACAATGGCACAGCGATAGTTGCTGCCTCACAGCGCCAGAGACCCAGGTTCGATCCTGACCACGGGTGCTGCCTGTGCAGGTTTTCTCTGGTTTCCTCCCACATTTTGTTGGTTTGCAGGTTGATTGGCCTCTGTAAATTGCCCTAATTGCATAGCGAGTGTATGCATAGGGAATGGGATATCATAGGAATCAGTGTGAATGGGTGATCTATGGTCGGAAAGACACAAAATGCTGGAGTAACACAGCAAGTCAGGCAGCATCTCTGGAGAAAAGGAATAGGTGACGTTTCAGGTCAAGACTCTTCTTCAGACTGAGAGTCAGGGGAGAGGGAATCTAGAGGTATATAAAGGTACAAAGAACACACAAAGTGAAATGGTCAGTGTGGACTTGGTGGGGCGAAGGGCCTGGTTCCATGCAGTATCCTTTAATTAATCAATGAATCAATCATTGTTTGATGTTGTAAAGAGGAAGAGCTGGTTATTTAACACTTCTATTCTGTTCTTACTATCCCTTTCCCTGAAAAGAAGGGATCAACAATATTTAAGGGTACTTTTGTCAGGGTACTTGCAGATGGATAAAAATGTATTAAAAAGTAAAGTAAACAAGATACATTCAGAACATTTTGGCAAGTAACATTACAACATTGGAAACAACTATTCTTATCTGGAACTCATGCTAGATTTTTGATGCATTTGTTTTTGAAACCATAATCTTCAAACATTGTAAATTAGATGCAGAAACCATATGCATTCCCTCTTCTGCTGTTTCAGGTGTTGGGTGGGGAGATTTGTGCCTTGAGTCTAGAATGTTCAAATATTTTCTAATATTTGAAGCAATACATAGTTTAGTCCAGCAATTTACCTCCCATTACATTCCAGCATGGTGCCAGTAAACCTGAAGAGATTTTACTCCAGCTAGGATAACTTCCTGTTCAGACCCTTTCCAAAATGAAAAACAAATGGCTTTAATTATCTAAAAAAAAGAGAGAAATTAGCTAAATCAGAGCTGGAATTTCATTTCAGGAAATATTCCGTGTTGAACAAACTGTCCAGGTATCAATCGGTTGCTTTCTGTCTCAGTCTATCAAAGGTAACTAAACAAGCGCACTGAGTTTAAAATCAGATTGCAAAGTTACACCAGCCATTAGTCTGTGCGGCTGGACTTGCAATGTCCTTCCTGAATCATCGGTTCCATAGATTTCCAGTGCTTTGTTGAACTGTGTAGGAACTGGGAAGGAACTGCAGATGCTGGTTAAACCGAAGATAGACACAAAATGCTGGAGTTACTCAGGAGGACAGGCAGCATCTCTGGAGAGAAGGAATGGGTGATGTTTCAGGTCTGAAGAAGGGTCTCGACCTGAAAGGTCACCCATTCCTTCCCTCCAGAGATGCTGCCTGTTCCGCTGAGTTACTCCAGCATTTTGTGTCTAGCTTCTCTTGAACTGCTGCCGCGATATATAAACAAATGGTGGGAATAATAATAGTAAGATTAAATGAGAACTTACCAATTTGAAGTTTGATCTTGATTTTATGAGGAGTTACGATGAGCGATTACGTGAAGAAGGCCATCAGTCATCATGCGCGTCAATCCTCAAAGCAGCGGTGTGGAATCACAGATAAAATAAGTTAACCTAAAGATAGTAAGGTTTGGAGAACTAGAACTACCAGATGACCTGATAATATGAGGGTTGGGAGCAGTGGGCACGTAATTGCTCATCGTAACTTCTCATAAAATAAAGATCAAACTTCAAACTGGTAAGTTCTCATTTAATCTTAGTATTCTATTTCGGAGTCACGTGAGTGACTATGTGAAGATTTCAAAGCTCTGTGATTTCAGGCCAGTTCGAATCTAGGCGCCACACACTGAATGGATTGACCATGAATGAGTGAGAAAAATTAATGCATTCAGACATAACATAGTTAGGTAACAAAACTGATGCTTTAATGTGAAAACAAAATGATAGTGACCCCGCCCAACCTGGGGGGAAACTATAATACAGAATTTAAAATGGTACGTGCAAACACCCCCGGTCTGGCAATGGGTTTATTATAAAACCGGTGGAACATCCTTTCATTGGCCCATCCTGCAGCCGCTAGGATGTTGTCGAGGGGCACATCCATCGCCCTTGCTGCCGACGTTGATGCAGCCCTGGTAGAGTGAGATTTGTAGGTGTCAGTATTTACTCCTGCACTCGCCATTGCCTCTTATAACCATCTAGAAATGGTTTGTGTTGATACCCTGTGGTGTGTTTTTTTGTGGCTGATTAGGACAGCTAACTCAGTGCCTCTGAGGCTCCTGGTGACTTTTATGTACTGGTGCAAGTGTGCAACTACACATAATTGTGGATCTTCGGTGTATGCCAGGAACTCTAGCTTGGGCCCTGGTACCCCCGGCCTGCTCTGTTTAACTAAGTCATAGATGACAAAAGTTATGGTGTTTATAGTGGTGGTCATGTTGTGCAGTTGCAGCTTGTGCAACGTCTGGAGTCATTGTGCCGTTACCAGCGCCATCAGCATGACCACCTTGAGGGTGAGCTTGGTTAAGGGTGGTAAGGTGGCTGGGGCCCACTGAGTAAGTAGTGTTAGCACCACACTAACATCCCATGTGTCTGTATACCATGGCCTGGGGGGTGTAGTATTGTATATTCCCTTCATGAATCAGGTAATGAGAGGATGTGTTCCCACTGGGTGTGCCCCCGCTCCCAGCCGTAAATAGGAGGATAGTGCACTCCTGGCACTGTTGATGGCATTGTAGCCTAATTTATGGTCATGATATAATGTGGACAGAAGCTCAAGTATGTCAGTGACGCACACTGAGTCATATGAGATGTTGGAGGCATGACAATACATCTCCCACTTCTTGATGTGAGAGACATACTGCCTTTGTGTACTGTCCCTCAAGGCCACTGTGATGACATCCACTGTTCGGTCAGCCAGTCCGAGTCCAAGGTATGGTCTCCTCAGAATCTGCAAACCAATGAATTGATTTGGTCATGTAGTGGGTGATTGCCCCCGTTACTGGGTGTACCAGAAGATCTCTGCTGTTGGGGACAGCCATGAAAGGCTGTGTCATAATTCCCAGGACTAGTGGGAACCAAGATTGCGTAGGCCAGTCTGGCACTACCAAAATGCCTGTGGCATTGTCTTGCTTAATTTTTACCAGGCATCGGCTGATGAGGCAAAATGGAGGGAAAGCATACCAGAACATTCCTCCCCAATGCAGTGTGAACGCATCGACTGCCACTGCCCCTGGGTCTGGTTCCCATGAGACATATTTGGGTAACTGGTGATTCAATCTGGAAGCAAACAAGTCATTATCTGGCATGCCATATCAGGCAACAATGTCGGTAGACACGACATGATTCAACATCCATTCTGTGTTATCATTGAATTTCCGTAATCTAGTATCCGCCCCCATGTTATATCTACCTGGTAGGTAAATAGCCGTGACCCAAATGTTCCTTGCAATACACCAATGCCAAAGGAGGTTTGCCAATCTGTCACATGATACAGATTTTATTCCACCCATGTGATTGTCATACACCACCGCCGTGGTGTTGTCAATCGGAAGTTGAACATGCACATGATGCATACTGCTGCAATAAGCCTTTAAACCATAGTGCCCCCAACAACTCTAAGTAGTTAATGCCATATTGCTGTAGTATTAAGGACTCCTGCACATTCCATCTGCCCCCACAACTGGAGATGGTATCTGTTGCTCCCCAGCCCAGGCCACTTGCATCGGTTTGTAATATTACCGATGGTGTATCAATTTGAATTTTCTTAGAGCAGTGATGCATATTTGTAGCCCACCAGTGCAATTCTGCCATGGCATCTGGTGGTAATTGCATATGTTTCCTAAATTGGCCTGTGTGTGATTTGAGGGCCCATTCCTTTGCACGTTGTAGATTTTGGTAGTGCAAAGGTCCAAAGCGTACAGCTGGAAAGGCTGCCACAAGCTTGCCAATTACACTTGCTACTTGTCTGATTGTTGGCTGCTGGTTTGCAATTAACTTATTGCAGGCTTCCATCAAGTCTGATTGCTTACCACTTGGCAGTGTCACCGACATTTGAATTGAGTTAATTGTGAACCCCTTGTAATCAATTACCCTGATTGGAGTCAATTTTTACTTAACTGGATGGATTAGGAATCAAACGTGTGTTTGGTAGCTGAAACAAATGATTCAGCTGATTCCTTAGTGACCCCAACTATTAGAATGTCATCCAAATAAGCCATTACCATGTGATTCTGTGCTCGTAGTAGCCCCAGAACTGGTTTTAATAATTTTGTAAAAAGTCTGGGAGATGAAGTCAGCCCATTAGGCAATGCTTTGAATTGCCACAGCTGCCCCATCCAGTTAAATTTCAAATATCTCCTGTACTTCCTGTGAATGGGTACTGAGTAGTATGCATCTTTTAGATCTACGCATGCCATCTAACATCCTCTGGAGACCAGCTGGATGGCTGTGCCAAAATTATCCATTTTAAAATGTTTATACTGCACATGGGTACTGAGTTCCATCAAGTCTAGAATGATACGACTTCCTTCATCACTCTTTCACTTTGGGAATATGTTGGATACAAATTGGTGTGATTCCTGGTTCGACCTCTGAATCACCCCTTTTGTATGTAAAGCCTGAATTTCAGCTTGTACCTCAAATCTTTCCTGTTGTGAGAACACATATGTGTGATTTGGTAAATTTTGTGTGGGTGGCGATGAATCAAGAAGGAACTCAATTTTAAACCCTTGTACGCTGTGCAGTATGAACGGGTCTGCTGTGATCCAATTCCATTCATTCAAAAAATGTCGCAATCTCCCCCCAACTTGTAAGTTAGGGATGTGTAAGTTGTTCCACAAGGAACTAGGTTCTCCTACCTTGGACGTTACTGCCGATGTGGTCCTGGCTTCCGTCCTCGTGCCTTGGGAAGGAGGGCTGATGGCGGATGCCCCCCTTCCGCATCCGAGCCGTGGGCCGGCTGGGGTCTACCCCTAAAAACCCCTTAGTGCTTCCAGCTCGAGTCTTCCTCCTGTCCCAGAGTCCCTAGGCTGGTTTTGCCTGGTGTTGAAGGCAGCATAGGGATGAGCCCGTTGTGATGAACCCCTGGGTATATTTGGGGCTCGGCTCATGAGGCGTATGGTCTTTGGCCTCATCATCCAGCTCTCGGACCTGCTTCGACAGGTCTGCCCCAAATAGATAATTGGCTGGCTAGACGTTGCTGGCCTTGCACAGCACAGAAAATTTTGGATTGAGTGCCGGCCGTATTGCGTTTTTACGCAGACAGTTAATTTCAAAGAGGGCATTACAGAGGAGCCCCACAGTCAGTGGACCCCATCCATGGACCTTGCAAAGGCCGTTACGCCTGAGGACAATAATTTTAATTTTTTTGGAGTTTTACCTCCTGGGTTCTCACCCCTGTTCCAATGTGGCCCCATATGGCGTGATTGACAGCCGGCACACTGAGGGAGGCACAGTTGGCAGGTGTGTTGTATCTGCCGGTGGTCTCCTCCATGACCAGGTCCTGGAGCTGGTGTGATGCCAGGTAATTAATAGTAGTGGCCAACTCTTCATCTGGGGGTGCTCCGGTTGGAGTGGGAATGGCGAATTTGGAAGCCAATAGAGGCACTTCGATGGTGTTCACCTGATGTGCCTCCCTGCTCTGAGTCAGGATAGTACTGACTCTGTGTACTCCCCTCTCCAGAGAGGGAGACACTTTGCAGCCCTGTGAAAGCTGCTGCTTGCGCAGGCTCCCGTGGAGACCCGGGCTGATACTGCTCCCTCCTCTGGAGCAGATCAGTCTGGAGCCCCCTCTCCAATAGGTGCTCCATCTGGGAGAGGCGCCTGCAGACACTTCCCAGTGTAGGAGGGGATCCCTCCGGCCTGGACTCATCTGAGTCTACGGGCCTGGCAGACTTGTGAGTGGCCTTGCGCCCCGACGGGACTGCCACGGTGCTCTCCTGAGGCACCAAGTCTGCTGCCGCTGGTTCCACAGCCAGCAGCCTGGAAGGTGACTCCGACAGTCGCCCGCTACCCGCAGCTCTGCGGTCTTCTGTAGCCGTCTTCCCCGCAGACCGTCTCCTCACCTTCGACATGGTAGGTTCGTTCTGGTAGACAAAGCAAAAAACCCGAACCCACCAAACGACCGCAAAGTAGCTTTTAAAACACTTACCTGGGTTTTTAAAACTTACCGCTGGAAGGACGCAACTCACCTGCCAGTCAGTCGTTGGCGCATGCTTCAGACGTAATGACGCGCGTGACGACTGACGGCCTTCTTCATGTAGTCACTCACGTGACTCTGAAGTAAAATCCTGGTTCTTCACCGACAAAAGTAATTGATTTCACTTCAAACTATTTCTCATTCCATTCCCACAGTCAGTTCCCCCTCCATATGCGTCGACTACCTGTTTCGAACAGGCTCTAAGTCAGGCAGCTAAAATGATTTGCGATCGTGAGGCATTTTCACAGCCAAGCCTCACATCTGCGAGAGTATTTGGGTCGAAGGCACTGCTCAATGTTCTAAGCAGACCTGCGGGTCATGCACTCACTTGCTTAATTCTCCTGCCTCTTTGGAAGCCACTTGAGCAGGTCCATAACGTCAGATAATATTGGCTTTGGTCTTAGAGTTAAATTAACTCATCAACTATGTCAACAAATAGTAAACCCACAGAATTCAAAACATATTTTCTCAAGTTTCTTACGACATACAAAGGAGGCTGTCTCATAGCCATTTCTCTGTAACCTGTTCATAGGATCACATAGACAGACAGCATAGAAACAGGCCCTTCAGCTCAACTTGCCCATGTCAACTAAGGCCCCACCAGCCTGCACTTGGCACATATCCCTTTCCTATCCATGTACCTGTCCAAATGCCTTCATTTTAGTGGAGCAATTGAATTAAAGTTTAACAAAGATTTTTATTTATCCTTTTCACTGTGCACACATTTTTTAATTAACAATAATATAATGTGTTTTTAATTGATTTTCAAATTTTTATTAACTTGAATTATTTTTAAATATACCCAAATGCGAGTTGTCAAATAATGGCTGAACGTTTTTTTGCGGGATGGGTTCAATTGAAGACATTTTAAGTGAAATTATTCTGAAAGTATAAAGCCATGATGGTTTCAGTAAAGCTGGGTTTATTATTTGTTTAAGAAGAAACTGCAGATGCTGGAAAATCGAAGGTAGACAAAAATGCTGGAGAAACTCAGCGGGTGAGGCAGCATCTATGCAGCAAAGGAAATAGGCAACGTTTCGGGTCGAAACCCTTCTTCAGACAGGGTTTCTGAATTCTTCTGAAGAAGGGTTTCGACCTGAAACGTTACCTATTTCCTTCGCTCCATAGATGCTGCCTCATCCGCTGAGTTTCTCCAGCATTTTTGTCTACCTTGAGTTTATTATTATCATGTGTACTGAGGTACAGTCAAAAGCTTTGCTTTGCATAGCCCATATCCCTGTCAATCTTTCCCATCCATGTACCTGTCCAAGTATCCTTTAAATGCTGTTATACTACCTCCCTCAACTATCTCCTCTGGCAGCTCATTCCATATACCCACCAGCCTCTGAATGAAAAAGTTCCCCTCAAGTTCTTACCTCGAACCTTAAACCTATGTCCTCTGGTTCATGATTCCTCTGCCCTAGGTGCAAGACTCTCTGCTTTTGTGTTCTCTCTGGCATCCCTTTAGCTCTTCTCTGGTTCTCCTATCACTCAGCAACACTGCAGGGTCACCACCAAATTTCCGGCACCCTTGGTTCCAGAGCCTTGCCAGATCATCCATTTGGCCGAACCAACAAAGGTCACGGCCTTGGGGGTCCGAGATACCGGCCCGCAAAGTTGGCTATGGTAATCGGCTATGGGAACGGATCTGCCTGGTCCGGCCAAGATGGAGTTCCACTAACCTGGCCGCAGGGGGAAAATTCAGCCCTCCAATTAGCGGGGAAGTCGCGATGAGGTCCAGATCGGCCACCTCACCCGGCCTTGGCACAGTATTTTCGGGGAACCTCCAGGGATTTCAAGTGCACTCTCAAAGTTTAGTCCAGATTAAAGGAGGTAACGGACCACCAGTTGCCGGAATATCAGTGGTGGACCTGCAGACGTAAATTACTGTAGCCAATCATACTCTAACCAACAGGACTTTAGGCCAAGGTTAGACTAGCTACAAGGTACATTCACATGCTTCATCAGCACAATAATGCCTTTTATCGTTACTGCGCATTCCCTCTTTCCCCCAAGTGTACACACGTTACATGCACCTCAGAATCAAAACACATTTATTAGAGCCCACTTCCCACTACCCGCCCACTCAACATTCCAACCTGATACTTTCGGTTCAAAGAGGTCTCTCAGGATCAAGGATGACTTTAGTTTATTTCAGTTCCGTTTTAGAGATACATCATGGAAATGGGCCCTTCGGCCCTCTGAGTCTGCGCTGACCAGTGATCCACGTGCACCAGTTCTATCCTACACACACTAGGGACAATTTACAATTTTTAGCGAATCCAATAAACCTACAAACCTGTATGTCTTTGGTGTGTGGGAAGATACCGGAACACCCAGAGAAAACCCACGCAGTCACAGGGAGACGTACAAACTCCGTACAGACAGCACCCATAGTCAGGATCGAACGTGGGTCTCTGGTGTTGCGAGGCAGCAATTTCACCGCTGCACCACCGTGCTGACCTGGACGTATTTGCGGAGGTGAAGGGGAATGGCCAGCAGCTATCAACAATCCACCAGCTCACCTCCCGCGACTGTGGAAAGTGCTCTAAGGTTTTGTGATGGGCTCAGGAAGCAGGTCAAGGTGACCTTGGCGCACAGAGCAGAGGGCGGCTGCTGGGGAAGATGGACAAAATGGCTGCGGTGGTCGCGGGCCATGGTGGTGTCGGCGGTGGGACCTCTACGGCAGCCAGGTGAGCGAGCAGATCGAGCGCAGTCTGCGGCAGCTACACGGAACGGCGGTGGACGGAGCCGACGGCATCGTGCTGGGCCAGTCCCACCCTTACTTCATCGATCCAGTGCCGCCAGGTCATGGAGTCATACAGCGTGGAAACAAGCCCTGCGCGGAACGGGCCCAGGTCACGACATGCGAAGAACAATTGGCAAGACCAACTTCTGATGAAGAATATACATTGTCCAGGACACTGATTTTCAAGGGGATGCTGTGCACCTCCAGAATTAGATGACCATGGAAATAATTATAGATTCACAGAAGGATCACAGCATGGAAGGAGACCATTTGGCCATCAAGACATTGGCTCCGTGGAAGAGTAATCCAGCTCATCAGACTCCCCAAAGACCTGCAAATTCTTAATTTTCAGTTATTTATCCAGCAAAGTTTGAAAGCTATAATTGGATTTGTCTCCAAGGTCCTGACCTAAGGTCTTGACGCAAACAATAGACAATTCCCCCTTCCCTAACAGAGCCTGCGTGAACCACTTAGTTGCTCCAGCAGTTTGTTTTTTGCAGTGGATGTTTAATGTTAAGACCGGAGGTCTGGAGCGTGACCAGAAAGGAAAATAAGATGATTTTTCAGCAAAAGTTTGTTTGAAGCTGTCTGTGAGAGCAAAGATGGAAAGGTCAATATTCAGAAACAAGGAACTGCAGATGCTGGTTAACACGTGAGAGGACACAAAGTGCTGGAGCAACTCACCAAATCAGGATGCATCTCTGGAGAACATGGATAGGTGAGGTTTTGGGTGGAGACCATTCTTCAGACTGATTATGCAGGGAGGGAATAAAAAAGGAAGAGGGGGGTGGCAGGATAAAGTGGGTGATAGGCAGACGTAGGCTTGGGGCGGTTTTGATTGGCAGATATTTGCAGCAAAGGCCAGTGATAAAAGGTGAGAGGATTGAAGAGCTGCGAATTATTAAACCAGACGGAGGAAAATAATCGGGGGGGGGGGGGGGGGGGGGGGGGGGGGGGAGGGGACGGAAAATAGAAATAGGTGGGAGTCCGGGGGGGGGGGCACAGGGAAGGGGGGGGCACAGGGAAGGAGGGGTGAGTTTGAGGAGAAAGAAGTGGTGGGGGGGGTGTCATGAGTCATAGTCAAACAGCGTGGAAACGCCCTTCAGTCAACTAGTCCACGACGACCAACATGTCCTTTCTACACTAGTCGCACCTGCCTGCGTTTGGCCGATATCCCTCTATCATATCCTATTTATGTACCTGTATAAATGTTTCTTAAAAACACCTGAAGTGTGCAGTTTTGAGCAAGGACATTCGTGCTATTGAGGGAGTGCAGCGTAGGTTCACCAGATTAATTCCCAGGATGGCGGGACTGTCATATGAGATAAGAATGACCTAGACGCAAATGTAGATGGGTTGGTAAGTTTGCTGATAACGCCAAAATTGGAGGATTTGCAGACAGTGAGGAAGGCTGTCAGAAGATACAGCGGGATATCTTGGACAGAGAAATGGCAGCTGTTTAACCCAAGTAAGTGTGAGGTGTTGCACTTTGGAAGGTTGAATATAAGGAGAGAATATGCAGCCAATAGCAAGACCATTAACAGCACTGATGTGCAGAGGGAAGTCATAGAAACATAGAAAATAGGTGCAGGAGTAGGCCATTCAGCCCTTCGAGCCAGCACCACCATTCAAAATGATCATGGCTGATCATCCAGAATCAGTACTCTGTTCCTGCTTTTTTCCCCATATCCCTTGATTTTGTTAGCCCTAAGAACAATATCCAACGGCAGAGAATTCCTCATCTCAGTCCTAAATGGCCTACCCCTTATTCTTAAACTGTGGCCCCCGGTTCTGGATTTGCCCAACATCTGGAAGATTATTCCTGCATCTAGCCTGTCCAATCCCTTACGAATTTTATATGTTTTTATAAGATCCCCGCTCATCCTAAATTCCAGTGAATATGTCCAGTCGATCCATTCTTTCATCATTTATCAGTCCCGCCATCCTGGGAATTAACCTGGTGAACCTAGGCTGCACTCCCTCAATGGCGAGAATGTCCTCCACAAATTATGAGACCAAAATTGCACATTATACTCCAGGTGTGGTCTCACCAGGGCCATGTGCAACTGCAGTAGGACCTCCTTGCTCCTATACTCAAATCCTCTCGCTATGAAGGCCAACATGCCATTAGCTTTCTTCACTGCCTGTTGTACCTGCATGCTTTCTTTCAGTCACTGATGTATAAGGACACCCAGGTCTCGTTGCACCTCCCCTTTTCCTAATCTGACACCATTCAGATAACAATCTGCCTTCTTGTTCTTGCCACCAAAGTGGGTAACCTCACATTTATCCACATTATACTGCATCTGCCATGCATCTGCCCACTCACCCAACCAATCCAAATCACCTTGCAGCCTCATAGCACCCTCCTCGCAGCTCACTCTGGCACCCAGCCTTGTGCCACCCACAAACTTGGAGATGTACATTTAATTCCTTAGTCTAAATTGTTAATATATAATGTAAATATTTGGGGACCCAGCACCAAGCCTTGCGGCACCCCAATAGTCCTAGTTCATAAATCTCTAATGGTGGCAGTACCAGTAGATCGGGTGGTAAAGAAGGCGTATAGTATGATGCATGGTCATGATACAGCTCTATAGAATTTTATTAGGTTAGATCGCAATTGGAGTATTATTCTGCAGTTCTGGTTGCCCCGTTACGGGAAAGATGTGGCAGCTTTGGAGAGGGTGCAGAGGAGTTTGCAATCAATCAATCAGCCATTAGGAGGCAGTGACCATAATATGCTCAGGTTTAATCTACAATTGGAGAGGGAAAAGGGTAGTTCAGAGGTGCCAGTGTTACACTTGAATAAAGGGGACTATGGGGCCATGAGGGAGGAGCTGGCCAAAGTTGACTGGAAAGATACCCTAGCAGGGATGACAGTGGAAGAACAATGGCAGGTATTTCTAGGAATAATACAGAAGGTGCAGGATCACCCCTTACTCCCCTCGGAGGAAGAAAGATTCCAAGGGGAGTAAGGGGTGACCGTGGCTGACAAGGGACGTCAGGGAAAGTATAAAAATAAAAGAGAAGTACAACGTAGCAAAGATGAGAGGGAAGAAAGAGGATTGGATAATGTTTAAAGAGCAACAGAAGATAACTAAAAAGACAATACGGGGAGAAAAGATGAGGTACGAAGGTAAGCTAGCCAAGAATATAAAGGAGGATAGTAAAAGCTTCTTTAGGTATGTGAAGAGGAAAAAAAATAGTTAAGACCAAAGTTGGACCCTTGAAGATTGAAAAGGGTGAATTTATTATGGGGAACAAGGAAATGGCAGATGAGTTGAACAGGTACTTTGGATCCATCTTCACTAAGGAGGGCACAAACAATCTTCCTGATATAGTAGTGGCCAGAGGATCTGGGGTGATGGAGGAACTGAAGGAAATCCACATTAGGCAAGAAATGGTGTTGGGTAGACTGATGGGACTGAAGGCTGATAAATCCCCAGGGCCTGATGGTCTGCATCCCAGGGTACTTAAGAAAGTGGCTCTAGAAATCGTGGATGCATTGGTGATAATTTTCCAATGTTCTATAGACTCAGGATCAGTTCCTGTGGATTGGAGGGTAGCTAATGTTACCCACTTTTTTAAGAAAGGCAGGAGAGAGAAAACAGGGAAATATAGACAGACCAGTTGGCCTGACATCGGCCGAGGGGAAGATGCTGGAGTCAATTATAAAAGATGAAATAGCCACACATTTGGATAGCAGTAACAGGATCGGTCCGAGTCAGCATGGATTTACGAAGGGGAAATCATGTTTGACTAATCTTCTGGAATTTTTTGAGGATCTAACTAGGAAAATGGACAAGGGAGAGCCAGTGGATGTAGAGTACCTGGACTTTCAGAAAGCATTTGATAAGGTCCCACATAGGAGATTAGTGGGCAAAATTAGGGCACCTGGTATTGGGGGTAGAGTGCTGACATGGATAGGAAATTGGTTGGCAAACAGGAAACAAAGCTTAGGGATTAACGGGTCCCTTTCAGAATGGCAGGCAGTGACTAGTGGGGTACCGCAAGGCTCGGTGCTGGGATCACAGCTATTTACAATATACATCAATGATTTGGATGAAGGGATTCAAAGTAACGTTAGCAAATTTGTAGATGACACAAAGCTGGGTGGTAGTGTGAACTGTGAGGAGGATGCTATGAGAATGCAGGGTGACTTGGACAGGTTGGGGGAGTGGGCAGATGCATGGCAGATGAAGTTTAACCTGGATAAATGTGAAGTTATCCACTTTGATATAAAAATCAGGAAGGCAGATTACTATCTAAATGGCGTCGTTGGGAAAAGGGGAAGTATAACGGGATCTGGGAGGTCCTTGTTCATCAGTCTATGAAAGTAAGCATGCAGATACAGCAGGCAGTGAAGAACGCGAATGGCAAGTTGGCCTTTATGACAAGAGGAGTCCAATGGGAGCAAAGAAGTCCTTCTGCAGTTGTACAGGGCCGTAGTGAGACAACACCTGGAGTATTGTGTGCAGTTTTGGTCCCCTAATTTGAGGAAGGACATTCTTGCTATTGAGGGAGTGCAGCGTAGGTTTACAAGGTTAGTCCCGGGATGGCAGGACTGTCATATGCTGAGAGAATGGAGCGGCTGGGCTTGTACACTCTGGAGTTTAGAAAGATGAGAGGGGATATTTTGAAACATATAAGATTGTTAAGGGTTTGGACACGCTAGAGGCAGGAAACATGTTCCCAATGTTGGGGGAGTCCAGAACCATGGGGCCACAGTTTAAGAATAAGGGGTAAGCCATTTAGAACGGAGATGAGGAAACACTTTTTCTCACAGAGAGTTGTGAGTCCATGGAATTCTCTGCCTCAGAGGGCGGTGGAGGCCGGTTCTCTAGATGCTTTCAAGAGAGAGCAAGATAGGGCTCTTAAAGATAGCGGAGTCAGGGGATATGGGGAGAAGGCAGGAACGGGATACTGATTGGGGATGATCAGCCATGATCACATTGAATGGTGGTGCTGGCTCGAAGGGCCGAATGGCCTACTCCTGCACCTATTGTCTATTGTCTATTGCCTATTGTCTCCTGCACCTATTGTCTATTGTCTATTGTTCACCAGAATGTTAGATAGACATAAAAAGCTGGAGTAACTTTGCGGGGCAGGCAGCATCTCTGAAGAGAATCAATGGGTAATGTTTCAGGTCGAGACCCTTCTTCAGACCAGAATGTTGCCTGCATTAAAGGGTTTCAGCCACTGGGAGAGGTTGGATTGAATTGGGTTGTTTTCTCCAGAACGCAGAGCTTGAGGAAAGATTTGATACAAGAATATCAAACTATGAGAGACATCAATAGGTAGACAGTCAGAACCTTTCTCCCAGGGTTGAAACGTCCAACACTAGAGAGCATAGCTATAATGTGAAAGAGGGAAAGTTTAATGGGAATGGCGGGGCAAGTTGTTTACACAGAGAGTGGCAAGGCCCTGGAATGCATTGCCAGCGGTGGTGTTGGGGGCAGTTTCGATAGCGGTGTTTGACAGGATTTTAGATAGGCACATGGAAGTGCAGGGAATAGAGGGATAGAGATCATGTGCAGGCAGATGAGATCAGTTTAACGTGGCTTCATGTTCGGCCCCCGAAGGTCCCGATTCTGTGATGTGTTCTATGTTCTAGTTATATAAAATTAGGTGAGGAATGGATAGGGTAGACAGTTAGAATATTTTTCCCAGGATGGAAATAAATCAAATACCAGAGGGTATAGCTTTTAGGTGAGAGGAGAAAATTTTAAAGAGAGTGTGCGGGGCAAGTTTTTGACACAGTAGGTAGTGAGTGCCTGGAACGTGCTGCTAGGGGCAGTGTTTGAACCTGATACTTTAGTGGCATTTAAAAGATATTTGGTTAGGCATATGAATATGCAGGGAATGGAGCGGTATGGGTTATGTGCAGGTAGATAAATGATGGTAAAAGCATCATGTTCAGCACAGACATTGTGGGCCGAATGGCCTGTTCTTGTGCTCTATTGTGATATGTTCTGTGTTCTATGTTCTATATCAGCAATTCAGTGCGAGGAAAAAGGAGCGGCATGAGTAAAATCACAAGCTTTCCAGCCAAAACCTGTTGAGTTCAGATGCTAGGCAGTGCTCAGTCTGTACGGCCAGAAAGCATTTGGAACAGAATGTTCTTTTTACACCCTCTACAGAAGTTAGTCACGAATTTGAGGCAGTTCAGAAAAGAGCCTCAAGACTGCCCCCTGCTGCCGGCAGTCTCCAAAGACAAGAACGATGGGAGTGTTTTAGTCTGAGAGGAAGGACATTACCTTCCAGTGTACCTACCCCGGTTTTCTCTCACACTCCAAAGATGTACAGGTTTGTAGGTTAATTGGCTTCTGTAAATTGTAAATTGTCCCTAGTGTGTAGGATAGACATAGTGTACGGGGTGATTGCTGGTTGATGCGGACTCAGTGGAAACGGGCCTGTTTCCACGCTGTATCACTGAAGTCTGAACATGGGGAGATGGGTGCCTGAAATGTGCTGCAGGAGGTGATAGTTTATGGACAATCGACAATAGGTGCAGGAGTAGGCCGATGATCAGGGATTTTTAGATAAGCACATGGCTATGTTTGGAATGGAGGGATATGGATTATGTGCAGGCAGATGAGGGTTGAACTTGGTGTCATGTTTGGCACAGGCATTGTAGGCTGAAGGACTGTACCTGTACTGTACTATGTATTCATAGGTGTTAAATCATTTTTTCCCACATGTTTTTGAGTTGAAATCTCAATCATTTAAAAGGATGAACTTAAAGTTTTTGTTCCGCAAAATAGTTTTTTTATATAGACCTAAACCAAATGAACTCAATAAAATGTGTGGTGGTGCCTGGAACGCACGGCCAGGTATGGCGGTGGAGGCCGATACGATAGCGGCACTTTAAGAGGCTTTAAGATAGACACATGGATATGTGAGGAATGGAGGGATATGGATCATGTGCAGGCAGAGCGTTTAATTTAACTTGGCATCATGTTCGGCGCAGACTTTGTGGCCCAAAGAGCCTTTCCCTGTGCTCTATAGTTCTATGTTCAAGATTAGAGTAATGCCCAACATTTGTTTATGGCAATATTTGCAACCATGTTAGTCTTAATCATGACTAGTTATTTTTTTCCTCAGAGGAAAAAAAAAGGCTTTTAGTAATACTTGACTCTTTTTGAAGGGTCAGTATGGTCAGTCTTCAGCAGTGGTTGGCAGAATACTGTACAACTCTCAGCTGAACAAACCTCGAGTATACAAACCCAAACTGGGATCTCAGTCAATGCACCACCGGGTGGTTTCAACAGGTTTTCTCTTCAAAATTCTCTTCAGAATTAAAGGATGTTCTTTTAGGAAGGAGATGAGGAGAATTTTCTTTAGTCAGAGGGTGGGGAATCTGTGGAATTCTTTGCCACAGAAGGCTGTGGAGGCCAAGTCAGTCAATATTTTTAAGGCAGAGATAGATAGATTTGTGATTAGTTCCTGGGTCAGAGGTTATGGGGAGAAGGCAGGAGAATCGAGTTAGGAGGGAGAGATACATCAGCCATGATTGAATGGCGGAGTAGACTTGATGGGCCAAATGGCCTAATTCAACTCCTATTCCTTATGACCTAACATTAAAGTTGCCAGAAATATCAAAAATAAATATTGGAAAAATTGAGATGTTCATCAGAAGAGAAATGTTTAAAAATGTGGAGAAAACCCTCTTGCCAAAGCCATGTATAACAGAAAGTTGTCAGAGGGTTTTCTTATAAAAGCTTAAGTGAATGGCTTTGTTTTTGGAGACCAGCATTGCAGCCAAATACCCCTTGCAGGTGTGAATGCAGAGATTGCATCAATCACAAATGGAAGATTCCCCACTTTGTTGACAAAGCTATTCTTGGCTTCTGCAGGGCCATGGTGAACAACAACGTGGCATGTTTCAGAAGCGAGGAGACTGAGTCAGCATTTCTGAGAGGGAACCTCATTCTGATTTTATCTTTGAAAGTATTGGAGGTATTTGCATGTTGAGTCATCGAGAGACACAGCCCCTTCACTCCATCAAGTCCTTGCCAACCAACACTCGTCACAGTTTATCTCTTTACTTTTGTTCTTCCTACTTGTGTCACATGCAAAACTCAAGGATAAAAAAAAATCCCTCAAGAGTGGAGAGCACACCAATATTATTCATGTCTAAAGAAGGATGAATTGGTGTACAAAATCATGAGAGTTTACAAAACGTGAGAGAAATAGATTGGATAAACGAGTAGTCTTTTGCCTAGAGTAGGGGAATCGGGACCCAGAGGACATAGGTTTAAGGTGAAGGGTGAAAGATTTAATAGGAACCTGAGGTGTAACTTTTTAACACAAATGGTGGTGGGTGTGTGGAACGAGTTGCCGGAGGAGGTAGTTGAGGCAGGTACATTAAAGAACCATTTAGACGGGTACATGGATAGCACAGGTTTTAGAAGGATATGGGCCAAACACTAGTGTAGCTGGGGCATGCTGGTCAGCATGGACAACTTGGGCAGAAAGGCCTGTTTCCATAATGTATGACTCCATGAATAAAATTCGACACGAAGCCTTGCTAATCCATGTTGTTCAGAGATGCTGCCTGAACTGTTGAGTAACTCCAGCACTTCATGTCCACACAAGATTCCTGAATCTGCTGTTCCTTGTGAATAATATCATTCTGGAACCGGCACCAGCAATATTTTTTTTTACCTTTGACACAGCTCGAGGAAGATCACTAATGCGACTTTAACACCAGAAAAGTTGCAGGAACATATTTCTAAACCCTAATCTCTTTGGTTTTATTTGGATCCAGATTCTTGATACTCTCTATTGGAATAACATTTTGAAAATGTCAACAAAGATTGTTGGAATTGTAACTGCTCTGGCAGTTTTAATTTAGCAATCCATTGATTCATGCTGCATATGTGAAATAAAAAAAATATTTTGCTTCAAACCTAGATTTGGGCCATATAAATTGAATGAGGCTGAAATAAACTAACCACGAGGAACTTGGAAACTGGCTGCACATGGCACTTGCACAAAGTAAATTTAAAACAAAATCTTTATTATTCTAGCTGTGTCACAATGTCATATTTCTAATTCATATTTTTGGAGGTTTTCTTGGGAAGTGTCACAAAGCCCACCCTGCCCAAGAAGAGAGAAGAAGCAAATTACAAGTTCATTCAATCAATTTGTGCCAAGTAAATTGGAAGCAGGGGAAAGCACATGCTAAAGTACTATACTTGTCATAGTTGTGAACTAAAACATACTCATCATTTCCTTGCATTCAACTTAAATTCTATATTCCTCAGGCAGTAATACCATGTAGGAGTAAAAGATTAAAGATTGTTTGATTTATCTTTTCCAAGTGCCACCCTAGTTACTAAATGTCCAGGAAAAGAATGTAAATTTCAATCAGCACAGTCAGGCCCTTCGGCCCAACCTGTCTATGCTGACCATCAGTATGCTCTGCTCCATCTCTTGTTGCAATCATTTGTCCCTGCTTTCAAGCAGATTTCAATTCAGATGAAGATGAACTCCACCTTGGGGAGAGGACACAGGATAGGGTCTAAAAGCAATAGAACCAAGGAGACTTTTAAATGTATAGACTTAGAGGTTACTGCAAATATGAAGCTAGCAAAGCCTTGAAAATTATCTTTTAAAAGTGCAATATACCTTCAGACGAATATATGTTGAAACAGGTAGCATTAAAATACACTCATGCAGAGTCTTGGCTTGACCACAACTGGAATGCAGTGAAAATTTCTAGTCTATATTTTATAGAAAATATTTAGTCGGGTGGAGGGTGAAAATAAAGGTTACACCGACTATGTCAGAACTGAGAGGATGGAGTATGAGGAAGGGATAAACAGATATGGTGGGTGTGTCACTAATGGCCAACAGTGCGATCCTTTCACTAGAAGGAGAACATTTGAAGATGATCTGATAAAGGTATTTGCAATTATATACGAGTTTGGTAGGGTCATAATCCAGAAGTTATTCAATTATGCAGGGGTCCAAACATAGAGGAAATCATTCTAGGAATCTCATGGGGAGTTGAGAAGAAACCCCTACTCAAAGCAGTGAGGGAATGTAAAGGCAGCAGTAGAGTTGCTGCCTAAGAGCGCCAGAGGCCCGGGTTCAATCCTGACTACGGGTGCTCTCTGTACGGAGCTTGTATGTGACTTGTGACCTCATGGGTTTTCTCCGGGTGCTCTGGTTTCCTCCCACACTCCAAAGATGTACAGATTTGTAAGGTTAATTGATTTTGGTAAAATTGTAAATTATCCCTAGTGTTTAGGATAGTGTTGGTGTATGGCGTGATCGATTGTCGCCACGGACTCAGTGGGCCAAAAGGCCTGTTTCTGCGTTGAATCTCTAAAGTTTAAAGTCTAAACAAATAATGTATTGACGTAAACCTTGATAACTCCACGAGGGAGGAAGACTAAAAGGGAATACTGCTCAGGTGAGATATTAGGGCCATAAACATCTCCAAAAATACAGATGATGGATATCTGAGGTAAAATGGAAAATTACTGGAGATTCTCAGCCTTTTAAGCAACGTCAGCGTAAACATTTCAGCTCTACGACCCTTCATCAGAGCTGAGGGAAGGTGCTTGGGTGTGCTTGCGTATGATAATACTCTACTGGACTGTTTGTAAGAAAATAATTTCACTGTGCTTCTGCACCTCGTAAATGTGACCATAATAGCACCATTGAACCATATCATTGAAGGTTAAATATTCACAAAGTCCGACTAATAGAAGCAAGCCATAAGTCACCTATGTGCCGTGCTATAACAGAGACATCCCAAGGCTAAATGGACTGTGCCTTTCACCTGTAGCACCAGGTCCAATAATCTGATAAGAATCCCATCCAAAACATCAATTCGCTCCACAGATGCTGCCTGTAGAAACATATAAAATTGTTAAGGGATTGGACACACTAGGTGCAGGAAACATGTTCCCGATATTGGGGGAGTCCAGAACCAGTGACCACAGTTTAAGAATAAGGGGTAGGCCATTTAGAACTGAGATATGGAAAAACATTTACACCCAGAGAGTTGTGAATTTGTGGAATTATCTGCCTCAGAAGGCAGTGGGGGTCAATTCACTGGATGCATTCAAAAGAGAGTTCGATA
This sequence comes from Okamejei kenojei, assembly GCA_035221665.1. Classification (NCBI taxonomy): domain Eukaryota; kingdom Metazoa; phylum Chordata; class Chondrichthyes; order Rajiformes; family Rajidae; genus Okamejei; species Okamejei kenojei. The sequence continues at coordinate 20,669,421 of CM069153.1, forward strand.
GAGCTCTTAGGGCTATTGCAATCAAGAGATATGGGGCGAAGCCAGGAACGGGGTACTGATTGTGGATGATCAGCCATGATCACATTGAATGGCAGTGCTGGCACAAAGGGCTGAATGGCCGACTCCTGCACCTATTGTCTATGTATCTATGAATGTATCTGTCACCCGCTGAGTTCCTCCAGCACTCTAGTTTTTTTTTTTCTAATCACTTTGTTCTGCTTTTACATTTAATTTTACAGAGTTCCCAGCTTGACGTTGCCTTCATTTTTCAAAGGTGGTTACATGCCAATGTATAATCAATATTTAGTATTGTATCGTGGATGAGCTTGTCTCTCACAAAGGCACATTTATTGTTCAGCCACGTAAAGGTGATGTGTGACCTAACATGGAAGTTGGGCAAATGGAGATTTTTTATCCTGTCCTACTTGTTGATAACGATTTGGGGGTCAGATGGTCAAATCGCTGCAGTGTATGACTTGGTTGCAACTCACAGCAAAAGAGTCTGAGGTAAATCTTGAATACAGTGGAAATATGCATATTGAAGGATAGTTTGGTGTAGACTGCAAGTTTTTACTTTAGTCCAGTTTAGAGATACAACATGTAAACAGGACGTTCGGCCCACCAAGTCCACGTCGACCAACATTCACCCATACACTAGTTCGATACTGCACACTAGGGGCGATTTACAGAAGACATTTAACCTACAAACCTGCACGTCTTTGCAGTGTGGGAGGAAACCGGAGCACCCGGAGAAAACCCATGCAGTCATGGGGAGAACGTGCAAAGTCCATTCAGACAGCGCCCATAGTCAGGATCGAACCCTGGTCTCTGGTGCTCGAAGGCAGCAACTCTAGCGTTGCGCCACCGTGCCGCCCTGATGTGAGATAATTTCCCATTGACGGGGAAGGGAATCTGCAGTGTGTCGTTGTCGTGCTGCAGTAAACAATCTCAATCTACCCACAGCAATAGAATGGGTATTATCACTTTAAATGTAATCTGACAGCAGGTTACTATGTGTGTAAACCATGAGTCACTTTGCAATGATTATATTAGCTGCAGCACATTCCTCTTGGATTAGTCAGTGCAGCCATACTGGGAGGGGTGATTGAGTTGATTCCACTCACAGCAGAGACTGTTCCAGTACATAATGTATAATGGAAAATAATGCTGACTAGTTTAAATCATCTGCTAAATGCACTCAGTCTCCTTCTCACAGTGTGTGCTGCTCTTTGTGTATTCTTAATGCTAACAATCGTCCTTCTAAAATATCAAAATGGTATTAATATTCATCATCGACTGAGACACTGGAAATATCAATGCCAGAAACATAAAAGGTTTTGTAAATCCTCCCTCAATTACTTCCTCCAAATTGCTTTGTTGCATATCTGTAATTTCAGGAAACGTTTCCATAAGAACAAAACTTCTTTACTTCCCCTTGTCAAAACTGATTTTGCTCCTATTAATTCTCTTTTTTTTCTGAAAATGTGAAGGATGTGATTTATAGCAAAGAATTGTAGATGCTGAAATCTTGAAGAAGGGTCCCGACCCAAAACATCCATTCCCTCCACAGATGTTGCCTGATCTGCTGAGTTACTCTGGCACTTTGTGTTTTATTCAATTTATCAGTGGCTTTTGGTTAAGCTAAACCCAAACTCGTCAGCCTCTGCAAGATGAAATTCCAACACACCTCAGTTTTAGTTGTAGTAGTAGATCGTGGGTGATCTATTGTAACAATGGAGTACAGTTCTTTTGAGCCAATACATAAAAGTCACCATGTTTCTGGGGCCATTTTGTAGCTTTCAGATATCATGTTCTTAAAAATATCGAGTCTTGTCTTGGCCTTTAAAGCCTGTTGTCCTGGCAGCGGCATTGGGTCTATGATGTAGGAGTCAGCCTGGCCTGGTAATGAGACAAAAGATGGCTTGTATTCTGGAATACACTACCCCTACAATAAAGCCCTAATCTAAGGGTCGAGCATGTGGGAGGCAGGACAGTGCACATCCACAGTGGAGTGGGCCTCTGGAGGCCCTGCAGCAGCCTGGGGCTCGGCTAGATCGGGGCACCGCTCCAAGAGGCCGAGCGCGTGGACCGGTTGTGACTTTCAGCTGCTCAGAGTGGTGGAGCAGCAGTGGAGGCCACCAACTACGCTTGGCCAGACCGACCCTGCAACGCCACCAAGACAACGGGTTTCATGGTCAGGTTAAGAAACGCTGCACTTATAACAACTAGGACTTGAAAATAGTGCCAAACCTGGCGCCTCTTGCATAATGTCTCAGCGTATTATTTCTATACACTTGTACTGTACCCGAGATGTGTTTATGTATAGTAATATGTACTGAACTGCATGCAAAATTCAACTGGGTTAAGTGACCCTTTGAATAACACATGAAAGGAAAATATTGAAATTGCAAGTCACAAGCAGTCTTTTTCCATCTTTATTAAGTGTTTTGGTATTGTTTAAGAATATTATCGCTGTCTTACCGAATGATCTTCAAAAAAAAAGATTTTCTATCTAACACTCCAGACAAGTGAAAAAAAGGTTCTCAAAGTGCTGGAGTAACAGAGCAGGTCAGACAGCATCTTGAGAGAACACGGGTAGGTAATGTTTCGGGTCAGGACCCTTCTTCAAACTGGGTCTGAGGTCTTGAGTCTGAAGATGGTTCCCAATCCAAAATGTCACCTATCCATGCTCTACATAGATGCTGTCTGACCCGCTGTGTTACTCCAGCACTTTGTGTCCTTTTGTGTAAACCAGCATCTGCAGTTCCTTGTTTTTTTAAAAAGGCCTGCACTTTTTCAACAATTTTCATGACTTTTGGATGCTCTAAAATCTTTGAAAGTCGATGAAGTAATTTTGTAGTCAGAAAGGTCTCACAGACAGTAACATAGCAGATAATCAATGTTTATTGTTGATCATTCCTGTAGGAACTTGCTTGTTTACACTGAAGATAGACACAAAATGCTAGAGTAACTCAGCAGGACAGGCAGCATCTCTGGAGAGAAGGAATGGGTGATGTTTCAGGACAAATCTCTTCGGTCTGAAGATGGGTCTCGACCCGAAACATCACTCATTCCTTCTCTCCATAGATGCTGCCTGTCCCACTGAGTTACTCCAGCTTTTTGTGTCTATTATGGGATACCTTTTGACCTAGATTATAGGGTTAACATTTGACTTCTGGACCTTGTGACCAGAGGGGTGATGTCTCAATGTAATGTCTCTATTGCAAATTAGCACGTCTATCAATCCAGTATCAGTTTAGATGTTTGTATTTAGCTCTTTGGAATGGCATTTCAACCAACAGAACCGTACATGCTACCAATTAATCCAAACAGTTTTTGGCTTTGCTTTTAAAGAATGTGATTCCACATGTGGGTGACTTGTAGGTCATGCCAAATCTATCTGCCTATCATCTGATAGATTAATATTTACTTCTGTGAAACCTCCTCCATGGGGGTTTTAATGGAACTTTTCTGACAAACATGCCCAAATTCTTTGCAGTTTGGGGTGGAAGGATTCTGGAACGGGGTGTGGGACAAATGGTGAGTAATTGGGAAAGGCTTTGATTGAGATTGGTTCTCTTTCCAATAGCCTCAAAGCGGGTCGTCAGCGGTTTGTGTTTACATTGCATCTATAACTTAGCAAAATATCCTATGGTCCTTCACAGCTTGACAACACAGATAAAAAACAGACGCAAAGACAAAGATGGAGATGTGTGCAAAGTCTGGCCTGAGGAATACATTTTGAGAAACATTGTAAAAAAAAAAGAGGAAACTGGTAAGAGAATTCCAGAGCATTAATAAAGCTTCATTAGAAGAAAGCAAGACCACTCATGGAGAAGGAAAGAAAGGAAGGCCATACATAGAGAACTAAATTCTCAGATGATTAGATTTAGGTTTCGTTTTATTATTATCATGTTTTGCGAGATGAAGTTAAAGTTTTGTTTTACATGCTCTCCAATTAAATCAGATAATACAATGCATAAATACAGTCAAGCCAGGCTCAAGTACAATAGGTAAAGTGAAGAGAAAGATGTAAGAGTGCAGAATATAGATCTCAGCATTGTAGTGAAACCGTTCCAGACACAAAGTTTAGTTTAGGTTAGTATAGAGGTACAGTGTGGAGACAGGCCCATTGGCCTGCCGAGTCCCCACTAACCAACAATCACCCGCACACTAGTTTTGCATCCTACACACTTGAGGCAAGTTACAGAAGCCAATTAACCCACAAACCTGCTCGCCTTTGGAATATGGGAGGAAACTGTAGCACCCGGAGAAAACCCACGTGGTCATAGGGAGTGTGTACAAACTCCGTGTAGACAGCACTCGTAGTCAGGATCGAAGCCAGGTCTCTGGCACTGTAAGGCAGTAACTCTACCACTGCACTACTGTGATGCCCTGATCTCTGCAATGGGGTAGGGGAGAATCAGACAGCACCCTAGCTTGTGGAATGACCATTCAGAAGTCTGATAACAGAGGGGACGAAGCTATTCTTAAGCCTGGTGGTGCGCACTTTCAAGTTCCTGTATCTTCTGCGCCACTGCACCGAGGAAATGAAGGAATGACTGGGTTGAGAACGGTATTTCATTCGGTTGGTTGCTTTCCCACAGCAGTGTGAACTGCACATGGAGTCAATGTTGGGAAGTGTGGAACGTGTAATGAAATGGGCTACATCTACAACTCGCTGCAATTTCTTGTGGTCTTGGGCAGAGCTGTTCCCAAACCAAGCTGTGATGCAACCCGACAGTATGCTTTCTGTGGTGCAGCTGTAGAGATTTGTAAGATTCATTGGAGACTTGCCAAATTTCCTCACTCCTGATGTGCCTTCTTGGCGTTTGCTTCAATGTGGTTGACACATGAAAGATTGTTGGTATTATTTACACCAATGTGAAGCTCTCAACCATTTCCATTTCACTGCCATTGTTGCTGATTGGGGCAAGTACTCCACCACACGTTGTGAAGTTGGTAACTAACTCCTTTTACTAGCTGACATTGAGGCAGAGGTTCTTGACCTGCCATCCAGTTACTAACTTTTCTATCTACTTCTTGTACTCCATCTCATGACGGGTCCATGATCTGGCCCACCACAGTGGTGGCATCTGCAAGTGTGTAGAACTGGAGGAGGTCAAGGAGAAAGGAGAGAGTTGGGCCATGTCACTATATGAACACGAATGTGAGAATTTAAAAATCAAGATCTAAGTGGATCATGAACAGTGACAGAGGGAGTCATCCAACACAGAAACTGATCCATTTATTCTAAAGGCACACTAAATTCATTTAAATCTCCCTATATTCCCATCATCTCTACCTCCCCCCCCCCCCTCGAAATTGTACCACCTACCCACGCACTTAAGGTAATGTGCAGTGGCCAATTAATATACCAATCCGTAAGTCATCGAGATGTGAGAGGACTCCAGAGTACCTGAGATAAATACTCCTGGTGACAAAGAAAACATGCAAACTCCACAGAGACAGCACCTGAGTTCAGGATTAATATGAGGTCACTGGACCTGTGTGTCATGGTTTTGGGGGTTTTGAACAAGCTCGATTTAATGGACAGGGAACGTAAGGTGACACAAGAAACTGCACATGCAGGAATCTTGAGCAAACACAAAGCTCTGGAAGCATTCAGCAGGTCAGGATGCATTTGTGGAGGGAATGGACAGACAGCAAATTTGGGTCAGGACCCATCTTCATATTTAGGAAGTGCCTTCATGCTCAAAAGGATACAGAGTGCTGGAGTAACTTGGCGGGTCAGGAAGCCTCTCTGGAGAAAATGGATAGGTGAAGTTTTGGCTCGAGACACTTCTTCAGACTCACGAAGGGTCCCGACCTGAAACTTTATCTCTTTATTCCCTCTACACATACTACCTGACCCATTGAGTTCCTCCAGCACTTTTTGTTTAGCAAAAGACAGGTACCATGCTTGGGATATGGAGAAAACGTGGAAGGGGTTTCTGCAGCTGATAAACCGAGTCAGTGGCTGAAGTAGGCAAGGTTACAGAGGCTGAAGCAAGCAGTGTTTGTGATAGTGGGAATGGGGATCAGACACTCTGCTTGGTGAATGAGAGGTCCAGCCATAGCGTCAGAATAAAAGGACACACCTTTAGAAGGGAGATGAAAAGGAATTTCGTTAGTCAGAGATTGGAGAATCTGTGGAATTCATTGCCTCAGATGGCTGTGGAGTACAGGTCATTGGGTATTTTTAAGATATAAATTGACAGATTCTTGATTAGTAATGGTGTCAAGTGTTGTGGGGACAAGGCATGAGAATGGGGTTAAAAAGGAAAGATACAAGCATATGGTGCAACATAACATAACCTTAGAAATTAAATGGTTTAGAACTGGGTGACGGATGGGTAAAAATATGAGATAGGTAGATCTCTCCTAATCTCTCTTTTTTTTTACTTTTTCCTTTTCTTTCAATCTTTTAACTTCTCATCTCTGTCCTTTATTTCTTTTGTTTTCTGTTTCTACTCGCTTGTCTATCTATTCCGACACTCTTTATTTCTTTTTTCTCTCACTGTTCTTTTATTATTGAACCAAAAGTATGAAGTTGTACAAGAATGAAGTATTAGGTACTTAAGTACCAGACTACTGTACTTACTTCTAACAAAAACAAACAAAAAAAAAAAAAAAGGAAAGATACAGTCGATCGGCCATGATTGAATGGCAGAGTAGTCGATGGGCCGAAAGGCCTACTTCTGCTCCTGTGACTTATCACCTTATTACAAAGACCCATGTCCAATATTTAATTGTTTGCAAAAAGAGATATGACCGATTCTACCATTTTCTGAAGAATTCATAGATACAATCCACTACCAATAAAAATGTTTGCTGTTTATACAGGGGAATGTATAATCACACACATGGAGTCATGCTTCAACTCTCTGCCTGGAAGTGAGTGGAGTCTATAGGCACAGTTGGAGGTGTGATACTGCCAAAAAACTATGGATTGCAATCCCACTGTGCAATATTAAACATCTTACGACTGATGAATGAAATTCCTGGTGTTCCCTTGTTCATGAAAATTTAGTTTAGTTTAGTTTAGTTTCTGAAGTGCAACCCAGGGGAAATTGACACAGACTTCCCAGCACATTTATTACTGAAATTATAGTGATTTTCAGCACATTCAAAGTTGTGCATAAAATAATATTGTAGGTTTGCATGGCAATGCCATTAGAGAGGTTCTTGTGCGGAAAGAAAATCCCAATTCTTCTAAAAGTAACTCTGTCTGAAAACCTTTCACCTAGCCAACCTTCTATAAATTCATTAAGTCTCTTTTCAATTTCCTCCTTATTAATTCACTTAGAGTCATAAAGACATAGAGCATGGAAACAAGCCCTTCTGTCCAACTTGCCCATGCTGACCAAAATGCCCTATCTACGCTAGTCACACCTGCCTGTATTTAGCCCATATATCTCTACACCTTTCCCATCCACGTAGCTGTCCAAATGTCTTTTTAATGTGCAGCTAAGTTTATTGCCCACCCCTCGTTGCACTGAAGCATTTTGGTGGGTTTGGAGTCACAAACATGTGTGTATTTCTATATGACAACTAGACTAAGTGGGACCAGTGGGGGGGGGGGGGGGGGGGGGGGTGGCTTTCTGGAGCGCGAGTATGGGTGTTGTGGGCTGAAGGGACATGTTTCCAGAGGGCTAGTATGGACATTGTGGGCCAAATGGATTATTGGGGTGCCAGCTCACTCATGGCTGGTGGGCTGGCAGTTGACTCACAGCTATTCCTTGCAGTTTCATACCACTTCCAGCATGGTGCAAGGCCACCAAATTCAGGTGCAGTTTACTGCCACTTCAAGCAGGGCGCAAGGCCACCGAATTCAAGTGCAGTTTCTGACCACTTCAAGCAGGGTGCAAGGCCACAAAACTCAAGTTCTGTTTCCTGCCACTTCAAGCAGGGTGCAGGGCACACCAAACTCGTTCAGTTTCCTGCCACTTCAAGCAGGGTGCAGGGCCACCAAATTAAAGTGCAGTATCGTGCCATTTCAAGCAGGGTGCACTGCCACCAAATTCAAGAGCAGTTTCATGCCATTTCAACCACGGTGCAAGGCCACCAAATTCAAGTGCAATTTCATACCATTTCAAGCAGGGTAAAACCATCATAAAACCACCATAAAACCACACAAGACACCACATAAACATCACATTCACAGTCAGTAGACATTCAGTGTGTTCAGTTGATTCACAGCTAAGACAGAGTTGTGACCTCTCCCTCCTCCATCTTGCAGAGACTGAGCCACACCGACACTTCCGGGTTTTATAATCCGCTCCCCCCCCCCCCCCCCCCCCCCCCCGTCCCACCAGAAGGGGTGTGGCCTTCATGGTGCGATTGACAGGAGAGAGATTCTCAACATTTTTTAAACACGAATAACACTTTTATTTTTCATTGATGGGAAGAATCCTCTGCACCTGATGAGCGGTGGGGGACTAAGTAAAATGGCAAAAATCACAGCCGCAAGTATTAGCGTTTTATCTAAAATCAATATACAGTGCAAACAGGAAGTTGTCAAGTTTAGACTTTTAATCATTTGCCATTTCAAACCAATCATCAATCACCACCAACCATTTGCTGTGCTTTTACCACAATCAGCACCAACCATTTGCTGTGCTTTTATTTTTAAACCAACCACCACCAACCATTTGCTGTGCTTTTATGTCAAACCAACCACCGCCAACCATTTGCTGTGCTTTTATTCTAAACCAACCATCTGCTGTGCTATTTTCAAACCAACCACATTTTCATTTTCAAACCATATTAAGGGCACTCAAGGTCAGTAAAACCACACTCACAGTTTAGACATGTGTTCAGTGTTATTCACAGCGCAGACTGAGAGACGTGACCCTCTCGTTCCCCCATCTTGCAGAGACTGACTGAGGCACTCAACACTTCTTGGTTCTATAGTCCCTCCGGAAGGCGTGTGGCCTTCAGGAGAGAGAATCTCAACATTTTTTAAACACTAATAACTCTTTTATTTTTCATCGATGGGGAAAAATCCTCTTGTCCCGCAGAGGGGAATCTGAGTAAGATGGCCAAATATCACAGCCGTAAGTGGCAGCGTTCTTTCTAAAATCAATATACAGAACAACAGGAAGTGGTCAAGATCAGACTTTTAGTAATATAGATAATAAATGAATTCCCAGTACCAGAAAGATAATATACAATCCTCTTAAAATTAGAGAATTTATAAAAACCTTTCTGAATTTCAGGATTCATATCAATCCACAAAACTGCACTTTTTTTTACAGATGTAGTACGGAAACAGGCCCTTCGGCCCATCGAGTCCAAACCCACACATGCACTAGTGCTGTTATCAAACTTTCACATCCCACACACTGGAGACAATTTTACTGAAGCCAATTAATTTACAATCCTGCACTTCTTTGAAATGTGGGAGGAAACGGGAGCACCCAGAGAAAACCCATGCGGTCACAGGGAGAACGTACAAACTCCGCAGAGACAGAGCCCGAGGTCAGGACTGAACTCTGACTCTGTGAGGCAGCAGCTCTAACTCTATGCAATTGTGCTGCTCCACTTAAGTGCGAACAAAGATGTAATTACTGTACTATACATTGGTGACCAACATCAAAGGTCTCTCAGTCATTCCCGGGGAGCAGGCAGTGAAAGTTGATAATCTTGTTGGTGATGTGACGACCCTTCTCCTTTATTGCAGCTGCAGAAATTTGATATCCATGGCTTAAATTTGGTTGAATACTCATTAATATTTGTTTTACGACAGATCATATTTCACTCAGAGTATTCGCAAGGTCAAATGGACATTTGAAAATTTTGTTTCAGTTAAAATCAATCTGAGGTTGCATGATTGTGAATAAAGAACTTGATTATTAAAAATAAATAAAGCATTTAATGGTAATTAGATGTGGATCTGTATCTGGCTTATTCTGTACATTCCATTTGTTTCAATAAAAGAACTTGGACATTCACTTCCAAGTAAGATAACTGTGAAAGAAGGTAGACCAAAATGCTGGAGAAACTCAGCGGGTGAGGCAGCATCTATGGAGCAAAGGAAATAGGCAACATTTTGGGTCGAAACCCTTCCTCAGATAATTGTGAGTTTAATTTACTTATTTTGCCTTTTGAACAAGCAGTTCAATGTTTAGATTCCTTTTCTGACTCTCTTGTTTTAATTTAACAAGCATTTTCAACATTTATTTCCACTCATTGATCCCACATGAACTGAGGTACCTTTCCTTAAATGTATTCTAAACTAATCCGAGTTCATACTTCCACATTCAAAAAATTTGTAAGGTGATGGGTCTTCTCCTGAACTTCCTGTCAGATTGATTATACCGAAGATAGGCACAAATGCAGGAGTCACTCAGCGGGTCAGGCAGCATCTGTGGAGAAAAAAGATGGGTGACGTTTCGGGTTGGAACCCTTCTTCAGGCTCAGGTTCTGACCCAAAACGTTACCCATCCTTCTTCTCCAGAGATGCTGCTTCAATTGCTAAGTTACTTGTGTTTATCTTCACTGTAATCAACGTGAGATTTGTGGATGATCTGTGATGAACAGGTCACCTTTCAACCTGTTAAAGAAGGGAAAGCATCTATTCTAAAGGGCATGCTATGTAACAGCTATTCATATTAACAAAAAACACGCAACGTGCTGGAGTAACTCAGCGGGTCAGGCAGTATCTCTGGAGAACATGTATAGGCAATATTTCTGATTGGAATCCTACTTCAAACCAATTGTCCCAACCTGAAATGTCGCTTATCCATGTCCTCCAGAGATGCTGGCTGACCCGCTGAGTTACTCCAGCAGTTTGTGAGGTATCTGTATTTATCATCGGTAGCACTTTACCAACAGAAGAATGGCTCAAAATTGTCTTGTAGCTTGATTTCCTCAGGTTGTTATTCAGAGGAATCTTTAAGGGGCTGTCCCACTGTGGCGACCTAATTGGCGAGTTTAGAAGAGTTTAGGAGAGTTTGAAAAAGTGTCATGTTGAAGACCTCTTTCGACTATGTTGAAGACTAGCTTCGACTAGCTTCGGGAAAATTGGACACCGAATAGTGGAGAGTGAAGACGACTTCCTTCGATCTCCTTCGACCTCCCTTCGACTATGTTGAAGACTATCTACGACTATTTTCGACTACCTTTGATTACCTTCGACTACCCTCGATTACCTACGAATAACCTGCCGACCTACTACGACCTACCTCGACTAAACCTAAAAAAATATCGATTTTTTTTTCCATGGTGACCTTTTTTTACTCGAGTGCATTTTTCAGCATGTTGAAAAATACGGCGCGACAAAGCCGAGGCCTGGAGTACGCGGGGACTACTCTCGAGCATGAAGGAGAGTTACAAAGACCTCCTAGGACCTCTTGTCGACCATGCTGCGAGTATGAGTGGAGGGCAAACACTACTGAACTCACAGGTTAGGTCACCGTAGTGGGACAGCCCTTTACTGGGGCAAAACACATTGGAATTAATGTTGATCAGATTTAGAAGTTCAGTTCCTTCGCTTCCCCAACTCAGAAACCAAAAATGAGTAACATCGATTTACTTATCTGAGTCACTTTAGAGTGCCTGAAAAACAAAGGGAGTTGTGAAGAATGAATAATAGTCTATACTTTATAAGTCAATGTGTGCAGTGATCAACTTTAGTTTAGTTTATTGTCATGTATACCGAGGTACAGTGAAAAACTTTTGTTGAGTGCTATCCAGCTTTTGTTGCGTGCTATGTCAGCGGAAAGACAATACACGATCACAATCGAGCCATTTACAGAGTATAGATACATGATAATGGAATATCATAGTTAAAGTAAGAAATGTTGCTGTAGCAGTGGAGATTTAAGAGTGTGGAACGATTGTAATATGTGATTGCAGATCCGCTGCTGTGGCCAGCACACAAATACAGTAGTCACCTGGGTTGGGTGCCAACTTCAGCCATGTGGTATGGAATACAATAAAGAAACTGATCACTAAACTGTGTGTACTTATCATATTGTAGTAGGGATTACATACAGCTGGCACAGGAAAAGGCATGACAATAGGGCGGCACAGTGGTAGATTTGCTGCCTTGCAGTACCAGAGACACAGGTTCAATCCTGACTACGGATGCTGTCTGTGCAGAGTTTGAACATTCTCCTCGTGGGTTTTCTCCGGGTGCTCTAGTTTCCTCCCACATCCCAAAGATGTGCAGTGTGTGTATATATGTGTGTATATATAAATTCAGTGTATGTAAATATACACATGCTCACATGTATGTATATGTGATGTGAGTATGTGTGTGTGTGTGTATATATACACACACACACTGAACTTTTTTTCTCGTTTATTATATTGTTTACAGAGTAATATATGCTGTTGTACTGCTGCAAGTAAAGATTTCATTGTTCTATCTGGGACATATAACAATAAAACACTCTTGGCTCGACTTTGGAGTTTGTGGGTTAATTGGCTTCTGTAAATTGCTTCTAGTTTGTAGGATAGAACTAGTGTGAACGTGTGGTCACTGGTTGGTGCAGACTCAATGGGCTGAAGCACCTGTTTCCGCGTTGTATCTCTAAACTAAACTAAATTATACTAGTAATTGTGGGGAATGGGAAATAGTCAATACTTTATGACTCAATCAGGAATCAACTTCAGTCACTTAGCTAAATGCGTATGGAATAGAATGAAGATGCTGATCGATAAACTGTGTGTATTTAGCGTATTGAAGTAGGGATTACATACAGCTGGCAAGAGAAAAGGCACAACAACTTCAACCACTGTCTGTGTGTGTGTGTGTGTCTGGACATCTAATGGTAGGAACATGTTCTCAATACAACAGTGCCTTCAGGGGCAAAAATGCACGGCTGCAAGACTTGGCTTCGATCGCGTACCTCCAAGGTCAGAATAAGGGCGGATCACCAGCCAAAAACCCAGTGTTAAGTGCAAAGCTTTGAGACCTTTACGGATAATGGTGAAGGGGAAATGAAATTTTTCATTACTGATTTCAACAAATGGAATGTTGACATTAGCTACAGGTTGGCAAAGGCGTTACTATAGCAACCAATGGATGCTGGCACATTATACCAGGAGACAGAAATCACTTGTCACCCAGTATCATCAGCCTCTCAACAGTCTCCGTCTTTCCAGCACCATTTATATTCATTTTGGAAACTTAAGGACTATTTCATGACTTATTTGTGGTAAATATATAAATCTTGTTCCCAGGCCTTCTTATAACAATATTTCTGTAAACAATACGAAAGGCTTTTAGTGGCACGGCTCTGTGGTTGGGTGCTCTGGAATTCATGTCCCAGATAGAACAATGAAATTCTTACTGGGGGTACACAAAAAGCTGGAGAAACTCAGCGGGTGCAGCAGCATCTAAGGAGCGAAGGAGATAGGCGACGTTTCGGGTCGAGACCCTTCTTCAGAGGGTAATGAAATTCTTACTTGTGGGTTTGTAGGCTAACTGGCCTCTATAAATTGTCCCATAGTGTGTAAGGAGTGGGTGCTAAAGTGGGATAGCATAGAACTAATATGAACAGGCGATCAATCATCCGCGTGGAAGCAGTGGGCCGAAGGGCCTGTTTCCATGTTGCATCTTTCAAACATTTCAATCAATCACTCAAAAATGGAATACATTTCATTTTCTTAATACATAGTGCAGGGGTGTGCATTCAAAATACTCTCATTATCCCACAAAACCAAAGAGCTCTGTACTAAATCAACAAAAATGCAGAGCATAATACAGCTTCAGCAGAGTTTGGCAGTTACATGATGCATGTTTGGATGAACAAATTTGATGTAAACCTGAGTAGTTTCTCACTCTGTGTTGGAGGCTGAGGGTTGATCTGATACAGGCACATAAAACCATGGTCTTTTCACCAGTTCAAGGGAGCTGAAAACTAGAGGTGTTTAAGGAGAGAGGGGAAAGATTTACTAGGTACCTGATGGGCAACTCTTTCACACAAAGGGCAATACTTACACGTAGAGAAAGAGGTACAGGCAGGTACAGTTACTACATTGAAAAGACATTTAGACAGGTTTAGTTTAGTTTTGTTTGAGATACAGCATGGAAACAGGACCTTCGGCCCACCCAAGTCTGTGCTGACCAACAATCACCCATGCTCTAATTCTATCTTACCGACTAGAGACAATTTACAGAAGCCGATTAACCTACAAATTTGCATATTTTTGGAATGTGTGAGGAAACTAGAGCACCTGGAGAAAACCCACGTGGTCACAGTGAGAACACAGGTGGAATCGCATGTAGACGGGGTGGTAAAGAAAGCCTTTGGTGTGCTGGCCTTTATAAATCAGAGCATTGAATATAGGAGCAGGGAAGTAATGTTAAAATTGTACAAGGCATTGGTGAGACCAATTCTGGAGTATGGTGTACAATTTCAACAAGTTGTGTACAAGGTTCAACAAGTTAAGTCTTTATTCTTTGGAGCGCAGAAGGTTAAGGGGGGACTTGATTGAGGTCTTTAAAACGATGAAAGGGATAGACAGAGTTGACGTGGATAAGCTTTTCCCGTTAAGGGTAGGGAAGATTCAAACAAGAGGGCATGACATGCGAATTAAGGGACGGAAGTTTAGGGGTAACATGAGGGGGAACTTCTTTTCTCAGAGGGTGGTGGCTGTGTGGAATGAGCTTCCAGCAAAAGTGGTGGTGGCAGAATCGATTTTAACATTTAAAAGTAAAGTGGATAGGTATATGGACGGGAAGGGAATGGAGGGGTATGGTCTGAGTGCAGATAATTGGGATTAGGGGAAAACAAATGGTCGGCACAGACTGGAAGGGCCTGTTTCCGTGCTGTAATTGTTATATGGTTATACAAAGTTTATACAGACAGCACCCGTAGTCAGGATCGAGCCTGGGTCTCTGGCGTTGTAAATCAGTACCACTGCACCACCGTGCTGCCCTGGTATATGGATATGGAAGATTTGGGTCCCGACCCAAAACGTTACCTGTCCATTCACTCCCCTGGTGCCGCTGACCCATTGAGTTCCTCCCACAATTTGTGTTTAGCTCATATCTTATTTTACTGAGCTCTTTAAAACAATATTTCTGGTAAATCTCTGAATGGCCTGGGATTAAACGGAATTTCAAAAAAAGCTGTTTCCAGTGTATAGCAATAAAGGTTTAATGATTGCAAGTTGACCAAAAGTGCTCTATTAATAATTAAGTACTGTTGGGTTTATTCAGAACAGTAAAGTAAGAAATGCAGTAACCAATTTAAAGACAATGAGATGTATGAGGAGCAGGAATGTAAATGAAAGCATAAATCATTGCACAATGTTGATTGGGAAGTTGCGGTGGGGTACTGCCTTTTGTGTAATACTGGGTCTTTTCCCACAGCTTTCACTTCCCTGATCATGTTACAGACCTTGTAGATAGAAAACATAAGATTCTGATGGAGAATCTGTTTCCGTAAGTGCTGATAATTCACCATTATTTGGTGGTTTTATATGTTAAAAGCCCAGGATAACTACTTTGATGCTTGCCTCATGTAATTCGTTTCCTCATTCAATTCTGATAGGTTTTTTTTTTAAATATGGAGGAAAACCAGAAATGTTGGTGTAGAAATAATTCCTGTTCAGCCCTGCTGTAACTAGGATTGAGCAAGATTAAAACCCATAATTTGGTTTAGTTTAGTTAACTTTAGTTTAGTTTAGTATAGGTTATTGTCACATGTTACCGTATCACGAGGTACAGTGAAAAGCTTTTGATGCGTTCTAACCATTCAGCAGAAAAACTACACATGATTACAATCGAGCCGTCCACAATGTAGAGATACATGATAAAGGGAATAATGTTTAGTGCAAGATAAAGTCCAGTAAAGTCCGATTAAAGATAGTCTGAGGGTCTCCAATTAGGTGACGTAGCTCAGGGCCACTCTCTAGTTATTGATAGGATGATTCAGATACCTGATAACAGCTGGGAAGAAACTGTCCCTGAATCTGGAGGCGTGCGTTTTCACACTTCTATAACTTTAGCCTGATAGAAGAGGGGAGAAGAGGGAGTGACCGGGGTGAGTCTCATCCTTGATTATGCTGGTGGCCTGGTGATTATGCCAAGGCAGCGTGAAGTGTAAACGGTCAGTGGAAAGGAGGTTGTTTCGTGTAATAGCCTGGCCTGCGTTCACATTACTCTGCAACTTCTTGTGTTCTTGGATGGAGCTATTCCCAAACCATGTTGTGATGCAGCCCGATAAAAAGCTTTTTACAGCACATCAGTAGAGGTGGGCGAGAGTTGCTGGGGGCATGAACAGGCGTAAAGACCACTGATCATATTGAAAGTAAAGACTTGCTTTTTACAAAAAGCTATCTGCAATGTACCATGAATTCCATATTTTCTTACAACATAGAAAGAGAATATTTTAGAAAATCAAATCTAGAGCAATTCCATGTCCCCACTTATTTTCCCTGCAATCTATTGCGACATTACACGTCTATTGAAGGCGTAGCTTTACATTTGTGTGGTTGTAAAATTGAACGGACTGGTTTTGTTTGGCTGTCATCCAATGTTAATGGGTATCTAGTTAGTAAGAAGGAGGAATGTATTTCCATGAGCATTAGACACAAACCTGGTGAGATCCTCCTGTAAGAATGCAATGTTTAAATCCAAAACTATGGTCATCAGGAGACTGCAGACGCTGGAATCTACACCCTGGCCGCCAGGTTTGTTGGTCTCAGTCTCATCAGCTGAACATCCGAATGACCATTTAAAAACATGTATGGATTTTCAAGATATTTGAGAAATGGATCACCATATTATTTTCAATTAAATAATAATTGTTTCAGCTGAACATGTTCTAGTATTTGGCCTAGACATTCGCTTGTGCAGTGTAACATGTTTAGCAAGGACATTTTATTTCAACTGCCCCATCGCCATTTTGTGTACAATATTACATTTCCAGATTTTCATTCTGTACTTACCGTGTGAATGACGCACACAGATGTGAAGGTATTTGCCAGATAGAGACCTCAAATAACAAACATTTGATTCTTCAAGGTCTATTGCATAATGTTATACTATGCACCTTGCTAGATGGAGCAATCTTAAAGGGCATGTCTCACTTGGACGTCATTTGCGCGTAATTTACGGAACATCATTTACGCGTCATGATGCATGACACGCGTGTCGTGCTGTGTATGTGAGGCTTTGTGTCTCAATGCGAGGAGCATTCGTAATAAGGTGGATGAGTTGAATGTGCAGATAGCTCTTAATAATTATATTGAGATAACCTTGTCTCAATAGTTAGTGGGGAAACTGCTAGAGTCAATTATTAAAGATGGGATAGCAGCGCATTTGGAAAGTGGTGAAATCATTGGACAAAGTCAGCATGGATTTACGAAGGGTAAATCATGTCTGACGAATCTTATTGAAATTTTTGAGGATGTAACTAGTAGAGTGGATAAGAGAGAAGCAGCGGATGTGTTGTATCTGGACTTTCAGAAGGCTTTCGACAAGGTCCCAACCAAGAGTTTGGTATACAAACTTAAAGCACACGGTATTGGTGGTTCAGTATTGATGTGGATAGAGAACTGGCTGGCAGACAGGAAGCAAAGAATAGGAGTGAACGGGTCCTTTTCAGGATGGCAGACAGTGATTAGTGGGGTGCCGCAAGGTTCAGTGCTGGGACCCCAGCTATTTACAATATACATTAATGATTTGGACGAGGGAATTAAATGCAACATCTCTAAGTTTGCGG
This sequence comes from Okamejei kenojei, assembly GCA_035221665.1. Taxonomy (NCBI): domain Eukaryota; kingdom Metazoa; phylum Chordata; class Chondrichthyes; order Rajiformes; family Rajidae; genus Okamejei; species Okamejei kenojei. The sequence continues at coordinate 20,687,108 of CM069153.1, forward strand.
ATGACACGAAGCTGGGGGGCAGTGTTAGCTGTGAGGAGGCTGCAGGATGACTTGGATAGACTGGGTGAGTGGGCAAATGCATGGCAGATGCAGTATAATGTGGATAAATGTGAGGTTATCCACTTTGGTGACAAAAAGGTAGACTATTATTTGAATGGTGACCGATTAGGAAAAGGGGAGATGCAGCGAGACCTGGGTGTCATGGTACACCAGTCATTGAAAGTAGGCATGCAGGTGCAGCAGGCTGTGAAGAAAACTATTGGTATGTTGGCATTCATAGCAAAAGGATTTGAGTACAAGAGCAGGGAGGTTCTACTGCGGTTGTACAGGGTCTTGGTGAGGCCACACCTGGAGTATTGCGTACGGTTTTGGTCTCCTAATCTGAGGAAAGACATTCTTGCCATAGAGGGAGTACAGAGAAGGTTCACCAGACTGATTCCTGGGATGGCTCGACTTCCATATGAAGAAAGACTGGATAGACTTGGCTTGTACTCGCTGGAATTTAGAAGATTGAGCGGTGATCTCATAGAGACTTACAAAATTCTTAAGGGGTTGGACAGGCTAGATGCAGGAAGATTGTTCCCGATGTTGGGGAAGTCCAGGACAAGGGGTCACAGTTTAAGGATAAGGGGGAAGTCTTTTAGGACCGAGATGAGAAAATCGTTTTTCACATAGAGAGTGGTGAATCTGTGGAATTCTCTGCCACAGAAGGTAGTTGAGGCCAGTTTGTTGGCCATATTTAAGAGGGAGTTGGATGTGGCCCTTGTGGCTGAAGTATGGAGAGAAGGCAGGTATGGGATAATGAGTTGGATGATCAGCCATGATCATATTGAATGGCGGTGCAGGCTCGAAGGGCCGAATGGCCTGCTCCTGCACCTAATTTCTATGTTTCTATGTTTCTGTGACAGGAAACAGTAGAGAAGGCTGAGCTATTGTAATAGGTTGTAAAATGGATTCCTTTGTGAGTATTAGGGGAAGAATAGCCTTTTGAAATGGGTTTTGTTTATATTGGCTCTAGTTCAGCACTCATAAACTTAACTAAGTACATTGTTATAAGAGATTTTATTTGAGACAATTTTGGTTTTTATCCAGTTTACAAAATAGAGTGTAACTCTGATATTTGCCAGACCCATTGGAGGTTGCGAGACATGCTTGAAATCTCAGCATATTTAGATCAGCTGGATTCACAGAAACCACAGATGCTCCTTGCAAAATCAGGCTGAAGAAGGCTGAAAAGCAAAATTGGAAAATGCTTATGTATAGACTTAAACCTGGTGAACTTGTAGTAAAGTACCAGGAATATCATGCTCTCTAATTCTTACTAAAACGATTGGCAAGGTGACTAAAAGAGTGAACCTTCTCTAAAACAAGCATGTAGAGGGTGGCACAATGGTGCAATGGTAGAGTTGTTGCCTTACAGCACCAGGGATCCAGTTTGATCCCAACCTTGGGTGCTATCTGTGTTGGGTTTGCACGTTCTCTCTGTGACAGTGTGAGTTTTCTCCGGGTGCTCCGGATTCCTCCCACATTCCAAAGACGTGCAGGTTTGCAGGAGAATTCACCTTTTAAAATTGTCCCTAGTAGGAACAGTGTGTAGGAAAGAGCTAGTGTATCGGTGATTGCTGGTCAGCACGGACTTGGTGTTCCCACACTGCATCTCTAAACTAAACTAAACAGAGTATACTCCAGTTAATTCTGCCAGCATCATTAAGTACCCAAAGTTATTCAAATTAATTTAAATTAACTCATGAAAACATTTTTCACTGAAATTCCTTACCGGAATTAACCCACATGTAAGCAATAGGAAATGTTGGGAAGTTTGCTTGCTCAGACTGCTTGGTGCCGATCCACTCATGCACCCTTCTACATCAGAGGAAGAATGTAAGTCAGGCAAAAAACAAGGACACAAAATGCTGGAGTACTTAGCGGGTCAGGCAGCATTTCTGGAGAACATGGATAGGTTATGTTTAGCCTGTTACGCTGAGTTACTCCAGCAATTTTGTGTCTATCTTAGGTATAAACCAGCATCTGCAGTTCCTTTCTACACATAGCCTTTACATTACTCACTGAGCGATAACAACAATGCTCGATGGGCCTAGTCTACCCTTCCCAACATACTGCAAGGATGCATTAGCATTCAGTGTATCCATGCACTGCTTTAATTGTTTTCATATACTAATGGCATTAAATTTGTGCTTGGTTGCATGTACAATGTTTATGCTTTTTCCCTCCTGAATAACTGACTTTTCTTCAGAGATAGATTGGCACATGGAAGTGCAAGGATAGAGGGTTATGGATCATGTATAGGCAGATGAGATCAGTTCAACTAGGCATCATGTTCGGCACAACGTTGCAGGCCGAAGGGCCCGGTCCTGTGCTGTACAGTCCTTTGTTCTAAATTCGACCACATCGCAAGTTGTAACTAAATTCCAAAATAACAATTCCATTATAGTAGATTCTAAGGGCTGTGCGTTGAAAAGATTATCCAATTAAGAAGCCATGTTATATTTATAATGAAGGAATTAAGTTATCAAGGCGATGTGAAAGCTTAGGGATTGTAACTATTGCATCAGTTCTATAATAAAAGTACCACCTGTTACCTTTTGGTAACTACTCACTCATCTGCTATTAAGTTGGGACATTTGTTTCTAATCTAGTCACGGTGCCTCATCTTTCCCCGAGATACTTGGTGACCTTGCTAGAAATACAAGGGGCTGCAGAGAGTGATGGGCTCAGCCCAGTCCATTACAGGCACAACCCTGACCACTATCAAAAGCATCTACGCAGGGCCCTGCCTCAAGGCAGCATCTATCATCAAAGATGCCCATCACCTGGGTTATGCCCCCTCCCTGCTGCCACTAACTGGCAGGAGAAACTTTCCAACAACTATCAGCTGCTTGAACTGACCTGCACAACCCTAGTCCTTCCTCAGCAACAGAACCGTACATACTACCTTAATCAAAGCACAAAGTGCTGGAGGATCTCAGCGGGTCAGGCAGCATCTGCGGAGGGGACAGACGACATTTCGAGTTGGGACCCTTCTTCAGACTTGCTGAGCCGTGCCGGCCTTAGGAGGTGCAGGGCCCAATTGGGAACAATGTTGGCGAGCCCCAGGTTCCCAGCCAAGGTCTGTAGAATCATAGAAATACAAATAAAGTCTATTATAGACTTTATATGTCTATGGTAGAATGGAAAGTAATCAAAATGTGCGCTTAAAAAGTGCCTGCAAGTTAATGGACCAAACAGATCTAAGCTACATCTTAATATATAAAACAAAGACGTCTGTGTGTCTGCACGAGAACCTCGGAAGCTACTTTACCAATCTGGACCAAACGTGGCATGGATAGCAAGTGTCATGTGGAGATCTCAAAAAACCCCGACCAACCCCATCTGACTCACCCAACCCAAACCGACACGTGTGAGAAAGAGACAGAGACTGACGGTCAGTCCGGACGTATACACGTATGAAAGTCGTATTCGCTCCTGTGATTTACAGCTAATTTGATCCTTACTTCTCTTTCATTATGGCTTACTTTTCTCTGCATCTAACCTCCCTCCGTTACACCAGAGTTTGAAAAGTTGTATCCCATCCCACGTATTATAGCTAATTTTATCCTTATGCTCTCTCATCTTTTACCTGATGTTTTATGAACATGTTGTACTGCTCTTTACAGTAATCTTCCGAGAATCAGTGACTTCATATTTCAGATAAATGGTTTATATCTTGGTCACTAAAACTTACCTCATTTATGGGTCTGTGACACAAAATTAATCAGCTAGTAGTAAGATCCAGTCAGTTGTGTTTACACTCGACAGAAGTGAAACACACACCATGAGATGGAAACAAACATAAATCTGACGACCCCCTAGAAACTTTGGTCAGTCACCATGCCAAAGAAAACGTTTTTTAGCAATGTGAGCCAAGAGTATATTACTCTAGCGCAGGGGCCCCTTAGGCGTGGGGTCCAATTGGGAGCATTTGGTCCAATTGGCTTAAGGCCTGCCCTGCTGCTGAGTTAGTGTTTTGGTCAAGATTCCAACATCTTCAGTTCCTCGTGTCTCCGTTTTTTTGTTTTGTTTAGTTTACTGTGTGGAAACAGGCCCTTCTGCCCACTGAGTCTACGCTGACCTGCAATCCCCACACACTTATACTCTCCTACACATACTAGGGACAATTTACAATTTTACCGAAGCCAATTAACCTACAAACCTGTTCGTCTTTGGAGTGTGGGAGGAAACCCACGTGGTCATGGGGAGAAGGTACAAACTCTGTACAGTCAGCATCCGTAGTCAGGATCGAACCTGGGTCACTGATGCTGTAAGGCAGCAACTCTACCACTGCTCCACTGTGCTGCCCTCTTGCACTACCATGGACTTATTTCAAGCTATTTGATTTTGCATTAATGTCTTATGTTTATTTTTGCAGTTTATTTTGTACAATTTCTACAATTTATGTGTGATTTGTTTCTGTCGGCTGAGTCTGTGTGCCTACGATGCTGCAGCAAGCAAGATGTTCATTGAACCTGTTACTAACTGTCCTTGTGTATTTACCAATGAACTCACTTGATGATCGAACCAAGCATTTGGTGCCCTCTGGTGGAACTAAGATTTTAACACATGTATCCTTAAAGGGCCTCTCCTACCAGCATGCGTCTACCGTGATCAAACGTGGTACGCTTGAGGCGTACGGCCTCGCAGGGCCGGTTCCACTTCGAACCACGGAGGCGTATGGAGTTGTGCGGGGCTGGTCCCGACATCATACTCACCAATCAGCTGGGCAGGAGGCGGGCCGACTGAATTTGGACGTCGCACGGTCAGGTTGGGCGGTGATGTCGTCACGCAACGGCACACCGGGCGGTGACGTTATCCCGCAACGCCACGCGCTAGGCGTACGCCGTCAAGACGCTGCGTACGCCCGTCGAGATGCTGCATACACCCTCAATGCGCCTGCGGGCTGACGGGTCGTTGGCGCACGGGATTTTCGGACCGTGCAAGGTTTTTGGAGCCCCGTGCGATGTCGGGACCAACCCCGCACAACTCCATACGCCTCCGCCGATCAAAGTGGGACCGGCCACGCGAGGCCGTACGCCTCAAGCGACCATGTTTGGTCGTGCTAGACGCGTGCAATCACATGCTGGTGGGACAGGCCCTTAACTCATTTTGAAGAACCATGCAATAAATGGAAGAAATCCAAAATGCCTTACAAGAATATTTGCGATCAAGAGTAATGTGTTCAGGTTTTGGCACCGTGTTAGAGGAATGTTGTCAAGCTGGAAAGGGTGCAGAGATGATTGACGAGGATGTTGCCAGAACTCGAGGGCCTGAGCTACAGGGGGAGCTTGAGCAGGCTAGGTCTCTATTCCTTGGAGTGCAGGAGGGCGAGGGGTGATCCTAGAGGTGTATAAAAACATGAGGATTAGATCAGGAAGATGCAGTGTCTCTTGCTCAGAGTTGGAGAGCAGGGGAATTGAGAACCAAAGGGCAGAGGCTTAAGGTGGGGGGGGGGGGGGGGGGGGGGGGGGGGAGAGAATTTAATAGGAACCTGAGGGGTAACTTTTTTTTACACAAAGGATGGTAGGCGTACATATCATGTGTACTGTTCAATGGAGAACTGTTAAATACCAAAGTTTCTGTTCAATGGAGAACAGTAAAGACATCAAATGTACTTATCACCAAATGGTAAAAGGTTGTGGACTTCATCACAGTAATGCCCTCTGTCTGAAATTATGCCCTACATTCTGTCTTCATACTGTGACAAGAAGTTGAAAATGATGTTAAAAATAAGGCTTGATTTCTGTGCTTGATTGAACGAGTTAGTCCTCGCTCATCGATGGTTCCTCAGAGTGGAAACTTCAAAACACATCACCTGCTTGGGGGCAAACTGCGGCCGAAGTATTAGGACAAAATATGAACCTACCTTTTTAATCTGCTGCAAGTTTGATTAAGACGTTTAGGTTGCCTTTATCAACTTACGGTTTAATCATTTCATATCCATATAAGAAATTCCTGAAGAAGGGTCTCCACCCGAAACGTCTGACCCGCTGAGTTACTCCAGCTTTTTGTGTCATTCTTCAAGAAAATCCAAAGATAAACACAAAATGCTGGAGTAACTCAGCGGGACAGGCAGCATCTCTGGAGAGAAGGAATGGGTGATGTTTCGGATCGAGACCCTTCTAAAATCCAATGTCGAAATACACATTCATCAGACGCATCTTCATGGCTATTTATTTTAACTAAGTATTTGATAGCAGCTTGCAGACTGTAATATGGCTGGACCTCGATAGCTCAAGGCTCCATTCACTAACTAAATCATCATAGCTTCAGGTACACTTTTAAATTGTTGTTTAAATATTTCCATAAAAACTCCGTCTATATAAAAGGAAATAATGTCCTCTTGACAATCTCATTTTTATTGAAATATGAATTTATTGCTTTCAATTTAATTAATATTTAAATGCTAGTTAGATCCTGCCTCTCCTTCCAATGGATGGTGAGAAGCCACTATCCCAAGAAAAAATGTCAGTTTATAAATTTGGAATTATTCTAAAATTAAAGGTTAAGTTTAAGCTCGATCACACACAATTGAGAGAGACAGTGAAAGCTTCCAGTACTTAAATCAGATATTAATAAGAAAGTTACAAGCTACAAGTTCCAAAACAATTATAATTGATCCTTCGGGTGTTACGGAAAACTGAAAATTGCCAGCGTTCAGAATCAAGAACCCTTCGCAGTACAGAAAATAACTCAAGTTTATTTTCCAAAATGGCATTTCCCCATTTAGGGCTCTTCACTGTCTTCTTTCTTCATTGCCTGTAATGATAGACAACAAATCAATTTCATCATTGATGCGCCAAGGTTTGATTTTTCTTCATAAACACACCAATGATCCTCATACCGTTTATAGTACTACTAGTCTCTGGAACAGATGCATCACGATGCCAAGAATCACATTCTGCACCTTGTACCTTTGCAATCTATCTGTTGTACTCGAGTATGACTTGATTATACAGGTCCACCATCAATTTTCCAGCGACTGGTGATTCGACCCCACCTGAATTCCAGACTGAATCCTGCCTCGGAAGCAACCACCCCCACCACCCAGAAAGTGTAACCAGGTTCGGCACGCGATCTCAACCACATCAGGATTTCCGTGCCAATCAGTAGGTTGAATTTGCCCCCTACGGCCGGGGCTCCGGAACACCGGCCTGGCCGGAGCCAACAGTTCCATTCCCATACCCGGCTTCCGCAGCCGGTTTCTCCCCCACCCCCCCGAGGCTGTGACCTCTGTTGGTCCAGAAAAAAGGAAAATCCAGAATGGTTCTGGAACCAAGAGGTGCCAGAAAATTGGTGGTGGACCTGCACTTATGTATTGTATTATCTGACATGATTGCATGCAAAGCAAAGCTTTTCACTGCCCCTCAGTACACATGACGATAATAAACCCAACCCTTCTGAAACCATCAGAGCTTTATACTTTCAGAAAAATTTCACGTAAAATTACTTCAATCCAACCACCTTTCCCCAAAGAGTGTCCAGCCATTATTTGACAACTCGCATTTGAAAATAGTTAAAAAGAATTCAAGTTATTAAAATTTTGAAAAATCAGTTAAAAGTACATTATATTATTGTTTGATTTTTAAAAAACGTGTGAACAGTGAAAAGGATAAATAATCTTTTCGAAACTTTCAGTCAATGGCTCCACTAAAGTGAAGACATTTGGACAGGTACATGGATAGGGAAGGGATATGCACCAAGTGCAGGCTGGTGGGGCCTTGGTCAACATGGGCAAGTTGGGATGAAGGGCCTATTTCCATGCTGTATGATTCGATGAATGAGGTCTCTGCTCTCACAACAGTCATTGCCTGTGGAAAGCTGCTGTGTTGCAGCCCATCCCTCAGCTCAGTAACCCCCAGAGGCAACCAGAGCCAGCAGTGCACTCCACCCCCAGAGGCAACCAGAGCCAGCAGTGCACTCCATGCATGAAGGAAGCACAGAATCATTCTAAGCCAAACTAAGCCATGTAGCACTAATGAATCACGGTTCTGTAGCACGCTTAGGTCCAACAGTCCAAGAGAAAACTGGTAGGTTAGAGAGGAAAGGGTTGAAGGAACAAAAAATAAATAGGTGAGGTCACTTTAAAAGTCTACACTAGTCATTTTCCAAACCTTAAAATTGTCCTGGATATAAAGAACTGTAGATGCTGGTTTACAAAAAAAAGTGCTGGTGTAACTCAGCAGGGCAGGTGGCATCTGTGGAAAACATGGATAGGCGACGTTTCGGGTCAGGACTCTTCTTCAGACCGATTGTAGCAGGGAGAGGACGGGGGAAGGTACCTGGGAGAGAGATGGGGCAGGACAAACCCTGACAGGTAATAAGGCTGATACAGGGAAGGGGGGGGGGGGGGGGGGGGGGGGGCTTTGTTAAGTAGATGGTGGACAAAGGCCAGGGATGAAACGACGGAATATGTGAGATTAAAGAATTTCCCTACCCTCTTGTGCTCGCTGAGGATTGATATGATCCAGATACAGACCAACAATTTACAAAAAAAATCTCCAGAGATTCTGCCTGACCTGCTGAGTTACTCCAGCTTTTTGCGTTTAAACCAGCATCTGCAATTGCACCCTGACCAATTTACAAATGATGACTGCGATATCATTAGTGGCATCTACTACATTCAGAAGTCTCGGAAACACACTAAATGTATTATGGTCTTCAAGATTCGGTTATAAATTGCCAAAACACCCAAGGGGAACTTTTTCCTTAACGTAAATTATTGCTCAGGAAAAATGAAGGTCAGTTTATCAAATGAATAACCAATTGATTCACGCAGAGGCCAATTTATGTGACGGGTTATATAACAGTCTGCTTATTTTTCATAAGAACCTATTGATAAGTCGCGATAGCAGGTGTTAAAACAGAGACACCATTCATTTTGAGCGGAGTCACTGATTAAAAATGTCAGCAAATATTTTTATTTGTTTTATTTCACTGTGCTCTTGTTCTGATCTTTCCAAACACCCAGCTTTATGACGTGGCAAGCTTATAGATTAACTTACCGTTTTGAAAAACTGGCGGCCCAGGTATGAGGTGGCTATGCTGGTCAGATTTTTTCCACTTCCCATCTTGCATTTGATATAACCATACAGATTAGATCCTTGAAGTGAAACACCCATGATGACCACAGCCTGTTCCAGAGGAGAGGAAACAGTCACAACACTTGAAAACTACAATGGAAACAAAGCAATCTCCTCTGCAGCCACTGTTTATAAAACTCAATGTAGAACAATAGGGCAACAGATAGGATAAATGAAATAGAATGGAATAGATAAGGTAAGTGCACACAATCGTTTACTCAGGGTAGGGCAATCAAGAACCAGAGGACATAGGGGGAAAGATTTAATGGGAACCTGAGTTTTTTTTTTACACAAAGGGTGGGAAGTATATGGGACGAGCTGCCAGAGGAAGTAGTTGAGGCAGGTACTATCACAACGTTTAAAAGACATTTGGATGGGAACATAGATGGGATTGGTTTTGAAGGAAATGTGTCAAACGCAGACAGGTGCGCCTAGTGGAGATGCAACAAACTCATGTAGGTCAGTATGGGCAAGTTGGGCCGAAGGGCCCGTTTGCATGCTGTACGACACAAACAATATTTGGTTCTGACTTCACCTCTGTGCCAATGATAGATTGAAAGATAGTGGGTGGAACAGACCCTTTGGCCCATCGAGTCTGTGCTGACCATCATCACCCGTTCACACTAGACCTACGTTATCCCACTTTCGCATCCACTCCCCACCACCAGGGGCAGTCTACAGAAGCCAATTAACCTGCAAACCTTTGGATGGGGGGGAGGGGGGGGCAGACTCCACACGGACAACACAAGAGATCAGGATCAAACACGGGTCTCTGGAACTCTGCGGCAACATCTTTAAACTATACTTTAGATACTGTGCAGAAACAGGCCTTCGGCCCACTGCGATCACGCCAACCAGCGATCACCCCGTGTACTAGCACTATCTTAAAACCAGGGGACAATTTATCATTTTACCGAAGCCAATTTTCACGAAGCCTGTCCTTCTTTGGAATGGGAGGGAACCGGAGAAAACCCACGTGGTCACAGGGAGAACATACAAACGCGGTACAGACCGTACCCAGAGTCAGGATCGAACCCGGGTCTCTGGCGCTGTAAGGCAGCAACTCTACCACTGTGCTGTCCCAAAATCAACATTCACTTTGAGATTTACTTGACAATTTTTTAAAGGACACAAGTTGCACAGTTACAACGATATATATTTGTGTAGATGCACCAGACGTGGTGAACAAATGGGGTTACTTTATTCTGGCATAAAAGGTTCGTTATACACGCACGTTGGTCCTCGAACATAAAGTTGTTGTTGCTGCTGCGAGGCTGTTGCCTTGTGGGCTCGAGCTAAGCCCCTGCTGAGGTGGAAGGACACTCACCCCTAGGGAGGCGAGCTGGTCAGCTCGAAATAAGAGAGGATTGTCCCAGGGTTCGTTATATATCCCAGGACACCCCTGTGCCCCGTGACAACTCCTCCCTGCCATTGCCTAGTCACGTGACCGACTGCTGAGGGTTCGTGTAGCTAGTGGCCCAACCACCAGGTGCCACCACATTTGTATATATTTGGTTATAATCACTTGAAATTAAGACTTTTTACATGCCTTTTTCTAAGCTACTTCAAAGTAATCAACACTATTTTCAAACCAAGTTTGTAAATCAAAGTTACAAGGAACTGCAGATGCTAAAATCTTGGCAAAAAAAAAGTGCTGGAGGAACTCAGCAGATCAGGCAATATCTGTGGAGAGATTGGAAGGGCGACATTTCAGGTCGAGATCCTTCTTTAGGCTGAAGGGGCTGGATCCGAAACTTTGTCTGTCCATTCCCTCCACAGATGCTGCCTGACCCGCTGAGTTGCTCCAGCACTCTGCACTTTGCTCTAAATCACAGATCTGTGCAGCGGGTCAGTTACTTACCAGCCATTTTGGTTTAAAGGAAAAGAACGTACTGAAGACAAAAATAACCCACATGATCGGACAGATTATTAATCCTAACCAAAAGATTTTGGATTCGGCTTCCGAAGATGCTCTCCTCCCTTTTCCAGAAGGCTACGAAAATCATAAAGAAAGTTATAAAAACTAAATGCAGATTTACGAAAGACTCAAAACTCTGTAATAACTCAGTGGGTCAGGCAGCATCACTGGAGAACATGACAAGTGATGTTTAGGGCAAGGAGCCAAAACACTGCCTCTCCAGGTTCTCCAGAGATGCTGCCTGAACCACTGAGTTATAAAAACTAAATGTTCTATGCTTCATCTCCATAATATGCAATGAAACAGTTGTCAATGTGATTTAAATGTTACTGTTTCCCCAATTTCAACTAAATAATAATAGTTACTTACAGCAGTATTCATTTAAACCTTTTAGATTTTTAGCTAACCCTTCCACATTTTTCCCCCCATTAATTCATATTGATTATTCAGAGTGCTTCCTTAATATTACCTTACTTTCACTGTTATTAATGTGGAAATATCATAGAGTGATTATTTTGTTCAATACCAGTGTTTGGTCAAACAAATCAAATTTCATGTCACTAACATGCACCCAATCGCACCAATATACCAGACCCCACGGATCACAAGATAGATACTAAGTGCTGGAGGATCTTAGCGGGTCAGGCAGCATTGCTGGAGAAAATGAACGGGTGATATTTTGCGTTGGGACCCTTCGTCAGACTCAAAGTAGAGGGGAGGGGAGGGAAGTGGAGGGAAGGAAAGGGTCGTCAACGGATGACCATGGAAGGGTGGAGCCTATAATGGCCCATTATTTGCCAGGGAAGATGTGATAATGAATGGAAGCAAGGATGCACAGAGGTGGAGGAGTGACAGATGGTCTCAAAGAACTCCCGTCAGAGAGAGGAGGAGAACTTCTTCAAAGTGGGTGTACTTTGAGGTGATTTCGCAGTGGAGCAGATAAAATGCGTAGAAAAGAACTGCAGATGCTGGTATAGACTGAAGCTAACACTAAGTGCTGGAGTAACTCAGCGGGTCAGGCAGCATATTTGGCAAAAAAATAGATGGGTGACGTACTTCAGACTGAAAGTGGAGGGGAAAGAACTGGAGGTAAGAAAAGGGCCAGCAACAGATGACCAAGGAAGGGTGGAGCCCATAATTAGCTGAGAAAGAGGTGATGAACAAGGAAGGGTAGAGATCAGACAGTTCAGCTACTGAATAGCAATTATGTTTCCAATTTTCAAGGAAATTGAATATGTCCCCCATTTTGTAGATCATTGCATAAAAGCTTTATTTACTCTCACTTAAAGTGAGACACAAAGACCAGGTCAAGCATACCTTCCTGGCCTCAAAGACCCAGTGGCTCTTTCCATCATCATCGATCTGATTCCACCAACGTAATCCCACCAGTAGTCTACCAGTGATGTTCTTCACCAGAGAGAGAAATAGGGCAAAATAATCAAAGATCAGGTTTTTCCTATTTACCTCTACCACACAATCATAGTAATATTAACAATGCATATCAGAGCATAAATGTGCAGGAAGGAACTGCTGGTTTAAACCGAAGATAGACACAAAATGCTGGAGTAACAGCAGGATAGGCAGCATCTCTGGAGAGAAGGAACGGGTGACATTTCAGGTCGAGACCCTTCTTCAGACACACGTTTCGGATCGAGACCCTTCTTCAGACAAGAAGGGTCTTGACCCGAAACATCATCCATTCCTTCTCTCGAAAGATGCTGCCTGTCCCGCTGAGTTACTCCGGCATTTTGTGTTTATCTTCAGAACATAAAAGTTCAGGTTCATCACCAATTTTCCAGCTCCCTTGGTTCAAGAGCTTGTCTGGATTATCCACTATGCCGGACCGACAGAGGTCATAGCCTCCGAAAGGTGTGCAATGGTATCGGAACGGTCTGCCCAGGCTGCCAAAGGACTGAGACCGGCCCGCAAAGTCGGCCTCGGAAGTTGGCTATGGGAACGGATCTGCCGTCTCCAGCCGGGCCGGAGTTCCAAACTCCAGGCTGCTTGGAGCAAATTTGACCCGTCAATTGGCTCGGAAGTGCTTTCCAATTTATAACGAAAACATACTCCCTATTTATCTGAAAGAAAGCCCTGGATAGCCCGTGGCATCTGTCTGTACTGCTGCATTGCAAAACACAACTCTGCAGATAATTTTCCGCCACCACGTAACTAAATGAGGAGATCCAAAGGTTACTTACTTTCACGGTCCAGAAGTCACAAGATAGGAGTAAAATTATTGTCACAAAGCAGGCGATAAAGCTGCTGCTCAGGATTTCGCATAGAAGGTAGACAATTATTGCACTGATTCGGAAAAAGAGGTGGAAGAAACATGCCACTGGATGTCTTGAAAAAGAGAAGAAAAACTTTTTAGTTAACCAACTTCTGGTTTTCAATAGTATTCACAAAACTTAAGGCACAAACAAAGGGTGTTAAAAGGATTGGCAAAGAGCTATGTTTTCGGGAGACAGACAAAATGCTGGAGTAACTCTGCAGGACAGGCAGCATCTCCAAAGAGAATGAATGGGTGCCGTTTTGGGTCTTCAGACCCTTCTTCAGACAGAGAGTTATGGGAGAGTCAGGGGATGTTTTCGGGATTGCCATTAGAGATAGAATGAGAAATAGGGAGGTGAAGTGGGGAAAGAATTTCAGGGTTTAGTAATCATCATTATGTGCTGATTAAATTTAGGGATGAGCTGGAATTGTGAGTGAAGATTTAGCGGATTATGGTGACGGGAGGTGATCACAGGAATAGGGAAGGGAGAGGTGGTGAAAGAATTTGAAGCAATAATGAGGATTTTTAAATGAAGGATTGCTTAACCAGGGTTCAACCAGAGGGTGACTGATGAACAAGCGAGATTTCACGAGAATTGGGAAACAGATACCAAAGTACTGGATGATCTCAACACATAGAATAAAATAACAAAAGACTAGCCAAGAATGTATTGTAATAATGAAGATGTTGACAATAACAGCATGGATAAGGGTTTTAGAATGAGAGGAATGAAGGAACATTGCAAGCAGTCAGTGTTATATAGGTGTTTTTAAGAGATGTTACAACCAGTTCAACTTATGGTCAAAAATACAAGACAAGTTGTAAATAGTCTGGTTGTATTCAGACAATCGTCAGGGAGGGCAATTAAGTCATTCTGTGGGGAATGGAGTCTGTAAAAGGGTTTAAAAGGTTACACACACTGATTTCAATCAGTGCCGAAAACTAATAATGGTTCAAAAATTGATATAAACAAAATGAAATATAAATGAATAACATGTTATTGATTTCTCTCAACGTCACCTGCAGCCAATCCAAGGCTAATTACAAATAACTATCGGAGCCAGACCACTGAAGGTGCTGGAAATCCTAAATGAAAAATGTACAGTTTGCACGTTCTCCCTGTGACCGCGTGGGTTTCCTCCGGGTGCTCTGGTCTCTTCCCACATCCTAAAGACGTGCAGGTTTGTGGGTTCATTGGCCTCTGTAAATTGCCCCCAGTGTGTAGGGGGCGGCTAGGAAAGTGGGGTAACAGAGAACCAGTGTGAATGGGTGAGTGACGGTCGACGTGGACTCGGTGGGCAGGTTTCCATGCCGCATCTCGAAACTAAACAAAAAGTGATAATAGTGCAAGCAGTCAACAGAGCCAGCAAAGCAAATGACGATAAAAACAGGAAGGATATTTCACTGACATTCTGCCACCACTTTTCCTCATTGATTGCCTCATCACCTCTACCATTTCCAACAACCTTCTGATTGCGCTGGAGTAACTCAGCGGCTCGGGCAGCATCTATGGAGGAAATGGATAGGTCACGTTTCCGGTCGGGTCAGTCGCAAGAAGGTCTGAGGTTCTAACCTGATACGTCACCTATGCCTTTTCTCCAAAGATGCTGCCTGATCCACTGAGTAACTCCAGCATTCTGTGCCTATCTTCGGTATAAACCAGTATCTGCAGATCCTTCCTAACTACTTCCCTTCTTAAAGTAGTTCCAATTCAACTGTCCCCTTCTCGTCCCCTCCCAATTTAGGGACGCAAACTGTCCATCACTTGCACATCTTCCAATTTACTGTTTGAATTTGGTGTTCACAATGCATTCCTTTCAATATGGGAGAACATTTATTGGGACTTTATCTTGCATCAAACGTTATTCCCATTATCCTGTATCTGTGGACAGCTGAAGAAAGGTCTCGACTGAGAAACATCCCCCACTCTTTCTCTCCAGAGATGCTGCCTGTCCCACTGAGTTACTCCAGATTTTTCAATATTCTGCTTCATTTGTAATCATGTATAGACAATCCGCTGACTGGATAGTACACAACAAAAAAGCTTTACACTTTCCTCGATAATAAACTAGACCGATTAGGTAATTAGGCCGGCACAGTGGCGCAGCAGTAGAGTTCCTGCCTTACCACACCAGAGATCCAGATTCAATCCTGACCACGTTCTCCCTGTGACCTCTTGGATTTTCTGCAGGTGCTCCAGTTTCCTCCCATACCACAAAGATGTACAGTGTTGTAAGCTAATTGGCTTTGGTAAAATTGTATATTGCCCCTGGTGTGTAGGATAGTGTTAGTGCACAGGGTGATCGCTGGTTGGCATCGAATCAGTGGGCCAAAGAGCCTGTTTCCATGCTGTATCTCTGAAGTTTAAAGGTAACAGCGTCACAGTACATCTCCATTCAGTCGGCAAGTACGACTCTTCCAGCAGCCTGTTCCTTTAGTTCTCCATCCCATTCCTACCTCTCCATCCACAGCCTCCTATATTGCCGCAACAATGCCAGATGTGGGCGTGAGAAACAGGCAAACTTCTCCAAGGATGCCCTGTGTCAGATTGAGCAATAGGGGCCCTATCTTTAGATGATGAACATCACAACACTCAGGACTTAATAACAACTTTACCTATTTCAGCTAAACCCTCCCTTTATCCTACAGTTCTTGCTGTTTCTTTGTTGCAATTTGTTCCGTTTCACCTTGCTTCTGTATCCTGTTGTCACAGCTGCCAGAGTTTGAAGTAATTGTTATAATGCCAACTTTGATCTTTTTTTTACGTCCAACGTCTGAATTGGTCACTCAAGAAGGTAGAATAAAATGCTGGTGAATCTCAGCGGGTGAGGCAGCATCTATGGAGCGAAGGAATAGGTGACGTTTTGGGTCGAGACCCTTCTTCAGACTGATGTGGGGGTGGGGACGGGAAGAAGAAAGGAAGGGGCAGAGATAGTAGGCTGTGGGAGAGCTGGAGAGGGGAAGGAGGGAGAAAGCAAGGACTACCTGAAATTGGAGGTCAATGTTCATACCGCTGGGGTGTAAACTACCCAAGAATATTCAACAAAATCAACTTGACTTCACTCGTACTGAACTCCTTATCTACAAAGTTTAAGTTCCCATTGGAAGAGTCGTTAATAAAGAGCTTACACCTCTTGACACTAAACCTGCTACTTTGCCAACCCGAGAGTTAGGAATCCCTACAGAGCAAACCTAAACTCAACATCACAGCTTGCATGGTACCAGGATGGACTGCATGGTACCAGCATGGATTGGAGCCATCATTCCCTTAACCAATTTACAGATGTAAACACTTTGTTCAAATAATTTTTCCACAGAATCTAACTTCATTTCCAAGACCCATCAGAGAGCTAACTATACCGCAACAGCTTAATCTGAATCTTCTGTTCCTTATTTCTTAGAGCTGATCTTTGCATGCCATGTGGTTAAATACTTAAACAAGTAATTACTCACCACTTTCAGTGTTAAATTCTAATACAGCTAACCCCATTCTTCTAAGAGTGAAATAACTCTCCCCTCTTCCCACTCACCAGTTCTTCTTCCTGCTCCCTTTCTTTTCTTCCCTTTCCTTCCTTCCTTCTCCTCCACCCACCAAGGTAATCCCTACCCTCCATATAAACCTAACATGAATGCAAAACAGCCAGGCCAAGCTCCCCCCACCACCCCCCTCCCCTCCTAAGTTGACCCCTGTCCTCCCAAAGTTCAAAGGTTCTTGGGACAGAATTCGGTCATTCGGCCCATCAAGTTTACTCTGCCATTCTCTCATGGCTGATCTATCTTCCCCTCTCAACCCCATACTTCTGCCTTTTTCTCATAACTCCTGACACCTGCACCAATCAAGAATCTGTCAATCTCTGCAGTAAAAATATCCATTGACAGTTGACCCATGCCATGCCCTCCGAACGTTTACCCCTGCCCACCCGTCCCCTCGGCCAACTTGACCACCCCAGCGGCGCACTCGTCACGTTACCGAATCTTCTTCTTCTTCGATCTCCGCGGCCCCTCATCCTCAGCGTCGAAAAGCGAAACGTCCTCCGCGTCATCGCTGGATTCCTGCAAGCGAGAGGAAGAAGCGGGTGAGCGGTGTGGGGAGGAGCGGCGCGGGGTGAGGAGGGGAAGGGGAGAGGAGATAGGGGAGGGGGGAAGGAGATGGAGGGGGGGAAGGAGATGGAGGGGTGAAGGAGTTGGGGGGAGATGGAGGGGGGAGGGGGAAGGGAGATGGAGGGGAGCGGATAGAGGGGGGGGGAGATGGAGGGGGAGGGGGGGAGTGAGATGGAGGGGGGAGGGAGATGGAGGGGTGAAGGAGTTGAGGGAGATGGAGGGGGAGGGAGGATGGAGGGGGAGGGGGAGGGAGTTGGAGGGGGGAGGGAGATGGAGGGAGATGGAGGGGGGGATGGAGGGAGATGGAGGGGGGGGAAGGAGATGTTGCTTGCTTTTGGCATGCACAACCTAAAGTTGTAGGACAACTTGTTCCATTTGATCTTATTTGATTGAGGGGGAAAGGAGATGGGGAGGGTAGAGATGGGGGGAGGGGGAGGATGGAGGGGGGAAAGGGGATGGAGGGGGGAAGGGGATGGAGGGGGGAAGGGGATGGAGGGAGATGGAGGGGGGAGGAGGATGGAGGGGGAAAGGAGATGTTGGGGGGAGGGGGGAAGGAGATGGAGGGGGAGGGAGATGGAAGGGGAGGGAGAATGGAGGGGGGAGGGGGAAGGGAGGGGGGAGATGGAGGGGGGGGGAAGGGAGGGGGGAGATGGAGGGGGGAGGGGGAGGGAGATGGAGGGGGGAGGGAGGGGGGAGGGAGAGGGAGAGGGAGGGGGAGGGAGGAGGGAGGAGGAAGGGGGAGGGGGGGAGGGGGAGGAGGGAGGGGGGAGGGGGGAGGGGGGAGGGGGAGGGGGAGGGGGAGGGGGGAGGGGGAGGGGGGAGGGGGAGGGGGGGGGGGAGGGGGAGGGGGAGGGGGGGGGGAGGGGGGAGGGGGGAGGGGGAGGGGGAGGGGGAGGGGGGAGGGAGGGGGGAGGAGATGGAGGGAGGGGGTGTAGGGGGAGGGAGGGTTGCGGCTGCCCCGCGGTGCCTGCGCTGCCCCCTCACCTGCCGCATCATCACTCCGCTCCGCCATGGACACCACTTCCTTACCACGTGCCGCTTGTTTACCAATCAGGACCCGCCGGACGCCCCGCGCGCGCCGGCCTGCTGGAATCTTCACCGCCGCCGCGTTCTATTTTGGAACGCAGAGACTGTAACAAACCTGGGAATTGTTACAATGCCGTTCCAATAATTGTTACAGCGCGGGTCACGTGGCTCATAGTCCCGGACTCCTCCGCACTTTTCCCTTCACTCGGCTAAATCTATCTCTTTTATCTCATGATTTACTGCTGGAATTGTGTTTTTTTTAATCAGATCTCCTCCTGCTTGACGTGGGACTTTGGGAAGGGGGAAAAAGGCGAAAGTGACGGTCGCATTACTCGCAGCCAGGACCAATAATGGTTGACTGGGCGGTGTGTGTGTCTTTGGTGATGCTGGCCTCAGCGAGATGTGATGTGATGTGCTGGCTGGCTGCCAGCCACTGAGACTGGGAGTTCCGTTCTTCACTGTGCAGGAGCTCTTGTATCCGGGGACACGATGAACCGCAGATGCTGGAATCTTGTGCAGAATACAAAGTTCCGGAGTAACTCGGCGGATCGGATAACTTCTCTGGAGGGAATGAACAGGCGACGTTTCGGGCTGGGACTCTTCTTCAGACTGAGAAGGGTCCCGAGTCCAAACGTCACCTATCCATGTTCTCCAGAGATGCTGCCCGGTCCGCTTAGTTACACTAGCACTTCGCGCCTTTTTTTGCAAATCAGCATCTGCAGTTCCTCAGGTAGACACAAAGTGCTGGAGTAACTCAGCGGGTCAGGCAGATTCTGGAGATAAAGGATGGGTGACGTTTTGGGTCGAACCTTTCATCAGTTTGGGCACTGCACTTTGTGTCTTCTCTTCCGTATAAACCAGCATCTGCAGTTCCTTTTTACACATATGCAGTTCCTTGTATCTAGCATCTCAGATTGCTGCCTGATCCACTGAGTTACTCCCAACACTGTTCTGCTATAGCCTGGAGACTGGAGTTGATAGCAAAGTCCTGAGCTGGAGGAGAGTTGATTGGCAACTGTGAGAAATAAAGGGTTGCGCAGAGATGGGGACAGCAGAGCCGCCTTTGACTGCGTGCCCTGTGTTTTATGCAAACATAAAATATTAGAAAGCAATTGAGTGGCTGCCATTTGGTAAAATGTTTCCTAGCTAGAGCTTGTTTAACAGGCATCAGGATATAACCTGATGGGGGATTTCTCTTCATATTTAGGTATGACAGAGGAGACCTTTCAGTCCATTCAGCCCATTCTAGCTTCGAGTGATTGCATCAATATTGCTCCATGTCAGTTTCCAATGGATCCTTTTATTTCCTCCCATATCCCAAGGATATGCGTGTTGATGGATTAATTAGTGTGTTAATTGGCCATTGTTAATTAACTGTAGTTTGTCAGTGAGTGACAGAATGTGGAAAGTAGGGGAATTTGACTGGAATGTGAGGAGAATAGGCTGCAAAGTAACACCAGTGGGGAAATGAGATTGTCAGCTGGCAAGGACTCAAAAGGCTGCAATTGTGAGGAAAATATAGAAATACACACTCAAATGGAATAACATCATGAAGTTTACAATATAGAAACCAGAAGTTTGCATTGACTGAGAGCATTTACAAAGGGTGTAATGTGACTAATTGCAAAATACATAATCAAGTGATTATCAATGTGTATCTAACTCGTCTTGACATTGGGAAAGAACAGTTGAAATGTAATCAATAGTTCGCAAGGAGAAAATAAGATTTGATCAACCGGTGGTCTTATCCTCCACGCCCTCAAGGATGGCTAGAGAAGGCACCCCTGGGGTCCGAAGGCTGAATGTGGCCGGGCGAGGAGAGGGACGGCAGCTCGCTGGACGATCTGGGTGGAGGTGACGGCAGCAACGGGCCTTTATCGCCAGCTGCAGCAGGGACTTTGAAAATGACACCTAAACCTGGTGCATATGGACAAGTGGGCTGTTTCTAGTCATTCTGTAATTAATCGGGGATTGTACAAGTATGGCATTTTACTTCGGAGTCACGTGAGTGACTTCGTGAAGACCCCGCCAGCACGCATGCATATATCGTCGCGCGCATTCGGCAGGCTGGGGGGGGGGGGGGGAGTGCGCTCTCTCCTCCGGCTCCTTCATAAGGCCGGTAGGTAAGTAATACCTTTACTCCACAGGATGGACAAGGGCAAGAAGAAGGCAACGCTGTCGAGGAGCCGAGCCTCGACCAGCCAAAGGCCCTTGTCCCCGGAGCTGCAAGCAACACCGGCAGCTTCGAGGCATGTGGGGGCTGGATTGCGGAAGTCGGGCGCTCCCGCTGATTCAGGGGCCGACTCACCCGAGTGGTTTACCGCGCCGGAGCTGGATATGGATCCAGACTTCGTGCCCCCTTCCCCCAAGAAAAGAGGGGGAAAACAGGTACGTGGCAAGGGGTCTTGCTTTCCACAAGCAACCCCTCCCCGAGCTCCAGAAGACCCGAGGGGGCTGGGCCGGGGGACAGCTGCACGACAGGGGAGCCCTGCAAATGTGCATAACGTACCGCTGCCAGGGAGATCTGCCGTAGTGCAGTCTGGCAATATCACTGCTGCGTCGTGTAGGCCTGCTGGAGCAGATACCGCCGACAACACACCCCGTCAGGCTGCGGTCAAGGGCGGAGGTGGCAGTAGGAAGCGGTCGGTCAGCTCAGCTCTGGGAGCGGCCGACCATGCGCCTCCACGCCAAAAGATGAGCAAGTGTGGAGGTAAGCCTGCACGGACTCCGGGGAGCCAGGTTCCGGGGGCCGGCGCCGACTCAACTCGCCTTCATATCAGACAGGTGGGCTGCCGCAGTCTGGGAGAAGACAGACTAGCGGAGAGTCCGTGCGGGAGTTGTATGATCCTACTTGGGCTGTAGGTCACGACGACCTGCCATTGGACCCTAGACAGCACCCTAAGGGGGTGTGGTCCGATGGTGGAAGCCCCAGTGAATTCGCAGGGCCTGGGGAAGTTGGCTTGTCCGCTGCAGATAGCAGGGACGGTCGCATTGAGCAGTTGGATCTCTTAGTGGAGCAACTCCTCCAGCGGGACCGGGAACGAGAAGAGCGGGACTCGCGGGCATCCACTAGCCGTGCGAGGACCCCACTCAGCATCTCATCGTCTCCAGCCAGAAGCGTGAGTGATTGCCCAGCTGCTGCGTTTGAAGACGACCCGGGTCAGCCAATGACCGCTGAGCCAGAGCATGAGGAGGATATGCTGGAAGTGGTGAGTAAGTTTGCCGCTACCACCCAGACAGGTGAACCTCTGCACCACAAATTGGCGGGCACCATTGATTACCTGACTACGCACCAACTTCAGAGTTGAGATGGAGACGATGAGATGCTGAATGGGGTCCTCGCACGGCTAGTGGATGCCCGCGAGTCCCGCTCTTCTCGTTCCCGGTCCCGCTGGAGGAGTTGCTCCACTAAGAGATCTCAATGATACCTTGGAGAAAATAAAACCGCCTGAGAACTGCATCAACCTCAGTGTGCCCTTGGTTAATGCCCAGATCTGGGGACACTTGAGTACGGCCACCAGGATGCAGGATGTCCGCCTCCAGCGTATCTTAAAAGTTCTCTCCACGGGCATAACGGCGTTTGCTAGGACCCTGGACGGGGATAATGTGTCCAGTGAACAGCAAGATGCACTGGCACTTCCTATGCAACGCCCAATATGAAATAAACTGCCTGCGTAAGAGCTCCATAAAGCCCACATTCAACCCCAAATTCGCGGGGTTGTGCCGACCATCAACCGCTCCACCGCCGCATCAGTTATTCGGAGACCTGTCTAAACAGGTGAAGGAATTGGACGAGGAGGCCAAAACAGCGGGCCTCATGAAACCTCCGTCGACCAGACTTCACCCATATCACCGGCAACAGCCTAATACAACTTGGAAACCACGGCTGCCGGACAGGGCACAAAGACCCTACCTACCTCCATCTCATCAAACACAACGACCTTTTTTAGGGCAAGGCCAACAGCGGCCTGCATGGAAGATGCGGCCGCCGCCCCGTCAACCTCCACAACGTCCACCCAAAACACCGTACGTACAGAACCGCCGTTAACCATGGAGGTAAGGGGGTCTGGTTCTTCTCACGCCGTAGCATCTTCTCCCGCACGAATAGGTGGGCGATTACGGGCTTTCTTGGACATATGGAAAACTGTCACCACAGATGAGTTTATTTTACAAAGTGTTCAAGGGTATGTTATAGAATTTATTGGAGGTATAAATCCCCCTACTCAGCATTCGCCTCATAGGAAGTTTTCTCTATCCCAAAAAGAGGTAGAGGCAGGACATGCTGAAATTATACGGCTAGCAGAAAAAGGGGTAATTGGCAAAACCGAGCATGAACCAGTTGAGTTTGTGTCTAATATTTTCACCAGAATTAAAAAAGATGGGGGATGTCGGATTATAATAGACTTAACTGAGTCGCACACTTTTGTACAATTTACCCATTTCAAAATGGATACTTTAGAAACAGCTAGGCAGATGCTTTACCCAGGGTACTTTATGGCATGCATCGATTTGAAAGATGTATAGTATACGGTGCCCATTGCTGAGGCTCACAGCAAATTTCTGAAGTTTGTCTGGAAGGGTCAATTATGGGAGTACAAGGCATTACCCAATGGAATCACCACAGCCCCTAGGCTGTTTACCAAATTGGTAAAACCTATATTGGCTCTTCTCTGCCGACAAAATTATATGGTAATGGCATATTTGGATGATATTCTTATAGTAGGTCAGACCCCCCAATTGGCAATTCAAGGAGTGGCTGCAACCAAGGCTCTGTTCGAGAAGCTGGGGTTTGTAATCCATCCAGACAAATCAAAATTGCATCCGGTACGGGTTATGGATTATTTGGGGTTCACCCTAGACACCAATTTAATGAAGATTACCATCCCAACTAATAAAGCTACTGCTATAATAGAAGAATGCCACAATCTTGCTTGCGCCAGGGTACCGACTATTCGGCAAACAGCAAAAGTTATAGGCAAATTGGTAGCTACATTCCCAGCTGCACGATTCGGACTGCTACACTACCGAAATTTACAAAGATCAAAAATCACCGCATTAAAAACAAATGCTGGGCATTTTGATTGGCCTATTCGGTTACCACCGGAAGCTAGAAACGAGCTACAATGGTGGGTTGACAATATTAAAGAGTGTCATAGACCCATCATAGTAAGCAACCCAGATGTTGTGTTACAAACTGACGCAAGTGCACAAGGATGGGGAGCAACTGATACGATGTCCAGTTGTGGTGGCAGATGGAACTCTCATGAGTCTATCTTCCTGGAGTCACATGGGATAAATTATATAGAAATGCTGGGGGCATTTCATGGATTGCGGACTTACTGTACTAATTCACGGGATTTACATGTCCGCCTTCAAATAGATAATACTACAGTGGTGGCTTACATTAATCATAAGGGGTGGTATCAGGTCGCTATCTTGTGATGAATTGGCTAATACAATTTGGCACTGTTGCATTGAAAGAAATATTTGGATTACTGCGACCTATTTGCCTGGGAAGCTTAATACAGTGGCGGACACCAGGTCACGAGTTTTCAATGACAACATCGAGTGGATGTTGAACCCCCAAATTTTTGGAGATATTATAGCTCATTTTGGGACACCAGATATTGACCTATTTGCATCCAGGCTGAACCATCAGATACCAACGTATGTGTCATGGGAACCAGACCCTGGGGCATTAGCAATGGATGCGTTTTCTATCCATTGGGGGAAATGGTTTTGCTACGCTTTTCTCCCATTTTGCCTCATCAGTCGGGTATTGCAGAAAATTAAACTGGACTCTGCAACTGGCATATTGATCATCCCCGACTGGCCTACACAACCATGGTACCCGATGGCCGTTAAAATTCTAAAACAACCATGGATGGCGATTGGGAAACACCCCAAATTGATTACTCACCCCATTACGGGGGTTAGTCATCCTTGCCATGGTCATTTAAACTTGTTGGCCTGCAGGTTTTGAAAAGACCACTCATCCGGGCAGGCATCTCTTCACGAGCCATAGACCTTATTGTCGCATCATGCCGAGAGTCAACTCGGAAACAGTACCTCACCCAGATCAGAAAATGGGAGGCATTCTGTGCCCAGACCAACAAGTCTTCAAACTCAGCAACAATACCAGATGTCCTGGAGTTTCTAGCGGGCCTCCATTTCGATGCTGGCCTCAGCTACAGTGCCATTAACAGTGCCAGGAGTGCGCTGTCCTCATACCTGGATATAGGTATCAGCTCCAACCACCTGGTGTCTAAACTAATGAGGGGAGTGTTCAACACCAACCCTCCACGACCCAGATATACAGTAACGTGGGATGTGGGGATCGTGCTGACCCTACTGAGGAGCTGGGCTCCAATGAATGAGCTACCACTGAAACAGCTCACCCTCAAGGTGGTGATGCTGATGGCACTGACTACAGCCCAACGAGTCCAGACGTTACAAAAACTGCGACTGGACAGCATGGTGGCCACCCCTGGTCAAATAAATTTCTTTGTCAAAGAATTATTAAAACAGCACAGGCCAGGGGCGCATGGGCTGCAGTTGGAATTTCAGGCGTACCCTGTAGATGCCACTCTCTGCATAGTCACCCATCTCCACCACTACATCCGGGTTACTGGAGTTATCAGGATGAAGGAACAGGGGCTCCTCATCAATCATAAACCTCCGCATCATCGGGTGACTACACAGACTATCGCCAGGTGGCTCAGGGTGGTGTTGGATGCAGCAGGAGTTGCTACTGACATTTTTAAGTCTCATTCCACCAGGGCTGCATCCACATCAGCGGCGAGGGCCATGGAGGTGCCTATGGACCACATTCTTGCCACTGCGGGCTGGGCCAGTGAAGAAACTTTTCAACGGTTCTATAACAAGCCACTGGTCGCCCCTGCGACATTCGCAGAAGCTATCCTGGGAACCGCTCAGTGAATGTCTGTCCCCGAATTAGTGGTTATTTGTTGTTTATTTGATTAATAAATTGTGTTGATTTTTCAGCCAGTTTCGACTGAAGTGCATTAACAGCCTTCCTCCATCAGAAAGGCGGCAGTGTGATAAGCATGGACGTTGTCCAGGGTGTGAAATCACAGAGCTTTGAAATCTTCACGAAGTCACTCACGTGACTCCGAAGTAAAATTGTATGATTAAACGAGAACTTACCAAGTTTGAAGGTTGATCTGTATTTTACGAGGAGTCGCGGTGAGGGATTTCGTGCCCACCGCTCCCACCCTCTATCATAAGGTCAACCAGGAAGTTCTACGTTTTTCATCTTACTATTTTTTAGTCATGATTTGTTTCTGTGATTCCACACCGCTGCTTTGAAGGATGCCGCGCATGCGTGCTGGCGGGGTCTTCACGAAATCCCTCACCGCGACTCCTCGTAAAATACAGATCAACCTTCAAACTTGGTAAGTTCTCGTTTAATCTTACTAATTTATCCTACTGATCTGTATCCAAAAAAAAATACAGTGACAGTGAAGTACACGTGGTCATAAAGAACCGAAAAAGGGTCCTGACCCAAAATGTTTTTTGTCCATCCCCTCCACAGATGCTGCCTAACCAGCTGTGTTCCTCCAGCAGAAGATAGACACAAAAAGTTGGAGTAACTCAGCGGGACAGGAAGCATCTCTGGAGAGAAGGAATGGGTGACGTTTCGGGTTGAGACCCTTCTTCAGAGGTATTCCTCCAGCAGTTTGTATTTTCCTCAAGATTTCAGCATCTGCTGTATCTTATGTCAATGTTTAATATATTGTCATTCAAATGCATTTAATTATTAATTCAATATAACTTGGTTTGTGTATTTCAGAGTGACATAATATGTGCAACCTTTAACTCTACAATCCTAGTTGTCCATGCACAGGCATTGATTTTGGTGCTTCAATACCTGGCAACTTCACCTCTCTTACCCTGTCATCCTTTTCGTCAAAGAGCAACACAAACATGACAGGCGAGAGTGCGACTCCAGGCTTGAAGAAGCTCTCTGTTTCTCACCCACTGATGTGAGATGCACCATGGATATATTGTCAGTCACATAGCACAGAACCAAGCTCTTCGTTCCTGCTCAGTCATTGTTCTTTATCTCGCTATATCATCGTCTATATCTCTCCTTTCCCTTTCCCCTGACTAGTCTGAAGAAGGGTCTTAACCCAAAACATCACCCATTCCTTCTCTTCAGAGATGCTGCCTGTTCTGCTGAGTTACTCCAGCTTTTTGTGTCTATCTTTGGTTTAAACCAGCATCTGCAGTTCCTTCCTACACTCTTAGTTCCAACTTGTCCATGCCTGAACAATCTGCCGCATGCAAGCCAGTCCTGTCTGCCTGTGCCTGGCCCACATCCCTCCAAACCCCTCTCCCCATCCATACACCTGTCCAAATGTCAACACTTGTGTAGAACAGTTTCTGTTTCTGACTCCCTTCCCAAAGCCCATTTTGATGAGCACATCCATCATGCACGTGTCAAAGGGCTTCTGGTCCAAGCTGACCAGGCACGTATGCTATGGTATCCCTGAGCAGTGCGAGGCTTCTACACATGTTCCTGCTAGGTACGGGTTTGGTCCAGGTGAATCGTTTATCCCAGATCAGACAAGGCCTTGGACAGGAGCATTGGATCCACATTCAACAGTGCAACGGGTCTCCCATTCCTGATTTCTTTTTTTAGGGAGATTCAACGTGGAAACAGGCCCTTCTGCCCACCGAGTTCACGCTGACAAAAGATCACCCATACACTGGTTATATTCTAGACACAATTTACAGAAACCAATTAACTTACAAGCCAGCACGTCTTTGGAATGAGGGAAACCGGAACACCCAGGCAAAACCCATGTGGTCACAGGGAGAGCGTGTAAACTCCCTGTGACAGCACCCTTAGTCAGGATCGAACCCAGGTCTCTGGAGCTGTGAAGCAGCAACTCTACTACTGTGCCACTGTGCCACCCTCTGGTGTCTTCCTTCTCCCCCTTCTGCTTGTCGATGAGGGTGATGATGCCCTTCTTTGTTGCTTCTTACATGCTGCCGGCTAGCAGCATAGTGTAGCATGCTACTCACAGGTCACTGCAAAGATGGTGCAAAGTTTGCTTGTATTACTGGCGAACCCTATTAAAAAATTGTGTTCTGTGTAATACCGCAGTCTTTATCGCAACATATCCTCCATTCAAATCTTTTAAAGTCTCCATAGAGTTCTTTAATTTTGACAACTATTGCATGTGTCTCAAATTCTAACTATATATGGAAGGGGGAAGACAAGATGACATGCATCACGTTAGCCTTACATTTATTAGTCCCAAGACTCAGTATGTACAAATTGTACCCTATTTCAAGTGCTGTTCCTTTTTAACCACACCTTGGAAAACACTCTACCCTGTTCCAGTCTTTGCTGGTTGATGGTGTGTTCTGCAATTATTTTTTCTTCATATTCTTTTCGTTGTTTTGGCGTACAAAGTCTGAAACCACTCTTTTCTCGGAATGGGTTTATGACTGCACTTTGTTGGAACTTCAGCTTTGCAGCCTCTTTAGATATCGTAATAATTGGAACCAAGATTAAGGATTGATTTCTTTCTTTTGAGTCAATTCCTACTTCGCCTCCTTTGGGTATGTCGTCGAACGCAGTTCGGGGTCTGTTCTTTTGACTGATAAATGGAACAGGGTCAACAAACCCTATGGTTGATTTTGATCGTTTAATTGTTGGCCTTTTGACAAAACAATTTGTATTACGAGTGTGAAAGATGCGTTTCTGATTCTGATTTTGATTCTTTAAATCAAAAGCAGGAAGAAAGGTTTGTATATCAACACATTCTTCAACTTGATCTTCAATAACGTTAGATTGGGGTGCATGTTTTTTTGCAATAAATCTTCTCTCCATATCTTTCAAAGGACACCGAGGATGACCCCAATCATCTTCAAGTGAAATGTTATAGAGAGTGTTTATTTTGGTCTCTTCAAATCCGTATTTATTATGGATCGCATTGACTGTCAGACGGATCTGCTCTGATGTTTTGGGTCTGCTCAGGCCGTGTTTTTTAATTTTCTGTAATGTTTCTTGCTCACTTGCTGATAGAAGCCTTGAAGCTTTTGACAATGAATCAGTTCTTCTATCTATACAAAGACAAAGGATAGTCACAACACTTTTCAATAAATCAAGAGCATTTCATAATAAATTGCAATAGGAGTTGTGGAAAAGATATTTCTTAAATAACTGCATCACAAACCCTCCATTATTCTCACTTTGTCCGTGTCCAGTCAACTCTTTGTGTCGTGGTGGGCAACCAAGGAAGCCACTTTACGCAATGCCCCTCACAAAAGCAATTTGATAATAACCAGGTCATCTCTTGCAATGGCGGTAGAAGGATAACCCTTTACCAAGACATAGAAAATAACTATTCCGGTCTTCTCCGTAACGCTGTCAAGTGATCTTTTTCAATCACTTCAGAGGACCAGAGGCATTTGCATGAATGTTGTTGGTGGTAAAGATAGGTTGGAGATGCAGTCACCTTCATCCCACATAATTATGTTTAACCTGCATCTGTTTAAAGCACTCAACTTTCCCTATACATTCCCTGTGGAGGATTCATGAGTTCTCCTGTTCATGTCTCATCCAAAATTAAACATCTCCAACAATAATCTCACCATTTGGCAGCTTAGATTTTATGCAACCATCTTATCACCACCTCAAGAGCAGTCCCGGGCTACCAGCTATCTCGTTGGAGACCCTTGGACTAACTTCAATCGTACTTTACTGGACTTTATCTTGCAGTAAATGTTATTCTCTTTATCCCGTATCTGAGCACTGTGGACAGCTTGATTGCAACCATGTATAGTCTTTCCGCTGACTGGATAGCATGCAAGAAAAAAGCTTTTCTACCTCAGTAGATATAATAATAAACTAAAGTAATCTAAACTACACTGGTATTTAATGCCAGCAAAATTAGCAGGAACTGCTATCCTGTTGAGGA
Organism: Okamejei kenojei; assembly: GCA_035221665.1. Lineage (NCBI taxonomy): Eukaryota > Metazoa > Chordata > Chondrichthyes > Rajiformes > Rajidae > Okamejei > Okamejei kenojei. Next base: position 20,716,514 of record CM069153.1, read on the forward strand.
AAGGTTGTCCTTCACACTAGACCTCCCAAAACACTGGCAAATGATCACTCTACCCCAATCAATGGTCACTTAGTCATTGCTCTAACTAAAATATCAAACATTGAGGACCACTAACTAACCTTGTTTTCCCAACCTCATGATATTCAAACAAATACTCAACAAGGATTTCAGTCTCACTTTGTGATTTCAGGTTTACTTTGGAAAAGTTAATATATTTATCCATGAGTATTACACTGTTAACCAAGCAAGGATTATGCAGATCTATACTACAATGACCTAAAATAGTGTGCATAGTGGTCATTAGAAAACTGCTTGCATTCCTTGTAGAGCATTTCAAGTGTTCCAAAGTAGTATGTGTGGAAAGGAGGAGGAATCGAAGAGTAACAGGCCACTGATCGAAGAAATGGAAGGGGAGCAAGTCACCTGTTTATCTGACCTGCTAAAATGTATTTGATTATCAATCTAAATTATCAATATTTAATGTATCAAAGGAAATTAAGTCTTTTAGAGTATCTTACCCACGTTGAACACAGTATAATCACTAAATCTTCCTTGTGATGGTTTTTCCAATGTACTGGAAACCCAGCCAGTTGGTGATGGCCTCTGGCCAATGAGCGACGCACCTGGACTGCGATAGTGAAATTCTCTCAAATTAGCAACCTTCATGGAATCTGTTTGAATCCCTTACAAAAAAAAACAAAGAGGTAAATAATACCTGAAAGGACACCATCTGCAAAGGAAGGTCAAACAGCATTGTGTTGAGCAAAAAACAAAGTACTGGAGGAAATCAACAGTGCAGGCAGTATCTGAGGAAGGAAATGGACAGACTACATCTTGGGTTGTGATCCTTCTTCAAGAGTTAAAGAATGGTCCCAATCTAGAGCATCGTCTTGACCCAAAACAACATCTATCCATTTCCCTCCACAGATGCTGCCTGACCCGCTGAGTTCCTCCAGGAGTCTGTCTATTGCTCAAGATTTTAGCATCTATGGTTTCATGTAGCTTAGTTTAGAGATACAGCACTGAAGCAGGCCCTTTGGCCCACCGAGTCTACACTGACCAGCGATCACCCCATACACTAGCATGATTCTACACACCAGGGACAATTTACAATCGTTCCCAAAGCCAATTAAACTGTTTAACTTTGGAGTGTGGGAGGAAACCGAAGCACCCGGGCAAAATCCACGTGATCACGGGGAGAACGTGCAAACTCCGTACAGACAGCACCTGTAGTCAGGATCGAACCTGGGTATAAGGCAGCAACTCTACTGCTGTACCACCATGTTGCTCTTGTGTTAACATTGTGTTGATCTTTATTTAAATGTTTTTAAACTTTCAATATAACATGGATTCCAGAAATCCCACATGGGAGCTATGTTACAAAACTTACCTTCAGCGGCGCTGTAGTTCTGCCACTGGCTGTGTGCGCGACTTTGGCGCCTTTGAGGAGGGGGGCGGGGTTAAAATGCGATGTTTTCTCCTAACTGTCCTAAATATATTTTCTCGGAGTTCAAGCTTTTGCTGAAGAATTGTTCCGACTGCCGTTCTGTGAATTATTATTTTTTAATCGTCCAACAAGTTCAGTGCTGGAGTAATTAAAAAATCAGTTTCTAAAGCCGACAACGGGGACGGATTTCACGTACAGGACAGGTAAAGGAAAGCCGTTTATTTTATGTATAAAAGTGCTTCTTAAGATGCCTTTAATCCATATTTTACGTTGCGAAACGGTGATTTAGGCCCCATACGAACCGGCAGTATTTTTCCTGCTGATATGCGGTTTAAATTCACCGAAACCGCAACGTTCCAATTGATCGCGTTCCACAAAATCTCACTCGCAAGATGATTTAAATGCCCATTAAGTTACGGGAATTAAACATTAAATTCCTCCCATTTGGCCTATAAATGCATGACAATGAGATTTAAAAATCATGTTACATAAAAACATAGAAAATAAGTGCAGGAGTAGGTAATTCGGCCCTTCGAGCCTGCACCGCCATTCAATATGATCATGGCTGATCATCCAACTCGGTATCCTGTACCTGCCTTCTCTCCATACCCCCTGATCCCCTTAGCCACAAGGGCCACATCTAACTCCCTCTTAAATATAGCCAATGAACTGGCCTCAACTACCTTCTGTGGCAGAGAATTCCAGAGACTCACCACTCTCTGTGTGAAAAATGTTTTCCTCATCTCGGTCCTAAAGGAACTCCCCCTTATTCATAGACTGTGACCCCTTGTTCTGGACCTCCCCAAGATCGGGAACAATCTTCCTGCATCTAGCCTATCCAACCCCTCTATGTTCTATTGTGAATTCTTGTGTGAATGTTATTTGAACACTTAGGCTATTTAAAAATGTTATTTTTTTTCTTAAGAAATAGATAGATGTTTAGATCAAGTAATTGAATTTTGTATTTAGCTACAATTGGGTAACTAACTAATTATATGCTTTAATTTCAGGTCATCCAAGCAAGATTATTTCATATTTGTTTCAGAATGCTTCAATCTCTAATAACTGACAATGTCTTTCAGTTCTCTGAATTTTTAAGAAAATTATGGGCTTTTGACCGTCTCGATCACAGCTTTTGTGTTAAATCAATGGAAAAGCAATAGGGAACAAGATGCTAATTTCCGAGTATGAAAATGGCCATTACTGTTTTAATATTTAAGATATGAAAGTGAATTAGGTGTCAAAGTGAACTTCTTTTTATGCTTTATCTGACGGGATAAATTGCAGACTTGATTTTTAAAATCTCAAAATGTTGTAACATTGCTACACAATGGCAGGTGAGATTTAAAAAAAATCAGAAATTACGATGAGAACTTCTGAGAATTTCACTGTACCTTTGTACAGGTGATAATAAAGAACCATTGAAGAAGGTAGACGCAAAATGCTGGAGGAAATCAGCGGGACAGGCAGCATCTCTGGAGAGAAGGAATGGGTGATGTTTCGGGTTGAGAGATGCTGCCTGACCCACTGAGTTACTCCAGCTTTTTGGGTCTATATTTGTTATAGTGTCTTCCCTTCAAACAAAACCAGTGGTCACATTGGACTTGGTGAAAGGTTTTTGGTGAAGACATTAGAATATTTCCAATCTCAAACAGGTTTGATCGATGACATCAACAAAGGTCCATGACTTCCTCCCCTGGGACAAGCCGAATACCCGCAGATACCTTCAGACCAGCATCTGCAGTTCTTCCCGAACCATTGAAGAACTTACTTTGTGCCTCTCGCATGCATCTGGATGACATTATAGGTGCATGGTGGGACAGTCCTGATGTGATGTCCTCTCTATGATAGATCTTTTCATTTGTCGCACCAATTCTTCTCATACGTTGAGCACGAACATAACTGTATGGTTGTTTCCTCAGTGGTGCCATTTTAAATAGGTCTTCTTCCTCTGGGCTTTCAATGACAGCTGACGGTGCTGTGTAATCCCAGGTAATGTCCTCGTAGTGAAATGCTACCACACTGCTGATGGTGTTAATGATAAGGCTAAATAAAGCAGTGCAGAAATCTACGGTTATTGTCTTTGGAGATAGAGAGCGGAATCAGGCCCTTCGGCCCACCGAGTCCGCGCCGACCAGCGAACAACCCGGACGCTAACGCTATCCTACACATTTCCAATTTTATCAAAGCCAATTAACCTACAAACCTGCACCCGGAGAAAACCCATATGGTCACAGGGAAAGCATACAAACTCCATACAGACAGCCCCCATAGTCAGGATCAAACCCGGGTGTCTGGCAAGGTAAGACAGCAACTCTACCGCTGTACCACTGTGCCACCCATAGAGAAAGAAAATATAATTACATTCATCCTGATATACCAACACATTGTTAGAAAGGCTGGTATTTATTGGACACCTTTAGTTGACTCCAAATTTGGGAGGAAATTGAGGTTCAACCAGATCATCTTTCTAAAGTTCATATGCATAGTCAAAAGTAATCACAGAAAAAAAAACACAGGAAAGCTCTCAGGCCACTTAAGTTTACATTCAGGCAGATGAACGTTTTATAAACGGTCTCGTACAAATAATCAAATATCAAAAATTTCAGTCCAGAACTGTGGTAAACAGGGGATAAACATTGACATGTGCCATTAGCAGTACATATTATGCGTTTGTATCGGCACTTAGGTGTTTTCGTTTTAGAGACACAGCGTGGAAACAAGCCCCTCAGCCAACCGAGTCTGCAACGACCAGTGATCACCTGTGCACTAGTTCTATCCAAGGTAGACACAAAATGCTGGAGTAACTCAGCGGGACAGGCAGCATCTCTGGAGAGAAGGAATGGGTGATGTTTCGGGTCGAGACCCTTCTTCAAAAGCCAATTAACATACAAATATGTACATCTGGAGTGTGGAGGAAACCGGAGAAAACCCACACGGTCACGGGGAGAACGCACAAACTCCGTACAGACAGCACCCATAGTCAGGATCAAACCCGGGTCTCTGGCTCTGTAAGGCAGCAGTTCTACCGCTGCGCCACTGTGTCGCTCCCAAAGGTCTGGAAATTTAAGTCACTGTTTGGGCGTTGAGAGTAGAGACGTTTTTTTTGTGAATAATACTGATGAGCTTTAACACTGGCAAACCGTGGGCCTCCGATCAGCGCTGCATCCCGCCACCCGTTCGTCCAGTCACTGCCATTACCTCCTCCTCTTTAGTAAAAGTGGTAAAACTCTCAGCAGAAACAAAGCTGCTGAACATTATTAGTTTATTCTGACGGTGGGAGATTGATGACTTATCACTAAAGTGATCATTTAGCCAATAATAAGCCAACGTAAGGATAACATATAACAACCACGAGTAAGGAATGCTAAAAGTAGCAGTTAGCTTCTAAGAATTTATGCATTCCGTATCAAACTATCATACAAAAAGGCTATCAAACTACAACTCCTCCCCCTTCTGTCGTGGGGTAGACTGACTCCCCTTCCCATTCTTTGCAAGTCTCCAACCCTTTCCACTCGTCATTTTAATTTCATGCATCTTGTGTTTTATGATGGCTGGCAGATCAATTTTCCTCCAGGGATAAAAAAAGTTCTCTAGTATCGTGTAATACAGACCTCTTCTCAGAAAGGTAGAAGGAAAGTACAGGTTCCCCTCGACCGCTCGCTCTCATCACCTTCAGACAGGTGCCTCGGCGGAGGTCGAAAATTCTGATCTTCCCATCGCTGCATCCGCTGAGCACCCGAAGGTAAAGCAGATGCACACAAAGCACCGCCCTACAGTGCAAGAATGGCCAGAAATAACATTCAATTAATTCCAATTGACCTTTTTTTTAAAAAAAAGGCACAGACTACCGGAGTAACTCAAGAGGGTCAAGCAGCACGTGTGAAGAACATGCACAGGCGACGTTTCAGGTCGGGACCCTTCATATACTTTATAATGTTGAATTATGAATTAAATCGATTAGAATAATCACAACTCAAGATAGGCTGAAGGACACAAAGTGCTGGAGTAACTTAGCAGGACAGGCAGCATCTCTGGAACATGGATAGATGTTGTTTCGAGTCTCTTGATGCAAGATCAGGTTTGATGGGAAGAAAAATCTGCAAATGCAGGTTAGGAATTTCTGTGCATAATTGCAAAACAAACACACTGCTGTGGCACTTTTGAAAGATCCAGCGAATTTAGTATGGAAATATTTTCCAGGCACTTTTGGGAGATGTCGGAGAAATTGTCTCAGTTTCTAGCAGGAATTTTGTTCTCCCTAGCACATTTTTAATGCATAAGATTCCTCCAAATGCTATCAACAGCACCCCACCCTTTGGATTCTATCAATCCACATCTGTTAATATATGTCACTGCCCACAGTCTGCTGACTGCAGATATATTTATTGATTCAAAGATACAGCATTGATTCAAGAAATCCACGCTGACTAGCAATAACCTGATCACACCAGTTCTATGTTATCCCACTTTCTTATCCACTCTCTGCACACTTGGGGCAGTTTACAGAGGCAAATTATCCCATAAACCCACACATCTTTGGGATGCGAGAGGAAACGGAAGCACACATAGGATGCCCATGCAGTCACACGGAGATAACATGCAAACTCCACACAGACAATAGCGAGGTTAGGATTGGCGCTGTGAGGCAGCAGCTCTAACCACTGCGCCACTGTGCAGCCCTAATTATCATTGGCCTTCTTCTCCACCATATCCAACTTCCTCTACTGTGCTTATAAAGGTTGGCGGATGAGCTCTTAGCTGTAAGTCCTTGTTCTGACAACAGCGATAAATGTGCTGTGTGAGGGAGCCAGGCAAAGTTTGTTTTCCAACACATTTCATAATCTTTAAAAGGTGCTTTTTGAAACCCCTTTTGGGAACATGCCACAGAAATGGAAGGCAAACAAGTTTCCATGCCCCATGAGGGGAATAGGCAGGGTGGGTGTTTTTGTTTGATTCGGAGATAGAACAATGGAAACAGGTCCTTTGGCACACTGAGTCCATGATGACCATCAATCACCAGTTCACGCTAAGTCTATATTATCCCATTTTCCCACACTAGGGGCAATTTACAGAGGCCAAGTGACCTACAAACCAATTTTTGGGATGTGGGAGGAAACAAGAGCACCTGGAGGAAACCAACACGGTCACAGGGAGAATGTGCAAACTCCACACAGACAACACCTGAAATCAGGAACAAACCTGGCGCTGTGAGGCAACAGCTCTACCAACTGTGCCACTGTGTTGCACAGTTTTTATTCGCAGGGTAGTGGAATCAAAAACTGGAGGACTTAGGTTGAAGGTGAGAAGGAAAATTAGGAACCTGAGGGGCAAACAAGTTTCTGGAACTAAGATGGAAAAAAACAATTATTCACTGGTCAAGCTGTTGTAACATTTTTTTTAAAAAGATACTTAATCTAACACATAATGCGCTGTGAAAATTATCAATTATTTTTCATTATTTTTGATGGAGCTAATTGTTAGTGTTGGACGTTTTCAATTAATTATGCATTGCTTAAGTCTTTTATTTGATCAAGCTACTCACCTTGGATGTTTGAATGTCTTTAAACATGTATTAAACTTTCCAATCATACTCCAGGCTTTCACATTTGCATCCTCACTTCCACTGACCAAGTGCCACTCGTCGAAAGACAAACATCTGACAGGACCTTGGTGACCAGACAGGACCTGAAAAGCAGGGTGTGCCAACTGAAACAGATAATGGTGACCACGCCAACCTTACAAGAGTGACCAATAATTGATTTAAACTGTGTGTCACTAGGCAAAGCCATATTTAGCATTCTAGAATCGCAGAATCAGACTGCACGGAAACAGGCCCTTTGGCCTAACTCGTCCTTGCCGATCAAGATACCACATCCAAGCTACTCTCATTTGCCCAAGTTAGGCCCATATCCCATCAAACCTTTCCTAGTCATGGACCTATCCAAGTGCCTTTTAAAAGTTGGTATTGTCCCTTCCTCAACTTGGCCTGGCAGTTTGTTCCATATAACTACCACCCTCTGGATGAAAATGTTGTTGCTCAGGCTCCTGTTAAATCTTGAGCTTCTACCTTAAACCCATGTCCTCTAGTTCTTGATTATCCTGGGAAAAGGTGCATTAACCTTATCGTTTCACCATGATTTTATACACCTCCATAAGACCACCCCTCAGCCTCCTGCGCTCCAAGGAATAAAGCCCTAGCCTGCCCAATATCTCCTTATAGCTCAGGCCCTCGAGTCCTGGCAACATCATCATAAATCTTTGCACTCTTTCCAGTTTAATCTCATTGTTCCTATAGCAGGGTGAGGAAAACTGAACATAATACTCAAGTGCAGCCGCACTAACGTATTGTACAACTGTAACATAATGTCCCAACTTCTTTAGACTTTAGACTTTAGAGATACAGCATGGAAACAGCCCCCTCAGCCCACCAAGTCCACGCCAACCAGCAATCATCCCATACACTGGCATGATCCTACACACTAGGGCCAATTTTATTTTTTTCAATTTTACCTTAGCCAATTAATGTACAAACCTATACATCTTTGGAGTATGGAAGGAAACTGGTTTGATAATTAAAAGGGCTCACAAATAGTTTGAGCACCAGCAAGGCAGCTGCCATTCCTTGGATTGAGAGTTAAGCAAAACAAGAACTTAAATGAATACTTGATTTGAGTGCTGCTCTGCAATGTATGGTCCTTATGGATAGTTATGTAGATAAGGAAGTGTTGGACTTCCATACTTGACAGCTCACCCATGTTTTTCCTTGGCTAAAACAAGCCAGGAAGGGGATGTTCAGGTACTGCTGAAATGTACGAGGAATAGGAATTTTAGATGCTCACTTCTGGAATGTGGCTTTGTCGGTAAAGTTGGAGATGTAGAGCGTTTGTCGAGATTTGACACAATACACGTTAGAATATTGTGTTCCTTTCTGGGCACCATGTTATCGGAAGGATATTGCCAAGCTTGAAAGGGTTCAGAGAACATTTACGAGGATGTTGCCAGGACTAAAGAGTATGAGCTATAGGGAGAGGTTGAATAGGCTGGGTCTCTATTCCTTGGTGCATGGGAGGATGTGGTGATCTTATAGAGGTGTATAAAATCATGAGAGGAATAAATTGGGTAGATGCACAGACTGCCCAGAGTAGGGGAATCGAGGACTAGAGGACATAGGTTCAAGGTGAAGGGGAAAATATTTAACAGGAATCTGAGGGGTAACCTTTGCACACAAAGGGTGGTGGGTGTATGGTACAAGCTGCCAGAGGAGGTAGTTGAGGCCTGGACTGTCCCAGCATTTAAGAAACAGTTAGACAGGTACATAGATGAGACAGGTTTGGAGGGATATGGACCAAATGCAGGCAGGTGGGACTAATGTAGATGGAACATGTTGGTCGGTGTGGGCTAGTTGGGCTAATGGGCCTATTTCCACATTGTATCACTCTATGACACTCTAACCACATGCATAACATGGGACTCTGTGCTGTGTGGGTTGTTCTCAGATGCTGGAAATCTGGAACAAGAAACGAGCTGCTGGAGGAACTCAGTGGACCACACGGCATCTGTGGAGGAAAATTGGCAGTCGATGTTTCGGGTTGAGGCTCATCAGCTGAAATCTACATTAAATAAATTGTCAATTACCATTATACGTGAATGACAGCTGATGACATGAAAATGTTAAGGGAAAACATCATGTTATGAAAATGTTGCCTAGAATGCACTGTACTTCATACATACAGTGGCTTGCAAAAGTGTTCATACCCCTTGAACTTTTCCACATTTTGTCACGTTACAAATGTAAATGTATTTTATTGGGATTTTATGTGATAAACCAACACAAAGTGGTGCATAATTGTGAAGTGGAAGGAAAATTATACATGGTTTCCAAATTTTATTACAAATAAAAAACTGAAAAATGTGGCGTGCAAAAGTATTCAGCCCCGCTGAGTCAATACTTTGTAGAACCACCTTTCACTGCAATTACAGCTGCAAGTCTTTTGGGGTATGTCTCTACCAGCTTTGCACATCTAGAGACTGACATTTTTGCCCATTCTTCTTTGCAAAATAGCTCAAGCTCAGTCAGATTGGATAGAGAGCGTCTGTGAACAGCAATTTTCAAGTCTTGCCAGAGATTCTCAATTGGATTTAGGTCTGGACTTTGACTGGGCCATTCTAACACATCAATATGCTTTGATCTAAACCAATCCATTGTAGCTCTGGCTATCTGTTTAGGGTCGTTGTCCTGCTGGAAGGTGAACCTCCGCCCCAGCCTCAAGTCTTTTGCAGACTCTAACAGGTTTTCTTCCAAGATTGCCCTGCATTTGGCTCCATCCATCTTCCCATCAACTCTGACCAGCATTCCCTGTCCATGCTGAAGAATAAGCATCCCCACAGCACGATGCTGCCACCACCATGTTTCACAGTGGGGATGGTGTGTTCAGGGTGATGTGCAGTGTTAGTTTTCCGCCACACATACGTTTTGCATTTAGGCCAAAAACTTCAATTTTGGTCTCATCAGACCAGAGCACCGTCCTCCACATGTTTGCTGTGTCCCCCACATGGGTTGTGGCAAACTGCAAATGGGACTTCTTATGGCTTTTTCAACAATGGCTTTCTTCTTGCCACTCTTCCATAAAGGCCCGATTTGTGGAGTGCACAACTAATAGTTGTCCTGTGGACAGATTCTCCCATCTGAGCTGTGGATCTCTGCAGCTCCTCCAGAGTTACCATGGGCCTCTTGGCTGCTTCTCTGATCAATGCTCTCCTTGCCCGGCCTGTCAGTTTAGGTGGACGGCCATGTCTTGGTAGGTTTGCAGTTGTGCCATACTCTTTCCATTTTCGAATGATGGATTGAACAGTGCTCCGTGAGATATTCAAAGCTTGGGATATTTTTTTATAACCTAACCCTGCTTTAAACCTCTCCACAACTTTATCCCTGACCTGTCTGGTGTGTTCCTTGGGCTTCATGATGCCCAAGGAACATTGGTTGTTCACTAATGTTCTCTAACAAACCTCTGAGGCCTTCACATAATAGCTGTATTTATACTGAGATTAGATTACACACATGTGGACTCTATTTACTAATTCGGTGATTTATGAAGGCAATTGGTTGCACTGGATTTAATTTAGGGGTATCAGAATAAAGGGGGCTGAATACTTTTGCACGCCACACTTTTCAGTTTTTTATTTGTAAAAAAAATTGAAAACCATGTATCATTTTCCTTCCACTTCACAATTATGCGCCACTTTGTGTTGGTCTATCACATAAAATCCCAATAAAATACATTTAAGTTTGTGGTTGTAACATGACAAAATGTAGAAAAGTTGAAGGGGTATGAATACTTTTGCAAGCCACTGTATTTTTAAATTAAAAAGTATATTTTGAAATAATAGAAGGGAGACGATAAGTTAACCAAATTTCTCTTACTTTTTCTGTCCTTGCATCAGTTTAGTTCAGTTTAAAGATACATCATGGAAACATACCCTTTGGGCTCACCAAGTCCACACCGACCAGCAATCACCCCTACACTAGATCTGTCCTACACACCAGGGACAAGTTAAAGAAGCCAATTAACCTACAAACCTGCGTGTCTTTGGAATGTGGGAGGGAACCAGAGCACCTGGAGAAAACCCAGGCAGTCCCAGGGAGTATGTGTAAACTCCGTACAAGCAGCATCCGCAGTCAGGATCGAACCTGGGTCTCTGATGCAGTAAGGCAGCAACTCTGGTACTGTGCTGCTGTGCCACCCAAATGTTTCCCAATTTTCTAGTAGCATAATGCATCCTTCGTAGGAATGACAGGGCATTGAAGAAAAAATGGATCTATTCTTCCTCGAATACCTTGACCAATGAAGTAGGTTCTAGGGTCCACACGTGGACATCTCCATTCTCACATCCGCATATCACAGTCTTCTCGCTCATACCCACAGAACGAATTGGTTTCTCATGCTTGAGGGTGGTGATACATTTTCCTTGTTCAACGTCCCATACTGGTGGTTCAACAAACAAGTGAGTGCAAAACTGTCTATAAAGAATGTCTATAAAGAATGGCAATCAAACACTGCCATTGGGACACTATTCAAAATAGAACATCACATTGACTAAAACTTTCCTGGTGACAGATTTATAATTGAAAATATAATCAATTAAATCAAAATAATACATTGAATGCAGGTCTCTATGCCAACAGTCTGTCTGTCCTTTCTTATTGTTGTTATTTTTAGTATGTGTTAAAAAAGTATGTTTTAGTGTTCCTTAGTGGGGGTGGCCGGGGGATTGGGGGGTGTTGGGGGTTGGGATGCGATCTCTTATCTCAACGGAGATGCGATTTCTTTCTGTATCATATCTCCGTCCCCACTGCTTCCCCTAACATCGTGGAGTTGGCGACCTTTCCTGGAGACCGACGGGCGCTCCAAGCCGCAGGAGTCTGTTGGACTTTAACGTCGCGGGAGAACAAAGAGGAAGAAGATTGAACTTTATTGCCTTCCATCACAGTGCGGAATGTGGAATCCACTGTGATGGATGTTTATGTGCTGTTATGTTGTGCATCTTGTTGCTTTTCACTTAGTATGGTTGTATGGTTTCTCAAAGTTCACTATACCTTAATTGGTACATGTGACAATAAACTGACTTTGAAACCTTGAAACGTTGAAGAACACATTATGTGACAGGTTAGATTCAAATGTGCATCAAATTAGATAATAGATTGACTAGATCCATAACTATGGAGAACTGAATGGGAAAGTTATGGGCCTGTCCCACTTACGCAACTTTTTCAGCGACTGCCGGCACCCGTTATAGGACGGCGAAAACTTTCAACATGTTGAAAATTCAGCGGCGACCAGAAAGACGCTACGTCTCTTTGGGTGACTGAGAGACTACTCACGACCATACAGGCGACCACCTGGCGACATGTCGCGGGGTGAAGCCTGTATGGTCGTGAGTAGTCGCCCAAAGAGTCGTACCTTGTTCTGGTCGCCGCTCGATTTTCAACATGTTGAAAATTTTCGAAGACATGCTGCGACTATGACAGGTGCCGGCAAGTCGCCAAAAAAATTGTGTAAGTGGGACAGGCCCATTAAGATGCATTTCTAATAAGACTAGAATAAAACAACGAATGGGGACTGTTGAGTTACTCCAGCACTTCGTGTCTACCTCTAGGCAACATGGACAGGTGATGTTTCGGGTCGGGAAACTTCAGAGTACTATGTTGCCCCATTCTCCATTTTCGGTACATAGTTAACCATCCAAGTTATTCTCAAGCATTGCCAGCTCAGGTAAAAATGCTCAAATAAGTTCAACAGAATGGATAAAGTATAGACAATCTAATTATTACTTCATAAATAATCTCTTGTTGATTCAGTTCAAGTAAACACAAAAGCAAATGTTAAGGATCTGAAGTAGAACAAAAATGGCTGGAAATACCCTACAGGTCAGGCAATGTACATGTACATGGAGAGATAGATGCAATGTACATGGAGAGATAGATACAAATAGAGAGATAGATACAAAATGCTGGTGTAACTCAGTGGATCTTGAACAAGCAGCAACAAAGAGAAGCAGGGAGAAGAGCTGATTGGCTGAAGCCCGAGGGAAGGGTGAGTAAGTCACAGGGGAAAAACAGTTCAAAACTGAGGAATTTGTTTTGTAAATTGATAAATTAGGCAATTTAAGCAAGGCTCCCCTAAGGGAGCGGCCTCGTGAGGGAAGTGCTTTGTGAGTAAAGTGTGAGTCTTTGGCTCGACAGTCTTTGGCGAGAAGGCTACGCAAAAAGTTCGAGAGGACGGGACGCGGTGAACACATGAGAGGACAGATGAGACAGTGTGATGTTTGCAGAATGTGGGAGCCCAGGGACACAGATGGAGCCTCTCCCTGCTACAACTGTGGCAAGTGCGTCCAGCTTCAGCTCCGTGTTGGGGCACTGGAGAAGCAGCTGGATGACCTCAGGGCCATCCGGGAAAACAAGGACTGTGTTGTGGCACTGGAGAAGCAGCTGGATGACCTCAGGGCCATCCGGGAAAACAAGGACTGTGTTGTGGCACTGGAGAAGCAGCTGGATGACCTCAGGGCCATCCGGGAAAACAAGAGTTTCTTGGACAGGACCTACAGTGAGGTTGTCACGCCGAGGATACGGGAAGAATGAAGGTGTGTGACTGAGAGAAAGGATGGTAACCGTGGAGTGCAGGAGACCCAGGTGGCTGTGCCTAATGAAAACAAGTACCCCGTCTTGGGAACTGTTGGGGGAGACGATGTTTCCAGTCCGAGCGGCGGACACGTCGGTGGCTCCAATCCTAGAGATGGGACTTGACCGGCGAGACCAACGTCGGGCAGAGCCATAGTCGTGGGTGACTCCATTGTCCGAGGAGCAGACAGGAGATTCTGTGGCGGCAGATGAGTTGCCTCCCTGGTGCCAGGGTTCAGGATGTCACGAGCCAAATTCAGAACATCCTCGAGAGAGAGAAGGTGAACAGGCAGCAGTAGTTGTGCACGTAGGCACAAACGACATCAGGGAGAAGAGGAAGGAGGTCCAACATGCGTTCAGAGAGTTGGGAAGAAGACTGAAATGCCGGACTTCTAGGGTGGTTATCTCTGGATTGTTTCCAGTACCTCGTGCTAGTGAGGACAGGAACAGGGAGATAGGGGATCTGAATGTGCAGCTGAGGAGCTGGTGCAGGGAGCAAGGATTTAGATTTATAGACCACTGGGATCTCTTCTGGGGTAGGGGTGACCTGTACAAAAGGGACGGGTTACACCTTAACTGGAGAGGGACCGACATTCTGGCAGGCAGGTTTGCTAGGGCTACACGTGTGGGTTTAAACTAAATAGTCGGGTGGAGGAATTGACAAATTGGGAGTATTAAGATGGAGTTGAAGGGGAAGTGAGTACAGGAAAAGTTACAAAAGATTCTCGAATTAAAGAAAGTTCTAGAAGGGCCAATTGCGAGCGGTGCGAGGGGGGGACGTGAATATGGAGGTCAAAGTGTGGTATATGAATGCGTGAAGTATAAGAAATAAAGTGGACGAGCTTGAGGCTTAGTTAGAAATTGGCAAGTACGATGTTATGGGAATTACAGAGACATGGCTGCAAGAGGGCCAGGGCTGGGAACTGAATATTCAAGTGTATACCTCCTATTGAAAAGACAGACAGGTGGGCAGAGGGGGTGGGGTAGCTCTGTTGGTGAGGAATGAAATTCAGTTCCTTGCAAGGGGTGACATTGAAACAGGGGATGTGGAGTCAGTATGGATAGAACTAAGGAATTGTAACGGTAAAAAGACACTAATGGGATTAATCTACAGGCCCCCAAACAGTAGCCTGAACATAGGTGCAAGTTGAATCAGGAGATCAAATTGGCATGTAGCAAAGGTAATGCTGTGGTTGTAATGGGGGATTTCAACATGCAGGTAGACTGGGAAAATCAGGTTGGTACTGGACCCTAAGAAAGGGACTGTAGAATACCTTTGTGATGGATTCTTAGAGCAGCTTGTATTGGAGCCTACCAGGGAGAAGGCAATTCTGGATTTAGTGTTATGTAAAGAACCGGATTTGATAAAGGAACTTGAGGTTAATGAGCCATTAGGAGGTAGTGACAATAATATGGTCAGGTTTAATCTACAATTGGAGAAGGGTAAATCGGAACTGTCAGTGTTACAGTTGAATAAAGGGGACTATGGGACCATGAGGGAGGAGCTGGCCAAAGTTGACTGGAAAGATACCCTAACAGGGATGACAGTGGAACAACAATGGCAGATATTTTTAGGAATAATACAGAAGGCGCAGGATCAGTTCATTCCTAGGAGGAAGAAAGATTCCAAGGGGAGAAAGGGGCGACTGTGGCTGACAAGGGATCTAGGGTGATGGAGGAACTGAAGGAAATCCACATTAGACAGGAAATGGTGTTGTGTAGACTGATGGGACTGAAGGCTGATAAATCCCCAGGGCCTGATGGTCTGCATCCCAGGGTACTTAAGGAAGTGGCTCTAGAAATCGTGGATGCATTGGTGATAATTTTCCAATGTTCTATAGACTCAGGGTCAGTTCCTGTGGTTTGGAGGGTAGCTAATGTTATCCCGCTTTTTAAGAAAGGTGGGAGAGAAAAAACAGGGAATTATAGACCAGTTAGCCTGACATCGGTGGTAGGGAAGATGCTGGAGTTAATTATAAAAGATGAAATAGCCGCACATTTGGATAGCAGTAACAGGATTGGTCCAAGTCAGCATGGATTTACGAAGGGGAAATCTTGACTAATCTTCTGGGATTTTTTGAGGATGTAACTAGGAAAATGGACAAGGGAGAGCCAGTGGATGTAGTGTACCTGGACTTTCAGAAAGCATTTGATAAGGTCCCACACGGGAGATTAGTGGGCAAAATTAGGGCACATGGTATTGGGGTAGAGTGCTGACATGGATAGGTTGGCAGACAGGAAACAAAGAGTAGGGATTAACGGGTCCCTTTCAGAATGGCAGGCAGTGACTAGTGGGGTACCGCAAGGCTCAGTGCTGGGACGCAGCTATTTACAATACACGTCAATGATTTGGATGAAGGGATTCAAAGTAACATTAGCAAATTTGCAGATGACACAAAACTTAGTGGCAGTGTGAACTGTGAGGAGGATGCTATGAGAATGCAGGGTGACTTGGACAGATTGGGGGAGTGGGCAGATGCATGGCAGATTAAGTTTAATGCAGATAAATGTGAGATTATCCACTTTGGTAGCAAAAACAGGAAGGCAGATTACTATCTAAATGGCGTCAAGTTGAGAAAAGAGGAAGTACAACGGGATCTGGGGGTCCTTGTTCATCAGTCTATGAAAGTAAGCATGCAGGTACAGCAGGCAGTGAACAAATGAATGGCATGTTGGCCTTTACAACAAGAGGAATCGAGTATAGGAGCAAAGAACACCTGGAGCATTGTGTGCAGCTTTGGTCTCCTAATTTGAGGAAGGACATTCTTGCTTTTGAGGGAATGCAGCATAGGTTTACTAGGTTAATTCCCGGGATGGCGGGACTTTCATATGCTGATATAATGGAGCGTCTGCGCTTGTACACTCTGGAGTTTAGAAGGATGAGAGGGTTTCTTATTGAAGCATATAAGGTTGTTAAGGGTTTGGACACGCGAGAGGCACGAAACATGTTCCCGATGTTGGGGGAGTCCAGAACCAGGGGCCACAGTTTAAGACAGGCACGTGCCGTCAGGGTAGGCAAGGTAGGCAGTGCCTACCCTGACTAAAATTATAAAATAGTAATTATTTTATATATAAATATAATATATATATAATATATATATAAAACATATATAAAATGGTCATAAATAGTAACGGCACGGGAGAATTATGCCTCCCTAAGAGATCAATCTCTTAGGGAGGCATAATTCTCCCGTGCCTTTCATCAGCAGTACGTTTTAAAGGCGGAAGTATGTGCTACTCACGTACCGTCGACGCAGCTTCAAGGCATCAGTGGGAAGGGTCCGTAAAGGCAGCTGAAACTCTGCCTTTACACTGTAAACCAACTGCGTGCATGTGCTGCGTTCCGCACTGCGCATGCACACCAGCCTACTGCGCGTGCGCATGCACAAGTTTCTTAGCGGGATTTTCAAGGGTGGATAGTGATTACCTGAAGAGTTTCACAAAGCAACCTTATGGATATTTTTGCTGCAGAATGGATTTTGTGCACAAATAATATGGTAAGTAATTTTTTTTTAGCTATATGTTTTTAAATACTTTATTAAGTGATAGGACCTATTGAAAACAAATTACATGATAAAAGTCGAGGGAACAATCTGCGCATGCGCGGTTTCCACGATTTAAAAATAGCCGAATGACAGTTCGCCGGGGAGGGAACAATATGCGCATGCGCAGTTTCAAGATTAAAAAACCGACTGACAGCTCACCGGGGAGATAATAATCTGCGCATGCGCGGTTTTCAAGATTTTTAAAAGCCACTGCCTACCCTGGCTGATTACTCACGGCACGTGCCTGGTTTAAGAATAAGGTGTAAGCTATTTAGAACGGAGATGACAAAACACTTTTTCTCACAGAGAGTGGTGAGTCTGTGGAATTCTCTGCCTCAGAGGGCGGTGGAGGCCGGTTCTCTGGATATTTTCAAGAGAGATCTTGATAGGGCTCTTAAAGATAGCGGAGTCAGGGGATATGGGGAGAAGGCAGGAACGGGGTACTGATTGGGGATGATTAGCCATGATCACATTGAATGGCGTTGCAGTCTCTAAGGGCCGAATGGCCTACTCCTGCACCTATTGTCTATTGTCTATTGTCTATTGTCTATTGGCTCAGGCAGCATCGCTGGAGAAAATGGATAGGTGACGTTTCGGGTCGGGACCCTTCTTCAGACTGATTGTAGTGGGGAGGAACTGGAAGCAAGAAAAGACCAGGACATATCAGGACCGGCAACAGATGACCTCAGGCAGGTTGGTTCAGAAAGGCCGATCGTTTATTGGGGATGGTGTGATCCCAAGATTGGGGATGGTGTGATACGTCGTTGCGACTGTGGAACTGGTTAACCAACTTTTAATGGAGGGGGGAGGAGTGTTTGTATAAAATGTATAATTGTAAAATGTATAAAATACAAAACTGGAAGGTATCAAATAGAGAGGCAAGTAGAAAGACCAGAGTAGATAGTTGGAGATTAAAGGAAAGAGATTAGATGCAAGACATAAAGGGGATGTTGATGAATCTTGCAGGAAAGCAAGACATGTCTAGTGTGGTGTTCACTGAAAACGGAAGATATGATATGAACCATGCACTACAAATGAGCTGAATTCATAAACAGCTTAAAAATAACTGAGTATTGCGCTCAGTTTAGATCACCCTGCTATATGAAAGAGGTTGTTAAGCCGGAAAGAGTGAAGAGAAGATTTATGAGGATGTTGCCAGGACTCGGAGGCCTGAGCTGTCGGGAGAGGTTGGGCAGGCTAGGACATTATTCACTGGATTGCAGGAGAATAAAAGATGATCTTTAGAATGTACCAAACTAAGTGGGACCCGTTGGATCCCTGTCACACGAGAGACCTGGTCCCCCAACAGAACCCGTCCACCAACGTAATATTCCACCACTCACCCGTTTCCCCAACTGCGCCGGCGTGGCTCATTTCCCCTCATCCCCCCACACTCCCTCCCCCTCCTCTTCATCCCTCTTCTTTCCCCTCTACTCCCCATTCTCCTAATCACTCTCTCTCCCTCTCCTTTCCACTACCCTCAGTCACTCCCTCCCTCCCTCCACAACTCCTCTCCCCTCCCTATCCACCTCCTATCTCTCTATCCCCCCCACCATCCCCGCTCCTCACCTCCCCCTATTCCCCACACTCTCCCATCTCACCTCCCCAGGTATTCCCAACTCCCTACCTCCCCCCCCACTCCCTCTATTCCCCCTTCTCCCCCACTCTCCTCACCTCCCCCCTTTCCCTCCCTACCCCCTCCTCTCCCTGAACCCCCCCCCCCCCTCCACACCCATATCTCCCTCCTCACATCCCCAGGATCTCGAGGTTGCCGCTGCTTTCCCTACTTGCGTGCCGAAGCAGCGGCTGCAGGGCTGTGGGCCGCGACGGCTGTAGCCGCAGGGAAGCTGGGCCGCGGGGAAGCTGGGGAAGCCAGGTGGCGGGCCGCGGTGGCTGTGGCTGTGCCCTCCGGCTGCTTCTGCTGTCCCGACGATGCCGGTGAAGGAGGGCTGACGTGGCCAATTAGTGCGGCCGCGCCCACTGTTCCGGCGACGCCCCTTCCTGAGTGACAGGAGAGGAGACCAATCTGCGTGGCGGCCACTGACAGCAATCTGTGCATGCGCGGTTTTTATGATTTTTAAACCTTAATAACTTTTATAATATACCATCAATCGGAATGAAAGTTGTTGCACGTGCAGCACAGGAGAATGGTGAGTTAGCTGGTGAACAATTGTACTGCTATCGCGTACCATTATTGCGCAAATAGAAAAATCCCGCAATCCAGAAGAGCACAAGATCAGAGTTTTAGTTATGTACTAGACCAAGTGCAGACCCGTTGGGTCTGTTCCCCGAAAGTGTGGTTGAGGGGGGGGAGAGGGAGGGAGGGGGGGGGGGAGAGGGAGGGAGGGGGGAGAGAGGGAGGGAAGGGAGGGGGGGAGAGGGGGGAAGGGAGGGGGGGGGAGGGGGGAGACGGAGGGGGGGGAGGGGGGAGTGTGCGGGTGGGCGTGATGCCGAGTGAGACTGCGGGCCAGGCGTATGCTGTCAAGACGCTGCGTACGACTTTGAAACGCTGCGTAATCGCCCTCAATGCGCCTGCGGGCTGAAAGGCCGTTGACGCGCCGGCTTTGTCACGCCGCAGGGGAACAGCCGATCTTTGGCTTGAGCCAGTGTGACAGAGCTGGCCCGGGGGAGGGGGGAAGTGGAGGAAGTAAAATCGCCAGCGAAATAAGAAAAATGTTGGGGCCCGGGGGTGAGAGGGGGAGTGGAGGAAGTAAAATCGCCGATGAAATAAGAAAAATGTCAGCGTTTTTGGAGGAGAGCCGGGCGGCAGCAGCCATTATGGTTGCTGGCCAGCTGGAGGCGACAAAATGAGTGAGTTGGAGGGTGGAGGGAAGGATTTTATGAAAAAATGTGCACATAAAAATGTCTAAATGTAATGCGGAGTGGATTAAAGAATGTATTAAAGAAAGTGAAATCGCTAGCGAAATGGAAAAAATCTCGACGTTTTTGCGTGTGGTTTTGGCAGACCAAGGAATCAAAAGCCAAAAATCAAGCACACACACACACACACACACACACACACACACACACACACACACACACACACACACACACACACACACACACACACACACACACACACACACACACACACACACACACACACACACACACCCTCCCCCCCCCCACTATCTAAAGGAGAAAGACAAATTGCATGGAATCCTTCATTTCAAACCATGAACGTTAGCTAGCACAGGGCCATTTTATTCTGAATAGGCCATTGCTTGATAGACCGGGAGGATGGAGCCAGCAACCAGGGGTGAGGTGCGAGGCTGGAGGAAGAGGAGAGGGAACCAGTGTCATGCCTACCGCACCCTCATGGTCAGCTGCAAGGAGCACCCCCGGGGGACTAGGTGGACGGGTGAGGAGAGGGACGTGACGTCCAAGGAAGGAGATGGCTGGAGGGCCGCAGCTACCTGGGCCTTGCCTGGATCGACCACCGCTCATGAGAGCTTGAGCGCGGCCTGGACTTTGAAAATGGCGGCAAAACAGGGCACCTCTTACACGCGGGCTCAGTAGACAGATCGGGGGTGTGGAAATACTCCACTGGACTGTTTGCGAGGAAACTAATTTCACGATGTTAGCACTTTGCACCTGTGACAACAAAAGCATCATGAACCGATGTT
The DNA here is from genome assembly GCA_035221665.1 of Okamejei kenojei. Taxonomy (NCBI): domain Eukaryota; kingdom Metazoa; phylum Chordata; class Chondrichthyes; order Rajiformes; family Rajidae; genus Okamejei; species Okamejei kenojei. The sequence continues at coordinate 20,737,310 of CM069153.1, forward strand.
GCACCATTTGTTTGACATCCTTTATAATTTTTACTCTCCATGACAGTCAGCAGAAAGTTGGGCAAGATGGAAGAGTGGAGTCATACCCTCTGCCATGACCCCCTTCCCAGGTGGATTGGGGTAAAAGTATACCTGCAGTTTGGCTAACCTTTGGTCAGACAATCCATTGCCCCTGATGCAAGCTTGTCTTTGTACATAACAAGAGAGGTAATAACTCCAATGTGGCCACGGTAGATGGTCATACAATACCCTGTGGTCAGGTTCCACCGTCTAAAATTAAACAATCAACAAATCAACAAAATTAAACAATCAACAATTAAGAAATAAATGATTTGCTAAGAAAAGTGCAACTAAAATAGTTTGACTCTCACCTGATACTGAGGTCAAAGCTTCCACTAATAACAAAGTTTTTGTCCTCGCTTAGAATGAGTGCCTTGATGCTTCCAGCATGCCCTTGTATCACACGTCTGGTGTCCCCAGAATGACCGATATCCAAAAATCTTATTTTCCTGTCTGATGAACCATAGGCTATCAGTTGTCCACCACAGTAGTGGATTACCCTGCTGGGATCCATCCTAAATGATCAGAGACAGGTCCAATTGAACTCTGGTCCAAACCAGCAACTACAGCTCTTTTCTATTAATATTCTTTAGTTTAGACATATAGCACAAAAACAGGCCCTTTGGCCCACCGAGTCTGCGCCGACCACCGATCCCTGCAGACTAAGACTATCCTGCACACACTAGGGACTATTTACAATTTTACCAAGCTAAATACCTTACAAACCAAAATGTTTTTGGAGTGTGGGAGGAAACTGGAGCACCCAGAGAAAACCCACACAGGTCACGGGGAGAACATACAAACTCCATACAGACAGTGCCCATAGTCAGGATCGAACCCTGGCACTGTAAAGGGACCGTCCCACTGTACGAGGTAATTCAAGAGGTCTCCCGAGTTTAAAAAAAAATCAAACTCGTGGTAAGCACGATGAATGTACGTAATGGGTATGTCGGAGCTCGGGATGTCTCTTAGCGGCATGTAACAGCAGGTACTCAGGAAACGCAGTAAGCTCGTGAAGATTTTTCAACATGTTGAAAAATGTCCACGAGAGCCCCGAGTACCTACCAGCGGCTATTACCGTAATTCTCCGAGTACGAATCAGGGGAAACTCGGGAGAAACTCTTGAATTAGCTCGTACAGTGGGACAGCCCCATAAGGCAGCAACTCTACCGCTACACCACCGTGTCGCCCTAATTCTGATTGAACTTAATTAGTTATTATTTTTTATTTCAGTTTGTTGTTATTTTATTTTCCTTTGCTTACCCATGAGTGTCATTCATCTTCATGCAACCTAATTTTAATTAAGATCAGTAGGCCAGTGACCTTATTTCCATCCATGTGCTTCTAATGTTGCACATTTTAGAAATGAACTGCATTTAACAATTGTAAACCTATAGATACTCTACTTGATCAAATCTCTTAACTTTGGAATCATGGAGAGTCCCTCTGTTCAAAATGTCACGGGGTCACTATATCTACAAGCATCTTGCTTCATATTTATATATGAGAGTGATAGAGTTATACACCACAGAAACAGGCTCTTCAACTGGACTGAGCCAGGCTCACTTGCCTGTACCTAGCCCTTACCCCAACAAATCTTTCCTTTACAATTAGTTTTTTAAATGTCATAATTGTACCTGCCTCTACACTTCCTCAGGCAGCTTGCTTCCTCACCCACCATCCCCTGTGTGTGAAAGTAGCCTCACAAGTCATTTGTTTAACTTTTCACCCTCAACTTAAATGTATGACTTCTAGTATTAGACTCCCCTACCCTGGGATAAAATACTGTGATTAGTCACCTTACCTATGTCTCTCTTGATTCTGTAAACATTTATACGATCACACTCAAGGTTCTACACTCTGAGGTAAAAGACCCATCCTACCCCTGCAACCTACTAAATTATATATTTTAATAGCAGCTTTTTCAGTATTCCAGATACAAACAGCAAAAATTTGGAATGCTCAGCAAGTCAGGCAACAACTCTGGAGAAAGAAAACAAATTAACATGTCAGGTCAGTAACCCTTCATCAGAACTAGGAAAGAGGTTCGTTGACCTGAAACTTTAATTCCGTTTCTCTATCCATAGAACTGCTTTAGTATCCCCAGTATTTTTTATACTTGTATAGATCTCCAGCTTCTGTAGATTTTTGGATTGTTCAGTATTTGCTGGACTAAACACATTTTTGGCTGGGTGATATGTTAGTAGAGGCGGGGTGGGGGGGGGGGGGGGGGGGGGGAGGATAGGTTAGCTGGCAGAGCTGTTGATGTTGCTAGTTAACAGATCCCCTGACCTGGGTTCAATCCTGACCTTCAATGCTCACTGTGCAGAGTTTGCTTGTCCTCTCCATAACTGCATGGGTTTCCACTTATTCACTGATTTCCTGCCATAGCATAAAGATGCGCAGATAGGTGAAGTGACGACACCAAATTACCTCTGAGAGAAGGATAAAGGCAGAAGGAACAGGAGAGAATGGGAGAGGATAAGCCGCAGGGGTGAGGGGGAATAAGGAGAGTGGGAGTGGGGATAAGGTGATTTATCCATCAGTTACCAGCATGGACCAAAGGTCTCCTCCTGTTTCACAATAAGATATGAGTTTGAGTCACTAATTGTAAAGTTAAAATTAGTTACGAATTTAATAGGTTGATGGAGAGTCCAGAACACGAGTCAAGCTTTAAAATAGGAGATTGTTGGTTCACAAGGTAATGTCTGAAAGCATTTCCTTCACAAAGATAGACACATACTGCTGAAGTAACTCAGCGGGTCAGGCAGCATCTCTGGAGAAAAAGTATGGGTGACGTTTCAGGTCAAAACACTTCAGACAACTGAACGGGTCAGGCAGCATTTGTGGAGAACATGGGTAGGTGACGTTTCAGGTTTGAATCCAGACTTAATCCATCTTGAACAAGTCTGAAGAAGGGCCTTAACCCTGAGCATTACCTATTCACATTCTCCAGAGATAAAACTGTCTGATCCATGGAGTTACACCAACACTTTGTGCATTTTTTTGGTAAACCAGCATCTGTGGTCTCTCACCACGAAACCTGGCGTGAAACTTTCCCTTTCTCTCAACCTCCTGGTTTTCCCAAAAGATTTGCCCGTTGAATATTTTAGAGCTGAGATTGCTAGATTCAATATGAAAAGGATGTTGAGGTTCATGGAAAACTAAATCAACTACAATCTGGCTGAATAGGGGAACAGCTTTGAGGCACTGAATACTATTCTCAAACAGTAAACCTTGGAGGAGATGTTAGAAGGGAAATTAGCAACAAAATGATAGTGACAGGAATCGGAGCAATAGAATGGACGAAACAAATGATTTCTACTATGGTGGCATAACAGATGATAATTTGATTAAAGTGTAAGCAAGAATTCCACCTTGCACCCTCCCATAGTCTGTTTGGTGTTTGAAGCTAAATGTACTCCACCAGCCATCTTCATTATACTATGTTGTCTCTACGTTGTTAATCCGGAGACAAAACCGGAGCGATCTCCCAGTTGCCAAACACTTTAACTACCTTCTCATTCCCACACTGACCTTTCTGTCCTGGGCCTCCTCCACTGTCAGAGTGAGGCCACTGGCAAATTGGAGGAACAGCACCTCATATTTTGCTCCGGCAGCTTATAGCCCAGCAGCATGAATATTGATATCTGTAATTTCAAGTAACCCTTGCATTCCATCTCTCTCCGTCCCTCCCCCATCATGGTCGTCCTGCTCGTTTCACCGTTCATATCCTTTTCGTTATCACCATCAAACTGTTGGAAAATGCAGTTTTGCTGCTGAACATTGGATTCAGTGATTCAACTTGCACTGCATTTCCTCAAGTGTGATATGTTCACAATAGCGCAATATTTCTCAGAATTTTCACTAAAATTATCAGCAAAAGCATAAATTATAGGAAGATGTTAATGTTTCTTGCAGTCATTATATGATTCACATACAGCTGTTTGATGATTTTTATATTATAAGCACCACAGTAGATATTTCTCTCCTCCATTTGTATCATCTCAGTGTGGATATCAGTATATGCGGCTCCTAATCCAACCTGTAAAAGTAAATACAGCAGCATATTTAACAAAATGTTTAATATTAGGTATCATTTGAGTTTTTGACAAGAGGAATTGTCAGTGTAAATAAAATCACAATGAAAAGAACCAGGACTTTATTTTAATCTATTTAGTTTAGTTTAGTTTAGTTTTTAGTTTAGTTTATAGTTAAAGTAAGGAAACAGGCCCTTCGGCCCACCTAGTCAGCACTAATCATCGATCCCCGTGCACTAGCACACACTATACACTAGGGACAATTTACAATATTTACCAAAGCCATTTAACCTACAAAAACCTGTGCGGCTTTGGAGTGCGGGAGAAAACCGGAGCACCCGGGGAAAACCCATTAGGTCACGGGGAGAACATACAAATTCCATACAGGCGGCACCCGTAGTTGGGATTGAACCAGAGTCTCTGGCATTGTAAGGCAGCAACTCTACCGTTGTGCCACCGAGCTGCCCCATTATCAGCTTTTTAATAATATAAAAGAACAAAGAATAACAGTTTATTAGAATTAGTAAAGGATCAATAACAGCAGCAATTACACTTTGCCTTTAAATGGGATTTTTATAGCGAAAAATGTCAAAGGCTCTTCACAACAAATGGTCAGGAACAATGATATCACAATTATTGATGTCTACTTATCATGTTCACTTATTGATGTCTATGATTGGAAAGTCAATGAGATAACAGAGATGGAAATGATCCATACTCCCAATTGATTATGGTACATGTGTCCTTTATCTTGATATGGGATACGTTTATCTGGCAGTCTCTTCATGATCTACCAGCAAAATCTTAGGCAGCTGTTGACATTTTAATTGATTGACATGTCAACATCATGTGTATAAAATCATGAAGGAAATAGATAGGGTGCATGCACATAATCTGTCACCCAGGGTAAGGAAATCTAGAACCAGAGGACCTAGATTTAATATGCGGTGGGAAGATTTGATAGGAACCGGAGGGGCAACTTTTTCCCTCAGAGGGTGGTTGATGTATGAAACAGCCAGAGGAGGTAGTTGAGGCAGGTACTATAACAGTATTTAAAAGGCATTTTGACCGATAAATGGACAGAAACGGTTAAGAGGGATATGGGCCAAACACCATATATGGGCAAATGGGACCAGTTTAGATGGGGCATGGACATTTGAGCCAAAGGCCCTGTTTCTGTGCTGTATGATTCCATGACTCTTGGTGACATAGGAAGCTGTGCTTTAGCATTGTCTATAATATGAATGATTTTGTCCATTAGCAGGAAGTAAATCCAATATCTATTTAAAAAATGTTGCTAACATTTGGTTTATAAATTTATTTTCTTCCAATCAATCCCATTATATCTACCCAAAAAGTTTTTTTTTAAATTGGACTCGGATGTTACAAATTTTATTTGGGATTATAAATCCCACAGAATACAAAGACCACACCTGAATAAACCCAAAGTAGTAGGGGGATTAGCACTCCCGAATTTTATGTATTATTATTGGTCGGTAAATATTAGAAATATGATTGAATTGTTGGATAATTCTCTTCATCAACCGGAATGGATCATTATGGAGAAAGAGGACTGCTCCCCTTTTAATATTGGTGCAATCCTTCTTTCACCAATGACGATGAATAATACAAACTACAACAAAAACCCAATTATACATAGTACAATCAGAATTTGGAAACAAATAAAATACAATTTAAAATTAAGAAACTTATCTCTCCTATCTCCTATTGCTAAAAACCCTGTTTAAACCCTCAATTATAGACAAAGCATTTATACAATGGGAAAGAGCAGGAATTAAAACTTTGGGAGATTTGTATGATACGGGAAAACTATTATCATTTAAACAATTACAACTAAAATATAATCTGGGTAACAATCAGTATTTTAAATATTTCCAAATATGTGATTATCTGAAAAAACATGCACAAGAATTTCACAAAATGCCATTAGACTTACTAGATTAAGTAATGAATACAAAGGCGGAATCAGCTAATTTAATTTCATATATATAATATTATACTAAATGCAGCAATAACAACAACGGAAGGTATCAGAGGTGAGTGGGAAAATGAACTAAGCATAAACATTTCCAATGAAAGGTGGAAAGAGTACTTATTAAATTTGCACAAATGCTCAATTAACGTAATTTTACACAGATTATACTACTCAAAAACGAAATTAAATAAATGTTTCCCTAACGTTTCACCAATTTGTGATAAATGCCAGTATCAAGAAGCTACTATAGCGCACTCATTCATCTTCTGTACAAAAATTCAAAGGTTTTGGATTGAAATCTTTGAAATTTTCACAAAAAATAAAAATGACACCAAAGCCAGAATGGATTATTTTCAGAATGACAGGTAGTTCGGAATTAAATGTGTATCAAAATAATCTATTTTATTACGGCTTAATAATAGGAAAAAAGCTAATCTTAAAATTCTGGAAAAATGCGCCTATACCAACATTAAATATGTGGATTTCAACTATGTTTGAAACATTACATCTGGAAGATATGAGACTCCGCCTGGCAGGAAAATCAGATTGTTTCTATCAGACGTGGTCTGCATTGCTACAAAGATAGGGTGCGGGAGTACCTCGGGCCTTGGTGGGGGGGGATGAAAAACTATCGAGTTGGTGGATTCCTTTTGCGTGATATATAATATAGTAACTGTTTTTTTTAAATTATTTTTTTTATTTTCTCTCTCTTTGTCTCTCTTTCTTTTTTCCTTTTCTTTTTTAGGGTCTATCTCTTAATCCCCTTTCTCTAATTCTTTGACCAAGGGTTTCTTCTCCCCTTTGGCACGCTCTTTCACTTTCTCAACTCTTTTCACCTACTTCACTCTCTTTCTTTCTATTCTTTTTCTTTAAAAGCCATAAAATTATGGGGTACAATGATTGTAACAATATATATGTGATGTACATTGATGTATTCGCCTCTAATAAATATATATATATGTTTTTTTTTTAATAATTTAAAAAAATATATATATTATTTTCTGATCCCTTGAAGGCCAAGAGGCAACTCAGCACAGTTTCCTAATGATTAATTATGTTTCCCCTGTTCTATTATTTCCCCCTCATTAAGTAGTCCCATTCATATACTGTCACTTAGGCAAGAACATATAACATAGAACAGTACAGCACAAAAACAGGTACTTCGCCCCACAATGTCTGTGCTGAGCAGGATGCTAAGACCATCACTTAACTACCTGCATATAATCCTTACCCCTCCATTCCCTGCACATCCATATGTCTATCCAAAAGCCTCTTAATTGCCACTATCATATCTGCCTCCACCACCAACCCTGGCAATGCATTCCAGGCACTCACCGCCCTCTGGAGAAAAAATGTTGCCCCACACATCTCCTTTAAATTTTGCCTCTCTCACCTTAAATATATGCCCTCTTGTATTTGATTTCTCCATCATGGGAAAAAGGTTCTGACTGTCCACCCTATCGATGCCTCTCATAAATTTAGATACATCCATCATGTAGTACACCCCGCGGCCTCTGGCGTTCCAGTGAAAGCAATTGGAACATTTTAAAGTATCACATCAGCTGTTTGGAGTGATATAGGAGTGAGTATGTAGGAAGAAACTGCAGATGCTGGTTATACTCAAGGTATGCGTACTTTGAAGAAGGTCTCTCTCCGACGAGAGTTCTGCAACACCCTCTCTCGCTGGTCATCTCTAGACTCTCCCATGACTCTCAGTCTGAAGAATGATCTCGACCTGAGACGTTACCCATTCCTTCTCTCCAGAGATGCTGCCTGCCCTGCTGAGTTACTCCAGCATTTCGTGCCTATCTTCGATGTAGAAGTGAGTTTGATGACTTCCTAAATACGGTGCAGTAGCCATTACCAATAATGTTGGAGTTCACTGCACATACAGTGGATGATAAACCTGTGGGCTATGTATGGAATAACAAAAGGTAGCTTCTCCAAGCCATTTCCTCACTACCATGATTTTGCATATTTATCATATCTGTTGTGAAGTACAAGAAATGCATGACCTTCACTACTAATGAAAAATGTACCTGTTTGTTCCAATGATGCCCACATCACACTAGGAATCTGTTTTCACACCTCATGCAAGCATCAGCTGTAGTGTTTCATGTTTTAATACGTAATGATGTGGAGTAATCTCAGTCTCAGCTGGCACAATAGGGTCGTATAGTGCCGCTGGTAGAGTAGCTGCTTCACATCGCCAGAGAGACACGTTTGTTCCTGTCCTCGTGTGCATGAGTTTGCACGTTCTCCTTTGACTATGTGGGTTTATTCCAGGTGCTCCAGTTTCCTCCCACATCCCCAAGACATGAGTATTTTTTGATTAATTGGCCTCTGTAAATTGCTGCTAGTGTGTAGGGAGCGGATGTGAAAGTGGATAACATGGAACTAGGTGTGAACGGGTCATCGATGGTTAGAGTGGAGTTGGTGGACTGAAATGGCCTGTGTCAATCAATTCAATCAAAGCTGAATGCAATTGCCATTGACTGGTCATACCTCTACTTCATACAGGGGAAGTGCTCACGTCATCCAAACACTGCTGGAAGTCATTGCAGAATTTGGGGAACATTCATTGCTACAACTAGCAGCCAAACATGCAAGGCCAAGAACATTCCCCTGTTCCTCGATCAGGGATTTCAATATGAACACCAGATCCCACTCTGACTTCCTCTACATTGCTTCTTCAAAAAGCAGAATGAACACTACCGGTTATATATTTTTAATTAAACAGGCATTGCTTTAGCTATGGTAGACACAAAATACTGGAGTATCTCAGCGGGACAAGCAGCACCTCTGGAGAGAAGGAATGGGTGACATTTTAATGGGTGACCCTGTTTTAGATCAGTTTTAGAAATACAGCACGGTAACAGGCCCTTCGGCCCACTGAGTCTGCACCGACCAGCAATCCCCATACACTAGCACTATCCTACACACTAGCGATAATTTACAATTTTTACCAAAGTCAATTAACCTACAAACCTGTACATCTTTGGAATGTGAGGCACCCAGAGAAAACCCACATGGTCACAGGGAAAACGTACAAACTCTGTACAGACATCACCCATAGTCAGAATTGAACCCAGGTCTCTAACACTGTAAGGCAGCAACTCTACCACTGTGCCACCGTTCATCTATACTTATTAGAAGCAGGTGGATGGAGATCTCTAACATGTTTTCCCCAACTACATGGGAAGTTTAAAAAAAGTTTTAGTGCTATTTTTGATTAGCAGCTTTTGTTTTCCTCATGAATTTCAGCTGCATTTGGACTATAAATATAATACCCAATATAACTTGTATTTTAAAAAATTGTTAATCTCGTAGAACTGAATGTGTGAAAATAAGTCCAGCTTGTGACCTATTAGAGGTGGAGAACAAAGACGACTCCCCACAACCCCACAGGAGACTTGATGGGCTGAATAGCCTAATTCTGCTCCTATGTGTTATGGTCTTATTATCCCTTGGTTATAACATTTCCACTTGAAAGCGGGATTCATCATGAGAAATTATGGAATGGGATGGGGCTTCATGTGTAAAATAAGCAGCATTTATAGAGACTGTGAACCCAGTTTAAATTCTGTTTACAACATTTACACATTTATACTTGGGAACTGCCGTGCATTTTTCAAAGTTATTAAAGATGCTGCATAAAAGCAAGTATTTGTGCCTGAGCCTGGTGTCTGGAAGATCTCAGGGTTAGTAAAATGGAAAAGATGTGTGGAGGCAGTAGCAAGTATCCAAATTCTCAGAATTGTGCTTCAGAGTTCCTATTCAATAGTTGTTGAAGTGGAGACCCACGGAGAGGTCCGAAACATAACTCTATTCTTCAGAAATGTTCTTCTCCATTGAAATGAATGGAGACAGTAAAGCTAAATAAATGTCTAACATAGCAGGGCTTCAACAGGCAAACTCCTCTGTGCAAAGGTAGAAACAAAGATCTGCAGATGCTGGTTTATACCAAAATTAGACACAAAGTGCTGGAGTAACTCAGCAGGTCTGGTGAAAATTGATACGTGATGATTCGGGTCGGGATCCTCCTTCAGACCTTCTTCAGGAGACCTGAATCGTCACCTATCCTTTTTTTCTGGACCCGCTGACTTACTCCAGCACTTTGTGTCTATCCCCAGTGTACATGTTGGGCAACTGTGGAAAGTTGGCACTCTGCCTCCGGACACTGCATGTGGTTGGGAAACTTGTCGGTAAATTCCCTCATGTTCTTCGAGAATACCACATTGGGCATAGACGTGTGAACTTTCTGACATGTTCTCAGGTTGCGTGCGGCAATGCTAACGTTACTATGGAAAATCTGGAGTAGTTCAGATCCATGAACTCCAGGCCTCGTCTTGGTTTTGAATGCAATGTTAAACCATTGCTATGATTCACCACTAGATGGTGACCTATGTACATGGTTGGGGATTGCAAATAACATTTTCAAAGCCTGCCTATTTGTCGATTTGTGGATTTAATAGTGTGCCAGTTTTCCAACCTGACTGTAACATTTGAGGCATTGAAATTAGAAAGAAGGAAGAGAAATGGTAACAATAAAATACGACGTGTAGGAATGAACTCCACGTCTATGTTTATACCGGACATAGACGCAAAGTGCTGGAGTAACTCAATGCAGGGAAAGGACTCGATGGATCCTGTGGCGTGGTTCCCTGAGCAGGCTGGCTGCCCAGCTTGTCTGGTGAAATGCCTCAATGCCAAAACTCACCAACAAGCACCAACCTGGCTTGGCTGGCGGCGAGGGGAGCCCAACCAGTCAGACCCTTCCTACACCGTCGGAACCTCACTATCACCGCACGCTGCCCTCGGGACGGCTGCTACGGAGAGGAGACGGTTGCCCACCTCTTCGCAGAGTGTGGATTTGCAAAAAGAGTCTGGAGGATATTGCAAGGGACATTGCCACGGTTCATCCCACACACCTCTGGTTTACAGGCTATTCCCAGGGATACAATTGGAGATGGACATCAAGTGCTGTCAAAAGATCTTCAACATGGGGAAAGACGCTCTCACATCTCCCAGAAGAATGAGATGTTCTTAAGGGATTATTGCCGGCTGGCCCGCTCCAGACTGCAGGAGTATGTGCTGAGGGATGCATTGAAGCTTGGTGCAGCCAACGCCAAGGCTCCGCAGGTAAGGACCACAGTCTAGGGGGGCAGAATCCGGTGGGGACGCCCCTCAAACTAGGGAAGGGATGTCACCCCAGGGAGCCACATGAGTGGCAAAAGTGTTTTGTTTAAAGATAGGTGCGAACACTACTGAATATGACGGTAACGAATGTATGGACGCTGAGCATGTCTGAAGAGCTTTTGCACAGTTTTTGTTTTATATTTTTTTAAATTCTGAATGAAGGTTCTTTTAGGGAAAAAAACACAGCCATCAGAATCTTATTTAATTACAATATAAATTTAGCCAAATGCACAGAATTGCGTTTTAATACATACCTTTTTATCTAATGTCTTCGTTGGTAAAGTGTATCCGTGTTCATCTACTCTTGGTACTGGAATTTGGCAAATTTTTGCATACTCAGCATTTATATTCTGAGGTACTATTTCCTGTAAAGCAAATACACAGTAAGAAATATATCTATTAACAGCACGTGGGGAAACAAGCTCAAAAAGCGTATTCTCCCTGAACAACTGGTCTTTCTTTATCTTTTCAGATTTTCACATAAATTTTCACTGATAACTGATAATGCACACATTAAAATTTATTTTGTGGTTCATTTATCCCCACTCCACAATGCGATCCATGGTGATATTGCAACCAAAGATTAGGAACTCGGAGTACAAGTTCAGAGTATTTAGTCCCAAATCTTTTCACAGTTTGAGAAGCCATTCAGTTCTCAAGCAATGTACTCTACAGTCAGTGTTAGAAAGGCAAGGCACTCAAAAAAATCAGTGAAATGGTTTTCATCAACAGTCCCTCAACTTCAGTTCTCCATTGCAATATTAAAATAGACAATTCATGACAATTTTTTTTTTGCATAATATTTTCATTTTTCGTGTCATATTTAGTGGTAATTCTCCCTTGAAATCCCTTTGAGAGCTTAGATTGGGGGTGCCTGTATTGTAAAATGATCTCACTCAAGATAATTTGAAAGAAATCTCCATGATTTAAAAGCAGTGGACTAACACTAAAGTACAAAATTTGCATGACAATTCATAAAATTTATATATTCAAATTTTGCATAATTTGAAAATGTTAATGTTCAATGATTTTCTTCTGTAGTCTTCAAAAACTATAATTGCATGTGTATATTGGTCAGCACATCATATTGAATTCTCTCATAAGAGCTTCATATCTTGATTGCAAAAAAGTGCAACTGCTGTCATGTAATTTTTTAAATAATATTTAATTTTATTTTATGGCTCCTGTATTTTAATTCAATATTTGAACCATGGGGCGTTATGTTACCTTCTTGTGTAATTTACGGACATTTTATTTATTGGCGAAACTTGTCTTTTCAAGGATGAGGAATCACTTCTAATTTGATTAATCCTCCAATCTCAAAACGACGCTATATCTCATTACGTAAGTCTGCAGAACTTTGCAGTGCGGTACGATGGCGCAGCAGTAGAGTTCCTGCCTTACAGCGCTTGCAACGCCAGAGATCCGGGTTTGATCCCGACTATGGGTGTTGGTGTACGGAGTTTGAACGTTCTCCCCGTGACCTGCGTGGGTTTTCTCCGAGATCTTCGTTTTCAACCCGCACGCTAAAGACGTACAGGTTTGTAGGTTAATTGGCTTGGTATAAGTGTAAATTGTCCCTTGTGTGTGTAGGGTAGTGTTAATGTGGGGGGATCACTGGTCGGTGCGAACACAGTGGACCAAAGGGCCGGTTTCCGTGCTGTATCTTTTAACTATATTAAATTAAACTGCAAATAATCACTTCAAAAATAATTCAATTTTAGATCTGACTGATTAACTGTAAAATAATCTCAGATAAGAGTGAACCAGCATTAGTCACAGGGTTCATAAGTCACCTATTTACCTATGTCTCAGTCTTAAATGCGATTGAAAATACAAAGTGCTGGAGGAACTCAGCAGGCCAGGCAGCAATTGTGGAGGAAATGAGCAGAAATCATTAGGGTTGGGATCCAGGGTCCTGATCTGAAACGTCATCTGTCTAATCCCTCCACAGATGCTACCTAACACACTGAGTTCCACCAGCAATTTGTTTTTCTGTTCAAGATTCCAGCATCTGCAGTTCCTTGCCTCTCTGTCTTACATTTTACCTACATCTTTACTTCTGGGTGTTTTTCAATTTTGTTTCCAAATTTATCTAAATTAATCCAAGAAAAATTCCAGAAAACAAACATCAATTCTCTATAATCTATTGCTTTATTTCTGAGTAACAATTGTTGAATTTTCCATTTAGCAGATTTACAACTATCAATGCCCTAGTGCTGCTTATAAAGTAATATATTGAGTTCTACTCTTGAGTACCTGTTATCCTAGTATTTTGAGTTTGCAATGTGCATTAGGTGTAATTATCAAGACTAAAATTAAAACTATGTGTGTGGTGACAAAGGAGTGGAGAGAAAGGTTATGCCATTAATTGCTCTGTACAACTTGCTCCCTCTCTGCTCTACATGTGGCATAACATTAGAAACGTGACTTAATTCAGACAGGTAGTCTTGAAATGGAGGCGCATTTCACAGAAACATAAATGATTTCTAAACATTTTATGGGTTCCATGACAAACATTTCAGTTTCAGATTCCATTGAATACTTGGGTACAGTTTATACCTGCAGAGAAACAAATGTAGCTTTCGGCACTCTTCTCATCACTTAAAGTATTGCCAAACTGCCACGGTGAAGATGATTGAGTCCAAATTTGTTACACAATCACAGACAAATAACTAGCCCTGTCGCATTTCATGATTTTGTCAAGCACAAGGCTTATTTCTAAAAAAATAGGTTAAAAGCAATTACAGGAGGATATAGATAGTCTGTTCGGGTAGTCTAAAAATAGAAATCGACCTGGAGAAGTGTTAATTAATGCATTTGAGGAACTACAAATATGCAAAGCTATAGCATAGTAAATGTGAGTTGTGCGGGGAAAGAGTGGTTTTAGTGTATACGGCACAAATCGTAACATGTAGCTGGAAAGGTCAGTAGGTGGTCAAAGGATGAAATGGATTATTTCCTTCATTAATTGAACAATGTAAGAATACAAGAGCAGAGGTACTCTGCAAGGACTGCATACAGTACTTCCTGGACTGCAACCTGAACACTACATTCAATTTCGGTCACCACATTACAGGGAGGATAAAATTAAGAGGCCTAAATAATAAGCATGGGTGAATTTCCCATTAAAAAAAACCATAGTGTATAGATTTTAAATAAATGTTGGAAGATAAGAAGGGAGATGAGGATTTTTTTTTAATTCAGGGGATGCTGAGGCTCGGAACTCAGTGCACGAAAGGGTAATAGAAGCAGAACCCGTCGTGCGTCACAACATCGGAGCCACTGCCTCACAGCGCTGGAGAACCAGGTTCAATCCTGACCTCCGGTGCTGTCTGAGTGGAGTTTGCAATGTTCTCCTTGCGACCGCATGGGTTTCCTCCGGGTGCTCTGGTTTTTTGCCACATGCCAAAAATGTGTGGTTTTGTAGATTGATTGACCTCTGTAAATTGCCTCTACAGTGTGGACGCAAATGTAGGACAACATAGAATTACCGTGTTAATGGATGATCAACGGTCAGCATGGACTGAAGGACCTGTTTCCATGCTCTATCTTTCAATCTATTCAATCACAATTTTTTTTTAAAATGGGACATTTACTTGAAGAGGAATGGCCTGCTGTGTTTGGTGTTCATTGTAGGTTGGGCTGGATAGCTCTATTAAGCAGCCCAGACCCAATGGGTCAAATGGACCTCCGTGGTGTAAATGTTCTACAATTTCAATGGCTCCAAGGTTATTCGATAATGTTACCTGTCAACATGGCTTCAATGCTGCTAAATGGAAAACACAACACTCTTATTTATATTTATATAATAGGATAATTTATATTCTTACAACCAGTTCTGATAAATACCTCTGGTCCTCTTTTGTCTGTTTTCTTCTGCTTTCTCTTTTTTAGGTGCACTTCTTTATTTTCAAGTTGCCTGATGCATATTTCTAATTCTGTTTCCTTTTTTCTCCCTTTTTTCTTTCTGCTTTTCAGTCCTTTACCCTTTGCTCTTGGGACCTTCTCTCTCATTTTTTTCTTTATACCATCCACTGTTTTCTTTTTGGCAGCGATAGCTAATTGCTTTCATTATATTTATGGCAAAGACAATAGTGTCAAAAACAAAAGTTTATCATGGAAGGAGCCGATTTTCAAAGCTATCTCGAAGGAAGAAAAATGGAAGTGGTATTTTCAGTGCAGTCTGGGAAATTCGGCTAAGTTGGGTAGAGAGATCTGGTCTCTACCAACAAGGTATAGGAACATTTCCAAGGAATACAACACCCCTTACAATGGGTATTCATTTTTCCAACTAAAGCTGTGCAACTATCTTATCATCATCAGATTGTCAAGAATGGGCAAAGCCCTTTTGTTCCATCCTCTACTATCCAGTTCTTCTTTGAAGATTAGACCCCTAATCTAATTTTATGCCTCTTTTCTAGAAATTACTTCTAGAAAATAGTTGCCTTTACAAGAAAATATGGAACAATGTACAACACTTCTGCAGTTTAATTTTGAAAATAGGCCCCAAAATATGTTTTTATATATACTGTACATATTTCAAATAACTTCAATTCATTAGGTTGAAAGCTATCCATAAAGTGAAGTGGGAACTTATTGTAATACCTAATGTACTTAATATTGGTATCAAGTTATAGCCAGACAAATAAAATAATTTAAAAGTTAGCAAAGTTGTATTGCTGCAAAGAGTGCACACTGCTTTTCCATTTTAATAAGGGAATAGGCTGTTGGGTTGGGCCAATATCCATATGCATTTGGAAAAATGAAAGATGATTGACTGAAGCACAAAACATATTTGGAAGATTTAAGCGAATCCGTGCTGAGAGACTGTTTATCCTGGCTGGAGAGTTGGGAACTGAGACTGTGGAGAGGAGTGGGTAGACGGGAGAGCGTCATGAATTCAGGATAAGAGGTGTGTCATTTTGGACTCAGACACAGGATCATTTTCAGATTCACAGGGTTGTACATTTTTCTCTCAAGGGCTTTGAATAATCAGTCAATGTGTTTATTCTAGGATGAGATTGATTGCTATTTTTGGACACCGAGAGTGGGGACACAGGGAATTTGCAGGATATTTGAAAGTGGAGTTCATGTGTAATCTGGTAGTGATATTGAATAGGATTTAAAGCTTTTGGTTCCTTTTCTCTCATATTCCGACATGTACACTAAAGTGGATTATTCTCCAATTGAATAAATGGCTTATCTGTGTGAAAGTTTGTGCTGAGGACCACAGAACAAAACCTATATCACACAAGGCAACAACAGGACATCTAGGGTTGTGTAAGGTGGTATTGTGGATAGTGAGAAAGATTGTTTAAAGCTATAGCATTATACTGGTTGGGTGGAAAGCTGGGCAGAGCATTGGCAAATTGAGTTTAATCCTGATAAATGTGAGCTGATGCATTTTAGGAATTGAGATAGGGATGGGCAATATACAGTAATGGCATGTTACCAAGGAATAGTTCATGTTATAGGATCAGAATTAGGCCATTCGGCCCATCAAGTCTACTCCACCATTCAATCATGGCTGATCTATCTTTCTCTCTCAAACCCATTCTCCTGCCTTCTTGACACCCTGACACCCTTACAAATCATGAATCTGTCAATTTCCGCTGTAAAAATATCCATTGATTTGACCTCCACAGCCATCTGTGGCAATGAATTCCACAGATTCACCTCCCTCTGACTAAAGGACTTCCTCCTCATCTCCTTTCGAAAGATACGTTCTTTTATTCTGAGGTTATGGCTTCTGTTCCGAGACTCTCCCACTAGTGGAAACATTCTCTCCATATTCACTCAATCCAGGCCTTTCACCATTTGGTAAGTTTCAATGAGGTCCCCCCTCGTCCATCTAAACTCCAGCGAGTGGAGACCCAGTGTCTTGAAACGCTCATGTTAATGAATAGAGAGACCTTGGCATTCAATTCCATTATTCCTTGAAAGCGCAAAGCAGGTAGATCGGGTGGTGAAGAAGGAATGTTGCATGCCTGCCTTCATAGGTCAGGGGATAGCATATAAAAGATGAGACGTTGTGTTGAACTCTACAAAACACTGGTTGGACCAAAAATTGAGTTTTACGTGCAGTTCCAGTCACACCATTTTTGGAAGGATGTGGTTTTCTGAGAGAGAGTGCAGCGGAGATTCACCAAGATGTTTTCTGGATTGGAAGTTTTATGGGAGAGTTTGGATAGGATTGGTTTGTGTTCCCTGGAGCAAAGGAGGCTGAGGGATGACCCAATAGAGATTTATATAATTATAAGAGATATAGATGGAGGGGATATAATCTTCTTGCTCTGGTAGGGGTATCAAAACCAAGTTTAAGGTGAGAGGTAGGGGTTTTAAAGGACATATTACAGATTTTCATCACAGACAGAGATATTTCTAACGCAATGCCAGAGGAAGCAGTGGATTTAGGTACAATCACTATGCTTATGAGAATTTCATACACTTTCTACACTTCTGTACGCAAATTATAGAAGGATATAAATCTATGACATGCAAATTGGATTAGTGTAGATGGCCTGAATGCCATGGGCAAAAGGGCTTGTTTCTGTTCTGCATAACTCTATACCTCAATTGTGTCTTTGTTGCATTCAAACCACGATGCCAGAATAAACAATGGTATGATCCATTAGTCTGCTTCCCTCAATCCAATTTACTTCCAAAGGATAATTATTTTGATATTCTGTTACCATGGTTGACTGAACCAACGACCATTATGTCCCAAGAATATAAAATGTCAGTTGGCGTTACATATCGATTCCTCCTTTATCTTCCTACCTTTGTACCATAATTCCAAAGAGGCATAATCTGTCTCAATTTTATGTGAAATTTTGTGTAAATTCACCTTCACCAAAACTGGCCTATTAACATTGCCAGCTGGATCTGGTAGATTTACCACAACCTGCAATAGTAAACACAACTTAAAATAATCGCTGTTTATATTATACAATTTTGCTGAAAAGAAATCAGCAGATCAGCCAACATTTGGGGGTGGTGAAATAGAGTTGATAATTCAGGTTGATAATGATCATTCATCTCATGAACTGATATAAGATCAATGTACTGAAATGTTAACTGGTTCCTCTCTCCATAGATACTGCCTGACCTGCTGAGTATTTTCAGCATTTTTGTATTAATTCAGATTTACACCAACTGCAGTTTATTTTCTATTTCTGTCCCCATAACTTTTGGCTTCCGCAGAAAAGGAGAGGTTTGCATTGGCCAAAAACATATTGTTGGTCCAGAGGAGATGGGATAAAAGCAGAGCCCCAGTGTACCTGCTTCCAGCCTAATGCCCATCGGCAACCTGCCATTCTGGGTGAAATATTGCTGTGCGCCCAAAGATGTGCTTTTTGTGGCTCCTGTTATGGGTGTCAGTGCATGAGAGCTTTGTGAAAGGATGTGCTTACTGGAAAATGGATGATGAATTAAATGGCACCATCGGGAGGTCAGATCACAGTCTCTCTACAGCTATCCCTTTCTCCACTGTTCTCCACTTGCAACTTGTGATCCAAAACTATTTTTACTGCTTATAAACCTTATGACCTGGAAATGGCATGGTGCCAGACAAAATGCAATAAATAGGCAATAAGCATGCCAGCTAATTGTTGTCAATATGTCAGCGTACTTACAGTGAAAAATTTCAATCTTGATACAAACAGATCTAAGTATAATAACCATTATGTTTTTAAAAATAATGGACATAAGAATTTTTCTTTAATAATGGACATAAGAATTTTTCTTTAATCAGTTGGATGGCAATTTCTTACAAGGGGTTCAGAATTAAACAAGCCTGATTAAGTTGAAAATTATTCTTTATCACTAACCAGAATAAAATATGCAGCTCACAATATTTTTGTATTTTGGCACATTTTTAAAAAGTGTCAAGTGTTTAAGGTCTTGTTAGGAGCACTCTACAAACTGGTGAGCAATCTCAAGATGCCTCATGACAAATAAATGATACAGTATCTTGTGATTGTATTCCCTTTAGGAGGATTTCATCACCAGAAGGATTCCCATTCACTCTGTGTGACACACAAAGTGGAATTTCATGACAAAATATAATCTGTCAGGTGGTTGTAATTTTAATGCTGTATAAATAAATATACTTTAAGAATTTTGAAATAAATACCTGTAACTTTAAGACTTCGTCAAAAATGCACTGCAGGGCCAACATGTCCCTAGTCACCTCCTTTGCCAAATACTGCCAATGTTGTGATACGAACAAGCAACTTTGGAGACTTGCATCGTCTAGAAAACCTAATAGAAATGAATGATTTATTAAGAATATTTGCAGGGAAGGAATTGATGAATCTGGATATCCTGTAAATTGATCGGCGGCTATGGGGAGAAGGCAGGAGAATGGGTTGAGAAGAAGATAGATCAGCCATGATTGAATGGCGGAGTAAACTTGATGGACCGAATGGCATAATTCTGCTCCTATAACCTATGAACTTATGAAACCATAAAATGTAATTGTTGTGATTATGAAAATGACTGCTAGAAGAAATTATATTATTATATTAGAATTTTAGTAGAAATTAAATTGGCATCTGTGAAATATAGTTAGTTATATTTGGACATATATGCACCCCAGTCACCATTTTTCCGTTTTCATTTAGACTTAAACATTTTGAATCTATTTATCCTCACTGCCGATGCATGGTGAAGAATGATTTCAAGTGATCAATCTGATGTAAACAAAATCTCTTTCAATTATTTTGATAACATCTAGTATCCTAGACGGTGGTTCATAACTTGACCATTACCTGTAACCGCATTGCAGTAGATTGGTTTGTTAGAGAAACAATGAAAGGAAATGTATATTCTACTGGAGATAATTTGAATTAATGCTAATTAAACAGATTTGAAGTGGAAGATCAGGGACTGATGGTTAAAAAAAATAGGTCCTGTATGCATTAAATATTCTGAAACGTGAGACTTCAGTCATTTAAGCTATTGGCAAGATAAGAAATATTTACATAGTATGCACTAAAAGATATATTATGCTTTGAAGAAATTATGCATGCATAATATAAAGAGTAAATAAACCTACCATTTGGAAGAATGCTCACATTCAGAGAGTTGAACTAACTACAAAACATGTTTACGGAACATGTTAGTCAGTGGATCATATCATAATATTAAAGGATTATAAAAAGGAGATGATAGGTAACATGAAAAGGCCCTACTTATTTTGGTTTGCAGGTTAATTGGCTTCAGTAAAATTATAAATTGTCCCTAGTGTGTAGTGCGGTAGTGTGCGGGGATTGTTGGTCGGTACAGACTTGGTGGGCCGAAGGGAATGGTTCGGCGCTGAATATCTAAACTAAACTAAACAAAATTTAGAGACTGCATCATCCTGTAAACGACATGTTTTCAGTGACCACAAATTCTTCTTGATGTAAAGCAGGGGTGGGAGATTGCAACCTTCACGAGGTCCGCCCTGTTTCCACGAATGCAATCAACCCGGCGTGCACAACCAAATAAGATCTAATAGAACAAGTTGTCGTGCAACTTTAGGCTGTGCACGCCATACGCAAGAAGAAGATGTAAAGCATAAAGATTTTAAAAGATTTTTATTATGAACTTCTGATGAGTTGTTATTCTCTCCCTCCTTCAACTAAAAACAAGTTGATTCAACAGGCCGAGCACTGTGGTGCTGCCTTGTGCTATTTTTTAAAAAAAAATTTTAAAGCAAACCATTTTGCTGAGAGAAAACTTTACAATCAAATTTTCTTCACTGTCTTGACAGTTCTGTAACAAATCAAGCAAGTTTAACTTTGGCACACGACGGCGGCATTGTGGCGCGGCGGTAGAGTTGCTGCCTTGTAGTGCCTGAGACCCAGGTTCAATCCTGACTGTGGGTGCTGTCTGTATGGAGTTTGTACGTTCTCTCTGTGGCCATGTGGGTTTTCTCTGTGTACTCCAGTTTCCTCTCACACTCCAAAGGCATATAGGTTTATAGGTTAATTGGCTTCAGTAAAATTGTACATTGTCGCTAGTGTGTAGGATAGTACTAGTATATGGGGTGATCACTGGTCGGAGCGGACGTGGTGGGCTGAAGGGCCTGTTTCTGCACTGTATCTCTAAACTAAACAAAAAAATATAAACATGTAATCACATCGCCGAAGGTGGCGCATTGATGCCTCTTCTGTAAATTTTGCAACAGCCAGAGTACTGCGTCCATTTCTGGTCAATGCAGTGCAGAATGTGTAAAAAGTCAATACTCATTTGGGTACAGGCAGGATACAGGAAAAGCCAAAAAAACATCTAGTTGGATCTGAATCAGTTTTCGTCATTTTTCCAGTTCGTTTCTGCTTTTTGCTTACTGTGATTCACATATTTAACTCAACTGCGCAAAGTAATAAAAAACAATGAGAATCTCTGTGTGACCTGCCAATTGGGAAGTTAACGCTGGCAATGTTTTCAGCTTGGCTGCTTCAGTGTCATTTGGCTAGCCAACCAAAGTTATGAGTTTCTGTCTGTGATACAATTGAGTGAATGTTCACAGACATTGTAAGGAGTACAGATGGCACAGAATATACAGATTTTACAAAAACTGCAAACGTTGGAAATCTGAAAGTAAAACAGAAAACACTGGAAACTCTCAGTAGCCTGTCAGGAAGCATCTGTAGAAAGAGAAATACAATGAACATTTTAAATCCAAAGTTCCTCAGGGGAACTGGCACAGATGATTAATATGACATGCTTACATATCCATATTCTTCTCCCAAATCTAAGCTTTTAAACACAGCTGCTTGTGAAACTGATTCCAGCTGCAATTGCTGGCTTAGTTTTAATTATATTATTATTGACAATGGGGGGCCAGGATCTATATGTAGTTATAGTATTATTTAAAAAGAAACATTGCTATAGATATAGTTTTCATTGTACTTGAAGTTGGAGGCTCATATTTTTAAGGTCAAGGTGACATAACATTTGAGAAATATAGATATGTTAGTCAGTCTTTCTTTGTCATTGAGAACTAGTGTGGTCAGTAGAAGTTTAGTTTAGTTTAGTTTATTATCACCAAGGTACAGTGAAAAGCTTTTGTTGCATTCTAGCCAGTCAGCAGAAAGACAAAATATGATTACAATGGAGCCAAATGGATGTACTGCACTGTTATTAACATTCATATTGATGTTGCTGTTGAAACAAAGAACTGTAGATGCCAGCTTATACCAAAGATAGACACAAAGTGCTGGAGCTATTCAGAGGGTCAGACAGTATCTCTGTAGGAAAAGGATAGGTGATGTTTCTTGTCTGGACCCTTCTCCCTGTGAACGTGGGTTTCCTCCAGGTGCTCTGGTTTCCTCCCACATCTCAATGGCATGGAGATTTGTAGATTATTTGACCACGATAAATTTCCCCTAGTGTGTAGGGAGTGGATGCGATAGTGGGATAATATAGAAGTAAAGTGTGAGCGGGTGATCGATGGCCGGCATGGACTCGTTGGGCCGAAAGGCCTGTTTCCGCACTGTATCTTCCAATCAATCAATCGAGTATGATTTAATTTGCTGTGGCATTAAGCATAGGAGCAGGGAGGCTAAGGTACAACTTTACAAATCATAACGGCTTCATCTGGAAAACTGCATGCAGTCCTGGAACATCGTAGGAAGGAAGAGATTCTAGTGGAGTGGGTGCGCCAAAGATTCTTCAGGATGTTGCCTGGTATGAAGTGTTTCAGTGATGAAGCAAGGGTTGTTTTCCTTGGGTAGATCCAAATTCAGTTATTCAAAATTATGAGGGACATATATACAGTTAGGAAGAAGCTTTCCCCTCATAGCTGAATCAGCTAACATTATACATTTAAGGTAAGGGCTAGATGGTTTACAGAGGATCCAACAAATAATTTAATTGCCCAGAGGATGGTCAGAATTTGGAAAGCACTGCCTGGAGGAAACGTTGACAAGATGAAAGGAACATCAGAATGAGTATTTGAATCGCTGAGGCATAGAAGGTAGTACATCGTACTGGAAAACTAGTACAAATGGGAGCTAGACACAAAATGCTGGAGTAACTCAGTGGGGCTGGCAGCATCTCTGGCGAGAAGGAATGGGTGACGTTCCTGCCTGTCCCGCTGAGTTACTCCAGCATTTTGTGTCTATCTTCGGTTTAAACCAGCATCTGTCGTTCCTTCCTACACATTTTGTCTGCCCTGGTACAATGGGTGCTTGTTAATTGGCATGGACATGGTTTCTGTGCCGTATATCTGTACAACTCAGTTCAGTTTATGTGCTCTAACTTATATGATCAGAATTTCTCAGCAATTATTTGTAACCACGTTTGTTAGAGCCTTAAGAACTCTTGTAAAATTATTTTAAAAATAATTGATTTAATCGATCAATAAAAGCTGAACGCACAAAGTACTGCAGCGGGTCAAGCAGTATCTCTGGAGAACATGGACAGGTGATGTTTTGGGTCCAGACTGATTATTGTGGGGAGTGGGAGGGGCAAAGTTGGAAGAAAAAGGAGACAGGACAAAGCCTGGTAAATGATGGGGGATAGAGATGAGGTGTTAATCCAGTATCTGCAGTTCCTTGATTCTCTTCTTTGCAATTCCATTGAAACTACAAAATAAATATCCATTCTCATCAGTTTATTGGGGTAAAGTTAGCATTCTCCAGAATTGGTAAGTCCTCTGTTGGGCTTTGTGTGGACAGAAAACAAACACAATTCCATGTAGCAAATGGCGGCCACAGTGGCGCAGCGGTGGGGTTGCTGCCTTACAGCGCTTGCAGCGCCGGAGACCCTGGTTCGATCCCGACTACGGGTGCTGTCTGTACAGAGTTTGTAGGTTATCCCAGTGACTGTTCCAGCTGCTATGGTCAGACAGTTGCCTTCGCTGTCACACTGCGAAAACAGAGAGGATGAGACAGAGTTTCTTCCCACTGGCCATCAGGACTGTAATCTCTGATCTCACCAGGGCATAAATAATGTTGCGTCTTTTTTTAATGTAAATACTGGCTCTGTTCTGTTCTGTTCTGTTGTTTTGCACAATCCCGCAAGCATTGCCACTTTCATTTCACTCTATATCTTGTATGTGTATGTGACAAATAAAGTTGAGTTGACCGCATGGGTTTTCTCCAAGATCTCCGGTTTCCTCCCACATTCCAAAGACGTACAGGTTTGTAGGTTAATTGACTTGGTGTATTTGTAAATTGTCCCTATTATGTGTAGGATAGCGTTAATGTGCGGGGATCGCTGGTCGGTGCTAAACTAAACTAAACTAATAGGCACAACTGCCAGAAATTCAGTTATGTTCTACTTTTTGTCAGAAGCCTGTTTGGACAGGCAGGCTCACAAACACTCTCACACACGTGTGTATTATGAATAAGGAAGAGGTCCTTTCAAATTTATATGAATTTTGATTTCCCAAGCTGAGGTGCCTGCAACCAAAGGTCACAGCCTCAAAAGAAGAGATTGGCTCCTCAGGACAAAGACGAACATAAATTTCTTCACTTAGAGGTCAGTAAATCTTTAGAATGTGTTTACCCAAGAGGTCTATTGGGCTCCAATCTCTAAGCTTATTGATGACAGAAAGTGATTTTTAGATATTAGGGAAATCAAAGGATATAGTTAGTGAGGAGGTTGACATGGAGGTAAAACACATAGGCTGTGATGTACTGTTTAACAGGGCAGTCACAAGGTGCAAAATTGTCCATCCTGCTTTAACTATGTACTTACGTTCTTACTTTCAGCTAGTAAGTGTAATATATTGTCCTTAAGTATTAAAATCAGACTGAAGATTTATGTTCCAAAACTCAGTAACAATGAACACTGTTTTGAGCCGTTCGGTATAGCAGTGGTAGTGGGGGATTGGAAAGGCAGTCATTCCAAAACTATAAATTAAGTCAAACTGCTCTCTGACTGATTTCACCATCATATAAATATTACAATTACTTATTTCAGCATAGTTGAGACAATGCTCTTAACAGGACAAGTTATGTTAACTGCAAACATCAAAATAGGTTCCTGATCTTAGTTTATCAGCAAGCGCATCATTAGAAATCCAGTACCATGTTTTACAACTTCCAAATCTCAAAAATAATAAGCACTCTTTGGAACCATTATATGTACGGACCCAAGATTGCCACAAAGTGCTGGAGCAACTCAGCGGGTGGTGTCAGGCAGCATCTCTGGAGGAAAAGGATGGGTGATACTTTGGGTTGGGACTCTTCTTCAGGCTGAAGAAGGGTCCGACCTGAGGCATCACCCACCCTTGTTCTTTAGAAATGCTGCCTGACATCCCCACTGAGTTACGCCAGCACTTTATGGCTATCTTTGTTATAAACCAGCATTTACAGTTCCTTGTTTCTACTATGTACGAACCCAATAGAAAAACGATGACCTTGATCTGATTCGTAACCTAAAGGAATGAACATGAACAAGAAATAATTGATTCTTGGATTGATCCAAGTTCCCTTGTGAATTCATGGTCTGTACTGTTGCTGGGTATGAGTGTGTGTACCATAAACATCTGGCTTCTCCATCTGCACTCATCATGAAGATGTAAAGTTATTTGAATCAGGTTAAGTTGATAACGCCTGTAAGTGTAATCATTATAATTGTAATCCAATGCACTGTTACACAATGGATTCTACCTTAAAAATGTTGCATTTTTGACCCCAGTCAAAAGTTAATAGTACAAAGCTTATTTTTTTCTATCCTGCACAGAGGGTTTCCAAAACCCAACCATGACATTATCTAAAAATTAAATCAGTGCTCACCAAGTATGTATTTTGCCAGGTGTATCGGTAGACAGCGGAGGAAGTCCTTATAATTACTGACCCCCGAAGTTGCCTGGAAAGAATTTATTACAGTAATCGGAATCAGGGGTCCGATTTTACTGAGATCATCTTTGCGTACATTCAAAAACTTTTTCTTCTTTCTTGATCCACTCTTTACCCGTCGTTTACGATCTAAAGATGCAACAACAGAAAGGGACCATTGAATCATTGTTGTAAAGCCAGCTTACTTAGCTGACTTCATCCTCTAAATAACGACAGAATGTAAGTTATTCTGAAATCAAATCAGGTTTATTAGAAATGTTTATGAAGGTACTGCAGATGCTGGTTATAACCAAAGATAACTGAAGATGGACACAAGATGTTACTAGTCTGAAGTCTGAAGAAGGGTCTCGACCCGAAACGTCACCCATTCCTTCTCTGTCCCACTGAGTTACTCCAGCATTTTGTGTCTATCCCAGGTTTATTGGAAGCTGTTCAGTAGCTATTGGCAATAGTTCAGTGTAAGCCATCATCCAGGGTAAGCAATGAACTGTTTCAATTAAGCGCCATAGGAAAGATGCCATTAATTATGTATTAGACATAGACATAGAAGATGTATTGGTTCATCTTTATTGTTTAGTCATATCTAAGCAAATCTACCAAAGTGGACACAGTACAGAAGATATACTGAACATGATTAATGTAAAAATACCACACTTAATTACTGATGCAAAAAATTGTTAATGTCATCAGCCTAAACTGTAAAATTCACCCAAACTCCCCTCCAATTGTTTTCAGCACCACATAAGTGTTACAATTAATGAGGTTAGCACATTTGATTGAATGCTTTAAACAGGACAAGCTATCTTAACTGCAAACATCAAAATGTTATCTAGACCTTAGCTTATCTGCAAAACACAACATTGGAAATCCAGTATCAACTGCAAAGCTGCCCAGAAATATCTATACCCAGATTTTATTGATCCTCATATTGCCTTCTCAAAATTCGGACTCTGCTCATAAAGTTGATCTTAAGAGTTAGGTTGATAACCATAGGAGGTCAAATTGAATAGCAATGGGGTATGTGTACTTAGATTGAAATGTGTGTTTAGTTTAGTTTAGAAAAGCAGCATGGAGACAGGCCATTTCGCCCACTGAGCCCACGCTGACCTGTTCACATTATGTAATAATATTTTTATTAGAAGTAATCCATCATAACAACGGTATAACAACTTTTCAAATACACAACCAACTTATTTCAATAAGTATACGAACGTTACGAATAATTCTTATAAACTTCTATTTTTTTAGAAAGTAGAAAAAGAAAAGAATAGATTTTAATCAATAAGAATAGTGATTAAATAATAATTTTGATTATATAGAAAGAGAAAGAGAAGAGAGAGAGAAAAAAAAATGTATATATTCTTGTTATATGTATTTAATTAAAACAAAGTATTATATATATATTTAAAAACAGAGATTATAGTATACATCTTAATAGTGAATAACACAATTTCAAATAGCAATATCAATAGAGACATGTATACAAATCAAAAAGAAAATCAGAGAGTTATTTTCATCTAATCCTGCCGGGTACCCATTGGGTTGTGATGCCAAGAACAGCTACCCCTTCAAATATTCTGTATATGGAGACCATATCTGTTCAAAGAGTACGTATTTGTCCATTAGGACAAATCCGATTCTTTCCAAATGCAACGTCTCCAACATTTCCACTGTCCACATTTTAATTGTGGGGGATAATATTCCCTTCCAAAATTTCAGTATTAATTTTTTCCCTGTTATCAAACAGTAATCCAAGAAATTTCTTTGGTTTACTGTTAATATTAAATTTGAATCCGGAACTCCTAATATTATTAATTTTGGATCTGGGTCCAGTTTAATTTTAAGAACTTCAGAGATAACTCTAAAGATTTCTGTCCAATAATAATTGAGTTTTATACATGTTACAAAACTATGCGTTAAATTAGCTTCCAAGTTCTGACTTTAACTATGCGTTAAATTAGCTTCCAAGCACGGACTGGAAGGGCCGAGAGGGCCTGTTTCCGTGCTGTAATTGTTATATGGTTATATGGTTATTTATCACAAATAGGAGAAATGTTTTTTTGTTGTTTTTTTTTAAATATTTTTATTATTATAGAAACATAATAATAACAAATTACATTATTTTGCATTGATGAAAATACATGATATTAATGATATATTCATACTGTTAATAATATTTTGTATTATAATTGATTTTAAAATTTAAGACTATATATTTTATATAATTTAAAATACATGATATTAATGATATATTCATACTGTTAGTAATATTTGTATTACCATTAATTTTAAAATTTAAGACTATCTATTTTATATAATTAAAAATACATGATACTAATAATACCTTCATGATATTAATGATATATTCATACTATTAATAATATTTGTATTATCATTGATTTTAAAATTTAAGACTGTATATTATATATAATTGAAAATACATGATATTAATAATACCTTCATGCTATTAGTAATGTTTCTATTCTGATTAATATTAAAAATTTAAGATTATATGTTTCTATACATTTTTCTAAAAAAATTTTTTTAAAGTAAGAAAAGATAGAGAAAAAGAGTATAAGAAGTATAATGGTGAATGGAGTATTAATCATTAATCCGTCCTTGGAGATATAGTCATGATTTATTATATATGTTTCTTCATCCATTCTAATATTCAGGTCTCAGTCAAGCCCTCATGCCGAGCCATTATGACCCTGTAAATATTTAATAAATGGAGACCAAATCTCTCTGAAGAGATCTAACCTGTCCATTAGGACAAGCCTCAATCTCTCCAGATGAAGTGTCTCCGACATTTCTGTATTCCACATTTTGATTGTTGGGGATGTAGGGCCTTTCCAAAATTTTAATATTAGTTTTTTCCCAATTATTAAACCATAGTCAATAAAAATTCTTTGATTCATTGTATTCCAAGTATTATTAACTTCGGATCAGGAGTCAGAATTATATTGACAACATTCGAAATTATCTTAAATATTTCTATCCAGAATTTTGTAATTTTTATACAGTTAGTAAATGAATGTGATAAATTTGCTTCTAAATGTTGACATTTATCACATATGGGGGATACTGTTGGAAAGATGTTATGTAATTTAGCTTTGGAATAATGTAATCTATGTAGTATTTTAAATTGTATAAGGGAATGTTTGGCATTTAACGAACAATGATGTATATGTTGTAAACTTTCATCCCATAGTTCTGGCCTTATAATTTGGCCTAGTTCTTTTTCCCAAGACTGTCTATATATTTCTGTTGATGGAACATCATTTTCCAATAGAATATTGTATATAAATCAAATCATTTTATCTGTATTTGGATGTTTATTTAAGCATTCATCTAGAATTTCTGTCTTTCTATTTCTAAGTTCTTGTGTATTTGCAGAAACATAATTTCTGATTTGTAAATATCTAAAATATTCTTTAGTGTGTAGTCCATAAATTTGTTGTAACTCTTGAAATGAAAGGAAAGAGTTTTCCTTATAAAGATCTCCAATCTTAGTAATTCCCTTATTTTTCCATTGTAAAAAAGCTTTATCCATCATTGAAGGTTTAAACGTAACATTATTTACAATGGTAAGAGATAATGGTATTGACTTTAGTTTTAGTGTTTTCTTTATTTGTTTCCAAATACGGATTCCGTTTTCTATTATCGGATTTCAATATAAATTTTCTTAGCTAAATTAGTATTAGCTAGTAATATTATCTAATATTATAGAGCTAGTTTCAAAGGGAGAACAATCTTCTTTTTCCATTTTTAACCAAGTTGGTTGATTATCTATTTCTTCTAGCCAAAAGTTCATATTTTTAATATTGACTGCCCAGTAATAAAACATAAAATTTGGTAATGCTAATCCTCCATTTATTTTAGATTTACATAAATGTTTTTTATTTATTCTATGACTCTTATAATCCCAAATAAAGTTAGTAATTAGGGAATCTACCTTTTTGAAGAAGTTTTTAGGGAGATATATCGGAATTAATTGGAAGAGATATAATAATTGTGGGAGAAAAATCATTTTTATTGTATTAATTTTACCTAACATTGAGATAGGTAAACTTTTCCAATATAAAATATTCTTATTTAATTTATTCAATAATGGGGGGAAGTTAGATTTGAATAAAGAGTCGAATCTTTTTGTTACAAAAATTCCAAGATATTTAATTTTTTCGTTTGTTATCTTAAAGGGGAATTGTTGTAGTATATATAAATTATTCATCGTTATTGGCATGTTCACTTTTATTCCAATTGATACTGTAGCCTGAGAAAGATCCGAATTCTGTTATTAATTTTAACAAGTTTCGGATACTTGTTTCTGGTTCTGTGATATAAAGTAATACATCATCCGCATATAAGGAGATTTTATTTTTAGTGTCTCTAGTATCATAACCATATATTTCCGGATGTAATCTCACCCTCTGGGCGAGAGGTTCTATTGCGAGTGCAAACAATAAAGGGGATAAAGGACAACCTTGTCTACAACCTCGAGATAAATTGAATTTAGTTGATAACATTCGGTTTGTTGTTATTCTAGCTGTCGGATTTGTGTATAACAATTTAATCCAAGTGGTAAACTTCTCTCCCAATTTGAAGGCTTCCATAACCGAAAATAGGTAAGGCCATTCCACTTGATCGAAGGCTTTTTCTGCGTCAAGCGAAATGACTACTAGGTCTTTTTTATTACTTCTTTTCGAATATATAATATTGAATAACCGTCTTAGATTATATGAGGAATATCGTTTTGGTATAAATCCTGTTTGATCGGGGTGAATTAATTCGTTGACAACTGAACTTAGTCTTTGTGCTAAGATTTTTGTTAATATCTTTTGATCAGTATTTAAAAGAGCTATTGCTCTAAATGATCCTGGTTCATCCAAGTCTTTATTTATTTTAGGTATAAGAGTTATAATAGATTCATTCAGCGTTTCTGGTAATTTCTGCTGTGTATATATCTGTTCATATAATGATTTCAGACGCGGAACCATATGATCATGAAATATTTTATAAAATTCCGAACCAATACCATCTGGTCCTGGTGATTTACCATTTTTTAATGATCTAATAGATTCTTGGATTTCTTTTATTGAGATATCAGCATTTAATAATTCTCTATTTTGTAAATCCAACCCTTTCTGGTTACATTTTTTTAGAAATGCTTCTATTTCTGTTTTATTTTCTGTTGTTTTAGCAGTGTATAAGTTTTTATAATATTGCATAAATCTTTCGTTAATATCTTTGGGTTGTATTAGCAATTCGCCGTTATGTGATTTAATCCTATGGATTATTTTCTCAGCTTCCATTTTCCTTAATTGGCGGGCCAATAATTTTTGGGGTTTATCTCCAAATTCGAACTGTATTTGTTTAGTATGTTGATAAAGTTTTACAACTTGATCCGTGTATATTTTATTTAATTTATATTTCAATGCTGCAATTTTATTGTGTAATATTATATCTGGGTTTGTTGCATTCTGTATGTCTAATTGTTTAATCTCCCTTTCCAAATCTTGTTGTTCCTTCCAATTCTTTTTATTATAAAATGCTTGTGAAGAGATCATAACTCCCCGAAGATATGCTTTAAATGTTTCCCATAATAAGGAGCAAGATATTTCTGGTTGATCATTTATTTCAAAAAAAATCTTAATTTGTGTTGTGATATATTCCTGAGTAGTTTTATTTTTTTTAAATTTGTGGGTTAAATCTCCACTGTCCTGATTTTTCTGTTTTACCATTTATTTTGATCTTAAATGTTAATGGTGCATGATCTGAAATTATAATATTGTGATATTTGGATTCGTAAGTAAGTGAAATAAGTTTTGCATCCACCAAAAAATAATCTATTCTTGAATAGGTTTTATGTACTGGCGAGTAAAAAGAGTATTCTCGTCCAGTAGGATTTTCTATTCTCCAAACATCTTTGATGTTAGTCGTTTGCATATATGCGTTTAATAAATCACTGGAGTGTGATTTAGTTTTTCTTTGCCTTGTAGATCTGTCTAAATAGGGGTCTAATGTACAATTAAAATCTCCTCCAATTATTAAATTATATTGTGTTAGGTCCGGAATATTGTTAAGTACTTTCTTAAAAAACAAATGGCTATCAAAATTTGGTCCATATATATTAACAAGAATCATTTTTTTCTGTGTTTAATTCTCCTATCACAATAATGTATCTGCCATCTTTATCAGTTATAGTTGATGTATGCTTAAATAAAGTACCTTTACGAAATAATATTGCTATGCCTCTTGATTTATGCGTGAAAGACGAGTGATACATTTTATCTATCCATTTAGCTGTCAACCTATGCTCGGCGTCATTTTTTAAGTGAGTTTCTTGAATATAAATTACATCAGCTTTAGTTGCCTTTAAGTGTGCCAATATTTTTCCTCTCTTTATCGGTTCATTAATACCTTTGACATTCCAACTACAAAACGTTAATCCCTCATTCCCCGTATTCATTTTTAAGTCTTGCATCTTATGTTTATGGAAGTCTACAATAGAGTCCATGGATCAGCGCGACAGACCCGACCTTACACCCGAACATCGAATAGATGAATTTTAAGTCTTGTTTATGTCCCTCACGAATATATCTCCATTGGTCCAATGTATAACTCCATTCAAACTGAAAAACACAGCAGTTTATATAAAAGGAAAGTAAAGGATAGATTAAGAGGTTAGTATTGTGCTTAAAGATAGAAAAAACTACATCTAGATTAGTTGCAGTTAGTGCTAGCCATACTAACATGGCTAACCATCTATTGACTTCCGTCGTTGATGTTGTTAACTTGGCCAGCTCCCAGGTTTAAGGAATTATTATTCCATAATAATATTTTACCAGGGGTATAACATTAAGGGAAAAAAAAGAAAGGGTAAAAAAAAAGAGAAAAAGAAAAAAGAAAAAAATTCATTAAAAATTTATTAAAAACGTACAAAACAGAAAAAAAAGGGGAAACATTTATCGAATTATACTGATTAAAGATATAGGAGTATCTATATCTAAAATTAATTTAAAAATCTAAGTAATGTTAAAAATGAAAAATAAAAAAGCTATATAAAAAAAAAGATTAAAAATCCCATAAAACAAAAAGAAAAACAAAGGTTCAAGGTGAAAATTGTTATAAAGAAAGATCTCCAATTGAAATCCATCCCTTTATTTGGCTCTATTCATTCCTACATAAATAAGCATTAGTTATTAATTATTAATAATAGTGATTAGTAATAGTGGACAATCTTAATTAGTAAGAATAATACTGATAATAATACCGCGTTGTGGTTTTAATATTTGTTAGTTATTTATTTATATTAGTAGTGTGATTTTACTAATTATTAGTATCCAGATGAGGTCTTCCGATCCACTTCTTCCTCTCGATTCCATTCAACATTGTCCAATCCGTCCAGTCCAACATTATCTTGCGAAGTCTTGCAGGATGTTGAGGATCCTTATAAAGTCTCTAAAAGTGGTGAGAGTCAGTATATTCAATGGAAAATATTTCTCAGGTCTTGATATGCCGAGCGAAGTCCAGTGCTTCTGTTGGGCTGGCAAAGAAATGTTCCCTGTTGTTAAAGGTGACTCTTAAAGTAGCTGGATAATTCAAGCCGTATCTCAGATTATCCACACCCCTCATGAGACTTTTAGCTTCGTTAAATGCTTTCCGTTTCCTGGCAACCTCTGCTGGATAATCTCGGTAGATGCTAATCCTGTGTCCTTCAAATACCAGGTTTCTGTTTTTCGAGGCTTTTCGCATAATCTCGTCCAGGACAAAGTCATATTGTAGCTTTATGATCATTTGTCTTGGAGGGGCGTTTAATCTTGTCTGACGTCTCCTGACTCTATGAGCACGGGCTAATAAAGGCTTTTGTTCCAGAGATAGAACATGTTGCAGTAAATTCGCAGTAAATTCTCAAGGATCTTCATCTTTCTCTCGTCCTTCGGGAATACCTGCAATCCTTAGATTTTGTCTTCTCTGACGTCCTTCTAGCTCAGTACATTTCTCAGTTATTTTAGTCAGCAGGTTTGTTAGACGTTCATTTTCTGTAAGCAACTTTGCTGTGGTCAAAGCACTTGTATCAGCTACTTCTTCAAGGTTCTTTATACCAGCCGTCTGTTGTTCCAGCACTTCCTCCATAGGATTCATCCTATTTTCAAAGTCTTTTTTAACCTTTTCAATTTTTTTATCCATCTCCTTTGTCATTTCGTTAATCATTTCTGTGAATTCTTTCTTCAAATCTTCCGATAATTTCTTGATCTTGTTATTAATATTTAAATTTGTTTCCTGTTTAAATTCTTTCAATTGATTGTTCATCTGGTTCATCTGGTTGTTCATCTGGTTTATTTCTTCCCTTAAACCAGCAATCTGTTGTGAAATAAAAGTTTTCAATTCCTCACCTTCCGTTTTTTTCCCTGATTTTTTGGATACATCTTCTTGGGATGAGGTCCTACTCGAGTCCGAGGCTTCAGTTTGGCCTTCTGCCTGTCTCTGCCGGGTTGATCGAGTTTTCGATTTTTCGGTAGGGCTCCGTGTTGTTGCCATAATTAGTCGCGCGCCTGATGACGTCACTCACAACTAACGGTGCAGAAACGGCAGGCAGCAAGCAGCAGGCAGCAGGTAAGACCGTTAATCCCCCGTTTTTTCTCGTTTTTTTTTCGTGGAGCTGGCTGGCGTTATCCTCTAGCCCGCCATAGCGCCACCGGAAGTCAAATAGGAGAAATGTTAGGATAAATTCTATTTAATTTCGTTTTTGAATAATGTAATCTGTGTAATACCTTAAATTGTATCAATATATGTCTAGCATTTAGTGAGCAACGATGTATACGTTGTAGGCTTTCTTCCCAAGTTTCCTTCGTTATAGATAAACCTATTTCATTTTCCCATGTTTGTCGATATATTTCCGAAGTTGGGATTTCCTTATCCAAAATAATATTATATATATACGCTATTCATTTTTCTGTATTTGGGTGTTTATTAAACAATTCATCTAATAATCCTGGTTTTCTATTTTTATAGTCTTGCGTATTTGACTTAATATAGTTTCTAATTTGTAAATACCTAAATATGTTATTTGACTGCAATCCATAGATATCTTGTAACTCTTGAAATGAAATAAATTTTCCTTTCTTGTAAAGGTGTTCTATCCTTTTGATTCCTAAATCATTCCAGTGTTTAAACCCCTTGTCCAATACAGAGGGCCTAAACAAAGGATTATTCATAATTGGCAAACAAAGTGACAAATTATCCATATGTAGGGTCTTAACTATTTGTTTCCAAATGCGTCTATTGCTATAAATTATAGGGTTGTCACCATACATTTTTTTTTTGTACTTCCCTTGGTGCAAAAAGAATCGAACCTACATCAAAAGGCAAACAGTCTTCCTTTTCCATCTTTAGCCAGCTTGGTTCATGATCTAAATTTACCAACCAAAAATTCATATTCTTAATCTGAACTGCCCATAAATAATATAAGAAATTTGGTAGTGCTGGTCCACCATTTATTTTAGATTTACATAGATGTTTTTTACTTATTTTATGGTTTTTATAGTCCCAAATAAAATTATTAACCAAAGTATCTTTTTTTTAAAAACAATTTTAGGGAGATATAAAGGGATGGCTTGAAATAAATATAACAATAGTGGTTAAAAAAATCATTTTTATAGCATTTATTCTACCGATCATTGATATAGGTAGTGTTTTCCAATATAAAATATTTTTCTTTAGTTTATTTAATAATTGAGGGTAATTATATTTAAATAGACAGTTATAGGACTTAGATACATTAATTCCTAGATATTTGAGTTTGGCCGTGACTATTTTAAGTGGGAATTGTTCTAATATATTTAATTTTATTCCAGTTATAGGCATAATTTCACTTTTATTCCAATTAATTATATACCCAGAAAATGTACTAAACTTAGTTATAACATTAAATAGATTGGGAATACTAATCTCCGGTTTTGTAATATAAATTAAGATGTCATCTGCGTATAGAGATATTTTATTCGTTGTAGTTTTGGTATTATATCCATATATTTCTGGTTCTGATCTAATCATTTCGGCTAATGGTTCTATTACCAGAGCAAATAGTAATGGTGATAATGGGCATCCTTGTCTACAACCCCTAATGAGATTAAATTTTGTTGATAGCATTTGATTTGTTAATATTCTTGCAGTTGGATTCGAGTATATGATTTTTACCCATTTGGAAAATCTATCCCCCAGTTGAAATTTCTGCATTATTTTAAATAAATATGGCCATTCAACCTGGTCAAATGCTTTTTCAGCATCTAAGGATATGACAGCTAGTTCAATATCATTCACTCTTTTTGAGTACATGACATTGAATAGACGTCTCAGATTATAGGATGAATAGCGTTTTGGAATAAAACCTGTTTGGTCACGATGTATTAATTTATTAATCACTAAACTTAGCCTCCGAGATAAAATTTTAGTTAGTATTTTTTGATCAGTATTTAAAAGAGCTATTGCTCTGTATGATCCAGGGTCTTCCAAATCTTTATCAGCTTTAGGGATAAGTGTAATTGTAGATTCATTTTCTGGTAACTTTCCTTGTTCATAAGCATATTTATATATTGTATGTAAGCGTGGAGAGATCAGATCATGAAACTTCTTATAAAATTCAACACTTAAGCCATCAGGGCCTGCGGCTTTTCCGTTATTTAATGATCCAATTGATTCTTCAATATCTTTTACAGATATATCAGCATTTAACAAGTCTCTACCTTCCTGATCTAAACTGTTAATATGACATTCTTGTAGGAATGTTTCCATTCCATCTGATTGTCCTGCTAGTTTAGATGAGTAAAGATTTTGATAATATTGTAAAAATGTATCATTGATATCTTTTGGTAAAGTCAATATTTCTCCTTGTTCAGATCTAATTTTGTGTATCATTTTCTCCTCATCTAATTTTCTAAGCTGGCGAGCCAGTAATTTTTGTGGTTTATCCCCAAATTCAAAGTGTACTTGTTTAGTCTGTTGAAAAAGTTTAATAATCTGATTTGAGTACATTTTATTTAGCTTATATTTTAATGATGCAATTGTATTACTTAGCCCCTTAGAAGGGGATATTGCATTTTCAATATCTAATTGTTTTATTTCATTTTCCAACTTTTGTTGAGTCTTTCGATTTTCCTTATTAAAGTATGCGTGTGCTGATATTATCGCACCATGCATAAATGCTTTAAATGTATCCCAGAGCAGTGATTGTGAAAATCCAGGTTTGTCATTAGTTTCAAAAAATAATTTAATCTGTACGAATAATTATTGCTACCCCTATAGACTTATGTGTAAATGAAGAGTGATATACTTTGGAAATCCATTTTGCTGTTAATCTATACTGCGCGTCTTTTTTAAGGTGTGTCTCTTGGAGAAAAATAATATCAGATTTCAATCTATTTAATTGAGCTAAAACCTTACCTCTTTTAAATGTTTTGTTAATTCCCTTAACATTCCAACTACAGAAGGTGATTCCATCACCCCCAATCCTGGTGTTTATATCATACATTTTATTATTAAGGTGGTTTATAATGGAGTAGTTGTCTCAGTTCATCCAACCCAATCCTATACCCAAACATCAGATCGATGAAATTTAATATCTGTGACATTGTCTTATACACACGTCTCCTTGAACTAACTATATAATACCAATCATACTTAAATCCATATAGTATATAATATGAAATAAAATACATAATATAAAAATAATAATAATAAATGTAAGTAAAGTGATGTTAATAAAGTGTAAGGGGAAAAAAAAGTGACTACAACTATAGTTAGTGCAGTTAGTATTGGTGTAAGCCACACTAGCGTGGCTACTAATCTACGGACTTCCGTGAAAAAAAAAAATGTTAATAATTCCAGCTCCGTTTTTGCCTTAAGGGCTATATATGTCGGGGTGGGGTATTAAATTTATGTACTTAGTAATTAATAATACTACTAATATCAAATATAATTAGTGTTGTAGCACTATATTAGGAGAGCTAACATACATTTTTGAGGGGTAGTTAATACAAAACTATATTTATTAATAATCCATCCATCCCTCCTTGACCCCAAGATAGAGTCCATGTCCATTGTTCCTCCTCCTTCCCTGCGAATCCTCCAGTGTGAACCCTCCTCCTTTTCTGTGGGTGGACAGTATCATCAGATAAGTGATCAATAATCAGTATCATCAAGTAAGTGATCAATAATATTCAGTGTCCTTCATCTTCATCTGCTTCTTCCTTTACTTCTTCCTCTTCCAGTTTCTTCTGAATATCTCGAGCAAATTCAAGTTTGGTGAAGCGGTGCTCCTTGTTATCATAAGTTACCCTTAATGTTGCCGGGTACATCATGCCATATCTCAGATTCTTTATGTTCATCAGGTTACCTCTTGTTTCTGTAAATAAAGATCTTCTCTTGGCCACTTCCGCAGGGTAATCTCTAAACATACTGATGTTGTCTCCCTCATATTTGAGATTTTTCTTATGTATTATTCTCTTCATCATATCTTCAAAAACATGATCGTAAGACACCTTCACAATCATCTGTCTTGGGGGAGCATCCCTCCTAGGGGTACGTCTCAATGCCCTGTGTGCTCGGCCCAGCAGAGGTTCTTGGTCCAAGTTCAGAATATCTTTTAAAAGTTTTGCAGCAAATTTTCGAGGGTCTTGATTTCCCTCTCGGCATTCACTCAACCCAACAATACGCAGATTACGCCTTTAACGTCCCTCCAAGTCAATGCATTTCTCAGTTATTTTGTGTAATAATTCTGATAAACACTTGTTCTCGGCAAGGCGTTTCTCGGCTGATTCAGTCAGTTCTTTTATTGCATCATTTTGTTGGTTAAGTGAAGTTATAATAGGGTCTAACTTGGTATACAGCAGCACCTCCATCTCACCAGTTTTACGGTTTACATCATCCATCTGTTGTTGCAAATCAGTACCCGCTTTATCTTTCCATTCGTCCATCATAGTCTTTACAGCGGCTATAACTTCCTTTTTGGACTCTTCTTTCAAATTCTCATGATACACCAAAATATCAGCTCTTAAAGTCTTTATTTCCTCTTTATATATTTTTTTCATGTCCTTAAGCATTTGTTTCAGCTCACCCATAATGATTTTTCTGAGGTCGTCCATCTTTAAAATATCTTCCTGGGAGGCACTCAAACTCGAGCCCGAGGCTCCAATGAGGCCTACTTCCCTTTTCCCAGGCTTTTTCCCTTGGTGGGGGGGGGAGCGATGCAGCGACATTTTCTTAGTAAAGTCGCGCGCCTGATGACGTAACGCACCTTTTTAACGCTACCGGAGCCGTTCACAACCGTTCTCCTCTGGTGAGTACCTTCAATTAACCCCTTTTACCCCCATTGATTCTGAATCGCACTGGGAGCCAGTGGAGAGAAGCCAGAATCGGGGTGATGTGGTCGCTTTTTTGGGTGCCCATCAGAAGTCTCGCTGTGGCGTTTTGGGCCAATTGCAGGCAGGACAGCGATGATTGGCTGATGCCAATGTAAAGGGAGTTGCAGTAATCAAGGCGGGAGGAGATAAATGCGTGGATGATTTTTTTCAAGATCGTCAAATTGGAGGAATGGTTTGATTTTAGCTATCGTGCGAAGCTGGAAGAAGCTAGATTTCACCACAGCATTGACCTGTTTGTCAAACTTCAATGCGGAGTCAAATATCACGCCGTGGTTTTTGGAGTGAGGTTTGAGTAAGGGGGTAAGGCTTCCAAGGCTGCCTGCTATCATTTTGATGGAGTCCGAGGGGCCAAGGATGACCTCAGACTTGCTCTCGTTTAGTTGGTGGAAGTTCTGGGCCA
Organism: Okamejei kenojei; assembly: GCA_035221665.1. Lineage (NCBI taxonomy): Eukaryota > Metazoa > Chordata > Chondrichthyes > Rajiformes > Rajidae > Okamejei > Okamejei kenojei. Next base: position 20,777,227 of record CM069153.1, read on the forward strand.
TCCAACACTTTATATCCTCGAGACAGTGCATAAGGCTGAGTAGATTTGATCGGTTGTTGGGCTTCAGGGGGAGATAGAGCTGTGTATCGTCTGCATAGCAGTGGAAGGAAATGCCGTGCCTTTGAATGACTTGGCTTAAGGGGAGCATATACCGAGAAAAGAGAATGGGGCCTAGGATGGAGCCTTGTGGAACCCCGCAGCAAAGGTTAGCTGGGGAGGAGAATAAGTTGCCTATGTAACAACGCGGAAAACCCGGAGGGGCCAGAGGGGACGTGTCGTTCGATTCGAGTCGTTCGTTCATCACTGCATTCCTCTGACAAAAAAAAATGATGTGCTAACTGTCTTTGTTTTAATGACATTGTCTATTGTCTATCTCGCATTAATTTTATTCAAAGGAACCCGAAATACTTGAAGCCAGGTCCGTTCACGAAAATTATGTGTTAACTGTCTGCCATTGTTAATTGCTGCATCGAAATCCATTATATTAATCCTCATAATATAATTGTGTGAACTGACCTTGCTTCAAGTATGATGAGTTCCTTAACGGGAGATGCATTTAAAAATGTCAGGCGCGAGCACAATTATCATTTGAACTTTGGAGGCTGATTTGTGAACATTGAAATGTCTGTCGGTCCAATGCGGAGATGTTTGAAGAGATGGCATCCAGACAATACTTCATTTCAAAAGGAGAGACAAAGAACACTGCATTCATTTTTCATGCGGGTACCACTTTCCAAAAGGTATATTTTAAGTGCTGATCAACTACCTATCTTTTCTCATTTCACTTTTTTATATTTTGTATGAATATGGAAGAAACTGCAGAAAATCTACCATATTATGTGCGAGCAGCCCGTTCTTATTCAGTGATATCATCCATGAAAGAATGCTACTTAATCATATACTTTACCCGGGACGTGCACTGATATCATTTCAGATGAGCTTAGGTGGCTTGCGACCTTCATCAGCTCTACATTTTGCAATTAATGATAGGAAACAAACCAATGTACATTTTAGGGTCAAAGATCCCTTCAGCCTTTTAGGTGCATTAGATAAACTTGTCATAAAAATAACAGAAATCATATTTACTAATTGTAACTTAACTTCTGGCAAATTTTCAATGAAATTTGAACTTTGTAATGTAACCAGCTTTTAAACACAAACTTTCCAATTTTAACTTCTAACTGAAATATCGATGTTCTAAAGAAATTAAGCTACAGCTGACTAAATTTAAAATTGGCGAGAAAGCGCAGCTATTATGTTCAGGTCTTCCAGTGTATTTTTATTCGCCTCTGTAATAATTTGAGCAAAATAAAAAAGTTGACATGACAATTTAAACACAGACACAATCGTAAACTAACAATTCACACTTGTAAATATTGATGTAAATGCGACTTGTGGGCGGAAAGTTCCAATGCTGAACAAAGTGACACAAAGGAAAGTCTATGTATGGTTTTACTAAATATCTTTATAATAAGGCTTATTTGTGCAGCCGTTTTGAAACAACTCGCGGATATCGGTTCCCACAATTCATCTTCCACGTCTTAAAATATAAATCGTACTGAGGTGATTTGTTAACTATCGGCTCTCCTTATTATTGTGGAGCCAGCAACATATGGTAGAGCGGGGGTCGCTGATTTCTGGATCGCTCTCCTTTACTCGGGTAATGATGTGTGGTCGTCTTTGGTGGGCTGCGTAATAAAGTTTGGAGCAAAACCGGGTTAAATCGATGCAACAAAGTGGAGGATCGAGATGTTAACAAGCAACAAGTGACCGAATTAAACAAAACTGGACAAAAACTAACTGAACCAGAAACAATCGGGTTGAGGAAAGCAGTTTGGCCCCGTTTTCTTAGCTCGAGTTGGGACAAATGGACTTGAGAATTAATAGCATTCTAACGGTAATGGCCCTGTAGTGGAAGCATCCACGTCACCGGGCTGGAAACTGGAAGAATCCTGAGCTAATTATCGTTCACAGGGCGCACGGCTGAAGCTTCCAATGCCTTGCGTGTGTGAGTGTGCGCATGGGCGCGTGGCCGCCAAGAAATTGTGTCCCCCCTGTCCCCCGGTCCCCTCCATGTTTTGACAGCGGTTTTCGTCTTTGCCTATGTTTGTAGAGAAACTCCTATTTTTGAGGTAGGAGACGAACCAGCTCAGGGCAGTGTCATCAATACCAACCCCGTACCGGAGACGGTCAATTAAGATGGTGTGGTCCACTGTATAAAATGCTGCGCTGAGGTCGAGAAGGAGCAGGATTGCACAGTCGCCGGAGTCGATGGCGAGAAGCAGGTCGTTATGTACCTTCAACAAGGCAGACTCGTGCTGTGGTGGAACCAGAAACCTGATTGGAAACCTGATGTAGGGCTGCCAACTCTCACGCTTTGAGCATGAGACTCACTCATTTCAGCAAATTCTCACGCCTTCATGCTGATGACAGAATTCTCACGCTGTCTTCAGTCCCTGCACGGCAAGGATCCTGTAGCGGAGTTATACGATCTTTGCTGCACAGTTTGTCTTTTTGCGCCACATGACAGCGATCTGTGCGATATGGGGAAGCGCGTCGGTTGATGGCTGTGAGTGACGTCACGTCTCTTCTCTCTTGGTTGGATGTGCAGCCGCCAGGTGTCAGCACCTCTGTGTGCCGGCTGCGAGCGCTGCGCTGCCGGCCGCCGCTGCAGCCTCGCTCCCTCCCTCCCTCCCTGCCCTTCAACTCACACGGCAGCGCCAGCGCCACCAATCCACGCTACACCGTGCCCCCCTCTCTCTCCCCATTGGGCGGCTGGGGAGAGAGAGAGAGGGGGGAAAGAGAGAGAGAGAGGGGGGGGGGAAAGAAAAAAAGGGAGGGATGGAGGCAAAGAGAGACACAGGGAGGGAATGTAGAAAGGGGATGAAGGAAAGGAGAAAGGGGAGAAAGAGGGAGGGATGGGGCAGGAGGGAGGAAGGGGAGGATGGAGGGAGGAAGGGGGAAGGAAAGGTGTGTGTGTGTGTCTGTCTCCCTGTTTGTGTGTGTCTCCTTGTGTGTGTACGTGTGCCTCCCTGTGTGTGTCGCCTTGTGTGTCTCCCTGTGTGTGTGTGCTTGTCTGTGTGCGTGTGTGTCTCCCTGTGTGTGTGTGTGTGTGTGTCTCCCTGTGTGTGTGTGTGTGTGTGTCTCCCTGTGTTTGTGTGTGTGTGTCTCCCTGTGTGTGTGTGTGTGTGTGTGTGTGTGTGTGTGTCTCCCTGTGTGTGTGTGTCTCCCTGCTCGTGTGTGTGTGTGTGTCTCCCTGTGTGTGTGTGTGTGTGTGTGTGTGTGTGTGTGTGTCTCCCTGTGTGTGTGTGTCTCCCTGCTCGTGTGTGTGTGTGTGTCTCCCTGCTCATGTGTGTGTGTGTGTGTGTGTGTGTGTGTGTGTCCCTGCTCGTGTGTGTGACTCCCTGCTCATGCGTGTGTTTCCCTGTGTGTGTGTCTCCCCGTGTGTGTGTGTCTCCCTGCTCGTGTGTGTGTGTGTGTGTGTGTCTCCCTGTGTGTGTGTCTCCCCGTATGTGTGTCTGTCTATCTCCGTGTGTGTGTGTGTGTGTCTGTCTCCCTGTGTATGTGTGTGTCTTCCTTTGTGTATGTGTCTCCCTGTGTGTCTGTTGTCACACCCTGGCCTTAGACAGGGCTGCCAACTCTCATGCTTTGAGCGTGAGAGTCATGCATTTCAGCCAAATCTCACGCTGATGACAGAATTCTCACGCTGTCTTCAGTCCCTGCACAGTTTGTCTCTTTTGCGCCACATCACAGCGATCTGTGCAGGCTGGGGAAGCGCGTCAGTTGGCGGCTGTGAGTGACGTCGCATCTCATCTCTTCTCTTCTTTCTTTGTTGGATGTGCAGCTGCCAACAAAATGAAGCAGCCGGAGATAGAACTAACCAGGTGAATTGGTTGTAAAACATGGGGGGGACCACAATGAGGCCAAACATCTAGGACAAGGTTCGGCAACCTACGGCACACGGGCCGAATCCGGCCCGTAACCCGAAAAACCGCAGGATTTTTTTCAATTTGTTTTCGTGGGGTCGGGGCAGGCGAGTCGACCTGAGAACTGCAGCCAGTCCCTGGGACGCGAGATGACCTGGGAATGGCAGCCAGTCCCTGGGCACGCAGAATGCCAACTTGATCATTATGGACAAATTGGGCCAGCCATGTACATGTTGTATAACTGTGATCTGAATGGGCTTAGAATTACCATTTAAGCAAAATTGCCCTCACTTTCCCCATTTTGATTCTTGAGATTAATATCCCTTTGCTCTGTTAACAGCGTTAAAGTGCTTATGAGGTCGAGTCAGGAAAGGGAACATGTTATTTTATTTTATTTTGCTTTAATTTGTTAGTTGATTTTTTGTTGACTGCCATAATTTCTGCAATGGTCTTAAAGTAACTTAACTGTTATAGAAACATAGAAACATAGAAAATAGGTGCAGGAGTAGGCCATTCGGCCCTTCGAGCCTGCACCGCCATTCAATATGATCATGGCTGGTCATCCAACTCAGTATCCTGTACCTGCCTTCTCTCCAGATCCCCTGATCCCTTTAGCCACAAGGGCCACATCTAACTCCCTCTTAAATATAGGCAATGAACTGGCCTCAACTACCTTCTGTGGCAGAGAATTCCAGAGACTCACCACTCCCTGTGTGAAAAACGTAACTGTTACAAAGCAGTAATAAGTGATTTTTGTCCAAACAATTGGAACTTGTATAAAATGTTTGCATTATTAGCAGGGCTGCCAACATGCATTGAGCGTGAGACTCGCGCATTTCACAAAATTCGCATGCTCTCACACTGATCACAAAATTACATAATGAGAATAAGACCTGTTTTGCTTCACAAATAGTGTAGGAAGGAATTGCAGATGCTGGTTGAAACTGAAGATAGACACTAAAAACTAGAAAAAATCAGCAGGACAGGCAGCATCTCTGGAGAGAAAGAATGGGCAATGTTTCGAATTGAGACCTTCAGCCTGAAGAGGTTGAAAATCAGCCATTAAACACAATGACTGGACATGTGTGTTATCCAACTAAGGGCAGAAATCAGAATCATGTGTTCATCTTTATTCACGTGACACCATAATAAATATATTACAGAGAAAATAAATTAATGGGGTGGCACGGTGGCGCAGCGGTAGAGTTGCTGCCTTACTACCACATGGGTTTTCTCTGGATATTCCGGTTTCTCCCTTATCCAAAAGAAGTGCAGGTTTGTAGGTTAATTGGCTTCTGTAAATTGTCCCTGGCATGATGGATGGAATTGGTGCATGATAGATTGCTGGTTGGTGTGGACTGGGTGGGCAGAAGGGCCTGTTTCAATATATATTTTTACATATATATTTTAATTTCATTGAACCATATATGATTGAATATTCAAAGGGTAAGGTTGAATCAGTCTGAAGAAGGGTTTCGGCCCAAAACGTTCCCTATTTCCTTCGCTCCATAGATGCTGCTGCACCTGCTGAGTTTCTCCAGCAATTTTGTCTACCTTCGATTCTCCAGCATCTGCAGTTCCTTCTTGAACAAGGTTGATTGATTTATTTGTGCAGAACAGTGATGGAAGTCCGACTTTTGCATCGCTTCTTTGAGTTTTTAATCTACATATATATCTATATATATATATATATATATATATATATATATATACATACATAACAGCATGAATATAATCTGATTTCCATACATGAATATAGTCATTCATGTGCTGCACCTGTTGATCAGAGCCTGGCTCTATTGTGGAATGTAATTAGGAATGTAATTTAGCTTAACCTTATTCATACCTAATCCAATTTAAAGCATAAATGTTGCATTCAAGTGTAAGTTAAAAGACTCGCTACAGTATGCGCCAGATTGCACAATTTCAAGCTGAAAAATGCAAAAGCTCCCTACCTTGGGAGGGGGAACACCCCCCTCCCAACCCCCCTCACGACCCCTGTATGGTCCCACCATTAGCTTGGGTACAGTCCTGATTTACCAACCTACCTCATTGCAGACATTGAACTTTTCTCTGGAACTGTTATACTGAAGAAAAAAATTCTACACGCCGGTATTTTCCTCTTCACTCTACTTTGCTGTACTTGTGTTTGTGGATACAAGCAACTGCAGATGCCGATTTACAAAAAAAAACACAAAGTGCTGGAATAAGTCAGCAGGTCGGACAGCATTGCTGGAGAACATAGACAGGTGATGTTTCGGGTCGGGAACCTTCTGCAGCCTTCGTGTTTAACTTGATTGTTTTCATGTATAGCATTATCTGTATCTCAGTATATACAGTTTGATAGTAATTAAACATTATGGTAGAGATAAATTTAACCACCTTAATTTCCAAATTCTTCACTTTAATACTTTTCCCTCTGTAATTTGTTGAAATGATTTTAAACATTATTAAATGCAAAATCATGTTCTATCAAATGAAGATAATATATAATGAAGAATCTATGATTCCAATTTCATAATGTTGATGTTATTGTACAAATCCAGGTTCACTTTAACATGTCATAGTTTAAACTTTCTTACCAACTGGCGTGGTTACAATGGCAAGGCTAGAAGGCATTATATCCGGAGTGACAACTGTAAATTCAGGCCAAATATCAATCAGCTTCTCGACTTCTGGGTGTTCATCTATTTTAAATCTGTATTTTGCATCGCCCATTGCAATGGCCTCAATGTGCTGATCTGAAACAAGAAATGTAATTCAATATTCATTAAAGAATTAAGATTATAGAATAGATTTTCAAAATTATTATGCTCCTTGAAGGTCAGACGTATGATCAAGCTTATTTATTTCCCAATGTGAATATTTTGAGTTTGTTATTAATCCAATTTATAATTTGTCACATTTGGGATGATTTATATTAGAAATTCTTCTTCCTTACTGCCTAACTGCCCAACCACAAAACATATCAGAACTCTCCTAGTCCTATCTCATAAAGACAAGGATTGTTTGTGATGTGCATGTTTGCAGATGTAGTCTATGATCATTATCTTGCAATTTCCAAGTGGGAGAGAAAAGGTGCGAATGGGGGGGGGTGATGGTGATAATCGCTTTCGCACTTTACATCCACTGTCTGTTTTCCATTCCCACTAAACTCTGAATGATTGAAAGATCGAGCCCTTTCGCCCATCGAGTCCACAATGGCCATTGATCACCAATACACACTAGTTCTATGTTATCCCTCCTTCTTGTCCACTCCCAACACATGAGGGGCAATTTTACAGAAGCCAATCAACCTACAATTAATGCACATCTTTGGAATCAGGAAGGAAATTGGAGCACCCAGAGCACCTGGAGCTGCCTTGGGTGCTGTCTCCACGCAGACAGCACCCAAGGTCAGGATCGAACCCAGCTCTCTGAGGCAGCAGCTCTACCAGTTGTGCCACTGTGCCACCTCTGTGTTGCAGGAAACATCCAGGCGTGGCAGTGGGAGTCTGAGCAGATATACAATAATTGTGGAAAGTTGGTGTCCATGATCCTGAAGTTGGAATGGGGATGCGCTTGTTAATCCTGGACTGGCGAAGAATTATTTTCTGATCTTGGAATATAGCAGCATCAATGATTCTATATTGTGAGATGGAACCCCGTCCCTTCATTATAACACTTAAATGATCAACTTGTCCTCCTGAGACATGTTTTATTTGTCCCCATCGCACCTCTGTTAGAAACATAAATAGACGGATCCCAGAGGGGTTAAGATATTTTTCAGCTTTGCAGCCTACCCTTGCAGGGGTTGTCCAACCTAACAAAGGATACAAAGGATTCAAAGGACATTTATTATTAAACCCAATATATTACCAATGTATTAGGCTTCATGATCTTTTAACATACTTATTCAATAAACAATAAGCAACTCAATTATTCTATTTTAAAAAAAAATCAATTATTTCACATTAGAATTTAAAAACTGATTTCATGACCTAAAAACATCCCAAAGCACTTTACAGAATTTAATGTGGTGTCATTATTGTAAGGTTGGAAATACGACAGCTATTATTTAAACAGAAGAATACCAATGTGTTGATGTCAACCTTATCTTATTTTTCCTAATGTTATTTGAGGCATATTTATTGGCCAGCATCCCAGATCTTTTGACATAATATCAGAGAATGTTTATTTTGCAAAGAATGGTGTTTCTGAAAAATGAGCATTTCCTCAACATAAAATGAGAGTGTCATAAGTTCATAAGTTATAGGAGCAGAATTACACCACTCAGCACATTAAGTCTACTGCGCCGTTCAATCATGGCTGATCTATCTTTCCCTCTCAACACCATTCTCATTGCCTTCTCCCCATAGCCCCTGACACCCGCACTAATCAATGTCAGCCTAGATATTGTGTTCAAATCTTTGTAATGGGTCTTCAATGTGTTCAATGGGTCTACATTTGTTTAGTGAGTGGAATCTAAGATAAATTATCTTCACACCATGTAGATAATATTCTTGTAGCAAATGTAGCAATTGTTACAACTCTCTGCAAAACTTTGATTACATACATGCAAAACTGTAGCACAATCATCTACTGTACAGGAATTAAAATGTATTCTCTAAACTTCCTCCAACCAAGTATTTTTCAAAACAAAAATATGGGGAGCAATATTTGTTCTGCAGGAAAAATATGTAAATTGTTTCAATTCTTCGGCATGGCTTATTTTATAAATCTCCGTAAAACATTAAGTTTAAAGGCATGAAATGGATGGCTGTGCTACCATAAGATTTAAAGCTAATAAGCTGGATACAAAATGCTGAAGGGTGTTTACGCTCCAATGATGAATGCAGAGCAAAGTGAAAGGCCAGATGCACACTGTCGGATGCCCAGTTCATATTTGACCTCTCAGTCACAAGGCAGAAGTTAGGAATGAACTAACTAACCCACACACTGCAGTTTGTCAGTGATTCTCTGGAGAACCAACCCATGGATGGATATTAGTGAGATCCAGCCCACGGATGGATATTAGTGAGATCCAGCCCACGTGCAGTTCAAACCATCAGCAAGTGTAATGAAATGAATTGGAATTACAAGCCCTCTTTCTGAAGAACCATCTCGAAACTGAAACGTCAACCATTCCTTCTCTCCAGTGACACTGCCTGGAGTTACTCCAGTTTTTTTGTGTCCATCTTTGGTTTAATCTTCAGTATCTTCCTGCACATGCCCTCTTTTTATATTGGGCAAGGTACAATAAGACCAAGCCACCACCCGTGCCCCATCTGTGAATGAGTCTGTGGATCTCACATCGGCCTTATTAGCCACAAAACCACAGTGGAAGTCCAGCATCCTTCATCTCAAGCGAGAGGGAAAGCAGTACAAGGGAATTGCTTGGACAAAATCCCTCCATGATTAATTAATTTCCACAGTCACTTTTCTCATTTTAAGATGTTTTTTTAATACTACTTTGATGAAACGTTTAATTATTTCACCATTTTTTCCACTTGCTTAGTATCAGGTTTTTAACTTGCAAAGAAAAAAAATTCCTCAGCATATTTTGCCACGTTAACTTTGCTATTTAAATATTTGTTCTGTTATGCCTTTCAGAGCTTGTGGTTTTATCAGCAGAAATAATTGCGACATCAACTCTATAGATTCCAGTATCCAAATGTGTTGATCAGAAGTATCAGAATTCTAACAACTAAACTCAACCACTGAAGAAGAATGGAAAATCATATATTTGAGTTAAATGAGTGAGAGGAGTTCTGAGTAAACAAACATAAAATGTACTGATACATAGAAACGCTGAGCAACCAGAAACCTTGAACATGTTTATAGGGCAACCGACAACATTATGAACAGATTAATAGATCATTGTCACAATTGCTGTTTGTGGTAATCTTAAAAGAATGACTTAGTGAAATCATGTTGACTGCACAGTCATAGACCCAATATAGTTCAGGAGGTAATCATTTGGCCCACCTAGTCCATTTCAACTCATTAAAGAAAGATCCAGTCAACCTCATTCCCCACACCATCCCTGTTGGCCTGCAAATGCATTTCATTCAACTGGTTGTTCAATTTTATTTTAAAATCATACATCATTTCTGCCTCTCGCAGCCTTTTTTGTCAGTGAGTTCCAGTTTACTACCACTCAAAAAATATTCTTCATTCTGAACATCTTTTTTTGTCCAAAAGCTTAAGTCTTTGATAAACTATTTTACCTATTTTAAGAGACTGACAATTGGAGTATTGTGTTCAGTTTTGGCCATCTTGCCAGAGGAAAGATGACATTAAGCTAGAAAGGATGCAGAAAAGGATGTGGCCATCCGGAAAAGGATGTTGCCAGGACTATGCTAAAGGGAGGGGTTGAGCAGCCAAATACTTTATTCTTGAAGAGCAGGTGGTTGAAGGGTGATCTAGCAGAGATGTATAAAATCATGAGGGGAATAGTTAGTGTAAATGAAAGTCCTTTACCAAGGATAGCAGAATCAAGAACTAGAGGGCATGGGTTTAAGCTGAGAGGTGAAAGATTTCATAGGAACCTGAGGGGTAACTTTTTCACACATAGGATGGAAGGCATATGGACCTAGCTGTCAGAGCAAGTAGTTGAGATGGGTAAAATAACACAATTTAAAGGACATTTGGACAGATGCATGGATAGGAAAGGTTTAGAAGGATATGGGCCAAACATAGGTAAATTGAACTAGTTTTAGATATGGCATTTTGATTGGCACGGACGAGTTGGGCCAATGATCCTGTTCTTGAGCTGTCTGACTATAATTATGTGTCCTAGTTCTTTAAAGTTAATGACTTTTCTAAAACTGACAAATCACCTACTATTTCATATCTCCTTCCGTCTCCTTTGAAAGTAATTCAACAAAAATTACCTCAACTACTTACACGAACCCCTAAACCCTCTGGTCCTGCACTCTCTGTAGAACTGCGTTATGAAGTCTTTATCACCCCTGCCCATCCATTCTACCAAACTAGAGCACCTCACCCTTCAGTGTTAAATTCCGTTTGCCACACATTTACCCATTTTGCAAACCAATGTATACTATATTGAAGTTGCTTGGTGTCATCTTCACAGTTTGCCACAGTCCAAAGTTCCATATCACCAGTTAATTTTGAATTGTTACACAGCATTCTAATACTGAAGTCACCTCATTGATAGAAAATAAGTGGTTCTATTACTGACTCAAATGTCTACCATCCTTCAGTCTGAAAACCAGCCATTTATAACATGCTGTTTTTTGTCAAACAATTTTGTTCTTCACTTAGTTTTGTGATTCAGGTTAAAGGGTCATCCAAGCTGGCTCTGACCTTCCTACTCACATTCTTTGTGATTTGATAACCAACTTTGATAACAAATGTGATATCCAACTGTTAATGAGGTACTTTGTTAAATACTTAAAATCTACGCAGGTTACATATATCACATTTCTTCATCAACATTTTCCATGCATCAAGTGATTGTGTGCAATAGCCTTTAAGAAAGCAGAAAGCACTACAAATAATTGTATCCAAGCAATGGAAAGTAGCACAGAAAAACCTGGGATGGTGAAGATGGGAGGAGAAACATAGAAACCAGGGAACACAAAATGTACCTACTTTGAAAATAACAACTGGTAACATTAATAAACTTGCAAAACTCTATTTTATTCAGGCATATGTTTAACACATCCTTAATTTCACAATTTATGTGCTTCAGTATTGGAGACAGGGTGTGTTTCATTGCCTTTACAGGTGAATGTTATTTTGCACATTTCAATGAGAATGTGAGCTGTTCCTAACCTTTCCTTGGAGGGCACTCGTGCGCCTGCTCGCTGAGCATAAGTGCGCGGACCAGGTTAGCAAGGAGGAAAAGCAGTTTGGCATCACACAGTTGGAGTACTCCCAGCACGTAGTTTGCTTTTGTCCAATATGTGCTTTTTGCAAACCATCCCCACGTCTGCACGATATACTGGCGCAGAGCCGCCTTGTCCAAGCTGCGGTCGGAGCCGTTCGTGGGCATGTCCTCGGCGAGGCTGGGGTTGGCAGACGAGCGAGCGTGGGTGAAGTCCTTGCCGAAGGCCGGCTCCAGGAGTCTGTCCACCTGCCGCAGAAGGTCCTTGCTGCCGATCCTCCGGATCAGCCCCTTTAAAAAATGCTGCTTGGACAGGTCTCCGGCGCGGATGAACCACTCCTTGGTGTAGACCAGTTTCCTGTCCAGGCTGCACGATTGACAGGAGCCGCACGGCCTGTCCGAGCATCGGGCCGAAAGGCAGGTGTACGTGTAACTGGTGGAGATGTTGAACTCGCTGGATTCACACAGGGCGTCCACATCATACATGTCTCCACTCAGTGATCTGGTGCCGGAGGGGTGGAGCCCTTTAGTGTGGAAGGACAGACGTTGTCCGGGCGATGCTGGACGGACAGTGTTGTCCGGGCGGGTGAGCGGCTCTCAGTGTCTCTGCCCGTTGCCCGGCAACCAAGCTCCGCCACCACGCTACGCAGGCGCAGTGACCGCCTGTGTCACCTGGAGCGGCCGCAGGTGGTCATCAGGCCCCGCCCCTCCTCAGGCCCCGCCCCTCCGCAGGCCCCGCCCCTCCCAGGACCTCGCCCCACCCCAGGCCCCGCCCTTCGCAGACCCCGCCCCTCCTCCGGCCCTGCGCCGCCCCCTCCTCCGGCCCCGCCCCTCCCCCCGGACCCTGCCCCTCACACAGGTCCCGCCCCTCCTCGGACCCCACCCCTCGCGCAGGCCCCGCCCCTCCTCAGGCCCCGCCCCTCGCAGGCCCCGCCCCTCCCCGGACCCCGCCCCTCCTCAGGACCCCGCCCCTAGCGCAGACACCGCCCCTCTCCAGGCCCCGCCCCCTGAGACCCCGTCCCGCAGGCCCCGCCCCTCGCACAGACCCCGCCCCTCATCAGGCCCCGCCCCACGTTCAGACCTCGCCATTCGCACCGAGTGTCATCGCTGATCCCCAAGCCCCATCTCTTCCCCACGCCCTCTTGGTTTCTTGGTTTCTTGGTCCTCCAAAATAATCGAAATGGAATTTAAACTGGAGTTGGTGGCTCCTACGTCATCAGTGCCTCGCCTGGCTGGCGGTCACAGGTGATCTTCAATCCCCGTCCCATGTCATCACCGCTTCAGTTTAGAAGGATAAGGGGGGACCTAATTGAAACTTGCCAAATATTTGAAAGGCCTGGATAGAGTAGATGTGGGGAGGATGTTTCCACTAGTGGGAAAGTGTAGGACCACAGGCCATACCATACCATCAGAATAAAAGGACGTACCTTTAGAAAGATGAGGAGGAATTTATTTAGTCAGAGGGTGGTGAATCTGTGGAATTCATTGCCACGTACAGCTGTGGTGGCCAAGTCAATGGATATTTTTAAGGGGGAGATTGATAGATTCTTGATCAGTACAGGTGTTAGGGGATATGGGGAGAAAAGCAGGAGAATGGGGTAGAGAGGGGAAGATAGATCAGCCATGATTGAATGGCGTAGACTTGATGGGCCAAAAGGCCTAATTCTGTTCCTAGAACGTATGAGTGTATGAACTTATGAACTCACCTGGCACACTGTCATAGTCATACAATGTGGAAATAGGTCCTTCGGCACAACTCGCCCACACCTACCAACATGCCCCATGTGCTCTACTTGCACCTGCCTGCATTTGGCCCACATCCCTCTAAATCTATCATATCCATGTACCTTTCTAAATGTTTCTTAAACGTTGCAATAGCACCAACCTCAACTACCTCGTCTGGCAATCTCATTTCATACACTCACCACTCTTTGTGTAAAAATGTTATCCCTCAGGTTCTTATTAAATATTTCCCCCCACACCTTAAACCTATGTCAAATGGTTCTTGATTCCTCTACTCTGGGCAAAAGACATTTATCCAATTTATTCCTCTTACGATTTTGTATACCTCTATAAGATCACTCTTCATCCTTTTTCACATAGAGGATGGTGCATATTTGGAATGAGTTGCCAGAGGAAGTGGCAAAAGTGCCTGTGGCTCGGCTGGACCAGGTGCCACTCCAAGAGGCCAAGCACGTGGACCAGATGCAGTCTACAGCAGCGGAGGCCACCACTGCTACGCTTGGCCAGGCCAACCCTTCAATGCTGCCATGTCAACAGACCTTCATGGTCAGATCAAGATCCCTGCACTCACAACAACTGGGACTAGAAAATGGCGCCAAACTGACGACTTTGTATACTGTCTCAATGTACTACTGCTATACACTTATACTGCATCTGACATGCTTATCTAATGTGTATCAAAAAGCTTATGTATAGTGATATTTGCACTGAACTGTATACAATAGTGAGTTTCACTGTACATGTGACAAATAAAGTACCGTACCATAAGTGGGTATAATTATAACATCTAATAGACATTTCAAAAGGGACATGAATAGGAAAAGTTTGGAGGGATATGGATCAGGTGCAGGTAAGTGGGAAAAGCTCAATGAGGCAACTTGGTCATCATTGACAAGTTGGGCCAGAGGGCCTGCTTCCATGCTGTACACTCTATGACTCTTTAATGATGAATCCTTACTGACCATGTCTCTAAGCTGGTCAGGCTAATGTATTGAATGACTCCTTAAAGCAGCTAACAGCTGAAGTAAAGAAGAAGTGACAATGACAACGTATGCTTTCTAAAAATTGGAAAAAAATCTTCCATCACTTTTTATATTGAGATTCAAAATATGAATTCCATTTTCGCAGGGTATGTAGATTAAACTTTGTTTTATTTTAATGGGATGAGATATCTTTCTCAACTGTAGTTTGTTATACATTAATGTATGTGTACATACCTGGCCAATAAACTTATTCATTCATTCATAAACATAATGTTCTCATCCACAAAAATAATCTAACTAAATCTTTATGTGCTGTTCTGAAACCATCGCAAGATTAATATTTATTTTAAACAATATTGCTGAAAATAAAATAGTCTTCAATTTTACAACAAGATCCTGAGATAAAAAAGCTGTATGTTTCACAACATACAGACGAGAGTCAATGCATGTTCGCCACCAGCAAACTACTCCAGTGCTATGTAACCTATGCTTAATGCCACCTTTTGAAAGTCAATTATGGATGGACAATAAATGCAAAGCTTGCCCGCAACACACAACCATTTAAAAATAGACACGTTCTTGGTGTTTTGGGCCTTTACCAATCTTTCGATTCACTGTTTGTGGTTCACCCTTCAGCGAGCACC
The DNA here is from genome assembly GCA_035221665.1 of Okamejei kenojei. Lineage (NCBI taxonomy): Eukaryota > Metazoa > Chordata > Chondrichthyes > Rajiformes > Rajidae > Okamejei > Okamejei kenojei. The sequence continues at coordinate 20,792,357 of CM069153.1, forward strand.
CAATCTTCTATTGAACATTGAATTCTCAATTCAATGATTCAATGATTCTTTATCATCAGGTATTGAGCACCTCCGATCCAGGTAATGGAATTCTCCACTTCTAGGTAACTAACCTACAAACATCCTCTCCACCCCCATTTCCACCCCCACCCCTTCCCCATTTCCCCTGGATGAGCACCCATTTCTCCCTTTCACCTCCCCCCATCCCCTTCCATATATATCTTCCCTCTGGCTTCATATTTCATTCATAGGGTCCCGATTCATGAGTCATTATCATTGATCCCATACTTTACAGAGATGCTGCCTGACCAGCTGAGTTACACCACAACTTTCAATCTTTTTTGTGAACTAGCATCCGCAGTTCCTTGTACTGACTTGGTCTATATACCTGGAACTCTTCAAGATTCTAAATATTTCTTCAAACATTATTTGACATCTTTTTTTATTATTTATTACCTATGCCTCAGTGTACCTTACACTTCCCCATTCAAAGAGGTAGATTGGAATCTTTGTTTTGTTTTCTGATCACACCCTTTTTTTAAATTATTTTAAGGTAGTGCTTAAGTGATACCTTTGCTCTTTATGTGGATGATCTATTATTTTGGTAGAATCACCTACCAGAAAATGGACATGAATTAATAACTCAAGAGTCAAGAGGGTTTTATTGTTGTAAGCTCATAAATTATAGGAGCAGAGTTAGGCCATTCAGTCCATTAACTCTACACCACCATTCAATCATGGCTGATCTACCTTTCCCTCCCAAACCCAGTCTCCTGCCTTCTCCCCATAACCCCTGACACCCTTGCTAGATAAGTACCGAAACCAAACAATGAAATACTTATATGCAGCACCATAGCAGGTTAATAAAAATAGTACTCAATAGCTACTATAATAAACAACTTTTCCTTTACATTTTGAACTTCATTTTTATGAAGAATATCTTTTATAAAGAAAAAATGGGTTATTTTTTAAACCATTAAAAAATTCAATAAATAAAGAAAAGACCAATTTGTGCAAAACAAAGCGAACAAAGCCTTAATATAATAGTAAATTTGAGCTATTAAATAAACATTTATTAACCTATTCATAAATAACGTTTGGTATATATTTTAATATGCATTTGTTTGAGATCAAATAATGTGGAAGAGATGTTTGGTGTCTATATATATATATATATATATATATATAGTTCGGTGTGTGTTAATGTATATATATATTTATTTATATATATATATATACACTAACTAACAAACAGTGAACTTTCTTAAGAAGGGTCTCGACCCGAAACGTCACCTATTCCTTCGCTCCATAGATGCTGCCTCACCCGCTGAGTTTCTCCAGCATTTTTGTCTACCTTCGATTTTCCAGCATCTGCAGTTCTTTGGGGTTACACAAAAAACTGGAGAAACTCAGCGGGTGCAGCAGCATCTAAGGAGCGAAGGAGATAGGCGACGTTTCGGGTCGAGACCCTTCTTCAGACTGGTCAGGGAACAGGGAAACGAGAGATATAGACGGTGATGTGGAGAGATAAAGAACAATGAGTGAAAGATATGCAAAAAAGTTTTGATGATAAAGGGAACAAGCCATTGTAAACTGTTTGTGGTGTGAAAATGAGAAGCTAGTGCGACTAGGGTGGGGGAGGGAGAGATAGAGGGAATGCCAGGGCCCGAGGGCTAGAGGGGGGAGAGGGAGGAGACAGCAGGGGTTAACAGAATTGAGAAAATTCAATGTTCAAGCCCAAAGGTGCTTTAGGTGCTGTTCCTCCAACTTGCGGTGTTAGGCCATGGAGGAGGCCCATGCAGTCAGATACAGAATGGGGAGCGGGAGTTTAGCGACCGGGAGGTCGGGTTGGTTTTTGCGGACCGAGTGCGGCGAACGCCAAGCCTCCGCTTGGTCTCACCGATATCTGCCCTTGATTCTCCAGCATCTGCAGTTTCTTCGTTAACACATCTGCAGTTCTTTCTTGAACTTAACTTTCTTATCGTTAACTATATTGTTTACAGAGTACAATGTTTACATATTCTGTTGTGCTGCTGCAAGTAAGCATTCCATAGTTCTATCTGGGACATTTGACAATAAAACACTCTTGAGAAGCTGAGTGTTAAAGAAGGAACTGCAGATGCTGGAGAATCGAGGGTACACAAAAGGCTGGAGGAACTCAGCGGGGTGCAGCAGCATCCACCCGCTGAGTTTCTCCAGCCTTTTGTGTACCCTTGAGAAGCTGAGCATGTTTTGCTGCACATTACATCCAGAGGGGTGAAGTCTCTCCGGACGCCTGGTGGGGGCAGAGCGCCTAGTTCTCACTCAGTGCTGCAGTGTGAGCGTTGCTGGTGCCGAGGCCGCTGTGTGCTGCACCGTGCCGGCCGGCTGTGCAGCCAGATGGGTGAATGTGCCGGCTGGATGTGCTGCGCTAGTGCTCCCTGGCTGTGCAACGCCCGCCTCGCAGCCCCTTGTGCCCGTGGACCAACGCTCTGCGCAAGGAACCGCAGATGCAGGTTTACAAAACGAAGCACAACATGCTCAGAGGGTCTGGCAGCAAAGTGTGGAGAAAGACACTAAATGCTGGAGTAACTCTGAAGAAGGGTCTCCACCTGAAACGTCACCCATCCCTTCTCTCCAGAGATGCTGCCTGACCCAATGAGTTCCTCCAGCATTTTGTGTCTATCTTCGGTTTAAACCAGCATCTGCAGTTCCTTCCTACACGAATGTGGAGAATATGACCCGCTGAGTTTGTCACCCACAGATGCTGCCTGAGCCTCTGAGTTCCTCCAGCACTGTGCTTGCAACCTCTGACTATATCTGCTGTCGGAGCTGTGGATCCACTGACTGAGCCCCTGCCCTGTGCTCGGGTCATAATCATAATCAACCCTCCCTGTTTAGCTTTATTTTGTAAAGCAGCAATTGAGACCTTGAACAAAAGGGCGAACATTTTTTCAGGTTATTTTTTTTTAAATATAAATGGCGTAGGAATGGCAGGTTGACGGGTCACCTCTCCCCAGTGCTACGCTGTGCTGACACCAAGGGACTGCAGATGCTGGTTTACACCAAAGAAAGACACATAATGCGTACTAGAGTCTGATGAAGGGTCTCGACCCGCTCGAAATGTTACCCCTTCCTTCTCTCCAGAGATACTGTCTGACCCGCTGAGTTGCTCCAGCTTTTCGTGTCTATCTTCGGTGCAAACCGACATGTGCAGTTTCTTCTTGCACAATCTGCTGTGCTCATTAGGTGAACTGAGCCCCGGGACCTTGCTGCTGGGGTGCCTGATGCAAGATGGCCATTGACTGTGGGACATGCTTTCAAAGAACGTGAGCCGGATTGTAATTAAAATTCGGCAACATTTTGCTCGTACAGGATCACAAAATCGCTTGCGGGAGGGGGGGGGGGGGGGGAGTATAGCGCGAAGCATAAAAATGGAACAGCGAATTTGATGATTCACCGTTGAAGTAAAACGCAGTGCGCCGCCCGGGAATCGAACCCGGGTCGCAAGAATGGGAATCTTGCATGATACCACTACACCAGCGGCGCCGTGAGGAAACGCTCGCCACTGTTGCCTATGATCATACAGAATGGAGTCGATTGTTGCTTTTGTAAGGTACATTGGTGGTGCTGATTAAAAACGAAAATGGAATTCAAGAAACAAGGTGTCTATTGTCATATGTCCCGGCAGAACAATGGCATTCTTATTTACAACAGAATATGTAAACACAGTACACGCTAAACAATAAAATAAATGCGAAAAAAAGTTCAATATGTGTGTATATATATATATATATGCACACACACACACATGTATATATATATAATTATTTGTTTGCTTTTATATGTATATATATATATATATATTTTATAAACTAAACAAACAATAATAGTGCAAAAAGACAAAACCAATGCCCCCAAATCTATATAGTTCAGAGTTGTAGTGTTTCGTATAGCCTGATGGCTGCATGGAAGATGCTGCTCCTGATCCTAGACATTACAGTTTTCATGCTCCCGTGTCTTCTGATGACAATAGTGAAATGAGAGCGTGACCAGGGTGGTGTGGGTCTCTGATGATGCTGGTTTAGCGACTCCTGTAAATCCCTTTGATGGTGTGGAGGTCAGAACCCGTGATGGGCTGGGCAGTGTTCACCATATTTTGCAGTCTTCTTCACTCCTGGGCATTCAAGTTGCCGAACCAGGCCATGATGGAATAAAAGACCTTTGTCTAAAACTACAAAATTGTTTCAAGAGGATTGCCAGCATTTTGTCTACAATTTTCATTTCTGCTAACTTTTTAATTGGTTTGGCTTCTCAATGATTCAATGATACTTTATTGTCATATGTACTTAGGTACAGTGAAATATTTTGTTTTGCGTACAACCCGGTAAAATTATATACAATAGTAAACCTCTCCTAGGCTGTACACAAGTGTTGCCACGTTCCTGACACCGACAAAGTTACAAAAGTTCACCAAACAATCCTATCTTACTTCCCTATCTTCTGCCTGCCACCGCAGATGGCAGCAGCAGATCTATCAATTTCCATCTCAAAAAAATGTCCTTGACTTGTCCTCCACAGCCTTCTGTGGCAATTAATTCCACAGTTTCACCACCTTCTGACTAAATAAATTCCTCCTCATCTCTTTTCTAAAGGTACATCCTTTTATTCTGAGGCTGTGGCTTCTGATCCCAGACTATCCCATTAGTGGAAACATCCTCATCACATCCACTCTTTGATAAGTTCAATGGGGTTCAATGAGGTACCCCCTCATCTTTCTAAACTCGAGAGAGTACCGGCCCAGTGCCGACAAAAGATAATTGTATGTTAACCCAACCATCCCTGAAATTATTCTCGTAAACCTCCTCTGGACCCTCTTCAATGCCAGCACATCCTTCCTAAGATCTGTGGCCCAAAACTGCTAACAATACACCAAATACGGTCTGACCTGTGCTTTATAAAACCTCCGTATTACATCCCTGTTTTGTATTCTAGTCTTATTGGCAAGATATTGTACTGAGATGCAGTGAAAAGCTTTAGTTCACCTGCTATCCAATGGCTATCAAGTCATAGTCTGCATGAAGCCATACACAAGTACCACAGATAGTCCAAAGTTCCCTGAAACTCTCAGCCCACCGCAGCCTGCAATGGAGAAGCTGCTGAGCCCACACTTTTCTTTAAACACAAAATTAAATATATTTAATTATTTACATAGTATTTACCCAACTAACTATAACAAAACACCCTCCATCATAATACCAAATTGTCATGCATTCCTTACTACAAGGCACCACATTACTATTTTACAATTCTGATCCAGGATTGATTTGATCCCCAGTGGCCCCCAGTAGTCCCAGAACTCCTCCCTGGTGCCCGTAGACACGGCATATTCTTCTCAAAGGACACCCAGGCATGGAAGTAACATTGGAAAAGGGTCAGGCAGTCGGCTTGGGCAGAGCCCTAACCTGCCTGGCACCATGACCCACGAATAGCCAGCTTGGCCAGGCCCAGGAGCAAACCAACCAGGACATCCTCTGATCTACACATTCCCCTACGCACTGGATGCCCAAAGGTTAGGATGGTGGGTCTGAAGTCGAGCCAGAAAGCAAGGAGCAGCCCCTTCAAATATTCAAATAGGCTTCAATATCCCACTCTGTGGACACGTGGGACACTGACTCTTCCAGCCTGTAGAAGTGGCAGGTAGGGTTGCCAACTTTCTCACTCCCAAATAAGGGACAAAAGGTGGCATGCTGCGGCGATGTGGGTATGGTGTAGGCCCGGGATGAAGTGACTGAGGGGGCTGGCAGCTAGCAGATGGTAACAGGGACCTTGTTCAAAGGAGAGAGAGAGAAAAAAAAAACAACCACCCAATAGGTAAACAAATCCAATATGTGAACTATGTATACATATCTTCAATGTTATATATGAAATGTAACATCAAATTATAACAAAACATAATACAGAGCATAATCTGACTACCAGTCAGACATGAAATAACACCAAATAACCCTATCTGTATGTGCAAAAGAGGAAAAGGGGGAAGAGATGTGCAAAAGAGGAAAAGAGGGTGGAGACTCACCAAGTCTACTTTTTCCATGGATATTTCTTGCTGCTCTTGACTGATTCAAGCCATCCTTTGTCCTTTTGCACAGACAGAGAGAAGTCCTTACAATACAACTCACAGTTCACAGATATTTGGTTCATTTTTGATCAGCTCTGTGTTGCATCTGTTTCTTGAGTCTGACCATGTAATGGTCATCAGAGAGAAGATCCTCTCCACAAGGGCATTTGAGCCTGGCACACTGAGGACAAATGTGACAATCCTGAACATGTTGATCAAGTTGGCTTTCCATATGTTTTGGAAAACTGCCACCCACTTCTCACTGCTGGATATTGTGTCTGGCTTTCTGTATTTCCTCCCGGCTAGCTCATAGAGTTGGTCCATATCGACTGTCTCTGTCACCACCTGCTCCAGGTCAGTGAAGGAGAGCTCCTCATAGAGGCCGATCGGTTTCAGTTCCATCATTACATTTTCCAGTGAGAAATCAAATCACTTGTTGATGTATGTAATGACAGAGTCATAGAACTTTACAAAGGCCTGTTGCTGCTTGGACTGTTGTGCTGGCACTTGCTTGTCCATCAGCTGCTTGGTCTGCTATTCTTCATCATCAAAATCCTCTTCAGTGCCACAGGTCAAGTCTCAAGGGACCTGAAGTATGACATAAGAGCTGACCAGCTTTGCAGGGGATGTTCGACAGCTGGATGAAGGAAGGGCCATCGTGTACAAACATGGCGTAGAATTTCATGCCACTCAATGTCAACAAAGGCAAAAAATGAACGCAGTTTCTCTCTTCAGAAGCAGATATTGAGAAGTGGCTGTAGACCTTTAGAACAATTGTCTCAATATCCACTGACAGCTGATCACAGGCATGCTTGCAGACGATATGAGCTATGTGAGCTGGGCACTTAGCTTTCAGAATGAGATTGTTGGCACTGTGCAATTACTGGTAAACTGAGTGGTGTTTTCCAAAGTTTACATTGGCATTATCTGCTGCATAGGCTGTGACGTGTCTAATATCCAGTTCGTACTTTTCCAGACAGCTCATTAGAGCTTGATGTATGCCATTTGCAGTTTCATCACTGTCTTCTTAAAAGTCAAATAATTTACACTGCACTCCATCAGACACAGATAAGTATCTCATGCACACTAGAAACAGTTTTCTATCTCCCTTGTTTGAGCATTGGTGGCAACTGAGAAATACGCAGGCTCCGCGGGCTCACCTTCAGGCGGGGACAGATCATCCATAATATCCCGCACAGTCTTTGGTCCTAAAACATTAAATGTAATCATCTAGGCTTTCGTTCTTCCCAAGTGCATCTTCTTCACAACATTTGAGTCATTAAACAAAGCACCATTGAGCTTAGCAAGACAGTCAGTGCTGTTGTAGCTGAGTTTGTGTTTAACTGTACGGTACACATATGAGGCTTCATTTGCCGCGATTTTTTCATTTTCCGCAATAGATTTCACGAAGAATTCACCAATATTGCTTGCACCTTTAGCTAATGTGGCCTTCTTGTGCACTTCTGTGGAAGCATGCTGAGTTAGATCATTCTCACCTCCATGGCCAATTGAGAATTCCCAATGGCATAAAGTATAGAAGGCTTTCGTCAAGTCACCGCTGACGGGCTTAACCCATGTCTTTTTTGCTTCCCATTGCCTGTTATAGCTGCCAAGCCATTTCTTTTTTGCAGGTTTATCCATATTTGCACATGCCAAACCGACCGAACAGCACCAGATGTTACAGAAGCTTTTGTTTTGGCAGGAATTGGCAAAATATAGTGTACAACTGATGCGCATAAAGGGGCCTGTGATTGGATGACAGGTGAATCAGTCGTGCAGGGCGTCCACAGCACATTGATCTAGGATCTGCTTGTAAACGTGCCCTCTGGTGATTGCAGAGTAATAGCAGTCAAATACGTGGCAAGGACAGTCCCGTATGGGACAAACCAATTTAGCTCAATATACGGGATATCCTGGCAAATGCGGGACAGTTGGCAACCCTAGTGGCAGGTGGCTGGCATGTCTGTGAGCTGCTTGGCTAGCCCCTGCTCAGAGTTCCCGGCCAATTACCTACAGGAGCTGCTGAGCTCGTCCCCCGAAAACCAGAGGATGGAGCCGGTGATGCAGACGCGAAGGGCCTATCATATCCATGTACCTGTCTAATTCTTTTCTTAAATGGTGCGATAGTCCATGCCTCAACTACCTCCTCCGGCAGCTCATTCCATATTCCCACCACCCTCTGTATGATAAAGTTACCCTCAGGATTCCTATTAAATCTTTTCGCCTTCATCTTAAACTTATGTCGTCTTGTCCTCAACTACTTCAGCATTTTTTTTTTCAGCTACAGTGGAGCACTCTTTTCAGAACAGGCCTGCACCAAAGAAGGATTTTAGAGAACTGCATGTTCTAATATTTCAAGGTATAAATAATATTCAAGCAATTGGCTTGTGGTACTACAACTGTCAGTGATTTACCCTACAAATGATACAATGCGTCGTTGTCTTTTGTAGTGTGAAAATAAGCGTTTACTTCCATTTTAACAATAGTTTCATTATTATTTTAAGAACAAAATCGTCACAGAGTAACCTCTATTACTACCACTTGAAAAAGAAAGCTTTGTAACATGCATCCTCAGAAAATGTACAGAACATCACTCACTAGACTGGTTCTCTGCACTGCAAGATAAATTTCCAAATTATTTCAATTCAAAATGTGTAGGAAAGATGCAACGTTTTCCAAGCGTTCGTATGCAGGAAGCGTCCCCTGGGAACAAAGGTGGACAGGCAAGGAGAGGGACATGGTGTCCAAGGAAGGAAATGGCTGGAGGCCAACAGCCGCCTGGGACTTGCTAGGAACAGGCGCCGCTCATAAGAACTATAGCTTTAAAATGACGCCAAAAAAACATGATGCCTCTCGTTAACTGGCTCCTGTAAGTAATTGCCCCTAATTTGAAGGGAATGGATGAGAAAGTGGGATAACATAGAACGAGTGTGAATGGGTGATCAATGGTTGGCATGGACTCGTTGGGCAGGTGGTGCTTATAAACTAAACTAAACTAAACTAAACATACAAAAGATGAAAATGCTGTGTATTTCTCTGTGTATTTCTGTTATAGTTGGCCCTTGCTTATTGAGTGCTAATATATTGTAGATTTACCAGTAATCTGCTAATTTATTTTCTAGTCCCAACTCTAACAACATAACTCTAATGATGCACGTTACTCAATAACAATCTTCACCCCAGGTCTTTCATTATGCAACTACACTGTTTTGCAATTTTGCCATTAATAATCCATTGAAAATCAATCACTTCGTGAATAGAATTTCAGTGGTATCAAAAGCAAATCACGACCGAACAGCTATTGCAAAGTCGCCGAGAATATAGTTAAGATATTATTTTCAAAAGCTCATCTCTTGACCTTAACAAAGTGGTAGTTTAATTAATCATTGTATAGAAACCACCAATGTGTGAATCACACTTTCACTTTGGGATGTTATAATGAGGAATTGAGTGTCAAGCTCGATGTAACATTCAAAGATTGGAAGTTACAAAAATAGCTGTCTGAAGAAGGGTCATGTCCTGAAACATTGCCTGTCCAATCCCTCCCCAAACGTTGCCTGACCCACTGAGTGCCTCCGGCACTTTGTGTTTTGCTCGGGATTCTATAATTCACAGTTTCCTGTGTCTCTACCATTTTCATTGTTGCATATTTAAATGTTATTTATTTCTGTACAGTAGCAACTAAATTAAATTTTAACATAAAGTACCTTCAAAAACTTTCCAGAAAAGTTTAAAACTATAAACTTTGCACATACAATGAAAATTAAAGAAAATACCCCTAACCTTTTTCAGTAGGAAAATAAATAATTATTTGACAACTGAATCTATCTTTTGGAGCTTAAAAAAAGCCAGTAGGCTTGTTCGAGGCCACCTTGTTCTAGGCCACTTGAATGCCAGTTGCTGCTCTCCAGATGACCCAATCTCATTGCAGGCAATCTTTGAGGCAGATCCATTGGGTGAACAGTGGGCAAGTTCTTTCAAACAGCCACCAGCCAGAGGTTGACCCTATGCTGTGGGCTAGATGTTGTAGAAAAGGTCATTTCAATCACCAGAGACATTCAGAAGAATTAATTGATTATGTCCAAGTTGAATCCTTTTAAAAAGCAGTTGCACTGTTGTTAAAAGCAACATCTCACTTATATCAGAGAAAAAAAAGTTCCAAGTGGCTTGATAAAAGCATTATTATGGTCCTAAGCACAAACATCAATACAGTGTTCAGCTGCTACTTTAAATTGGAATGTTTAACTGATACTTCTAAATGGTCAGGGGATGTGGAAGATCCCACAACATCATTACAAGGTGGACCAGGTGACAATTTATCTATCCATCAGCATTGCTGAAACATTTTCTGGCCTTTAATGTGGTTCTGTGGTTCTTCATTGTCACGTATGCACTGTACAGTGAAATTCTTGCACCAGTCACCATATTTGGTGCCATATTGCTATTTGTGGGAGTTTAATATGTACATATTTACTCAACAATTCATGTTGCAGGGAAGGGCCTCAACCTGAAACGTCACCTATTCCTTTTCTCCAGAGATGCGTCTGACCCACTGAGTTACTCCAGCATTAGTGTCTATCTTCAGTGCAGGTACTTCTGACCAGTCATCAGCCTTTTACAATGTACTCCTTAACTAACAGTAGAGCACAACTGGAAGGGACCTGAAAAGTGTTCTCAAATTGTTAGATTGACTTTTTTATAAAAGTATTTTTGATACAAGTCTCAGAAAACTATATAAATTGTTTGCATTATGTTTGCCAACATATGCGAGCATTAAAATCATGCAGTGAGCCTGATGTCTTAGTTCCCTTGCCGTTTGATCAAAACCTTAGCGTGTGAAGGTGACTTGGATAGGTGACTTGGATAGGCTGGGTGAGTGGGCAAATGTTTGGCAGATGCAGTATAATGTGGATAAATGTGAGGTTATCCACTTTGGTGGCAAAAACAGGAAAGCAGACTATTATCTAAATGGTGGCCGTTTAGGAAAAGGGGAGATGCAGCGAGACCTGGGTGTCATGGAAACCAGTCATTGAAAGTAGGCATGCAGGTGCAGCAGGCAGTGAAAAAAGCGAATGGTATGTTAGCTTTCATAGCAAAAGGATTTGAGTATAGGAGCAGGGACGTTCTACTTCAGTTGTACAGGGTCTTGGTGAGACAACACCTGGAGTATTGCGTACAGTTTTGGTCTCCAAATCTGAGGAAGGACATTATTGCCATAGAGGGAGTGCAGAGAAGGTTCACCAGACTGATTCCTGGGATGTCAAGACTGTCTTGTGAAGAAAGACTGGATAGACTTGGTTTATACTCTCTAGAATTTAGGAGATTGAGAGGGGATCTTATGGAAACTTACAAAATTCTTAAGGGGTTGGACAGGCTAGATGCAGGAAGATTGTTCCCGATGTTGGGGAAGTACAGGACAAGGGGTCACAGCTTAAGGATAAGGGGGAAATCCTTTAAGACCGAGATGAGAAAGACTATTTTCACACAGAGAGTCTCTGTGACCCCACAGAGAACTCTCTGCCACAGAGGGTAGTTGAGGCCAGTTCATTGGCTATATTTAAGAGGGAGTTAGATGTGGCCCTTGTGGCTAAGGGGATCAGAGGGTATGGAGAGAAGGCAGGTACGGGATACTGAGTTGGATGATCAGCCATGATCATATTGAATGGCGGTGCAGGCTCGAAGGGCTGAATGGCCTACTCCTGGGCCTAATTCCATTGTTTCTATGTTTCTATGTGAAGCATGGTAAATAGCTCTTGGACTTTTCCCACATTAACAGACAACACCAGATGAAGTAAGTACCTAGAATATCATCGTCCTTATGGACAGCCCCAACAGTAACAGACCTGACTGATATTCTGCCATCAGAATCTGTGAACCCAAACCCTCCCATGGTCAATGGAGCTTTAGTGTCGCGAGTGCAAACACACAGTGAAGTTCTTTTTTTTGCATGCATTTCAGTAAAGTATTGCCATACCAAAGCACAATCCCCGATTAGCAAAATGTACAGAAATAGTCCACTGAGACCGCCTGCAGGAGGCGGCAAGTTTTGGCGCCATTTTCAAAGACCAGTCCTTACTATTATTATTCGATTAATTTTACAATTCTCCGTGATCTGCCTACGTATTGCTTCTCTGTCCCCCACTAACTAACTAGCGGCCTGTCGTAGAGTCATAGAATCAAACAGCATAGAAACCGGTCCTTCGGCCCAACTTGCCCACGCTGACCCACATGCCCCATCTACAGTAGTCCCACCTGCCTGCGTTTGGCCCATATCCCTCTAAACTAATCCTATCTATTTACCTGTCCAAATGTTTCTTAAATGTTGTGATAGTACCTGTCTTAACTACCTCCTCTGGCTGCTTGTTCCATGGGCTGGATCAACCATTAAGCAAAATAAGCAGTTGCTTAGGGCATCAAGGGAAGGGGGGCACCACAGACATGGTAGGAGAAAACTTTTCAAATATAAATAAAGTGGAAGTATACAAAAACCAACATTATTTTCCATCTTACTGTTAGTTTTGTTTCATTCTGAAAAATAAAAAATTATTTTATGGTTTATTATTGTTTATATTTTGAATTACATATATATGGGGGCACCAAAATCTTTTATGTGCTTAGGGCCTCTATGGGTCTTAATCCGGCCCTGCACTCATCACCCTTTGTGTAAATAAGTTGCTCTCAGGTTCCTATTCAATCTCCCCCCCCCCCACCCTCACATTAAACCTGTCCTCGGGTTCTTAATTCCCCTACTATGGGTAATAGACTCTACATTTACCCTATCTATTCCTCTCTCCGTAAAGCATCTCCTGCCCCATTTGCTGAAACACTGATAGTTCCCCCATCACGAGTCATATTCACAAGTTCATGATTTAGTACACATTCCCCTCATGATCATGTACACACTTCCAGCAAACTGATCATTCCTGTACTGTTTCTGATCTCCATCTGTTTGTCACCATTTTAATAACCTTCAAGGAATCCCTTGTGGCTACAATGAACTCCTTGATTCATAACATAAATACCACTTTTACATCATGCATGAATGTCTCTTGAGGAAACAATATCAAGTTTCCATGTGTTAACCACGTCAGATAGACACAAAATGCTGGAGTAACTCAGCGGGTCAGGCAGTATCTTTAGGCTTCAGAAGCGTTACGACCCGAAACATCACCTATTTCCTTTTCTCCAAAGATTCTCAGCCTAACCCGCTGAGTTACTCCAGCATTTATGTCTATCTTTGGTGTAGACCAGCAACTGCAGTTCCTTCCTCCACATGTTAACAACCATAGTTCATCCGAAGTCTTTGTCAGGCTCTTTGCATAATTGTCCTACCACCAACCCACACCATGCCTAATTTAGAGTATCTAATTAACAGCCCTTTTGGATATGGGAGGGAATCGGAGCACCCAGGGGAAATGTACACATGCCACACAGTCAGCGGCTAGGCTTAGGATCAAGCCCAACTTCCAAGCTGCTGGAGCAGTGGGATTAGTAAATAACATGACCATTCAGCCCACTCTACCATGGATGTCCTGCATACATGCATGGGAAGAGTTAGTGCATGGATAGGAAAGGTTTAGAAGAATATACCTTTAGCCAAAGGATGGTGAATCTGTGGAATTCACTACGACAGATGGCCGTGGCGACTAAGTCATCGGGTATTTTTAAAGCAAAGATTGGTAAGGTCTTGATAGGGTTGGGCGTCAAAGGTTACGGGAAGATGACAGGAGAATGGGGTTGAGAAGGAAAAATAGATCAGCAATGATCAATTGGTGGAGCAGAATCGATGAGCCAAATGGCCTAATTCTGCTCCCAGCTCTTAAGGTTTTATGATCTTTTTTGGGCCAAACGCAGAAAGATGGGCAAGCGGAGATGGGGTATCTTGGTCTGCATGGACAAGTTGGGCCGAAGGTCCTGTTTTCCTGCTGTATGACTATGACATTATAAATGGTAGGAATGTACCACCCTAGCCATCCCATAAAGCATATCCTGCCCCATTTGATGAAACGCTAATAGATATCCCATCACGAGTCATGTTGATAAGTTCATGTTATAAAAGCAGAATTAGGCCATTCGACCCATCAAATCTACTCTGCCATTCAACCATGGCTGATCAATCTTTCCCTTTCAACCTCATTCTCCTGCCTTCTCCCCATAACCCCTGACATCCGTACTAATCAAGAATCTATCAATCTGTGCCTTAAAAATACCCATTTAGTTAGTCTCCACAGCTGTCTGTGGCAATGAATTCCACAGATTTACCACCCTCTGATGAAAGAAATTCCTCCTCATCTTCTTTCTAAAGCTGCATCCTTTTATTCTGAAATAAAAGTGATTCACTTTCTGACACTTCAATTTTCTCAAAACCAACTCATCCTCAGCCTGAGGTAGACACAAAATGCTGGAGTGACTCAATCGTTGGAGAGAAGGAATGGGTGACATTTTGAGTCTAGGGATAAGGTGATAGTTGGGAAGGGCAAACGGAACAAAAGCTTTTCACTGTACCTCAGTACACGTGACAATAAACTAAACTGAACTGAACTTGCTTACACCTTGATTCCTTTTGACAAGATTCCTCTCCCCCTGAAGCCCAAAAAACAATCAAATCTGCTTAACCTTACCCACTGCCTTAAGGATATAAAGTGTTGGATGGCCCAGAACTTCCTCCAACTAAATGAGAGTAAGTCTGAGGAAATCCTTCTCGGCCCCTCGGATTCAATCAAAATGATAGCAGGCAGCCTTGGAAGCCTAACCCCACTACTCAAACCTCACGTCAAAAACCTTGGCGTGATATTTGACTCAGCACTGAAATTTGACAAACAGGTCAATGCCGTGGTAAAAGCTAGCTTCTTTCAGCTTCGGACGATAGCTAAAATAAAACAATTCCTCCAACTTGATGACCTTGAAAAGATCATCCACACATTCATCTCCTCCCGCCTAGATTACTGCAACTCCCTTTACACTGGCGTGAGCCAATCTTCCCTATCCCACCTGCAACTGGTTCAAAACGCCGCAGCTAGACTCCTGACGGGCACCCGAAAAAGGGACCACATCACCCCGATCCTGGCCTCTCTCCACTGGCTGCCTGTGCCGTTCCGTATACATTTCAAGACCCTCCTCTTTGCCTACAAAGCCCTCAATGGGCTTGCACCCACCTACATTAAAAGTCTGCTCAGCCACCACACCACCTCCAGGTCCCTCAGATCAGCCGACTTGGGGTTGCTGAATGTCCCGCGGTCTAGGCATAAGCTCAGGGGCGATCGCGCCTTTGCGGTCGCAGCTCCTAGACTGGAATAGCATTCTTCTCCCCATCAGAACTGCCCCCTCCATCGACTCCTTTAAGTCTAGACTAAAAACTATAGGGGCTATATGTATATATATATATATATATATATATATATATATATATATATATATATATATGTGTGTGTGTAGTTTGTTTGTTTATACCATTCTTATAACAAATGTAAAGCACTTTGGCCAACGAGAGTTGTTTTTTAAAAGTGCTATGCAAATAAATGTGACTTGACTTGACAAGCTGCAAAGGATAGACCCCTCATGAACTAATAACACTAGATTCAATATTTTAGCACTGTAATACAACATGTGAGTAAAACAAATTCACTTTAACTCTGCTCTTAAGAGATTCATTTTAATTCAAGATTCAATTGAATTGGCACGTATCAATTAAGGTGAAATTTGAGTTACCATACGGCCATATGAAGTAAAAAAAGGAAAAAATACCAACAGCACATAAAATACAGTTCAACATAAGCATCCACCACAGTGGAATTAACATTCCTCACTGTGATGGAAGGCAATAAAGTTCAGTCATCTTCCTCCTTTGTTCACCCATGGTCAGGCCTTGAACCCTCCGCACTTCCCGTTGCCGGCGGTCAGCTGTTCAAGCCCTCTCATTGCGATGATCGAAACTCCGGCGATCAGGACGGATCGTAACGCTCCGCGGCATGGAGCTCCCGAGTCGGCCGCTTCTTACCGGAGACCGCTGCTTCATGGTGTTAAAGTCCACAGGCCCTGCAGTTGGAGATCCAACACTGCCGATCCTCGGCAAAAGATCCCAGGCTCCGCGATGGTAAGTCCACGCCGCACCCGTGGCTTGAAACTCCAGGTCGGTTTCCAGGAAAGGCCGCACCACATTGTAGGCCGCAGGGGGGACGGAGATGTGGCATGGAGAAAAATCGCATTTCCGTCGAGGTAAGTGACTGGAAAATGTTTCCCCCGATCCCTCCCCCCCCCCCCCCCCCCCCCCCCCCCCCCCCCCCCCCCCCCCCCCCCCACCCCCCCCCACCCCCCCCACCCCCACCTCACATAAAACATACCAAGAGACATGAAAACAAACACTCAGGACATACTTAAAACAATAAAAACAGAGAAGCGACAAAGCAGACTACCACTACGTGTGCCGCCCGCCACCCTTGGCAGAGGGAAGCAGAGGGGCGGCACAGCGGCACAGTGGTAGAGCTGCTGCATTACACCTCCAGAGATCCGGGTTCGACCCTGAATACAGGTGCTGTTGGTACAGAGTTTGTACATTCTCCTTGTGACCGGGTTTTCTCCGGCTGCTCCGGTCTCGTCCCACATTTCAAAGATGTGGACATTTGTAGATTAATTGGCTTCTGTAAATTATCCCTAGAGTGTAGGATGGAACTAGTTAATGGGCGATAGCTGGTCGGCGCAGGCTCGGTGGGCCAAAGGGCCTGTTTCCGCGATGTATCTCTAAACTAAACTAATGATGATGCAAGAAGAGGAAAATGTTGTCCTTTGGTGTAACTTAAAAAAAACACTTTCATTAAGCATATGATTTTAATAAAGAGTCTACATTCTGATGTTATCACCAGTGAGGTCTTTGCAGACCATGTCTGCCAAATGGCATTGATTTTAATATAGTTGGTCTTCTTCCAGACTGAGTAGAGCTGTCCTTTTCTTTAAGCTAAGTCATTGCTCATGCCAGTGGAAGGGAAAGTTAGGTTCCAGCTGCAATGTATTAACACGAGTCAAATGGTTTGTACATGTTTAACAAGCTTACCACAAATTTGAACGAATCTATATCATGTTCACATTTTACAAGCAATCTTTGCAGAAAATAGTTGCAAAGACAATTAATAAACAAGGCAACTATTTGAGAATTGTCGAGTTGCAGACTGAAATGGAATTAAAAATTAATAATAACCAATAGCTATCACTATGTGCAAGAGTAATGTTTATGAATTAAATATTGTTCTGTATTTTGCATTTTGGGAAGCATTTAATTAAGACTTTTAAATCTTTGAAAACACGTGTTTTCAATTAACAATGATGTTGATGGCAATTTCATCTGCACTACTTCTTGGAATACTAGCAGGATTGATCCCTGTTTGGAAGCCAGCCCTGGTTCTGATGTTTGTAAGAAATGCTCTGGTTATGAATCGATGCAGCACAAATTATAAACCAAACTCCTTTAAGATCAAAACATATATGAGTAAGCATATGGTACCTCAGGTATACTTTCTCGTTGGTATCTCTTAATGAATCTGTGGAATTATTTGCCACAGAAGGCTGTGGAGGCCAAGTCAATGGATATTTTTTTCAGCCAGAAATAGATAGATTCTTGATTAGTACAGGTGTCAAGGTTTACAGGGAGAAGGCGGGAGAATGGGGTTAGGAGGGAGAGATAAATCAGCCAGGATTGAATGGCGGAGTAGACTTGATGGGTCGAATGGCCTACTCCTATCTGCTCACTTATGACCTTTTCCACCATATGCCATTGTCCTATGATCTCTTTCATGCTCAATAATTCCTCAGTCTCAATCTTGAAATGATGACTGAATGTCTTAAACCAGTTGAAATAGGTTATCTGGGTTGCAATCAGCTGAAAAAAAAAAAATTATCTTAACCTTAATGACCAGGGGCGCAGGGGAGATGGCAGCCCTGCCGGCAGTCTGTTCGTTTCTTCATCTTTTTGTTATTTTTAGCGTTTGTTAAAAGTTTGTTTTAATGTACTTCGGTTTGTTTTATGTGGGGGAAGGGGGGAGGGGACCGGGGGAAACTTTTTCTCACGTTCCTCCCTTCCCGGAGATGTGATTAATTTTTGGATCACATTCTCCGGGCTCTGCGGCCTTCCATCGCTGGAGCTGGAGGCCTCCTCGGACTGTCGTGAGCCCCACCGTGGGGCATGGACTTAACATTGGAGCTGATCTCTTGCTTGGGATTGCTCCCACTGCGACCTGCGGACTTACCATCAAGGGCTCGCAGTCTCGGGTGAGGCCAGTCGGGAGCTCCACTGCCACAGAAGGTTCGACCAGCCCCAACGCGTGGTTAGATCACCCGGAGCGGGGGAACTGACAACTCCCCGATGCAGGAGCTGAACGCCTCGACGCGGAGGGCCCGAAATGCCGCCGGCTACGGGAGTCAAGACCGTCCCGTCAACGGAGGGCTCGAGGCCCACGACCGATGAAAAACAAAGGAAGGACTTGAACTTTATTTCGCCTTCCATCACAGTGAGGAATGTGGAGGAGTCACTGTGGTGGATGTTCATGTTAAAATGTGTTTTTGAGTGTTCTGTCGCTTTTAATTGTATGTAAAATCTGATTCTGATTCTTATCCTGATTCTTAATTCCAAATACTCAATCTTTACCCATGTATGGGGGTGGGGGGGGGGGGGGGGGGGGGGAGGCACACTGTGCCACATTGTGCGATGGCAAATGACACATCAGCAGAGTTGCTGCCTTATAGCATCAGAGATCCTCCAACTGCTGGAAACATCCTCTCCGCATCCGCTCTATCTGGGCCTTTTCATTATTCGGTCGGTTTTAATAAAATCCCCTCCTCACTTCCCCCCACCCTTTTTGCTCATTCATACAACTGATCTACATATTTCCTGGGCTGTGTCTCCCTTGCCATTTAATTACTTGGCTGGGATTAAACAACAAATTTGGATATGTCACAGCGTCTCTTCATTAATTTGCAAACAGCTGGGTGCCAGTGGTGGCCCTCCGTGAAGAAACATCCTGGCTGCTCGTTTAAACCCAAGGCAGCTCATAACAAACCAGAGGCAAGATTTTTTTTAAACGTAAGCAAATTTGTTTAAACATCAACTGTGCAGAAAAATGTTCCACAGAGTCTCAGTTGAGAACCCCTGTATTTATGCTGAAGCAAAGCAAGAATGTCATTGTCCTATCTGGGACCCATGACAATATACTATCTTGAATCTTGAATCTTGAATCAAGTTTCCACTAAATTCAAAATTTTAAAAAATGCCCATATTCAGATTTCCTAGTTGATGGGATATCGTGGAAAACACAGTGATATTTTTAAACAGTGAAAATATAATAAAAATAATGTTTTTTGACATGGTAACTAAATTATCATTGCTAAGCTATTATATAGCTTATAAATAGCTTTAATTAGTTGTATAAAAAGCCCACCAGCTATTTTAAATTTCAGTCTAATGATATCAATCAACCATAAATTGTTTATGTTTGGCTTTAATTTTGCAACTTGAAATTGAAATGATAATTTGTTTGGGATTTCTCCATGCCCCTTTGGTTCAGTTGAATCAGTTGAGAATCCCTGTTAACAATAACAATCATTCTGCATTTGACTTATTAATAACATTTGTAGTAAATATCTACCAGATGCACAATTATGGATGGATCCTATGCCATGCATTGAGGTTACTTTTTCAACATGGTTTCACTATTTAATTTTAGGTGGTTGGTTACACCATGTGCTGAACTTAATCTACTTGTTATTCAATGTTATTCAACTGAATATTCTGTTCCACTGTCTACGACGTTTTATGGTTTTGAAATAAACATTATTATTTGTTGCATTATAGACTTGGTTTAGTTTAGAGATACAGCATGGAAACAGGCTCTTCAGCCCAACGAGTCCATGCCGACCAGTGAACATTTATACACTTATTCTATCCTACACACTGTTACAAGAGAACAGGTTCAAGGATCTGACTAATAGAACAGAAAAAGGCTCGCTCGTCTGTTTTGTTACAAATCGGTTTTATTGGCAAGAGAGGACAAAAACAATTCTTGTCTTGGTAAGCGTGGAAACCGTTATACAGCAGCACACCTCTCTCTCTCTGCCTCCATCCGCAGCACTGATCGCGTCTCAGCCTAACGTAGACTGGCGCGTAAAGCAATACCCAGCATTACAGAATTGCCGCGCAAATCAATACACACAGTGCTACAGACGGCGCGTAAATGCAATACACACAGAGCTGCTGGTATGGCGTGCAAACTTTTAAACAGAGCGCTGTCAGCTTAGCACGTGGGGATTTAAACAAAGAGCTGTTGGCTGCAGCGCTATGGGTTCCAAATATAGCGCTACCGGCCACAGAGTTCAGGCAAAATTCTCTTATAACATTCTGTTAGAATATACAGGCAAAATTCACATATAACATTCCACCCCTTGAACAGTCTGGTTACCGTCACACCCGGCCCGCAGGCGTTACCTCGTTACATCGGCCCACAGGCTGTACTAAAGTCCATATGATGCCAATCCACACATAAAACGTCGCAATATTATTGCCAAGAAGATTATCCTAATGGTTAGTCCCCAGTGAACCATGTTGTCCACCAGCCTCCAAACATCCTGAAAGGCCACCATCCTCCCAAGGGATTGTCGTGGTGTTCTCCAACCCTTCGAATCTTCCCCACGGCTTCCTGGATGTGGTTGGTGAGGTTGGTGATGTTCTCCTTTATCCCACTCAGGGTCAAACCAGTCACCGAGTCTGTATGACCACGCATGGTACAAATTAACTTGTTTTGTCGGAGGTCCCAAACCTTAATGCCATCATCAATACCACTAGAGAATATCTGATCACATGTGTCATTAAACGTTGCTGCCAGTACTTGATTCGTGTTTTGAAATGTATGGATTGTAGACTTCTTCCGAATGTCCCATAGCTTCACTGTTTCATTGTCGCTTCCTGTACAGACCAGCTGGGTCCCCGTTGGGCTGGATAACGTGAATACACACAAGATGTGTGACCTTTAAGTCTCTTGATTCTTTCACCCATTTCACTGTCCCACACTGCTTCAGATTTGTCTGTCGATGCTGAAAAAAGCGTGCTGCCATCTGTGTTATAATGCAATACCATCACTGCTCCACTGTGACCTTCCAATGTAGCATAATTATCGCAGTCGCCATATACTTTCCAAAACAATAAGAGTCGATTATATCCTGCAGATGCCAGTGTTGATCCATTCGAGTGAAGTTTACAACAATAAACTTCTCCCTCGTGACCCATTAAAAGCATCAGAGGAGCTTGAAGACTCGTGGTTCTTGATTCTGCATGTAGCATGGCCTGCTGCAGTCTCCCCTGCACTGAGGGCAGCAGCTTGTTGCAGAGGTGCTTGGCCTGCACCAATGCCGTCTCGTTTGCTATTTCTTTTTACCAAACATTTTCTATTCTATTCGTCAGATCCTGCCGACTATGCCGATTGTTGTAAGGGAAAAGGTTCAAGGATCTGACCAGTAGAACAAAAAAAGGCTCACTCGTCTGTTTAGTTGCAAATCAGTTTTATTGGCAAGAGAGGACAAAAACAATACTTGTCGTGGTATGCGCGGGGTCCGTTTTACAGCAGCACATCTCTCTCTCTCTCTGCCTCCGTCTGCGGCGATGATCATGACTCAGCCCGTCGGTGAACCCCTCTTGTACATGATCCAACTTCTGGCTTACTGGCGCCTGCCTTTATACAGGTAAGAAATCAGCTGTTGAAAATAACCGCCGGTAAGTCCTGGCCAATAGCACTGCTCCCAAATTAAAACTATAACCAATGGCAGGGGACTGCATCCGAGCGAGGGTGTGTGCCCCCCCCCCCCAGGAACAAAGTGCTATCAGCCGCAGACTAGCACGTAAATAAATACACAGCGCTACAGACTTGGCGTGTAAAGGCAATGCATATGGCGATGCCAACATTTAAACTGTGTGCTGTCGGTTTTGTGCGTGGGAATTTAAACAAAGAGCTTCTGCTGCAGTGCTATGGGTTCTAAACATAGCGCTATGGCCACAGTGCTATGGTCACAGACTGTTCGGGCAGAATTCTCGTATAACACACACAAAGGACATTTTTTATAGATGCCAATTAACCTACAAAGCTGCATCTCTTTGGAATGTGGGAGGAAACCGGAGCACCTGGAGAACGCCCATGCAGTCACGGGGAGAACGTATAAACTCAGCACCCGTGGTCAGGATTGAACGCAGGTCTCTGGCGCTATAAAGCAGCAACTCTACCGCTGAGCCACCGTGCCACCCATGCAATACTGGGACAAGTTGGTCGCACAACAGTCAGTGAAGGAAGCAGCAGAGTTGACTGCAGGACAAATAGGTCTGTCAGGATTTGCCATTGGTTGGAAATGTATAACTATAGAATCTAACAAAAAGTTGTAAGGAATGATTAGGCATTGGCATATGCTGCGTGCTTTCTCGGTGCCTGTCTTTTATCTCTTTGCTGAGTTACTGTAGTTACTGTTACTGAGATGAACATATTGGGATACCAAACACTGTGTAACTGCATATAGTGCAACTAATACATGCAGATGTGTTTGATCTGTACTGTTTACCTGACGTGATTGATTATAATGATAGGGTGAGAATGTAAACAGTATTATGTGTACTCGAAGGCTCCAGGTCTGCTTTGCTTCTTCATGAAAGCATAGGTATATTTGTCAAACCTTGGAGATCATATCCATCACACTGGTGGTATATTTAACAGGTTTCTCTAACCTGAGATTAGAGGTTCTTCCAAAGGAAGATTTAAAAAGTTAGAACCTATTCAATGTTCAACCACTACATTTGCCATCTGATTTTCACATCAAAAGTCAAAGAAATGTGGAATTCAAAGCTCCACTTATGTTTATGCAATAGAGGTAAAACTGATACTGAGGGGGGAGCTTATAGAAACTTACAAAATTCTTCAGGGGTTGGACAGGTTAGATGCAAGAAGATTGTTCCCGATGTTGGGGAAGTCCAGAACAAGGGGTCACAGTTTAAGGATAAGGAAATTCCAAATTTCCAGTCTTTTTTCCTACTTTACCCTTTCTGATTTACTTATTGGATGTCTTCTCTCTATTTTGTTCCTGTCAAATAATAACCTTGATATGTGATTCTTGATATGCGATATGTGAAATGTATATGTGTGTGTGTTAGGATACTAGACTAAGTGGGACCCGCTGGGTCCCATGTTCACACGGGAGAGCTGGTTCCCCAAAGCAAAATTCCACCTCTTTGCCAATTCCAATATTGGTGGCCAATAGGGGGGGTGGGTTCTGAAGCGCTAGTATGGGTGTTGTGGGCTGAACAGACTGGTTTCCAGGGGGCTAATATGGACATTGTGGGCCAAATGTATTCTTGGGGTGGCATGCTCAGTCATGGCTGGTGGGCTGGCAGTTGACTCACGACTATTCCTTGAAATTCCATTTCAAGCAGGGTGCAAGGCCACTAAATTCAAGTGCAGTTTCATACCACTTCAAGCAGGGTGCAAGGCCACCAAATTCAAGTGCAGTTTCATGTCACTTGAAGCAGGGTGCAAGGCCCATTAATTAAAGTGCAGTTTTATACCCCCTCCCACCAGAAGGGGCGTGGCCTTCACAACGTGATTGACAGGAGAGAGATTCTCAAAAACATTTTAAACACTAATAACACTTTTATTTTTCATTGATGGGAACAATCCTCTGCACCTGATGCGCGGAGGGGGACTGAGTAAGATGGCCAAAAATCACAGCCGTAAGTGGTAGCATTTTATCAAAAATCAATATACAGTGCAAACAGGAAGTTGTCAAGTTTAGACTTTTAATCATTTTTTATTTCAAACCAACCACCACCAACAACCATTTGCAGTGCTTTATTTCAAACCAACCACCACCAACAACCATTTGCAGTGCTTTATTTCAATCCATCCACCACCAACAACCATTTGCAGTGCTTTATTTCAAACCAACCACCACCAACAACAATTTGCAGTGCTTTATTTCAACCCAACCACCACCAATAACCATTTGCAGTGCTTTATTTCAAACCAACCACCACCAACCACCATTTGCTTTGCTTTATTTCAAACCAATCACATTTTCATTTTCAAACCACATTAAGGGCACTCAAGGTCAGTAAAACAACACTCACAGTTTAGTAGACATGTGTTCAGTGTTTTTCACAGCTGAGACTGAGAGACGTGACCCTCTCGCTCCCCCATCTTGCAGAGACTGACTGAGGCACTCAACACTTCCGGGTTTTATAGTCCCTCCGGAAGCGGCATGGCCTTCAGGAGAGAGAATCTCAGCATTTTTTAAACACTAATAACTCTTTTATTTTTAATCGATGGGAAAACATCATCTTATCCTGCACAGCGGAGGGGGACTCTGAGTAAGATGGCCAAAAATCACAGCTGTAAGTGGTAGCGTTTTATCAAAAATCAATATAAAGTGCAAACAGGAAGTGGTCAAGTTTAGACTTTTAATCATATTTTATTTCAAACCAACCACCACCAACAACCATTTGCAGTGCTTTATTTCAAACCAACCACCACCAACAACCATTTGCAGTGCTTTATTTCAAACCAACCACCACCAACAACCATTTGCAGTGCTTTATTTGAAACCAACCACCACCAACCACCATTTGCAGTGCTTTATTTCAAACCAACCCCCATTTGCAGTGCTTTATTTCAAACCAACCTCCACTAACAACCATTTGCAGTGCTTTATTTCAAACCAACCACCACCAACAACCATTTCAGTGCTTTATTTCAAACCAACCACAATTTGCAGTGCTTTATTTCAAACCAATAACCATTTGCAGTGCTTTATTTCAAACCAACCACCACCAACAACCATTTGCAGTGCTTTATTTCAAACCAACCTCCACTAACAACCATTTGCAGTGCTTTATTTCAAACCAACCACCACCAACAACCATTTGCAGTGCTTTATTTCAAACCAACCACAATTTGCTGTGCTTTATTTCAAACCAACAACCATTTGCAGTGCTTTATTTCAAACCAACCACCACCAACAACCATTTGCAGTGCTTTATTTCAAACCAACCTCACCAACAACCATTTGCAGTGCTTTATTTCAAACCAACCACCAAAAGAGATTTAATAGGACCTGAAAGGTAACTTTTATGCACAAAGGTAGTGGGTGTATGGAACAAGCAGCGGAGAAGGCAGTTGACGCAGGTACAATCACAAGGTTACAGAAGCATTTGGACAAATACATGGATTGGACAGGTTTATTGCTATATGGGCCATATGCAGGCAGGTGGGACTCGTTTAGATGGGCCATGTTGGCCGGAATGGGTAAGTTGGACTGAATGGCCTGTTTCTGTTCTCTATGACTCTATGACATATAAATACTCATATATATTCTACAGATGTGCCGTAGAAAGCATTTTATTGGGATGCATCAGAGCATGGTTTGGGAACAGCTGCATCAAAGGCCACAAGAAATTGCAGAGTTGCGGAATTAGCCCAGACCATCATACAAACCAACCTCCCTTCCATTGACTCCATCTACACTTCACACTGTCTCACAAAGCCACCAGCAAAATCAAGGAGTTTACCCCCACTTCTCCCCTCTCTCATCAGGCAAGCTGTGCAGAAGTGTGAAAACACATACCGCCAGATTCAGGGGCAATTTCTTCCCAGCTGTTATCAGGCAACTGCGCCATCCTCTCAACTGCTAGCGTGTGGTCCTGACCTCCCATCTACCTCATTAGAGACATTTAAACTATCTTTAATCAGACTTTATCAGACTTTATCTTACACAACATGTTGTATCCTTTATCCACTATCTGTACACTGCGAATGGCTTGATTGTAATTATGTATCATCTTTTCTTTGACTGGAAACCACACAACAAAAAAGTTTTTCACTGTACTTCAGCACACGTGGCAATAGTAAGCTAAACTAAATTAAACTAAATGAAATCATAGCCAATTTAGTTAAGTAGATTGTCTCAAGGTAAATTTGATACCATTGTAAATACAGAAATATTTTTAGTTTACTTGATCTCAAGATCAGGTCCTCTCCGAGACTTCCTGAAATGGCAGCGATATGGAGGTGATTATCTCAGATATGATAAGCCTCCATTTCTAATTTTTTGGTCAGCACCAATATCACAGCATGTTCTTATGGTGTTGTTCATGGAGGACACCATTAAATAGGTGGCACCAATTAGATTTTGTTGCATTACAACTGGAGTATCCTAGCAGTACAGTACAAATGTTCACAAAGTGCTGGAGTAACTCAGCGGGTCGGGCAGCATCTCTGGAGAGCATGGCTAGCTGACATTTCGGGCTGGGACCCATCTTCAGACTGATCAAAGGAAACGCATAAGTACACATCGTTCAGTTTATTGATGTTTTTTTTTTAAATATTTCCCGCTTGCTATTTCGTTTACCTGTCCAAATTCAGTGGGTTAAAACTCGTGTCACCAACATAAATAAAGCTTCTATCATTCACGTAGCAATCCTTTGGAAGTTTTTTTTGCATTCAAAAATAGAGCTGAAGTGAGAGTCTATTCCTATCACAATCTCAGGGATAAAACTCTTCCTAACCTTGCCATATGGTTAACAAGAAAGTATCAAACTTAAAACCCGTAGCCATTTTTAACTCCAGTAACAAGTGATTTTAGCTGAGCAAGAGTTGTTCTATAAATTTTCATGTATTGTGTTCACTCATAAATATTGGCCAATATAAGGGTTGTTTTGCTTCCATGACTTTTTTCACAATTGCTTCTTATTAAATCGAACATCCATTCACTTTGAATGTACTGGGAGCTGCAGTACTTTAAGTCTGAAGGAATGTGACACATACACTGTAATTAGACCACACAATCCCCTTCTTGAGTAATCCTGGGCACGAAGGCTCTGCTGGTTATGATGGCCATCGGTTACAGCAGATCTGTCAAAATATGGACAGTCTATGCATTGGAAATAAATGAGGTGTAGACTACTGCAGAAAGAGGTTTGTTTAGCACAAATAGAGGTTTGACCCATATTCCTCCTGTAAACGCATAATTCCTTTTAAAACTTTGGTACATCATGTTTAATTCATTTTATGAGACTTGCGATGGTTAAAACATGTCTTTCTATTTTATGAAGCATTGCATTCATCATATATTCACTTGGTTGGTTTGACAGCATTCTCGTGCATTCTAAACCCTCTTGTGGCCAATGGTGAGTTTAGATTTGCAACTGGACCACTGTTCATTTATTTCAAAGTTAATATATACAAACCAAGAGCTCTCCAACAAAGTGAACATCTTCCACAATTTAACATGCTTCCCGTGACTCATTGCCAACATAACTAAGATCACTATATTTTATGGTACTTTGGTGACAACACTCTGTGACTTGCAGTTGAAATCTTAGACATGTGAATTTCTGAGTGGAAAGGTAGTGTAGTATGGTTGATGGTTTCATGAAGTAGGATTATATGGATATCTAAGTAATGAGCAAATGAGGCCAGGAAGGAAGATATTAAGGAATGGAAGCCAATGTACATCATGGTTAACTGAATTGGGGTTAACGGTGGCACAGCAGTAGAGTTGCTGCCTTACAGCTACAGAGACCTGGGGTTGATCCTGACCAGGGCGTTGTCTGAATGGGGATTCAAACCAGGCAAACTGTTACATTCTGATTGGTGCTGAGCTTGTTGACTGTTGTTGGAACTCCCTCCAGCCAGATGAATGGAGAGTATTCCACCACCCTCCTGCCTTGTGTATTGCATATGGTTCAAGGATTCTAGGTGTCAAGAGGCGAGTTGCTCACCTCAGGACCTTTCTTGTCTCTGCAATGTTCATGAGCTGTTTTGTTTCATAGAATCATAGAGTCAGAGAGTTTTACAATATGTAAACAGGTCCTTCGATGCAACTTGCCCACACCGGCCAGTAAGTCCCATCTACACTAGTCCCACATGCCTGCATTTGGCCCATATCCCTCTAAACCTCTCCTATCCGTGTGCCTGTCTAAATGTTTCTTAAATGGAGCAATCATACCTGCCTCAACTACCTCCACCTGCAGCTCGTTCCATACACCCATCACCCTTTGTATGAAAAAGTTACCCCTCAGGTTCCTATTAAATATTCCCCCTCACTTTAAACCGATGTCCTCTGGTTCTTGATTCCCCTACTCTGGGCAAGAAACTGATCATCTGACCCGATCTATTCTTCTCATGATTTTGTACACCCTAATCACCCCTAAAAATCAGTTGCCTGATCACTAATCAAACCTTTAAGGTTAGAGATTTGCCAATGAAAACACCCCTGAATATAATTGTTATATTCTTTTTTTTATTGGAGATGGTCATTCCCTTGTGAATGAGGGACATGGACGTTAGAAGCATCTATCAGACCAAGCCGTAATTTCGTCACTGCCTCACTGCATAAAAGCATGGGCTGCTTCATTAACTGAGAGGATGCAGAATGGCATTGATAACCCTAAAACTGTCAGTGAGCATCTGCACAAATAAATTGATGATAGAGTGATCACCATGGGTCAGGCTGCTGGAAGTTTTTGGGCCCAGAACACTGTTCAAATTAACTCCAGGTTGTTGCCCTGAGAAAAGATGATTGACCTCCAAGTCTGCAACCATCTCATCTGAAAAAGGGTCTCGACCCAAAACTCCACCTATTCCTATTATCCCGAGATGCTGCCTGTCCCGCTGAGTTACTCCAGTCTTTTGCGTCTATCTTCGGTGTAAATCAGCATCTGCAGTTCTTTCCTACACTAGTTTTATGCAGGGTTTAACCGTAATTGAGGGTCTACCTCCCCCTTCCCAATTGACATCAGTTTTGCTTGAGGTCTGAGACCACACTCAGACGCTATCTTGGCATTAAGAGCATATACTTTCTTTTCCAAAATCAAACACTTCTGTTCATGATTAAACCAACACTATGAAGAGATCTGGAGCAGGCTGCTCCTTACACAACTTATACCAAAATCAATGAGCATGTTACAAACAAATGAGTTTGATGACTGCTTCCATCCCTTTAAGAACGATGCAGCATAGATTGGTGATGAATTACTTGGCTGGAGAGGTTTTGTCCTGTGGGCAAGACAAACAAGGACAATCTTTCATACATGCCATTTTGTACTTACAAAAGCAAGTTTATTGCATGTAAAAAGCAACTAATACAGCTAATACACTACTCTGGAGAACTGTCGAGGCAAAAAAAAGAATATACATGGAAGCAAAGTTTCAAGTTAAAACATTATTACTCTCATCTAAGACACAGCCAAGTGCCTGTGGTGCCCAGCGGTCCCAGAAAGTGTTCAAGGTACCTTAGAACAATGCGTGCTCCCTCTCCAGGGACACTCGGGCACCATTCATAACATTGGTGACAATGTTCCAGTTGAGGGGAATTTCCTGAAAGACATTGGATGGGGCACTACCCAGGAAATCATTGATGCAAACGAATCTGGAGATGATCAAGTTCAAGAGAGTTTATTGTCATGTGTCCCTGATAGGACAATGAAATTCTTGCTTTGCTTAGCACAACAGAACATAGTAGGCATTGACTACAAAACAGATCAGTGTGTCCATTTACCATTATATAAATATATACGCACATGAATAAATAAATTGAAAGTGCAAATAACAGACAATGAATTATTAATGTTCAGAGTTTTGTCCGAGTCAGGTTTAATAACCTGTGGGGAAGTAGCTATTCCTGAACCTGGTCGTTGCAGTCTTCAGGCTCCTATACCTTCTACCTGAAGGCAGCAGGGAGATGAGAGTGTGGCCAGGATGGTGTGGGTCCTTGATGATGCTGCCAGCCTTTTTGAGGCAGCGACTGCGATAGATCCCCTCGATGGAAGGAAGGTCAGAGCTGATGATAGACTGGGCAGTGTTTACTACTTTTTGTAGTCTTTTCCTCTCCAGGGCACTCAAGTTACCGAACCAAGCCATGATGCAACTGGTCAGCAAGCTCTCTACTGTGCACCTGTAGAAGTTAGAGAGAGTCCTCCTTGACAAATCAACTCTCCGTAATCGTCTCAGGAAGTAGAGACGCTGATGTGCTTTTTTGATAATTGCATCAGTGTTCTCGGACCAGGAAAGATCTTCAGAGATGTGCACGCCCAGGAATTTGAAGCTCTTGACCCTCTCCACCATTGATCCGTTGATATAAACGGGACTGTGGGTCCCCATCCTACTCCTTCCAAAGTCCACAATCAGTTCCTTGGTTTTGCTGGTGTTGAGGGCCAGGTTATTGTGTTGGCACCATATGGATAGTTGCTCGATCTCTCTTCTGTACTCCGACTCATCCCCATCAGTGATACGTCCCACAACAGTGGTGTCGTCAGCGAACTTGATGATGGAGTTCGCACTATGACCAGCTACACAGTCATGAGTATAGATTGAGTACAGCAGGGGGCTGAGCACGTAGCCTTGAGGTGCTCCCGTGCTGATTGTTATCGAGTCTGACACATTTCCACCAAAACTAACAGACTGTGGTCTGTGAATGAGGAAGTCGAGGATCCAATTGCAGAGGGATGCGCAGAGATCCAGTTCTGCGAGTTTGGTAACCAGCTTGGAGGGGATGATAGTATTAAATGCCGAGCTGTAATCTTTTTTTTTTTTTTTTTAATTTCAAAATATACTTTATTCGAATGATAAATATATACAATACATTAACCTTGCGGAAAATCCATCCGACATTTTCGGAGGCTGTACAATAGATCAATACAGTTTAGACATTTTCTTTTTCCCAAGTTTCCACAAATCAGTCCCCCACTCATGCCACAATGGCGTGGGATACCTTCCCTTATATTGAGGGGCGTCTCCACAATACTGTACCCCCCATGTCCAGCAGCGGAAGGGCCTTAGACTGTGGCCCTCCCCAACCGAGCCTTGGCGTTGGCTGCACCGAGCTTCAGTGCGTCCCTCAGCACGTACTCCTGCAGTCTGCAGCGGGCCAGTCAGCAACATTCCCTGACGGACATCTCGCTCTGCTGGGTGGGTGAACAATGCTCGGGCAGACCAAAGGGCGTCTTTTACCGAGTTGATGACCCTCCAGCAGCACTCGATGTCAGCCTCTGAATGTGTCCCTGGGAACAGTCCGTAAATCACAGAGTCCTCTGTGACGGAGCTGTTCGGGATAAAGCGTACCAGGGACCCTTGCATTTTTGTCCAGACTCTTTTAGAAAACCCACACTCTGTAAAGAGGTGGGCAACCATCTCCTCGCCATAGCAGCCGTCCCGAGGGCAGCGTGCGCTGGCAGTGAGGTTCCGACGGTGCAGGAAGGATCTGACTGGGAGGGCTCCCCTCACCGCCAGCCATGCCAGGTCTTGGTGCTTGTTGGTGAGTTCTGGCGATGAGGCATTTTGCCAGACAAGCTGGGCAGTCTGCTCAGGGAACCACGCCACCGGGTCCATAGAGTCCTTTCCTGCAGTGCCTGCAGGACATTCTGTGCTGACCACTGCCCGATGGACATGTGGTCAAAGGTGTTGGTCCTGAAGAACCCTTCCACCGACGACAGATGGGGCGGCAATGTCCAGCTGACTGGCACATTGCGTGGCACCTGCGCCAGGCCCATCCTTCTCAACACCGGGGACAGGTAGAACCTCAGCAGGTAGTGACACTTGGTGCCCACGTGCCTTGGCTCTACACTCCGCCTGATGCAGCCACACACGAAGGTGGCCATCAGAATGAGGGCGACGTTGGGCACGCTTTTACCCCCGTTGTCTGCCGACTTGTACATTGTGGCCCGGTCACACCCGTCCATCCTCGACCCCCAGATGAAGTGGAAGATGGCCCGGTGATCCCTGTGGCGTATGAGGGAGGGACAGGCCACACTTGTGCCAAGTACAGCAGCCCCGAGAGCACCTCACACCTGATGACCAAATTCTTTCCCGTTATGGAGAGGGAGCGTTGCCTCCACAGCTCCAGCTTCCTCCCCACCCTGGCTATCCGCTCCAGCCAATTTTTGTTACATGCCTCAGCCCCCCGAACCAGATCCCCAGCACCTTCAAGAAGTCAGGCTTGATGGTGAAGGGACGGAAGATCTGTCAGGCCAGTTGCCAAAGAGCATGGCCTCGCTCTTCCTGCGGTTCACCCTGGCTCCCGTGGCCGACTCAAACTGGTCGCAGATACTAATCAGTCTGCGAACCGACCCTGGATCCGAGCAGAAGACAGCGACATCGTCCATGTACAGGGAGGTCTTTACTTGAATGCCCCCACTGCCTGGCAATGTCACTCCTCTTATGCCAGCATCCTTCCTGATGGATTCAGCAAAAGGTTCAATACAGCAGACAAACAAGACAGGAGAGAGAGGGCAACCCTGCCTAACTCCAGACCTTACCGGGAAACTGTCTGATTCCCACCCATTGATTTGGACTGCACTACGGATGTTGGTGTAGAGCAGTTTGATCCAATTTCTGATTCCCTCCCCAAAACCCATTTTGGAGAGCACGTCCCTCATGTACGTGTGCGAAATCCTGTCGAAGGCCTTCTCCTGGTCCAAGCTGACTAGGCAGGCATCCACCCGTCTGTCCTGCACGTAGGCGATGGTATCTCTCAGCAGCGCTAGGCTGTCTGAGATTTTCCTGCCAGGTACAGCACAGTTTGGTCCGGGTGGATCACCTGTCCCAGAGCAGACTTGACCCGGTTGGCGATGGCCTTGGACAGGATCTTGTAGTCCACATTCAAGAGTGTTATGGGTCTCCAATTCTTTATGTCCTTCATCTCCCCCTTCTGCTTGTAGATTAGGGTGATGTTGCCCTTCCTCATGGAGTCTGACATGCTACCAGCCAGAAGCATGTTGTTGTACACTTCTAGCAGGTCCGGGCCCATCCAGTCCCACAGAGCCAAATACAACTCAGCCGGTAAGCCATCGCTTCCGGGAGTTTTATTCGAGTCAAAGGAACGGATGGAGCCAGTCAGCTCCTCTAGGGTCAGTGGTTGGTCCAGACTCTCCCGCTTGCTGTCCTCCAAGACCTCCGTGATTGAGGACATGACGTTCTGGGAGGAGGTACTGTCTGTGGTCTTTTGGTCATACAAATCTGTGTAAAAGGATTTGCAGATCCTCAGCACGTCTGTCTGTGAGGATGCTACCGTGCCGTCCTCCTCCCTAAGGCTGTTCATCACCGATCGATGAATAACAGCCTGACATATGAATTTTTGTTGTCCAAGTGGTCCAGAGCAGAGTGGAGAGCCAGTGAGATCGCATCCACTGTTGATCCGTTGTGGCGGTAAGCAAACTGCAGTGGGTCCAGGTTTTTGTCGAGGTAGGAATTGATTTGCTCCATGATCAACCTCACGAAGCACTTCATCACCACAGGCGTTAGTGCCACAGGTCGATAGTCATTGAGGCACGTCACCTTGCTCTTCTGGGCCATCACAGCATGGGCCAGAGTTTCAGTGTCAATGGAATGATTCAGAGCGATATTGAGCAATATTGGGTAGCTGAGAAAAGGTGTTCCTCTGTAGTGCCAGATGATTCACTCAGGGTTGCGTAAGGTCCAAATTGGGACAGTCTGGAATACCAGAGACGGCAGCAAATCAAGAGCACAGGATTAATGCCAACAGTACAATTGGAGTATTAACCTCTTCCCCATTCTGGTGGGGAAGAGTTTGGTGCAATTCCATAAGGTCTCTCCTGATTTGAACCTGGAAAACGATCTGCAGATCACAGCTCACTTTTTTTGTGTCAACCAAAACCTGGCACCGCTGAACCCTGCATGATTGCAGTGTTCTACGCCCATGTCGTCTACATCCATGTGCTCTACACCCATAAAATCATGTTTGCTTTAGTTTAGTTTAGAGATACAGTGCAGAAACAGGCCCCTCGGTCCACCGGGTCCACGCCGACCAGCGATCTGTGTACAATAATACTATCCTACACAATAGGCACTACTTACAATTTTTAGCAAAGCCAATTAACCTACAAATTTGTACGTCTTTGGAGTGTGGGATGAAACCGGAGCACCCGGGAAAATGCACGTGGTCACGGGGAGAACGTACACACTCCGTACAGATACCACCCATGGTCAGGATCAAACCCAGTTCTCTGGTGCTCTAAGGCAGCAAATCTACCGCAGTGCCACTGTTCCAATTGAAAGATTAGGAATTAAGTTCCAGAAGGATTAAGAAAAATGGTTTAGTTAGTTTAATTTAGTTTAGTTTAGTTTATTGTCACATGCACCGAGGTACAGTGAAAAGCTTTGTGTTTTGTACTAGTCAAGTCAAGAGAGTTTATTGTCATGTGTCCCAGATAAGACAATGAAATTCTTGCTTGCTGCAGCACAACAGAATATTTTAGGCATAAATAGTAAGGTTAAACGAGAACTTACCAAGTTTGAAGGTTGATCTGTATTTTACGAGGAATCGCGGTGAGGGATTTCTTGAAGACCCCGCCAGCACGCATGCGCGGCATCCTTCAAAGCAGCGGTGTGGAATCACAGAACGCACCATGACTGAAAAATAGTAAGATGAAGAACGTAGAACTTCCGAGTTGACCTTATGATAGAGGGTGGGAGCGGGGGGCACGAAATCCCTCACCGCGACTCCTCGTAAAATACAGATCAACCTTCAAACTTGGTAAGTTCTCGTTTAATCTTACTATTTTACTTCGGAGTCACGTGAGTGACTTCGTGAAGATTTCAAAGCTCTGTGATTTCACGCCCTGGACAACGTCCATGCTTATCACACTGCCGCAAGTCTGATGGAGGAAGGCTGTTAATGCAGTTCAGTCGAAACTGGCTGAAAAAGTAATACAATTTATTAATCAAATAAAACAAACAAATAACCCCTAATTCGGGGACAGACATTCACTGAGCAGTTCCCAGCACAGCTTCTGCGAATGTCGCAGGGGCGACCAGTGGCTTATTGTAGAACCGTTGAAAGGTTTCTTCACTGGCCCAGCCCGCGGTGTCGAGGATGTGGTCCATGGGCACCTCCATGGCCCTCGCTGCTGATGTGGATGCAGCCCTAGTGGAATGAGATTTTAAAATGTTAGTAGCAACTCCTGCTGCATCCAGCACCACCCTGAGCCACCTGGCGATGGTCTGTACAGTCACCCGATGATGCGGAGGTTTGTGGCTGATGAGGAGCCCCTGTTCCTTCATCCTGATGGCTCCTGTAATCCCGATGTAGTGGTGGAGATGGGGGACTATGCAGAGAGTGGCATCTACAGGGTACGCCCGAAACTCCAACTGCAGCCCATGCGCCCCTGGCCTGTGCTGCTTCAATAAATCTTGGACAAAGACATTTATTTGACCAGGGATGGTCACCATGCTGTCCAGTCGCAGTTTTTGTAACATCTGGACTCGTTGGGCTGTAGTCAGTGCCATCAGCATCGCCACCTTGAGGGTGAGCTGTTTCAGTGGTAGTTCATTCATTGGAGCCCAGCTCCTCAGTAGGGTCAGCATGATCCCCACATCCCACGTGAAAGTATATCTGGGTCGCGGAGGGTTGGTGTTGAACACTCCCCTCATGAGTTTAGACACCAGCTGGTTGGAGCCTATACCTATATCCAGGTATGAGGACAGTGCACTCCTGGCGCTGTTGATGGCACTGTAGCTAAGGCCAGCATCGAAATGGAGGCCAGCTAGGAATTCCAGGACATCAGGTATCGTTGCTGTGTTGGAAGTCTTGTTGGTCCGAGCACAGAATGCCTCCCACTTTCTGATTTGCGTGAGGTACTGCTTCTGAGTTGATTCTCGGCATGATGCTGAGATGAGTTCCATGGCTCGTGGTGAGATGCCCGCCTTGATGAGTGGTCTTTTCAGAACCTGCAGCCCAACAAGTTTAGGTGACCATGGCAAGGATGACTATCCCCCGTAACGGGGTGAGTAATCAATTTGGGGTGTTTCCCAATCGACATCCATGGTTGTTTTAAAATTTTAACGACCATCGGGTACCATGGCTGTGTAAGCCAGTCGGGAATGATCAATATGCCAGTTGCAGAGTCCAGTTTAATTTTCTGCAATACCCGACTGATGAGGCAAAATGGGGGAAATGCGTAGCAAAACCATTTCCCCCAATGGATAGAAAACGCATCCATTGCTAATGCCCCAGGGTCTGGTTCCCTAGACACATACGTTGGTATCTGATGGTTCAACCTGGACGCAAAAAGGTCAATATCTGGTGTCCCATAGTGAGCTATAATGTCTCCAAAAATTTGGGGGTTCAACATCCACTCGATGTGTTCATTGAATACTCGTGACCTGGTGTCCGCCACTGTATTAAGCTTCCCAGGCAAATAGGTCGCTGTAATCCAAATATTCCTTTCAATGCACCAGTGCCAAATTGTGTTTGCCAATTCATCACAAGATAGCGACCTGATACCACCCATATGATTGATGTAAGCCACCACTGTAGTGTTATCTATTTGGAGGCAGACATGTAAATCCCGTGAGTTAGTACAGTAAGCCCGCAGTCCATGAAATGCCCCCAGCATTTCTATATAATTTATCCCATGTGACTCCAGGAAGGTAGACTCACGAGAATTCCATCTGCCACCACAACTGGACATCGTATCAGTTGCTCCCCAGCCTTGTGCGCTTGCGTCAGTTTGTAGCACGACATCTGGGTTGCTTACTATGATGGGTCTATGACACTCACTAATATTGTCAACCCACCATTGTAGCTCGGTTCTAGCCTTTGGTGGTAACCGGATTGGCCGATCAAAGTGCCCAGCATTTGCTTTTAATGCCGTGATCTTTGTTCTTTGTAAATTTCGGTAGTGTAGTGGTCCGAATTGTGCAGCTGGGAATGTAACTACCAATTTCCCTATTACTTTTGCTGTTTGCCGAATGGTCGGTACCCTGGCGCAAGTAAGACTGTGGCACTCTTCTTTTATAGCAGTAGCTTTATTGGTTGGGATGGTAATCTTCATTAAGTTGGTGTCTAGGGTGAACCCCAAATAATCCATAACCCGTACCGGGTGCAATTTTGACTTGTCTGGATGGATTACAAATCCCATCTTCTCGAAGAGAGCCTTAGTTGCAGCCACTGCCCGTGTAGCCAATTGGAGGGTCTGACCCACTATAAGGATATCATCCAAATATGCCATAACCATATAATTTTGTTGTCGGAGAAGAGCCAATATAGGTTTTACTAATTTTGTAAACAGCCTACGGGCTGTGGTGATTCCATTGGGCAATGCCTTGTATTCCCATAATTGATCCTTCCAGACAAACTTTAGAAATTTCATGTGAGCCTCAGAGATGGGCACCGTATAGTATGCATCTTTTAAATCGATGCATGCCATAAAGTACCCTGGATAAAGCATCTGCTTGGCTGTTTCAAAAGTATCCATTTTTAAGTGGGTATATTGTACAAAAGTGTTCAGCTCAGTTAAGTCTATTATAATCCGACATCCCCCATCTTTTTTAATTCTGGTGAAAATGTTGGACACAAATTCAATAGGTTCATGTGTTGTTTTGCCAATTATCCCCTTTGCTGCTAGCCATATAATTTCAGCATGTCCTGCCTCCACCTCTTTTTGGGATAGTGTAAATTTCCTATGAGGCGAATGCTGGGTAGGGGGATTTATACCACCAATAAATTCTATAACATAGCCTTGAACACTTTGTAAAATAAACTCATCTGTAGTGATAGTGTTCCATATTTCCAAAAAATCCCACAATCGCCCACCAATTTGTGCAGGAGGCGATGCTACGGCGTGAGAGGAACCAGGCCCCCTTACATCCATGGTTAACGACGGTTCCTCACGTATGGCGTTTTGGGTGGACGTTGTGGAGGTTGACGGGATGGCGGCCGCATCTTCCACGCAGGCCGCTGTTGGCCTTGTCCTAAAAAAGGTCGTTGTGTTTGGGGAAGTGGAGGTGGATAGGTCCTTTGTGTCCTGTCCGGCAGTCGTGGTTTCCAGTTTGTGTTTGGCTGTTGCCGGTGGTATGGGTGAAGTCTGGCCATAGGAGGTTTCATGAGGCCAGCTGTTTTGGCCTCCTCGTCCAGTTCCTTCACTTGTTTGGACAGGTCTCCAAACAATTCATGAGGCGGTGGAGCGGTTGATGGACGGCACAATCCCACGAATTTGGGGTTGAGTGTGGAGCTCTTACACAGGCAGTTGATCTCATACTGGGCGTTGCATAGGAGTGCCAGGGCATCTTGTTGTTCACTGGACACATTATCCCCATCAAGGGTCCTAGCAAACGCCATTATGCCCGTGGAGAGAACCTTTAAGATACGCTGGAGGCGGACATCCTGCATCCTGGTGGCCGTACTCAAGTGTCCCCAGATCTGGGCATTAACCAAGGGCACACTGAGGTTGATGCAGTTCTCGGGCGGTTTTATTTTCTCCATAGTATCATTGAGAACCTGACTCTGGAGTTGGTGAGTAGTCAGGTAATCAATGGTGCCCGCCAGTTTGTGGTGCAGGGGTTCCCCTGTTTGTGTAGTAGCGGCAAACTTGCTCACCACATCCAGCATATCCTCCTCATGCTCTGGCTCAGCGGTCACTGGCTGTCCCGGGTCGTCTTCAAACACAGCGGCTGGGCAACTGCTAGCACTTCTGGCTGGTGACGACGAGATGCTGAGCGGACTCCTTGCACGGCTTGTGGATGCCCGTGAGTCCCGCTCTTCCCGTTCCCGGTCCCGCTGGAGGAGTTGCTCCACTAAGAGCTCCAACCGCTCTATGCGACCGTCCCTGCTATGTGCAGCGGACAAGCCGACTTCCCCAGGCCCTGCAAAATCACTGGGGCTTCCACCATTGGACCACACCTCCGTAAGGTGCTGTCTAGGGTCCAATGGCAGGTTGTTGTGACCTACAGCCCATG
The DNA here is from genome assembly GCA_035221665.1 of Okamejei kenojei. NCBI lineage: Eukaryota > Metazoa > Chordata > Chondrichthyes > Rajiformes > Rajidae > Okamejei > Okamejei kenojei. The sequence goes on from CM069153.1 coordinate 20,831,216, forward strand.
TAGGCTCATACGACTCCCGCACGGACTCTCCCCTAGTCTGTCTTCTCCCAGACTGTGGCGGCCCACCTGTCTGATACGAAGGCAGGTGAGTTGGATCGGCGCCGGCCCCCGGAACCTGGCTCCCCGGAGTCCGTGCAGGCTTACCTCCACAATCGCTCAATTTTTGGCGTGGAGGCGCATGGTCGGCCGCTCCCAGAGCTGAGCTGACCGACCGTCTACTGCTGCCACCTCCGCCCTTGACCGCAGCCTGACGGGGTGTTTTGTCGGCGGCACCTGCTCCTGCAGGCCTGCTCGACGCAGCAGTAGAGCTGCCAGACTGCTCTACGGCAGATCTCCCTGGCAGTGGTACGTGGTGGTGCACAGCTGCAGGGCTCCCCTGTAGTGCAGCTGTCCCCCGGCCCAGCCCCCTCGGGTCTACTGGAACTCGGGGCGAAGTCGCTTGCGATGAGCGAGGCCCCTTGGCACGTACCTGTTTCCCCCCTCTTTTCTTGGGGGAAGGGGGCTCGAAGTCTGGATCCGTTGCATCCAGCTCCGGGGCGGTAAACCACTCAGGTGATGAGTCGGGCGCTAAGTAGTAGCGGGTGCAGCTGGGAATGTAAACTACCCCCTCCCAGCCTGCCGATGCAAATGCGCGCGACGATATGCTGCGCATGCGTGCTGGCGGGGTCTTCACAAAGTCACTCACGTGACTCCGAAGTAAAATACAGATCAGATCAGTGTGTCCATATACCATAGAATATACATATACACACATAAATAAACCGATAAAGTGCAACAGGCTGTTATAGTTCTGAGTTTGTTTGAAGTTGTGTTTAATAGCCTGATGGCTGTGGGGAAGAAGCTGTTCCTGAACCTGGATGTTGCAGATTTCAGACTCCTGTACCTTCTACCTGATGGCAGCGGTGAGATGAGTATGTTGCCAAGATGGTGTTGGTCCTTGATGATGCTGGCAGCCTTTTTGAGGCAGCGACTGCGATAGATCCCCTCGATGGTAGGGAGGTCATAGCCGATGATGGACTGGGCAGTATTTATAACTTTTTGCAGTCTTTTCCGCACCTGGACGCTCAGGTTGCCGAACCAAGCCACGATGCAACCGATGCGACCATTACTATCCAGTCAGCAAAAAGACTATACATGATTACAATTGAGCTGTCCACCGTGTGCAATTACAGGATAAAGGAAATAATGTTTAGTGCAGGATAAAGTCCAACAAAGTCCAATTAAATATAGACCAAGGGCCTCCAATGAGGTAGATGGTTGCTCGGGGCCGCTCTCTAGTTGTTGATAGGAATGTTCAAATGCCTGATGTTGGCTGGGAAGAAGCTGCCCCTGAATCTAGAGGTGTGCCTTTTCACACTTCTGTACCTCTTGCCTGATAAGAGGGGAGAAGAGGGAGCGATCGGGGTGAGATTCGTCCTTGATCATGCTGGTGGCCTTGCCAGAGTGAAGTTTAGATGGAGTCAATGAAATGGTGAATGAAAGATGGAGAACTCAGTCGGGTAAAGGAGCAGAAATAAAAAGAGGAAAACCATAGTTGGATTAAAAAAAAGTAAAAAATAGACAAGAAGGGAAATAATTAAGTCTTCAATTTGGCATTTTAAAATATCTTAAAAAAGGAATAAACTAAACAAACACAATTTTCTTCAATGTTCAGTGCCAGGGATTTTCATTAAAAGGTATTAATTACTAGCCTTACATCTCCTGGCTGCCAAACACTTTTAACACCCCCTTCCCATTCCCATACTGACCTTTCTGTCATGGGCCTCCTCCACTGTCAGAGTGAGGCCAAAAGCAAATTGGAGGAACAGTACCTCATATTTCACTTGGGAAGCTTACACCCGGGGTGGAAGATTGCAACCTTCACGTGGTCCGCCCTGTTTCGACTAATGCAATCAACTCGACGTGCACAAACGGAAGGTCAAATAGAACAAGTTGTCCTACAACTTTAGGCTGTGCACGCCACACGAAAGAAGAAGAAGCTCACACCCCAGCAATATTTATATTGATTTCTCTAACTTCAAGTAACTCTTACATTCCCTCTCTCTCTGTCCCTTCCCCACCCTAGTCGTCCTACTAGTTTCATTGTCATCCAGCATAGTTTCTCGTGATCAGCTTCTCCACAGCCAACAATGAACCATTGTGGGTTCCACCTTTCCTTGATCACCGTTGCTGGCTTTGATTTGCCCTTTTGCACACCTTTCGTTCATTTGTTCTTTGCACCCTTTCTTTTCTTTAGTTTCCCTCTGCCCTGACTTTCAGTCTGAAGAAAGGTCTCGACATGAAATGTCACCAATTCCTTTTCCCCAGAGATGCTACCTGACCCGCTGAGTCACACCTGCATTTTGTGTCTATCTTCGGTGTAAACCAGCATCTGCATTTCTTTCCTTAAATAACTGTTGTGGCTTTCCTTTGTAACTCCTGTTCAAACACAGTAACTTTGCGACATTTTATGCATGCCGTTGCAGAGCAGACAATGAGAAGTTAGATCGGTAAAGCTATATTTGAAGTATTCCACAGTTCGCAATGATGTATCCCACTTGCGATCTCACCGTCCCCAGCCAACAATCAGCCCATCAGGGACCCTCACTGCCTGAGGTCATCTGTTGCCGGCCATGATTTGTCTTTGTTTTCTTGCTTCCATTCCCTTTTCCCCCCTGAACCCCCATCCCCCCACCCCCCCACCTCACCCATACAATCAGTCTGAAGATGGGTCCCGACCCAAAACATCACCTATCCAATTTCTCCAAAGATTCTGCCTGGCCCGTTGAGTTACTCCATCATTTTGTATCCATCTCTTGCATAAACCAGCATCTATAGTTGCTTTTTATTACATTATGTTTGGAGTGGCTTACTGCAAACAAGATTTCCATTCCACTGAGTATCCGCCCCCTCTCCTGTAGCTGTTGCACCACTTGTGAATGCATGGCAATACTCACGATTAGAATCACTGTTATTTCACCAGCAAGATCAGTCTGATGTGTCCTGTAGCTAATTCAGTTTGAACTGTAGAAAGAGCAATAAGTTTGTTCCAGTTTGTGAAACCAATTCTCTGGTGTTTCATGGATATTTATTCTTAGTTGGAACAAAACTATGTTGTTGCTTAAGTTCCAGGAATCATGTGTAGGCCAAGTCAATGGATTCTTTTAAGGCAGAGATAGATAAATTCTTGATTAGTACGGATGTGAGGGATTATGAGGAGAGGGCAGGAGAATGGGGTTAGGAGGGAGAGATAGATCAGCCTTGGTTGAATGGCGGAGTAGACTTGATGGGCCGAATGGCCTCATTCTCCTCCTATCACTTATGAACTAATGAACATGAACTTTTGTAAGCCATCGTCTTTGGCATGTCCTTGTCTTAGAAATCGTTACTCTCAGAAATCTGGAAGGATACTGTATATGAGCTTTGAGAGGTCAGACATATTTCCGTCATCATTTCAAAGTAATTTAAACGAAAAAAAATTGGAATCTGTGAATAAGTTAGCATTCATAATGACAAGTCAATGGCCCATCATCATTTGGAAGCAGTATAAAAACAGGCTTCAGTGCAGAAAAATAGTGATAATCATTGATTTAGATTAATTTTTCACAAGAGCCAATAAAGTGATGCAAATGCAGTAAGGAAATACAATGCATAATTAATAGCATACAGTTAATTCATGCTCAGTATAAATGCACCATTGCAGTGGGCTTTGCCCAGATGTCAGACACAAAGGTAGTTTCCAAACCTTACTGAAGGTAGGAGGTTCTTCAGTTCACCTCGACTGGTTTAGCCTGCTCATCAAAGTGGTTTCCCAGGGCGTGTTCACTTTTGCAAGCTGAGAGCTACTCAGAGCTAGTTTTGTTTATTGCCACGCATAACGAGGTACAGTGAAATGCTTTTGTTGCATGATAGCCAGTCAGCGGAAAAACAATACATGAATACAATTGAGCCATCCACAGTGTTCAGATATAAATGATGAAGGGAATAAGGTGAATAAAGTTTAGTGCAAGATAAGTCCGATCAAAGATAGTCCGAGGGACTCTAATGAGGTAGATGGTAGCCCAGGACTGCTCTGGTTCTCCTCTCAAGGATGGTTCAATTGCCTGATAACAGCTGGGAAGAAACTGCCCTGAATCTGGAGGTGTGGCTGGGGTGAGACTCGCCCTTGATTATGCTGGTGGCCTTGCCGAGGCAGCATGAGGTGTAAATGGAATACATAGAAGGGAAGTTGGTTTGTGTGATGGTGAATCTAAAAATCTGAAAAGGCTACAGGTGAGAACTTGTAACTTGTGAGAAAGCAAATTAACTTGCTCAAGGGAGAATGAGGTAACGCCTTGGCAGAGGTACTTTGTCTACCCAGTAGCTGGTTTACCCAGATGAAAAGTGTGAATCAGTTCGTCCCTTCAGCACAACTTCCATGATTGGTTTCCGAGGCAATTAAATAGTGTACTGAACCAGTGAAACTAGCGGGGACGATGGCACAGTGATGGATGTCGCAGACCCAAGCAAACGGAAGACCCACAATGCAGGTGTCCAACCATCTCTCCTCCGTTGGTTGCAGTCATGGACCATCTTCACACGGCACACTAACCAAGTCGAGCTGTTGCACTCCTGAACTGTGGCCAACTCTGTGCAACAGGATTTGGCATTCCAAGACAGAAACATACCACAGATTACATCATTATTATCATTATCGATATTAGTGCAAGGCTCCAGCAAAAACAGGCCATTATCTTTGGCCAGCACATTGGCACAGCTGCTCCCTCATCAGAGACCCTGGGGTCGTTCCTAACCTCGGGTGCTGTCTTCGTGGAGTTTGCATGTTCTCCCTGTGACCTTGTGGGTTTCTTTCAGGTGCTGCGGTTTCCTCCTAACTCCCAAGGATGTGTAGGTTTGTAGATTAATTGGCCTCTGTTAATTGCCCCCTAGAGTTAGGGAGTGGATATGAAAGGGGGAAAACATAGAACTAGTATGAACGGCCGATCGTTGGACGGCATGGACTTGGTGGGCCGAATGGCCTGTTTTGCACTGTATCTTTTGGTCAATCAATCTTTCAAATATAAATATGATCAATAATGGATAGTCCATTGCAGCTTAATTAAAATTACAGAAAAATTAAAAAATATGTTTATTAAAATTCATATGTCTGAAAATTTTCTATCGTATTTGGATTTTGTGATATTGATTCTGCTGAATTTTACTACTTCTTACTTGCACTGAGTAGGTGGAATTGGGCATTTTTCAATTAAATTAATAAAGGATGGTGCACAGAAATATGCATAGAGCATATCCATAATTTCCAGATTAAGGCCACAAGCAAACTGCCTCATATTCCACGGTAGCTTACACTGAATTTTCCAATTTTAGGTAACTAATCTAAATACCCTCTCCTCCTCTGCCCCCCCCCCCCCCCCCCCCCCCCCATCCTCCCAATTCCCCACCTAAACACACACCAATTTCTCCCTTCTCCCTCTCCTTCCACCTACATTCTTTCCTCTGGGTTAACAATTGGCAACTCTTCTCTTCTATCCTCATTGCACACCTTTTGTCTTTTCATCTCTGGCCTTTGACCAACCATTTGCATATCATCCCACCCCCCACCCCGGTCACCTATCTCCTCATCTGTATCCACCTATCACTTGCCAGGTTTTGTCCTCCCCCTCATCTCTTACAGCTTTCTCCCCCCCTCACCCCATCCACCTCTGAAGAAGGCTCCCAACCCAAATCATCACCTATCCATGATCTCCAGAGATGCTGCTTGACCTGTTGCGTTAGGTCCAGCACTGTATTCTCTTCTGAACCAGCATTTGGAGTTCCCTGTTTTGCCATTTCTAAAATTATGTTCAGGGACTAAATGGTATAATTGATGTGGGCAGGTCAAGCATGAGAGCATGCCTTTTTGGTTGTTATTCATAACATAAGCATTGTCCAAAAGATATAAGAAAAATATTAAGAAACATAATTAAGACACAACTGAAGAATCTTGTGCAAGACACAAAATGCTGGACAGAATCAATGGATCAGGTAGTATATGTGGAGAGAATGGACGAATGTCATTTTGGTTTGGGACCCGCATTCAATCTGATGGAGTAGGGGGATGGGGGGGGAGGAGGGAAATTGGAAAGGAGGGGTGGGAGTAGGCTAAAGCTTGGCAAGTGATAGGTGGATACAGATGAGGAGGGTTTGATTGGGAAATGGTGGGAGGATTATGTGCACACCAGGGAGGGGTGAGGCACGATAAAGGAGAGAGGAGAGGTTGGAGGGATCATTACTTGAAATTGGAGAATTCATTGTCCATACCATTGGGTTGTAAGCTACCCAAGCTGTTGTTACTTAAGTTTGCATGTTGGAGACAGCACTTTTTTGAGGATCTATATTCCATCATTCTTTGGTTTAGACTGCAGTGAAGGCCAATTCATTGGGTATTTTCAAAGCAGAGATTGATAGGTTCTTGATTAGTAAGGGTATCAAAGGTTACAGGGAGAAGGCAGGAGAATGGGGTTGAGAGGGAAAAATAGATCAGCCATGATTGAATGGCGGAGCAGATTCAACAGGATGAATGGCCTAATTCTACCCCATGTCTTATGATCTAATGATAACTATGGCAACTTAGAATATAAACCATCCTTTGTAACCTAAATTTAATCCAAAATAACAATTTAATAATACAACCATTTCAAATACTAATTTATCATTAAGGTAGAGGTTTGGATTTGTGACGTCCTTAAAAGTTGTTTTGGACATATAATTACACTTTTTTGTGAATTAAATGGACTACTATACCACTGAATCATTCTGCAAGTCATTTGTGTGATGGCTATTGGTAAGAACTACCTATGTTTGTCCACACTCCAGCTTTCTCCCCCATTACATTATCAATTCATCTTCTTCCCGCACCTGCTCAATTGCCTTTTTAAACTTTCAATGGAATATTTCTACTAATGTTTGTTCCAATTTTAATAACCAGAAAGGATTGTTTCTGTCCCCTTCTTATTTTACCAATTACATCAAATCTCTTATCTTTACAATCAATCCCATTTGCCAGAAGAAACAGATTTTCAATTTGGTTATGTGAAATATATTCAGAAAAAATAATGTTTTTTTAAACTTCTCAGAGAATCCCAGCCTCTGCAGAAATTGAACTGTTCACCCCAGAGATGATCCTAGTAAACCCAATCTCTATCCTCTGCAAGAACCTGACTTCCTTCCTAAAGTGTAACGTTCAGAATTTTACACATTACTCAAGCTGAGAACTTCCCACAGATTTGTAAATCTTGTAAAGCATAATATTGGTGTCTTTCTATCTTTAGATAATTTAGGTAGCCATGTATTTCATAGAGTTAAAGGGCCATATAGCACAGTATCAGGCCCTTCAGCCCAACTCATCAATGCCCGTCTAAACGCGTCCCATTTGCCCAGATTTGTCCCTCTAAACCCTTCCGATGCATATTTCCTACTTTGCACTATCATCTGGTTCAACTATCCACAAAGATTTGGAAATGAGTCTCTACACTCATCGACATTTCTTTGTGTTTCAACACTTTTAGCTCATATAGTTCATCCAAGTTTTCCTCCAGAAGAACATCTCTTCAGTTCTTTCTTAGTTCAATTTCATCTGTCATATACTAAATCCCTTCACTAATCTATCTAAGTTGAACAGTACATCCAGTCTTCAATTCCAAATATACAAATTATAATGGAATGGTAACTTGTATATTATATTTGTTTCATTAATACTCTTTGTACTTCGCACCATGGTCTCTTATGTCATTTAATAAATATGACCTTCCACGCTATCTTAGATCTTCCCCTATTGTTCTATCCTTCTGATCCATTTTCAATTCTTAACATTTATTAATTCTGATAAAATATATTAAGCTGAAATGTTAACTTTGTTTCTTTCCTGGGTGATGTTGTCTGACTTGCTCAGTGTTTACTCCACTTTCTGTGTTTTATATAAATAACAAAAGTATCTTGAAAGTTCAAACCGAAAAATACAAATGCACAGAGTGGCATTTCGCTCATAAGTCTTAAAAACTATCCCTCTTGTTCATTCCTCCTTATCCTTCCTCCTCAACTCTTACTTCTACACTTGGTCAAAACATGCTACGTCTATACATTTTTTCCATTCTGATGAAAGATAATCAAACTAATATGGAGACAAGAAACTCCAGAGGCTGATATCTTGAGCAGAAATTATGTGCTGGAGGAAATCAGGGCTCAGACAGCATTTGTAGAGGGAATGGACAGTTGACGTTTCAGGTTAGAAATGTTCCTCAGTGATGCAGACTGACAGATTCATCATGACTAGAATTCCCACGAGTGTTGTCTGACCTCCTACATATTTCCAGCATTTTATATTATGATATCACTCATGACGGCATATTGGCATAGCTGGTAGAGATGTGGCCTCCAAGTGCCAGCGACCAGGTTCGATCTTGACCTCGGGTGCTGTCTATGTAGAGTTTGCACGTTTTCCCTGTGACCGCAGGGGTTTCCTCCAGGTGCTCCATTTTCCTCCCACATCCCAAAGACGTGCGGGTTTGTAGATTAATTTACTTTGATAAGTTATAAAATTGTCCCTAGTGTGTAGGATAGTGCTAGTGTACGGAATGATCACTGGTCTGCACGGACTCAGTGGGCTGAAGGGCCTGTGTAGGAAGTGGATGAGAAAGTGGGATAACATAGAACTAGTGTGAACGGGTGTTCAATGGATGGCATTGACTTGGTGGACTGAATGGCCTGTTTTTCAATTTGTATCTCTAAACTAAATTAATAGGAAGGAAAGAACTGCAGATGCTGGTTTAAACCGACGATAGACACAAAAAGCTGGAGTAACTCAGCGGGACAGGCAGCATCTCTGGAGAGAAGGAATGGGTGACGTTTTGGGTTACCTAACAAACAGCTAACAATGGCCTGTTTCCTTTATCATCGTTACTTTTTTGCATATCTTTCTTTCATTGTTCTTTATCTCTCCACATCATCATCTATATCTCTCGTTTTCCTTTTCCCTAACTCGTCTAAAGAAGGGTCTCGACCCGAAACATCACCCATTCCTTCTCTCCAGAGATGTGGCCTGTCCCACTGAGTTACTCTAGTTCTTCCTACAGATACTACTCTTTCGTAGCATTTTATATTTTTGTTGCCAATTCTCTATCATAGTTTCACCATGGACAGAATGGCACCAACATTCTGTTGTGTTGATGATGATTATTGCCTTGTTGATTATTATTTTATTATAGATTTCTACTGCTGGTCTCCAGCTACAGTACCGTCTCTTATGTATCAGCTTATGTATGGTGCACCAGTGCACTCTGGGATTTGTAGTTCATTCGTAACCTCTTTCTCCAGCTGGAACTGAGTGCAGGGAAGATTTACGAGGATGTTGCCAGGACATGAGGGCCTGTGGGACAGGGAGAGGTTGTGCAGGCTAGGACATTATTCATTGGAGCTCAGGAGGCTGAGGGATGATCTTTTTAGAGATGTATATACTCACGAGGGGAATAAATAGGGTGAATTCAGTCTTTTACCTAGAGTACGGGAATTTTGAACCAGAGTATCTGTACCTTGTACATGGTGACAATTAATAAACTAAACTAATCTAAACACAGGCAGGTGGGACGAGAATAGATGGGGCATCTTGGTTGGCATGGACGTCCGACTCCTCCTCCCCCTCCACTTTCTCTCCTCCCTCCCCCACCTATCCCTCTCCTACCTCCCCTTCCTCTCTTTTCCCTGTCCTTCCCCATTTCCGGTCCTCCCCACTTTCCTTTGCCCTCGCTCCTTTCTCTCTCTCTCTCTCTCTCCTCCCCCTTCCCCTTTGCACTCTCCCCCTCTCCTTCTGTCTTCTCCCTACCTACTTTCTCTCAGTTTCCTGCCCCACTCCTTCTCCTGTGCCCTGTGACTGGGACTTCGGAGATGCTCTCCACAGATGTTCTCCTGACCGGCTGAGTTAGTCCAGCACCCTGCACCTTTCTTTTGGCTTAGAGAACCTTAAGAGTTCCTTGCGGCTCTCTGACACAATGATAAGAGACTATGATATGATATGACATAATATGATGTGATATGTCTATGACTGATATGAGTCTATGGTATTGGAGTTGATATGATATGAAATGATGAGTCTATGACTCTATAATAGGGGTCTATGATATGATATATCATAGGTCCAGAACAAGGGGTCACAGTCTAAGGATAAGGGGGAATTCCTTTAGGACCGAGATGAGGAAAACATTTTTCACACAGAGAGTGGTGAGTCTGTGGAATTCTCTGCCACAGAAGGTAATTGAGACCAGTTCATTGGCTATATTTAAGAGGGAGTTAGATGTGGCCCTTGTGGCTAAAAGGGATCAGGGGGTATGGAGAGAAGGCATGTACAGGATACTGAGTTGGATGATCAGCCGTGATCATATTGAATGGCGGTGCAGGCTCGAAGGGCCGAATGGCCTACTCCTGCACCTATTTTCTATGTTTCCATGTTTCTATGATATGATATGTGATATGTGTCTCTGACTGTGATAGAAAGGCAGTGATATGGCATGTTATGATATGATATGGCATGTTATGATATGTGATGTGTGCGATACAGTAGAAGGCTGTGACAGTGCATGGTGTGATATGATATGTGATGTGTGCCTGTGAATGTGATTGAGGTTTTGATACATGATATGATATGACATGTCATGTGAAATGATGGGAGGCTATGCATGATGTGAGATGTGACATGACAGGAGTGTGTGGGACTACACGTCCCAGAATGCGGGTGTGGGCGCCGCATGCGCAGGGGGAGTGTGCACTGGGGTGGAACATGGTCCAGGCGCTGGCGGGGAAGCCGGAGCTGTCGCCGCCGTTGCTGCTGTCACCGGGTCGGAGGATCATTAACGACAGGGAGAAAGACAGAAGGAAATGCCAGTCTCCACGTAGAGTGAGCGGCGGGATTACAGTGGCGGCGATCAGCTTGCATGGGGTTTTAATCAATGAAATGTTTGCGTGCCTTTCATTGCACCGGCGCCTTCCCCAGTAAATGATGAAGAAGCAATTCAATCGGATGCGACAGCTCGCCAACCAGACAGTGGGCAGGTTGGTCTTGGTGCGGCATTGCAATGCATCGCGTACAATGCATGTCCGTCGGGTTGTGTTCAATGATTAATTACAGTTAACGTGGGTGTTCAGCGCTGTGCAAATGAGCGCTGCGGAGAGGGTTTTTTTTGTTGTTTTGCTGAGGAATGCAGAGACTGCACCCCCTCCCATTCACCCCTTCCCCCGCACCCCCACCCCAGCCTTCTCCTCATCCCCCCCTCTGTCTCTCTCGCTCTCTGCTCTTGCTGCGGCTCCTGTTCCGTCCCTTTACACTAAACACTGAGCGCAGGAGGCTTCGGTGGGAAAACGAAAGTGTCAACAGAGGCAGGGAGCAACTGGCTCTCCGTTTAGTGGGAATGTTTTGCTACATTGGGAATGTGCCCCCTCTCATTCTTCCTCCCCCCCCCCCCCCCCCCCACCTTCCTCCCCGCTCCCTGTCCTCACTCCCTATCCACCTACTCCATCTCCCTCCTACTCCATTTCCCTCCTCACCCTCTCCCTCCCCCCCTCTCTCCCTCCTGCTTCCATATCTTCCCCCCTCCCTTTCCACCATCTCTCCCTTTCCTTCCCCTCCATCCTACTCTCCCTCGCTTATTATTTCCCCCTCCCTCTCCCCACTCCCCGGCCTCACCCCCCCTCCCTCCCTCTACCACCTCCTCTCCCACCTCTGTCCCACTTGATCGCTCCTTCAGACAGAAAATGAATGAAATCCGAGGCATCGCAGGTCATTAAAGGTGTCAGGGGCTGTAACGGGGGTTTAAGGTGGCGACTGGCAGGTTTGCGGTGTGAAGTCTCGGCCCCCAGCACCAGAGGGGGCCGTTACTGATGTAAAAATACTGACACACCTTACGCATTGGAAGCGGTAAGGAGAGACGATGCCATATTTAGGTGAATCTGCTGGGGAAAAAGAGAGAGAGAGTGCAAGGCTTTTGCTGTCATAAATTTAAAAATAATCCGGTTAAAGGCAGCGACCCTGACCTGTTTCCCCGCACACAAGATGACATGAGGGCCGTGTTTAAGGGTTAGAAGGTGCCGGCACCAACAAAAACAAAACAAGCACAAACAAGGCGTTTGCGGCATTTTCTCTCGGTGTTTTTGCCCACGCTTGACTTGGTTTGTGTTTCTTCCCTCCATCGGTGGAGCAAAGTCTTTGCTGCCGTTTTGCCAAATGAATACCAATTCATTGGTGTAGCTGTGTTGTGTAACAACCCGTCAGCCCAGGGATTAAACCCCGGGCGAGAGAGACCCTGTCTGCCTCTCCGGCCCCAGCGGATAATGTTAATGTCAGAGGCAGGGACACACATCTATCTGATTGATTCACCCCCGTCCTGTAGCCCTGCACAATGAACGCATTCATCCACTGCACCAGGTCCAGAGATGTTACATGCACATTCAAATAGAATGTTAGGTTGGAGAAATGTAACGTGCTGCTTGCTGTCTATAGCGGAGACAAGACACAGTCATCTGTTTGGCAACATATGCTCACCGGTGTAGCAACTGACTTGCAGTACTGAAATACTTTACAACGTAATGTTAGAAGCGGAGCTAATAATGATCATCCCAACTGAACGTTCATAAGTGATAGGAGCATAATTAGGCCATTCGGCCCTTTCAATCATGGTTGATCTATCTCTCCCACAATCCAATTCTCTTGCCTTCTCCCCATAACCATTGACACCCTTTTACTAATCACTGACATCTGAAGCCTCGGAAGGTCTCTTTCTCTAGATCTCTATTTCTTAAATGTTACATAACACCAGGATGCATGTTTTTTTTAAACAAGACATTGCCATATGAAGAGGTGGCAGGTAAATTGTGTGGATCTGAGAAATCACCCCCACTTTCGTCGGTTACCCAGAACAGGGGTTCCACTTGCATCCAGTCTCCCATTTAAACCGTACTAAAGATTTCTAACTATTGAATATTGAGATTGATGTTTTTTTTTTTTGACGACGTGTTTGCTTCATGCTGTCTTGTCATGGCAACGGCTATGGGCAAAGCAAGTAGTACCACAGCGCCGTGTCCCCCAGGAGTGTTGGAAATTTGAATGTAACTTGTTATTTTGCCAATATTAAAATAAAATCAAATTGAGTACAAAGTAATTTCTATTTAGAGATAGAATTTCTATTTATCGATCACCCATCCACCCAGGTTCATTGTCCTCCACTCAAGGGGCAATGTACAGAGGGCAATTAAGCTTCAAACCCGCACGGTTGTGGGTTGAAACCGGAACACCCGGAGGAAACCTACGCGGCCACAGGGAGAACGTGCAAACTCCACACAGACAGCACCCGTAACAAACCCGGGTCTCTAGTGCTGTAAGGAAGCATCTCTACCGCTGCGCCACCGTGCCTTGATATTACACTCAAAACAAAATTCAAGTAAACACTGAGGCTGCTATGTTTGAATCAGCCTGACAGTCTGACAAGGAACAGTGATATTGAGGTTTACACATTAACGTTGACACAAATTAATAGGAAGCTTGCGTTAGTGGATGGTAAACAATGGAATAGAGGAATGAGGAGCAGGGTGTTAAGATTAAGGGCATTAAGTAGCAGCAACATCTGAGGCCAATAACCAAAGCCCAAACAATGTGGCCAAAGGCCTTGTGTTTGTGCTGTATTGAATTGCATTGGAAGACACAACATGGAAAGAGGCCCTTCGGCCCACCAAATCCACACCGACCATCAATCACCCCTTCACCCCTTCACACTAGTTCTGTCATCCCACTTCCTCTTCCTCTCCCTACACACTAGGGGCAATTTACAGAGGCCGATTGACCTACAACCCCCCACGTCTTTGGGATGTGGGAGGAAACGGGAGCATGTGGATGAATCACATGCTGTCACAGCGATGACGTGCAAACTCCACACAGAAAGCACCCGAGGTCGGGATGGAACCTGGGTCTCTGGTTCCTGAACCTGGTCCACCAGCTGCGCCTCCGTGTGACTGTGATGGTATTGAATCCTCTTGCTCAGAGAACTGTGTGGTAGCTCAGATGTTTGCCTCACAACTATGTTGGGCTTGTCCTAGTTGGTTCTGAGACCCTGCAGGGATTGGGGTTTGGAGGGAAGAGACCATCCAGCACCACTCAAGATGTGTCAGACCAGGGGGTTCATCTTACTTTGTGTCGCAACTGGTAGGTACTCTGGCCAGAAAATGCCAAAGGAGCAACAAATTGTGGCTGAATGTCTCGTGGCCTTCTAAAGAAGCCATTGAACCAAATATTTGAAAGTAAGGATAATTTTGGGTGCGCATTGGTATAGCTGGTGGAGCAGATGCCGCACAGCGCCAACGACCCCGGTTCGATTCTGACCTTGGGTGCTGCCAGTTCTCCCTGTGACCATGTGGGTTTCCGCTGGATGCTCTGGTTTCCTCCCACATCCAAAAGTTGCGTAAGTTTGTATGTTAATTGGCCTCTGTAATGTGTAGTGGGATCACATAGAATAAGTGAAAGGGTGATCAATGGTCGGTGTGGACTCGGTGGGTCGAAGGACGTTTCCCTCCTGTATCTTTCACTCAATTAAAGTTTAAGTTATCCATGACACAAGATGATGGTCCCTTTATTAGGTCCTCAGGAGAGACTCCATTTCCTAAGTTATTAGCAAAGCAAATCCACTCTCATTTGGTGTACTATCACTGATTCCTACAAGGCCTCTAGAAGGGTCTTGACCCAAAACCTTTTCCCCATTCCTTTTCTCCAGAGATGCTGCCTGTCCCGCTGAGTTACTCCAGCATTTTGTGTCTTATCTTCAGTGTAAATTAGCATCTGCAGTTCTTTCCTACTCATATTGTTACTTATATAATCTTTTCCAAAGTAAGAAAACATTACAACTGCATTATAGTTAACGGGAATCATCCCAGGAATCATTGGGTATATATGATGAGCGTGTACCCATAGCACTGGGCCTGTACTCGCCAGAGTTTGGAATGATGAGGGGGACCTCATTGAAATTCACCAAATAGTGAAAGGCCTGGATAGAGTGGAGGTGGAGAGAATGTTTCCATTAGTGGGAGAGTCTAGAACCGGAGGGTAGAGCCTCAGAATAAAGGGACACACCTTTAGAAAGGAAATGATGAGGACTTTTTTTAGTCTGTGGGTGGTGAATCTGTGGAATTCATTGCCACAGAAGGTTGTGGAAGCCAAGTCAATGGATATTTTAAGGCGGACATTAACAGATTCTTGATTAGTATGTGGTGTCAGGGGTATGGGGAGAAGGCAGAAGAAAGGTGTTGAGAGGGAAAGACAGGTCAGCCAGAATTGATTGGTGGAGTACAGTTGATGGGCCGAATGGCCTAATTCTGCTCCTATAACATGAACTTATGGTTGTTGGATATATGTCTTAATGTCTCTGTTTACTTCAGACTGTCACTTGTTCTCGTACTTAACAGACTAAGCTTTCATGTATTAGCAATTTGTAGAGTGGATTGAGTGCCACAGGAAAGTACATCAAGGCCGTATCTGTAGCACAGGACTAAGTAGATGTTTGGAAGTGAATTACAAGACAGTGGTAAAGAAGGCATATGGTATGTTTGCCTTCATTGGTCAAGGCAGTGAGTATCAGAGCTAGGAAGTCATGATGCAGCTTTATAGGACTTTGCCGTTTTTGTGGTATTGTGTGGAGTTCTGATCACCCCAATATAGGAAGGACGTGGGGCTTTGGAAAGCGTGCAGAGGATGTTCACCAGAATTATGTCTGGATTCAAGTGTTTTAGCAAGGAAATGTTGGATAGGTTTGGAATGTTTTCTCTGGTACGCTGGAGGTTGCGGGGAGAATGATAGAAGTATATTAAATTATGAGAGGAATAGACAGTCAGAATCCTTTCCCCAATATTGAATCCAGTGCCAGAGGGTGGATATGTGTAAGCTGAGAGGGGCAAAGTTTAAAGGAGATGTGCAGGGAAAGTGTTTTACACAGATGGTGACGGATGCATGGAACGTGTGCTGGAGGCAGATATGATAGTGGCATGTAAGAGACTTCTGGATAGGCACGTAGATATGTAGGGAATTGAGGGATATGGATCATGTGCAGCCAGGTAAGACTCCGTCTTGGCATCATGATCAGCATAGACATTGTGGGCCGAAGGGCCTGTTCTTGTGCTGCAATGTTCTATAAGACAGCACCTCTGGTGTATGTTGCGTTATAAATTGGGATGGAGCAACTTTAGATACTTTGTGTTGGAAAGGAGTGAACAGATCACTGCTATTAACTTACAAAACATTTAAGCAGGTACATGGATAGGATAGGTTTAGAGGGATATAGGCCAAACGCAGGCAGGTGACCCTAGTGTAGATTGAGAATATTGGTCGGTGTGGGCAGGTTGGGCCGAAGGGCCTGTTTTCACAATGTATGACTTTCTATGACGTTAACTCTCTGCTCGCTAAGTTATCCCTCACTGTATATGGTCGGGAGATCACTTTGGACAAGGGTGGTTTCCAACAGCAATTAATATTGGATTTGTAAAATGTACCACAGCTGTTTGAAAAATTCCAGGTATTGAGTTTCTGGATATACTCTGAAGTTATACGAGACGATTTAAGAAAAGTTAGAACTTTGAAATTTTATATACAGGTCCACCACTGATTTTCCAGCAACTGGTGGTCCGGCACCTCTTTTAATCCGGACAAAATTATGAGAGCGCACTTGAAAGCCCCCCGAAGGTCCCCCTGAAAATGTGGTGCCTGGGCCAGGTGAGGTGGCCGATCTCGACCTCATCAGGACTTGTAGCCAGACGTCCGATCGGCGGGTCGAATTTGCCCCGTGTGGCCGGGGCTCTGGAACTCCATCCCAGCTGGATCCGTTCCCATAGCCGATGTCCACGGCAACCGGGGCTCTGGAATACCGGCCCAGCCAGAGCCGGCAGATCCATTCCCGTAGCCGATGTCTGAGGCTGGTATCCTGGCCCCTCGGCAGCCAAGGTGGACCGTTCCGCTACCATCCGTGTCCTCTCACAGGCTGTGACCTCTGTTGGTCCAGCAACATGGATATTGCAGAAAGGCTTTGGAACCAAGAAAATCAGTGGGGGAGCAGCAATGGCAAAAATCAAAGGCTTATTGTGGACAATCAAATCCAAATTTATGTTTATTCCCCACTATATTTCATTGTGTGTTTCATCCTCTGCGTGCATGTCATTGATGTGTCACTGTACGTCAGTGTGTAAGGACAGTAAGCAGTACTGCCTCATAGCAATCTGGATTCAATCCTGACCTTCAGTGCTACTGTCCATGTGGAGTTTGCACGTTCTTTCTGCGACTGTACGGGTTTCCTATGGGTGTCATGATGCGGGCTCTCTGGGGTGTTCCAGTTTCCTTCCACAGATGTATGTTGATAGGTAATTGGCTACTCTAAATTATGTCTGGTGTAGGTAGCTGGTTGGAGAACTGAAGTGGTGTCTGGGCATGTGTGTGACATGGGCGGCTCAGTGGCGCAGCGGTAGAGTTGCTGCCTTTCAGCGCTTACAGCGCCAGAGACCCGGGTTCAATCCTGACTGTGGTTGCTGTCTGTATGGAGTATATACCAAAGATCATAGAGCGGATATGATCTTTGGTTTATACGTTCTCCCCCGTGACCACGTGGGTTTTCTCTAAGATCTTCGGTTTCCTCCCACACTCCAACGACGTACAGATTTGTTGGTTAATTGGCTCAGTATAAATGGAAATTGCCGGAGGATAGTGTTAATGTGCGGGGATCACTGGGCGATGGGCCGAAGGGCCTGCTTCCACACTTTATCTCTAAATTAAACTAAACTAAATAGGCAAAAGCAAAGAAGTGGAGGAAAGGGATTGTGGGGAAGGGTCTAAGAGCTGCCAACACTGAATGGGCCAAATGGCATTCTTCCATGCAAAAGAAAATATGAGAGGCAAAAGACCTTGGCAAAAGAAATTATGAAAACATAGCAGATAGACAGAAACTTTCCCCCAGGGAGTAAATGTCAAAGACGAGGCATAGCTTTAAGCTGAGAGAGGCAAAGTTTAAAGGAGATGTGTGGGACAAGATGTGTTTTTTTTTACACAGAGAGTGATTACCTGGAACACGCTGCCAAGGCTGGTAGTTGAGGCAGATATAATAGGAGCTTTTCAGCGGCTTATGGATTTGCAGAGAATGGATGGATATGGATCACGTGCAGGCAGAGGAGATTCATTTAACTTGATATCTTGCTCAGCACAGACATCGTGGCCTACATAGCTTGTTCCTGTGCTGTACCACTCAATGTTTTATGACTGGGTGACACAATGGCGCAACGATAGAGTTGCTGCCTCACAGCACCAGTGACCCAGGCTCGATCCTGAATACAGGTGCTGTCTGTACAAAGTTTGTTATGTTCTCCCTGTGACCGCGTGGGTTTCCTCCAGGAGCTCTGGTTTCTTCCCATACTCCAAAGATGTGCAGGTTTGGTGGATAATTAGCTTTGGTAAGTTGTAAAATTGTCAGTAGCGTGTGTAGGTTAGTGTACAAGGTGATCGCTGGTCGACACGGATTTGGTCGGCCGAAGGGCCTGTTTCCACGCTGTATCTCTAAAGACTGCAATCAGAATTAGGAGTAGGAATAGGTAGCTTGGTTGATTTTCCTGTCCGTGGCAATTGCACTGGCTTTTATCTTTTACCTTTTACCGCAATGCAGTTGTGCCTCCATTTGGGTCCTCCAATGTAACTGGGAATGGCCTGGAATGTAGCCTTGTTCCAGAGTCCTCTGAATAATATGACTCAAAGAATAATGGGACTGCCATCAAAAGTAAATCAAATTTGATAAATAGGTTGATTCCTGCCTGGTTTCAGTTTACAATCCATTCAGCAATAACGGCAAGGGGCATAAATAACTGACCCAACAAAAAAGCTGTGTATTGAAAATCTGGCCTTGATTATATGCTCCAGCTACCTTTCCAGATTAGTTCTGTTTCTAATAAGTGAAAATTGCCTTATCCTATCAAGAATTTCTGAGAGAATAGGATCTGCAGTTGGCAGGGAAGGGACAGATCATGTTGCTGGCTTGACGCAAAGTGACTCGGTAAGCTTTTGCTGCTTCTAAGATAGCAATTTTTGATCAACGTTCAATGTGCCACTTAAGCAGCAGTATGAAGGGCCGATCAAATTGAAAATTTACCACAGCAAAGCAAGAGAGAAAATAATCATGTAATACACTTCAAATGTCCCGAGAACCAAGAGTCAAGAGTGTTTACTTGTCATATGTACCGACAACGGAACAATGAAATTCTTACTTGCAGCAGCATAACAGGCTGGTGTACACAATGCAGATAATATATAATAAACAGAACCCCCCCCCCAATAAATTATTAACAATACAAGTGCAATAAAACCCCAAAGTCCTTAGTGCAACCAAAGACAATCCATAGTTCATATTTGAGGTTCATGTTGTGTTGAGGTTAGTAATGTTGTCCATCTTGTGTGTTCAAGAGCCTGATGGTTGATGAGAAGCAGCTTATCTTGAACCTGGTGGTCATGGTTTTCAGACTCCTGTACCTTTTCCCGATGGCTGTAGTGAGATGAGAGTGTGACCAAGATGGTGTGGGTCTTTAATGATTCAGGCTGCCCTTCTGAGGCAACGCTTCCTATGGATGCCTTCGATGGTGGAGAGGGCAGAACTTGTGATGGACCAAGCAGTGTCTACCACTCTCTGTGATCGTTCCTGGGCCGAACCAGACTGTGATGCAACCAGTCAATTTGCTCGCGACTGTACACGTGTGGAAGGTCAAAATAGCATTTGTTGACATACCAAATCACTGCAACTTTCTGAAGACGTAGAATCGTTGATGGGCTTCCTTATGATTGTATCATTGTTCTGGGTTGAGTACGGATCCTCAGAGAAGTGCACGCCCAGGAACATGGCTATCTTGACGATCTCCACCATCAACCCATCAATGAAGACAGGTTTGTGGATTATTTTTACAAAGAGTAAAATAAGAATTGGCGTATGGGATTAAGTAGGACTATCAAGTAATTTAAAAACATCATTAATAAAGTAAGAATAATGAAGTATTTTACATTATTTCCAGTTTACAAGTGTTCTCTAGAGAGAATTAGACCACACTTGTAAAATCAGATTATAGGGCCAGAGATTTCTCAGCCGTGACAGCTTGCTATTTTGTTAAATACTATTACATTTCCTTCAACAAGGCGAAACCCCTCTCTTAAACTTGTATGATGAGAGTTGTGTGTAATTTGTGTGGCTGGCTAATGGTAATCAGAGAGTAAACACAAATAGGCACTTTCCAGCTGTAAATGTAACTGTACCACAGAGATTAGTGCTGACGACTCAGCTTTTACAAAATAAATATATCACTTAGACTAAATAACAGAAGGCAGGGTTGCTAAATTTGCTGGTGACACAGTGACAGGTAGGCAACTAGGATGTGAAGAGGACATAAGGAGCCCACAAAGGGATATTGATAGATTAAGTTAGTGGGCAGGGATCTCAAACATGGAGTATAATATGGGAACATGTGAAATATATTACAAAAAACCTAGAATATACAATACATATACATCCTTCCTTAAATAAGGAGACCGATGATGTATGTAATGAAACAAACACAAATGGTGAGTGAGTGAAGAGCTCTGGTTTACAGAAGCGTCTGACTTGCCTTATGTGTTAGTCACTAAAAACTAGTATGAGGAAAACAAGCGTATATAGACACAAAGTGCTGGAGTAACTCAACGGGTCAGGCAGCATCCCTGTAGCAAACGGATGGGTGACATTTTGGGTCGGGACCCTTCCTCAGACTGAAAGCAGAGGGGATGGAACTGGTGGTAAGAGAAGGCCAGCACAAAACAGGGCCGGCACCAGATGACCAAGGAAGGACCATTTCCATAATGGACCATTGTTGGCCCTGTTACTCCAGCACTTGGTATTTATCTAAAGTAAGGAGGTCAAGTTTCAGATCAATAGGACTTTGATATAACACCATAGCTGTGTTTATTTCATTACGAACATTATCAGTCTCCTTATTTAAGGAAGGATGTTTATGCATTGTATATAATGATGAGAAGGTTTACGAGGTTGATTACTGGAAAAGGAACGTTGTATTCAGAGAAAAGGTTGCCTGGACTAGGCATATATCTGCTATTTAGAAGAGTGAGAGATCATTCTTGAGAAGTCTTGATGGGATGAACATGATAAAGGATGTTTCCTCGTGGGAGAACCTCGAATTACCAATTATTTTTCAAGATAAAAGGTCTTCCATTCAAGGTACTAATGGGGTTAAGTTTTTTTATTTCTCCCTCAGTAGTTATGTCTCTTTGGAACTGTCTTCCTCAACAGGGACAGAAGCAGAGTCTTTGAACATCTTTAAAGCAGAGATAGATGGATTCTTAGTAAACTAGGAAGTGAAAGGTTAGTGGGAGTGAATGGGAATCTGGAAATGACGCAACAATTAGTTCAGTTGCAACCTTGTGGAACAGCAGAGCAAAGTCAAGGGGCCACGTTGTTTACTACTGCACCTCAATCATGAGTGTATCCAATGTGTTCATTTGTAAAATGAAGTTTGTCTCCAATCCATCAATTGCCCCTGTGATAGACACAAAATGCTAGAGTAATTCAGTGGGTCAGGCAGCATCTCTGGATGGGTGACAGTTCTTCACACTGAAAGTAGAGGGGAGGGAACTTGAGGTAGGAAAATACAGAATAATTCAGGGCAGGCAACAGATGACCAAGGAAGGGTAGAGCCCATAATGGCCCATTGTTGGCTGAAGAAAAGGTGATAATGAAGGGAAACAAGGATGCAAACAGTGGAACTAGTAGGATGACTAAGGTGGGGGACGGAGGATGGAATTCGCTGGTTTTTATGATTGCCGGTTTTGAACAAATGGATTATATCGTGCAGTGGCTGTTCGGTGGGTCAATGTGCCACCATTTGCAAGGCAACACAACACCACGTTGCAATAAGGTTATTGCTTTGATAATCTGCGGTACTTTCGTTTTGGGAAAGAATATTGCCATGACACTTGGGGAATTCCACAAGCAAAAAATGGCAAATGCTGGAAACATAATAGTAGCTGAAAATTATGGAATTGCTCAGCAAGTTTAGTAGAACCCGTGGAGAGAGAAACAGAGATACTGTGTAGAAAGGAACTGTAGGTGCTGGTTTATACTGAAGAAAGACACAAAATGCTGGAGTAACTCATCGGGTCAGGCAGCGTCTCTGGAGAAAACGGATGGGTGACATTTTAGTTTGGGACCCTTCCTCAGACTGAAAGTAGTTGGGAGGGAACAAGGATCCCTGTACACACGCACTATCCTACACACTAGAGATAATTTACAATCTTTATCGAAGCCAATTAACCTACAATCCTGTATATCTTTGGAGCGTGGGAGGACATCGGATCACCTGGGGAAAACCCACATGGTCACAGGGAGAACCTACAAACTCCGTAAAGACAGCACATGTTGTCAGGATGAAACCCGGGCCTCTGGCGCTGTAAGGCAGCAACTCTACCACTGCGCTACCGTGCAGCCTAATTGTTCCATTGAGGAAGCGCTTGGAGATCATTGTGGAGGCTGTTGGGTCTCATAATTTTGAAGTCACCACTGTCTTGAAGAAAGCCTGATCAGTTGCCTTGTGTAAACTCCCAGATGTGGTCAGCACCTTGTGCAATTTGTTCCTCCGCATTTATTTTTATGATATTTCTATGGTTGAAAGCATTGTAATATTCGGCCCACGGATTCTATGCTGACCATCAATCACCTATTGACATCAGTTCTATGTTATCACCAGTTTCGCTTCCACTCCCTACACTCTAAGGGCAATTTTACAGACTCCAATTAACCCAGAAACCCGACATTTGGGTTCTGGAGCACCCAGAGGAAACCCACGTGGTCAAGCCTATCTATTAGCCTGTTCACCAATGCCCATTTTGGGTTTTGCCCAGACTCCTAGTTCCAGTCCTCATTATTCTAATTTGACTTTAGACTTTAGTGGTGCAGCGTGGAAACAGGCCCTTCGGCCCTCCAAGTCCGCGATGATCAGTGATCACCGCGTGCACTGGCACCATCCTACACACTAGGGACAATTTACAGAAGCCAATTAACCTATTAACCAGTGCATCTTTGGATTGTGGGAGGAAACTGAAAGACTCGGAGGAAACCCACGTGGTCACAGTAAAAACACACAAACTCCACATAGACAGCACCCAAGGTCTCTCGCAATTTGCGGCAGCAGCTCTACCATGTGGTTATTCTATGTTAGGATTAATGGATCCATTTTAATATAAATTATTTAGAATGAATTGAACTGTGATTTGATCAATTGCTCACCACCTTTGCTTTGCAAGATTAAGATTTCTAATGTATGGTAAGCTTTCAGGGGTGTCCAGATATTAGTAAATATTAATGATCAGCTGTTATTAATCAAGTGGAAATTGACACTTTTTCTTACTTCAAATAGAAACATCTCAACGTGAAACTTGAGAGTTTAGGGGTAAAACTATATTTAATTTATAACTTGATTTCAAGAAAAATTGGGAAGTAAGCACTCTCCACACGATCTGCACATAGAAACATAGAAACATAGAAATTAGGTGCAGGAGCAGGCCATTCGGCCCTTCGAGCCTGCACCGCCATTCAATATGATCATGGCTGATCATCCAACTCAGTATCCTGTACCTGCCTTCTCTCCATACCCCCTGATCCCTTCAGCCACAAGGGCCACATCCAACTGTTCTGACATGACTAAGTTAATCTATGAAAAAATGTAAAACATTTATTTTATATATTACAATAATAACTCTACCAAAGATTGACCTGTTCTGCTGATGTGTTGAATCAAGAAGCAGAATTGAAGTGTAAAAGTGACGGACTATTAAGTGAATAGTCCAAGTCACTCTAAACTCCATTTGGGCAGATGCAACTGGAGAAAGGTCAGCTGTAAATTGAACTTACTTTCTTGTACCAGGCTTTTAAATTGAACCTCTTGCAAATTCCAGTTGTTTTACAGTAAGCCCTCTTGCTGTAATTGCTTTCAAATTGCTTTGTAGCATTCAGTGTTGTTATGGGTAATTTGTGTGTCCAGCCACGTAACAGGCCAACTGAACTGCACTGGATGCTGAATCCATACCTGTCTGACCTGGGTGAGATACCAGGCAAACTTTGTGCTGGCTTTTAATTGAAATAATTGTGGCGTTCAGCCGGTGCTGACATCCTATTGCACGGCTCATTGCTTCTGGAGGCAGCCTAATTTAATGAGTGGTTTAACACCGGCTAAAACTAATCTGCATTATTTGTAGGCAACCTATGCCTCTTAAAGGGGAAATGCAGTACGTGTGCAAGCCAGGGTGGAAGTGAATGTGGAATGGAATGTCATTTGCTAAAGGTTTTTGGCATAAGGTGGGAGAGAATGGGTCAAACATGGTTGTTGTATAAATTAGTGGGATGGTGATGTGGAGAAAAGGTTTACAGGGACTAGGAGACCATTTAGGCACGTCACTGAGACTGTTATAACAGAAGCAATTCCCAAAGAACTAATGCACAAAGACTTGCCCTTCAAACTGTACCACTGGATATAACGGCTCAATAGTTCACACCCTCGACATTCATCTACCAACTATCTCTAGTAACCACAACTCATTCCTGACATTCATACCCCACCACGCCCTCACAGCGCGACAGGTCTCGCATTCACAGCTGACAGTTGCTCTCATTGGCAACTGTTCATCTCCGACAGCCACACCATTCACAAGCTCGGTGCAAGGCGTGATCCGTCATTGATGACAGGGGCAGCCCAAAGAAGGTGTGCAAGGTAATCTCTCCGCCCGTTTCATGTCCTCTAAATGGGGGATAGCATTGTCAACATAACTGGTGCATTTGTTATCAAAGACCCAACCAGGGCATGGCTGAACCCAAAGATGTATGCAGTCTCTTCATAACGTACACTCATACCGCACGGAACCAAGCACCTTCATCACAATCCGTTCATGCTGACCAAGAACATAGAAAACCCACACAGAACAGTACAGCACAGGAACAGGCCAGTCTGCCCACAATGTCTGTGCCAGCTGCGATGCAAAGATAGACTAATCTCCTCCGCCTGCACGTGATCCATATCTCTCCATTCTCAGCATCTTAGTTTGCCTGTAAAAGTCGCTTAAACACTGCTATCCCATCTGCCTCTCTTAAACACTACTATCCCACTCCTGGCAGTGTGTTCCAGGCACCTCTGTGTAAAAAAGACCTGCCCTGCACATCTCCTCTAGACTGTGCCCATCTCACCTCTTTAGACTTTAGAAATACAGCATGGAAACAGGCCCTTCAGCCCACCGAGTGTCCGCTGACCAGCTATCACTATCCTAAACACTAGGAACCATTTATAATTTTTACCGAAAGCTAGTTAACCTACAAACCTGTACGTCTTTGGAATGTGGTCGAATACCGGAGTACCTGGAGAAAACCCGCATAGTCTGAATTCTGAAGAAGGGTCTCGACCCGAAATGTCACCCATTCCTTCTCTCCAGAGATGCTGCCTGTCCCGCTGAGTTACTCCAGTATTTTGTGTCTAACCTCTATATATTCTATACCTATACATGCGCTAAAAAGGACACAAAGTACTGGAGTAACTCTGCAGGCCAGGCAGCATTTCTGGAGAATATGGATAGGCAACGTTTCATGTCGGCACCCAACTTCAGACTCATATCTTTCTGTATATGTGTTAATTTCCTAAATAAGACGGCCTCTCATGTTAATTGCACCACAAATGTGTGATTGTGAATACAAATATAAAAACATAAGTAACAGGAGCAGGAATGGTCTCTCGAGGATTTTCAAATGTGCCTCCATTCATTAAGACCATGGCTGAAGTTGTAGCTGTATGCTGCTTTCCAACACAATGACCACATAAATTGAATCTCCTAATGTAAAGAATATTTGTCTTGACAAACACAATGACTGAGGTTCCACAGCTCTCTGGAATTTGGGTGGAGAATTCCAAAGATTTTGCATGTCCTGAGTGATAAAATTTCTCATGCTCTCAGCTCTAAACAGTCTGGTCTCAAACTGTGTCCACTTCCATCTAGACTCATTAACTCATTAGCAAGAAGAAACATTCCCCCTGCATCTAGACTGTGAAGCCCTTTAATAATTGTTGTATGATTCAATGAAAGCTGTCTTATTCTTCTGAACTCTGCAGGCACAGTGTAGTCAATCCCTTACACAGCAAACCCACCCTGGTGGAGCCAATCTGGTGAATCTTTGCTCCATCCTGTCTTTGGCAAGAGCATCCTTTAGTTTTAGTTTAGAGATCCAGCGTGGAAACAGGCCTTTTGGCCCATCACACCGACCACCGATCACACATTCACACTAGTTCTATGTAGGAACAAAGATCTGCAGATACTGGTTAATACACAAAGGGACACACAGTACTGGAGTAACCCGGAGGGTTAAGGGCCTGTCCCACTTGGCAATTTTTTTGGTGACCTCTGGTGCCGGCATATTCACTGACGTATCAGGTCACAGAAAATGTCGCGGCGTGATGTGGCGTGATGCGGGTGATGACGTAGTGACGCACGGTGTTTCCTCAAGTGTCGCAACATTTGTTTTGTCGCCGCTGGATTTTGAAATGTTCAAAATCTTTTGGCGACCCTGATATGACGCCGGCTGTTGCCGAAAAAATCGCCAATTGGGACAGGCCCTTAAGGCAGCATTCCTGGAGAACGTGGATAGGTGACAATTGGGGTTGTCTGGAGAAGGGTCGCTACCTGAAATGTCACCTATCCAATTTCCCCATAGACGCTGCCTGACTCCGTGTCACATTCAACAACTATTCCGCTCTTTCATTAGCAGCAGCAACGTTGATGAACTCAAATGTTTCCACTTTATGTTTTTTTGCCACATCCTTACCAACTCAATCAGCTGGTCCAATAAAAAAAGAATCATATCCCGAAGCATCACGTGTTCCTTTTCTCCAAAGATATTGCCTGAGCTGCTGAGTCACTTAAGCTTTTTGTGTCTGTCTTCGGTTTAAACCAGCATCTGCAGTTCCTCCCTACCCACATTATTTAAGTATTGAGAGATTGCAGAGTTTTGAGAAGCAGAGAGAGCACAATTCCAAACTAGGTGCAAAGAGAGCAACTAATTAATAAAGCATATAAAATTTCTATTTATTGATAACAAATTTGAATATCAAAGTCGCGTCGGTTATGTGAGGCATTGATGAATTATTGTTGGAAGTACTATTTGCAGGATTGGTTCCCTGATTTAAGGTAGGGTATAACTGCATTGAAACAGTACACACTGACTAAATAGATAGGTATTAAAATAAATTCCAGAATGTTTCTTCTTATGAAAGAATCTTGAACCAGAGGTCACTGTTTAAACTAAATAAGAGGGTGCCCATTTAAAACTGCGTTGAAACAATTATGTTCTCTTAGTGGGTTGTGAGTTTTATGGAACTTGAGTTCTCAAAAAGCAGTAAATGCAGAATCTTTGATTTTTTTAAATGCAAAGATAGATAGAATAAGCAAGGTTTAGGATGGAACTGCAGATGCTGGTTTACACCAAAGATAGACACAAAATGCTGGAGTAACTCAGCTGGACAGGCAGCATCTCTGTAGAGAAGGAATGGGTGACATTTCAGGTCGAGACCCTTTTCAGGTAAGCAAAGAACTGAAAAAAATGTTTGGTTTAGTTTATTGTCACGTGAACCAAGGTACAAAGAAAATCTTTTTTTTAATTGAACGCGATCCAATCAAAGGAAGGACTCTATACGATTACAATCAAGCAATCGACAGTGTACAGATACAGTGTAAAGGGAATAGCATTTAGTGCAAGGTAAAGTCTAGAGTCCACAGAGTACATCTGTCTTCAGATGTTATGATGAGATTAACCATGATCTTATTAAACAATGGTAATGATTGAGGGTCTAGATGGCTATTCTTGCTTCCATTGTGAATGTTCAAATAGAGACAGATGGGATAGTAGGATTTCAGAGGCTTTTGGATACATGGCACATGGCTATACATAGAATGGTGGGATATGAATCATGTGCATACAAATGAGATTAGTTTACCGTGGCATTATGTTCTGCACAAGGCATTGGGGGCTGGTGGGCCTGTTCCTGTGCTGTACGTTTCCTCTGAGGTTGGGTCTAATGTCTCCAGAGATCCAATCCAATCATTCATGTCCACTTTTACTAACTTTTACTGAATAGTGAAAGGCCTGGATCGAGTGGATGTGGAGAGGATGTTTCCACCAGTGGGAGAGTCTATGACCAGAGGTCAAAGCTTCAGAATAAAAGTATGTACCTTAAGAATGGAGATGAGAAGGACCTTCTTCAGTCAGAGGGTGGTGAATCTGTGAGATTCTTTGCCACAGACGGCTGTGGAGGCTGTCAATAAATATTTCTATGGCAGAGATTGACAGATTCTTGATTAGTAAGGGTGTCAGGGGTTATGGGGTTGCAAGGGAAAGATAGATTTACCATGAATGAAAGGTGGAGTATGAACTCATTTAATGAGGAATGTCATAAATTCATAAATGCCCAGCTAAAAATATAACTTGATACCTTCTACTCAACAAGCTCCAGGGCTCTGCTGTGTTTTATTTTGGTGCGTACCTTGCCAAAAGTCCATCCTTTAATTTTGAGGCTATGACTTCTAGTCCTAAACTTTCCCACTAGTGGAAACATCCTCTCTACATCCACTCTATCCAAGCCTTTCATTATTCTGTATGTTTCAATGAGGATCCCCCCTCATTCTTCTAAACTCCAGCGAGTACAGGCCCAGTGCCGTCAAATGCTCATCCTATGTTAACCTACTCATTCCTGGGATCATTCTTGTAAACCTCCTCTGGACCCTCTCCAGAGCCAGCACATCCTTCCTCAGATATGGTGCCCAAAATTGCTCACAATATTCCACATGCGGCCTGACCAGCACCTTATAGAGCCTCAGCATTACCTCCCTGTTTTTGTATGCAAGTCCTCTTGAAATAAATGCTAGCATTGAGTTTGCTTTCTTTGCTACTGATTCGACTTGCAGATTAACTTTTTTTGAATGCTGCACCAGCACTCCCAAGTCCCTTTGCACCTCCGATTTGTGGATTCTCTCCCCATTTAGAAAATAATCTACGCCTTTATTCCTACGACCAAAATGCATGACTCCACACTTTGCTACACTATATTCCATCTGCCACTTCTCTGCCCACTCTCCCAACCTATCCAGAGTCCCTGTTTTTTTTTACACTACCACCCCCACCATCTTTCATCCGCAAACTTGGCCACACAGCCTTCATTCCCCTCATCCAAATCATTAATAAACAACGTGACGAGCAGCGGCCCCAGCACTGAGCCCTGCGGAATTGTACGTGTCTGCACGGAGTTCATATGTTTTCCCCATGACCTGCGTGGGTTTTCTCCGAGATCTTCGGTTTTCTCCCGCACTCCAAAGAGGTACAGGTTTGTAGGTTAATTGGCTTGGTAAATGTAAAAAATCTCCCTAGTGGGTGTAGGATTGTGTTAATATGCGGGGATCGCTGGTCAGCGCGGACCCGGTGGGCCGAAGGGCCGGTTTCCACGCTGTATCTCGAATCTAACTTGAACTAAACTCTGCACTGGCAGCCAACCAGAAAAATCCCCCGTTATTGTCACTCTTCTGCCATCCAGCCAACCTGATATCCATGCTGGTATCTGTTCTTTGATACCATGGGCTCTCATTTTCCTCAGCAGCCTCCCATGTGACACCTTATCAAAGGCTTTCTGAAAATCTACATATACAACATCTACTGTCTATCTATCCTTTGTCTGTCCTGCTATTTACTTCTTCAAAGAATTCCAGCAAATTTGTCAAGCAAGACCTCCCCTTCACAAAGTCATGTTGACCAGCCTATTTTATCGTGAACTTCTAAGTACTCCATAACCTCATCCTTCATAATGGACTCTAAAATGTTGCCAGCCACCGAAGGAAGACTAACCGGCCTATAGTTCCCACTATTCTGCTTTGCTCCTTTCTTGTGCAGTGGGGTAATATTGGCAATTTTGCAATCATCTGGAATCACACCTGACTCTAGTGATTCTTGAAATATCATTATCAATGCCTCCACGATCTCGAAAGCCACTTCTTTCCGAGCCCTAGGGTACAGTCCATCTTTTCCAGGTGACTTATCCAGCATAAGCCCTTCAAACTTCCCAAGCACCTCCTCCCTAGTAATAGCCACTCCACTAACTTCCAACCCCTGACTCTCTTGAATTTCAGGCACGTTGCTGGTGTCTTCCACTGTGAAGACTGATGTAAAAAGGTTATTCAACTCCTCTGCTATTTCTTTATTCCCCATTATTATTTTGCAGTGGTCCAACATCCACTCTTGCCTCTTTCTTACTCTTTATATAACTGAAGAAACTCTTCCTATCCTCTTTTATATTATTAGCTAACTTACCTTCGTATTTCATCATTTCCCGTATTGCCTTTTTAGTTACCTTCTGTTGTTCTTTAAAAAAAGCTTCCCAATTCTCTGGCTTCCCACTAATCTTTGCAATGTTATATGCCTTCTCTTTTAATTTTATACTGTCCTTGACTTTTCTTGTCACCCACGAACGCCTCTTTCTCCCCCTCGAATCTTTCTCCCTCTTTGGAATGAAAAGTTCCTGCATCTTCCAAATTATTCCCAGAAATTCCTGCCATTGCTATTCCACGGTCATCCCTGCTAGGGTCCTATTCCAGTCAACATTGGCCAGCTCCTCCCTCATGTCTCTGTAGTTCCCTTTGCTCAGCTGCAATACCGACACATCCAATTTCACCTTCTCCCTCTCAAATTGCAGATTTAAACTTATCGTGTTGTGTTCGTGACCTCCTGGTGGTTGCTTTACCTTGAATTCCTTTATCAAATCCGTTTCACTACACAAAAACTAAATCCAGAACTGCCTTTTCACTGGTGGGCTCCACTACAAGCTGCTCTAAGAATTATTTAGTTTAGGCCAAGACATCCTTGTTCAGTGAGCATTATGATTCTGGTCCAACCGTAGGTGATGTTGAAGGTTGGGAAGGGCCTTGTCAACTGTACTGCTTTGTAAGACGGTAGTTGTCAAGAGCCAAGAGTGTTTTATTGTCAAGTGTCCCGGACAGAAAAATGAAATGCTTATTTGCAGCAGCACAACATAATATGTAAACATAGTACTCTGCAAACAATATATTAAACAATATATAGATATATATACATACTTATACATACACAGACGCAGAATTAAAGCTAACAAAGAATTATGGTGCAAAAAGACAAAACCAATGCCCTCAAATCTATGCAGTTCAGAGCTTATTTGCAGGTTGTAGTGTTCAATAGCCTGATGGTTGTAGGGAAGAAGCTGTTCCTGAACATCAATGTTACAGTTTTCAGGCTCCTGCATCTTCTTCCCGCTGGCAGGAGTGAAATGAGTGTGTGGCCAGGGTGGTGTGGGTCTCTGATGATGCTGGCTGCCCTTTTGGGGCAGTGACTCCTGTAAATCCATTTGATGGTTGGAATCTGATTTAAGAACATTAAAACGTACACACTTTACTGCAAGCCGTTGTCACCTGACGACATAAATGGATAAGTGAGAAAGAGACTTAGAACCAACATCACGGCAAATTTCTCTACTGGTAAATTGGTTCATGCTAGGAATATTTTACCAAAGAAATTGGAGTTGAAGACATTGGGTGGCTTAAAATACAACGTTTTTAATATGAATTTGCAGGATGCGGATGTCATTGGCACGGTAATGACTTATTGCTCAAGGATGTGGTGGCATGAACCAGATATCCCACCAAAAGCATATTAATTATGCAGCAATGAGTCAACCTGTAGATTCAGTGTTTGTGCTGAATGAAGTGGGGCAAAGTACAAACTAAAATAAATAACGGACAAGCCCCAAGCTTTCTTCAAGAAAAATAGTGACAACGTGCACTTTTAACTAAGAATGTACTTAAGAATGTCAGTCTGAAGAAGGATCTCGACCCTAAACGTCACCTATTCCTTCGCTTCATAGATGCTGCTGCACCCTCTGAGTTTCTCCAGCATTTTTGTCTACCTTCGATTTTTCCAGCATCTGCAGTTCTTTCTTAAACATGTACTTAATAATGAATGGTGGTAAAGTTTTTAAAATAAAGATATATCTTACACTTCTATGGCCATTTTCTACATGGTGATGTATGATTATTGTAAGAAATTGTTGTTAATAACATCTTCAAGTGCTAATATTGACATGCCCTGTGACAAAATAATGGAATCAGATGAAAATTTTGATTCATCTGATTCCATCTGCAATTGCCTGATAGGCCATTGTGTAAGGCAGTTAAGAGTGAGAATTAACTGTTTCCTGAAATGAATGATTTCCTCACGAGACTCGCAAGGAAATTCAGCACGTCTTCAATGACTCTGACAATCTTTTGCAGATGCACCATAGAAAGCATACCGTCGGGTTATATCACAGCTTGGTTTGGGGACGGCTCTGTCCCATTCCGCAAAACATTGCAGAGAGTTGTGGATGAAGCTCAGACCATCACACACACCAGA
This sequence comes from Okamejei kenojei, assembly GCA_035221665.1. NCBI lineage: Eukaryota > Metazoa > Chordata > Chondrichthyes > Rajiformes > Rajidae > Okamejei > Okamejei kenojei. Next base: position 20,863,753 of record CM069153.1, read on the forward strand.
CTCCCCGCCATTGACTCCATCTGCACGTCACGTTGCCTCGGGAAAGCAGACAAAATAATCAATGGACCTTTCACACTCTGGCTATTCATTTTTCTCCCCACCCGCATCTAGCAGGAGATACAGAACTTGAAAGCACGCACAACCTGGCTCAGGAACAGCTTCCTCCTCTCTGTAATCAAGATTCTGAACTGCCCTTCTATAGGTTAGGGTACAGTTCCTACAATTCTCAACCAACCTCATTGTGGACATTGGACTTTTTCTCTGGAACTGTTATGCTACAATGCTGATAATGATATTGTGCACACTGTGTCTATCTCCTCACTCTGACTCTTGGCTCGATTATATGCATGTATCCATTATCTGATTTGACTAAATAGCATGCAAACATTTTCACGGCACCATGTAAACGTAACAAGAGTACACCTAAACACAAACCTAAATACACTACAGTGTGTTTCTCCTCTTCTCACCTCAGTGCCCCACCTGGACATGTACCTATCTCTTCCCCACCGCCCTCCCCTTTCACTTATATTCATTCCTCTTGCTTCATAATTCGCAATTCCTCAATCTTTTTCTCTGAGACCGTCTGTCTTTTTAGCTCTGGCCTTTGTCAAACCATCTGCCTATCAAAACTCCCCTCACCTGTTTTTCAGGTACAGTCAGGCCAGGTAGTCAAAGATGCCATGACCTGCCAGGCTTTGTCCTGCACCTCCTCTCCTCCAGCTTTCTTTGCTTACCTCCCTCCCCCCCTCCCCCTTCTTCACTACCCTCAGTCTAAAGAAGGGTCTTCACCTCAAACACAATCACCTATCCATGTTCTCCAGAGATGCAGCCTGACCCGCTGAGTTACTCACGCACTTTGTATCATTTTTGTAAACCTGGGTGGCACACTGGTGCAGAGGTAGAGTTACTGCCAGAACAGCGCCAAAGACCCTGGTTGAATCCTGACCATGGGTGCTGTCTGTGCAGAGTTTGCACGGTCTCTTTGTACTCCCCCATTCCAAAGACGTGCAGGTTTGTAGGTTAATTGGCTTCTGTAAATTGTCCCTAGTGTGTAGGGCATAGAGCTAGTGCACTGTTGATTGATGTTTGGTGTGGACTTGGTGGGCTGCAGGTCTTGTTTCCATGCTGTATCTCTAAACTAAACTAAAGCACGTGAGGTTTCTTGTTTAACAACACAGTAGATCTGCACTCACATAAGGATGGTAGATTCTCTTTATTAAGTACAGTAATGATTCATATTTTTAATGTAACATTTGGGTGGCATGGTGGCACAACAGTAGAGCTGCTGCCATACAGAGCAAGAGAATCGCGTTTGATCCTGACTACTGGTGCTTGTCTGTACATTCTCCCAGTGACCTGTATGGGGTTTTTCACCGATCTCCGGTTTCTTCCCACAGTCTAAAGACGTACAGGTTTGTAGGTTAATTGACATGGTATAATTGTAGATTGTCCCTCGTGTGAGTAGGATAGTGTTGGTGTGTGGGGGTCACTGGCCTACGCGGACCCGGTGGTCCGAAGGGCATGTTTCCGCGCTGTATCTCTAAACTAAACTAAATTTGGGTATGATCATTATTGCGAGCATTCATTTTTATTCAAAGTTTATTTAACCCACTGAATTAAAATACCTCTGCATTCTCTGCAAAAACCCAGCATAGAATCACTGATTATTTTCCATTGCTCATGGGAAAAGAAGAGAAGGGGTGAGGGAAGGGCAGAATGTCTGTCCAACGTTCCCCTGAATGGCCCAGTGCTTACTGGGCACTGCTGGGACATCTGCTGTCCATTATCTTTAACAATTTCATTGCACATGGCCTAAGGAGAATTAATTTGAAAGGTCATCTTATTTTGCATCTTATTTTGAGTTCACTGGCTTACAAGTACAGTGGCACGGTGCCCAGACACAGTTTTGCTGGTGGGCTTGCTTACTCACTGAAAAAACAATTACAAAATGGAGCAGACCTTCTTCAAAGTAGGCACAAAAAATGGCATCTGCTGTAAAATATTCATTATTTGCAAACGATGACCTAGAAATCATTCTGCATGGGTTTGTCGGCAGGAACAGTTGCCGTGTTCGGTCCCCATAGAGGAGGGCATGGGCTGCTAGGCTCGCTCAGTATTTGGGCTTGCGTTTTACTTACACAAGGCCAACAAACTGCAGGGACGTGCTGGGCATCCCACCGTATTGCAACGTAGTAAAACATTTCAATGTACAACATTTATCTGCAAAAATCTAGCAGATGCCTCATCAAATCACTGATTGTTTCCATCCCTCATGGAAGAAGGGGAGAGAGAAGGGCAGAATGACAGAGTCTAGGGGCAGAGCCCAATGTTCTCCTGCATTGCCCAGTGGTGCTCACTACTAAGGGCAGCATGGTGGCGCAGCGGTAGAATTGCTGCCTTACAGCGACAGAGACCCAGGTTCGATCCTGACTACGGGTGCTGACTGTACGGATTTTGTACGTTCTCCCCGTGACCTACGTGCTTTCGTTTCCTCCCGCATTTCAAAGCCGTACAGGCTTGTCAGCTAATTGGCTTGGTAAAATGGTAAATTGCCCCTATTGGACCCCACAGGTTTGTGGGTTGGGGGTGGGTGGGTAGCTTGTTTGATTGATTGATTGATCGATCGATCGATTGATTGTTTGATTGGTTGGTTTGTTGGTTGATTGAATCCTTGCCAACCATCGATCACCTGTTCACACTAGTTCTACGTTAACCCATTTACTCATCCACTCCCTGCACACTGGGGGAATTCAGAGAGGCCGATTAACTTACCAACCTGTATGCTTATTGGGACGTGAGAGGAAACCGGAGCACCTGGGGGAAACCCATGGTGCCACAGGGAGAACGTACAAATTCCACACCGACACAGTACCCGTAGTCAGGATGGAACCCGGGTCTCTGTGGCGCTGTAAGGCAGCAATTCTACCGCTGCTCCAGCAGGCTGATGATAGTGAGCACTTGGTGCTGAGGATTTGAGTGACTAAGGGTCAGCAAAAGTGAGTGGATGCTGTGCAATGGTGGGAGGAAATGAGGCCACAAACAGCAGGGTTTAAGCATCCACCTGGGTTGGGTTCCCAGAGCAGGGCTGAGATCTTTGAACCGTCACTGCCAAAGAATGTTTCTTCTGGGAGTAACCATGGACAGGCACTTCCCAGATCCATCTGACCTAAATTCCTTGGCATTTCTCCAGGGGAGAATTTCTCTGGGAGTGACATCCGTCCGTGCATTATGGATCTGAAAATTTCAGACACACGTTCATCAATCTAAACCCTTACTTCAGTGGCTGAGAAAGCATCTCATCCAGACTAAATGACACTTCTGCTTACACAGCAACCAAAACCTGAAACAAGTCTTTATTCTTCCCAACCTGACCCAAAATGTCCTCCACAGATGCTGCCTGACCCGCTGAGTTACTCCAGCATTTTGCGTCTTTTTTTATTCTTCCACTTGAATTTACTACTATATTTTCCAGGTACAGTTTGGCCCGGTAATCTTGTTAGTTCCAAATCCATACCATATTTTCTTGTGTAGGAAGGAGATGCAGATGCTAGTTTATACACAAGATGGACACAAAACGCTGAGTAGCCAAGCGGGTCATGTGGCATCTCTGGAGGACAGAGATGCTGCCTGACCCACTGAGATAATCTCCAGCTTTTTGTGACCATATTTTCTTGATTTGTTTATATCTATTTAGATACATGTGGATACTTTATTTCCACATGTATCTAAGTGCAGCAAACCACTTTGTTTTGCATACAGTTCAGTAAAACCATACTGTGTATAACCACAGTCATACATACGTACAAGATTGCAACAATTGTGGTGTAAATATAGATTTACTGTGAGGCATTAAAGACCCTTCTTTTTGTTACTCGAATCTGTTGATTACTGAAGGTTTGTTCATTCTACACTTCACACTGAGGTATTGGGGACGAGTCTTATTACGTATAGTATAGATTCATTTCTTCCCACAGGCTTGAATGAGAGATGTCCTGAGGCTACCATCTACCACATTGGAGACGGGGGTACACAAAAAGCTGGAGAAACTCAGCGGGTGCAGCAGCATCTAAGGAGGCGAAGGAGATAATTTCGGGTCGAGGACCCTTTTGCTGTTTCTGTAGTTCTGTACTACCTGAGGTACTACAGACTGTAGCGCATGGCCAAAAATCCTTTTGCTGTACCTCTGTACGATACGATACGATAGAACTTTATGTATCCCAGGTGGGAAATTGGACTTCCAACAGTCATAAAACACAACAAGATACATGAAACATGAGATTAATGTGACTAGTGGAAGTTCAGGATTGGGGATGTGCAAAGATTGGGGGGGTGGGGGGGGGGGGGGGGGGGGGGTGATGGGGGAGTCAGTCTACCCCACGACTGAAGGGGAAGAAGGGGGAGGAGTTGTACACGTAACAATAAACTAAACTAAATTCATGAATTGCTCTTGCTGGCTGATTATGAAGTTTGTATGTTTTCTCAGTGAGCATGATGGTTTCTACCTGCTTCTCTTGTCCTCCCTCATCATCACATACGGGCTTGGTTATGTAGGGGTCGGCCTGGTCTGGCGATGCTGTTGGTGTCCTCCACCACTGCTCTTTACTTTCGACTTACGACTATAATGAATCTCTGGAATTCTCTGCCACCTCTGATTCCGCTCCGACCAGCGATCGTCCCATACACCAGCACTACCCTGCACACTAGGAACAATTTACAAATAACAGACGCCAATCAACCTACACACCTGCAAGTCTTTGGGGTGCAGGAGGAAACCAGAGCACCCAGAGAAAACCCACATGGTCACAGGGTGAACGTACTAATGCGGTACAGACAGCACCCGCTGTCAGGATCGAACCCCGGTCTCTGGTGCTGTAAGGCAGCAACTCTACCGCTGCACCGCTGAGCCGCCCCTTGAAAGATGAGAAGTATTGGGAGCTGTGAAGTTGCCGCACTGGTGTAGACATGTATTAAATATGACACAGAAACCTACATGTTAGTGCTTCATATTTCTACCCAGTTGGCTCTACTGCCATGCCACTCGTTTGACCTCAGTGAGGCCTGCAGTAGCACCTGATTTCTTTGTTAATAGAGGCTTTTGGATAGCCTTTTAAATTATCCACTAATCTATTCTCATCGTCTCCCTCTGCCCGATCCATTTCCTTTTCCAGATCGCTCCTGATCTGGATATACATTAAAGTGCTCTCCCTTTTGCTTTGTTGAGCTAGCAATGTTGACACTCCAGTAACTACACAGTTCAATTCTTGTTAGGCCATGTGCATTGAAATGATTAAAGATAATAAGGAACCGACAGAGCTTCACACTCTGAGTTCCAGGGTCTTCCAGCACTTTCTAAAAATGGCAAAGCAGATATTTAAGGAGCCGAACCATTTTTGGTACTGCCTGAAAATGGCTGACTGTCAGAACGTCATGTGCTCCATGCAGTTTAAATTATTTATATCTAAGCAAATATCTGAAATATTTAAATTTGGAGTATTTGGTTACTGAATTTGAATAACTTATATCAGTTTGTATGTTCAAACCTCATCAAGTGGTTTGTAGAATAGCTGATGAAGATCAGACAAAACCACAATTGCAAACATTGTGTACAGAGCTTTTGTTTCTGTACTCAAACGTGGGTCTCTATTCCTTGGAGCGCAGGAGGATGAGGGGTGATCTTATAGAGGTGTACAAATTCATGTGAGGAATAGTTTGGGTAGATGTGTTTCAGTAGCCTGTCCTTTAAAGTGTAGAGATACACCATGGAAACAGGCCGACCGACTCCACACCAACCATTGATCATACTAGTTCATACTAGTTCTATGTTATCCCACTTTCTCATTCATTCCCTGCACATTAGGGGCAGTTTACAGAGGGCCAATTAACCTACAAATCAGCACATCTTTGGGATATGGGAGGAAATCTGGTACACTCGGAAGACCACCCACGTGGTCACAGGGAGGACGTGCAAACTCCACACAGACAAAACCCGAGGTCAAGATTGAATCTGGGTCTCTGCCACTGTGAGGCAGCAGCTCTACCCGCTGCGCCACTCTGCCGCCCATTCATCATGACTTGAATGAACTTGATAGTTTAGGGATGAAGAAAAACATCACGTTCAGAGTTTAGCTGAAGCAAAGTAAAATAAATGGGAAGGGTAGAGGCTTCGATGGAATAATCACATGATATTAAAAAAAGTCCAGAATCTTTTATTCAGTTGATATGAAAATGAACCAAGTTGCTATGCTCAGTAGTTGCTGGGTGTTTTCCAAAAATGAAACATGCAGTAAATGTAACATAATGGAAATGCGGCATCCATTGTTGAGTGTGAGCTGGATTAACTGGTTAGGTAGTTTCATTAACATGTGTTCTTTGGGCTGGGACCAGGGATTGTCTGGGAAAGTCCATTTCTGGGTGGAGTTACATTCCTTGACATATTTGAATTTGCAGTAAAAAATAAAGTCCTGAAAATATGTACATGCATTTTTGTGCAACTTAATCATGATATCATGGAGCCGTAGAGCTGTACAGCACAGAAACAGACCCTTAGGCCCATTGTGTGCATGTTGACTATATTGGCATATTGGGCCAGTTCCAATTGACTGAATTTGGCCCATTGCCCTCTAAACCTGTCCAAATGTCTATTAAAAGTCATAATTGTATCCGCTTTTATAAATTCCTCTGGCAGCTCATTTCATTCCATGACTGCCACCTGAATAAAAAAAATGCCCCTGAGGTCCCTGTTAAATCCATCCCATCTCGTCTTTTGGAACAATGATGTTGCTCTGAACGTGATCACCAGTGATAAAGGCATTCTAGTTAGCTTGAATCGTCTGTGACACATTTACAAATCTGGAGGAAAATGCTTTCAATGTTACTACATCTTTATTGTTACCATTAAATCTGGGTGATAAGTGGAGTTTGGAGTTTGATGGTAGAATTGAAAAGAAATTGCAGTGCATTTTTTCTCATTGCACATTGATAGTTGTGTCGTCTTTGTTAAGAAATTGCTTGTCATGTTCCAGTAGTCATCATGAGTTTGCATCAAATTTATATGTTCATATTTAGTAAGTTTAGTTAATTTAGTTTATTGTCATGTGTGCCGAGATACAGTGAAAAGCCTTTGTTGTGTGCTAACCATTCGGCGGAAAGACAATACAAGATTACAATTGAACCGTCCACAGTGTACAGATACTTGATGAAGGGAATAATGTTTAGTGCAAGATAAGGTCCAATAAAGTCCAATTAAAGATAATCTGAGGGTCGCCAATAAGGCAGATAATAGCTCAGGACTGCTCTCTAGCTGTTAATTGGATGATTCAGTTGCCTGATTACAGCTGGGAAGAAAATGTCTCTGAATCTGGAGGTGTGTGGACATTGAGCAATTAATTTTGTGTAAAATTGTAAGTGAACATGTGCTCGAAATTGCATTGTAAATGTGAATGTAGCATTTTAGTGGAGAGAAATGTAGTCAGTGTGAGATTGACATATATTTAAAAGAAAAAAAAATAATATGATCAAATATCATGGGTTATAGTTGTCATCTTTTTGCCCTTCATTCCACCAGTTTACTGGAGCAAGTGAGGCACATGACTTGTTGGAAAGAGGTACATAAAATTGAGCATATTTTCATTGTACAATTTAATGTTTATACAGGAATAAACATTTGCTTAAAAATGCAGAAAATTCTGAAAATGTACAGTATGAACTCAGGTAACCAGTAAGTTCTGTTTTTACAGGTTCACAAGTCAATTTTGACCATAGATAGCAGGGCCAGCCTTAAGCCAATTGGCCCAATTGCACACAAGTGGGCCCCGTATCTAAGGGGGCCCCGCGCTCTGTGCTAGTACTGCTAATCTTCACCTGGAGAAGACTATATTGCGGTCTGCGGTTGCTTGGACTGTTGCTGAATGTGCGGGAGTATTGAATCCCTTTTACATTGCTTTTAGTAATGGCACCCTTTATACGATAAAACCCGGGCTCACCAATTGTTCCCAATTGGGCCCCGCACCTCCTAAGGCCGGCCCTGATAAGTAGGAAAATGCACACAGATCCCTCCATCTGGTAACCCACAGTCCATGGTATTGTAATTACTGCAATCAAAGCACATAAAACTGATAGTGATAACAAACTATTACTCAAAGTGGAGAGAGAGAATGGAAACTAATCTGCCGTTTGTAGGAATGAAGCATGTACACTGGACTTTTTAATTTAATCATCCTATGGGAGCTCATTAGTCTGTTTAGATGCCCACAAATTAATGTTTTTACCTGTATTATAAAATATAAAAGCACTAAATATGTGTACTGAAAAAATAAATGGCAGATTCATGAAAGGACTGAGATTTACAGTGCTAATAACAAACTAAGTTGTCATTGTAATTTTTGCAGCTTTATCTGCTGAATGGAAGTAACTGTTGTCAGCACAGTGGTTCAGCGGATGGCAGCGACAGAGACCCGGGTTCGATCCTGACCTCGGGTGCTGTCTGTATGGAGTTTGAATATTCTTCCTGTGACAACATAGGTTTCCTCCAGGTGCTCTGGTATCCCACCACTTCCCAAAGACCTGCGGGTTTAGTTGGTTGATTGGTCAATATTGTACCTAGCGTGCAGGGAGTGGATGCAAAGGTGGAGTGACATAGAACTATTGTGAACAGTTGGTGTGGACACAGTGGTCCGAATGGCCTGTTTTCTTGTTGTATCATTCAGTCAAGCAATCAATCATTGAACAGGCAAGTAAATAATAAGTAATTTGGCAACAGTCTAAAGCTTGTAAAAAAATGGATTTTTGGATATATGTGTTTAAACATATACATGTTTTAGTTTTAGTATATATTTTTTAAATCTTAATTATTCAGACACATCCAACACTTGGCAGCTGGTTAAGATTATGAGTGTGGCTTAGTTAGACTATTAAATGGTTATTCAAAGAGACCCAAGAGACTGCAGATGCAGAATCTTGAGCAAAACACATAGTGCTGGAGTAACTCAGTGGGTCAGTCACCATCAACGGAGGAATGGATGGACAATGTTTCAGGTTGGGACCCTGTGTCAGCTCCTGTAGTGCAGAGCTTGTTTTGCATACACAACAATTACCTGTGCCTTGCCTCAACCTAGTTACATGTACAGAACCTTGATGCACTGAGAGATTCGCATTTGATAGACACTAAATGCTGGGGTAACTCAGCGGGACAGGCAGAGTCTCTGGAGAGAAGGAATGGGTGACGTTTCAGGTCGAGACCCTTCTTCAGACTGAAAGTCACGGGAAAGGGAAATGGGAGACATAGACGGTGATGTAGAGAGATATAGAACAAGTGAATGAAAGATATGCAAAAAGGTAATGATGATAAAGGAATCAGGCCATTATTAGCTGTTTGCTAGGATTGGGCAAGTTTTGACTGAAGGATTCACAAAAGTTAAATTCACATGGAAGGAGACAAAGTACTGGATTAACTGCAGAAGATGAACAGGTGATGTTTTGGGTCGAGTCCCTTCTTCAGGTTGAAGCTAAAATAAAGTGGAAACACAAGAAAGCTCAGATGCCTGTTGACAAAAGAAACAAATATACCTAGACTCAGCCTGAAGAAGGGTCTCGACCCGAAACGTCCTTTTTTCCAGAGATGCTGCCTGACCCGCTGAATTATTCCGGCATTTTGTGCATATTAACAATGAATGCGGCTGAGTATCTTCATAACCAATTAGATTAAAGGACTGTAAAAATAACAGCTCAAGGCTTGAGAAAGAAGTGTAAATTGGAATGTCAAGTCAGGCTCAGAAGAAGATATGAAGTGGAAAGAACAATGAGTTTAACAAAAAAAGATGCACTGAAAAGGTAAAAATAATATAAATCTCCAAAAATAGTTGAAAAAATTAGATTTCACGAGTAAAGGTGAAATTAGCAGGAATGAGATTACAAATTGTTGAAAGACATATAAGGGGTCAGTCCAAGATCAGAGACGCTGCTGAATCTCTGTTACTCATTCCCTTAATGTGTGGAGGAGTGTGGATAAGGAATTAGGATTCCTGCAGCCTTTCTCCAGCCTTTTGTGTACCCTCGATTCTCCAGCATCTGCAGTTCCTTCTTTAACACAGGATTCCTGCAGGTTAGGTTCAGAGAATTTAGACTCTAGAGATACAGTGCGGAAACAGGCCCTTCGGCCCACAGAGTCCGTGTCGGCCAGTGATCATCCTGTACACTAGCGCTATCCTACACACTGGGAACAATTTACAAATATGCAGAAAACAAATTAACCATCAAATCTGTATGCCTTCGGTGTGTGAGAGGAAACCGGAGCACCTGAAGAAAACCCACGCTGTCACGGGGCGGACATACAAACTCCCTAAAGACAGCACCCATAGTCAGGATCGAACCCGGGACTCTGGCGATGTGTGGCTGTAACTCTACCTACTGCACCACTGTGCCGGCCCGGAGCAAAGGGATTCATTATTTGGGAGAGATTTGAGCATCCAAGATGCTAGGAGCAACAGATGCTGGAATCTTGAGAACGAAGCATCTCGACCCTAACCATTCCCCCCACAGATGCTGTGTGGCAGACTGCATTCCACCACCATTTTGTGCTTTTGAATATCAGAGGCCTGATTGGGGATTGGAGAGGGAAGAGGTCCAAAGTAGGATCATGGAGGTTGTGGATGTGGATACCCCTAAGTTATTGAAGAGGTGTGAAGATTGAGCCCTGGTTTACAAGGGTGGGTTACAGGGAAGTTTGTGAAAATGGCTTCTGATTCAGATTACTCTAATGTCATCTACAAACGGGGAACAATTTCATCTCTAGTTTTCCTGAAGCTCATAGAGCAAACAGTTTATGTGAATACAGCACAAGGGACCCTGCATTGGTCAGGCCCAAGAAGCCAGAAAGGTCTGAACCCTTGCACAAGGCCACACCCAGATGGACAATCGCTTGCTTTGAACTTTAATGTCCTGTAATGCATGCAGATTAATTTCTTGGCTCACGTTGTTACTTGAAATCATGATAACTTCAAGTGCTGGGTGTTATGTGCATGTGACACCTTAGTAGCTGGAATAGATGGCGGTGAGGTGTTGTATTCAATGAAGCAAACAGCCAGCAACATAATGCAGAGTGCAGTTATAGGAAAGTAGAAGGTGTATCTTCTCCTGGTCTCTTGCTGCTCTTGCATGTAACATTGAACAGTACTGCAAAGGCCCACAATGTCCATGACGACAAACCAAGATAATCAGTCTGAAGAAGGGTCCCAACCCGAAAGATCACCAATTCATGTTCTCCGGAGATGCTGCCTGACCCGTTGAGTTACTCCAGCACTTTGTGTCTTTTTTTCGACCCCAGCAAGTGCAGTTTCTTTCTTCTCCAACAAAAACAAACCTCATCTACCTGCATGTGATCCATATTGCTCCATTCCCCCCCATATCCATGTGCCTGTCCTGCTTACAGGGCTCCAAACAACTCTGTTTGTGTGAATACAAGCTCGTATTGCCTGTGATCTTTTTTGTCCATAGTGTGGCAGCTAAGCATGTACTAGTACCCCAGAACCTGCATTACAAGACCTACAACCCATCAGTAACACATTGCACAGACAAAGAAACATAATCTGATCTTAACTAAAACATTAACAGTGATGCAGTTGGTAGAGCTGCTGCCTCACAGCGCCAGAGATCCGTGTTCCATCCTGACCTCGGGTGCTGTGTGTGTGGAGTTTGCATGTTCTCTCTGTTACTACGTGGATTTGTTCCGGGTGCTCCTGTTTCGTCCCACATCCGAAAGACGTGCGGGTTCCTAAGTTAATTGATCGCTGTAAATTGGCTCTGGTGTGTAGGGACTGGATGCGAATGTGAGATAAAATAGAACCAGTGTGAATGGGTGATTAGTGGGCGGCATGGACTTGTGGCACCAAAGTGCCTGTTTCCACGCTGTACCTTTCAATATTTTTTCCCATCCTCTCTGTATTGATTTGTTCAATTGATTGACCAATTACACCATGTCAGAGACATTCCTTTTGTTCCACACATCACCATCTCTGCTACTACTAGACTAACTTACTTCAAGTAACCCTCTCTCTTCATCCCTCCACCAGTCTGACTGTCCATCTCATTACATTTTATCTCTGTATGCTTTGTTGTCACCTTCTCCAACCTAACATTGACATATTCTACATTTTCCTTGAACTGCATCCCCTTTGATGTCTCATGTACACACTTTATACTTCTTCATCTCTGTGTCTCCCTCTCCTCTGACTCTCAGTCTGAAGACGGAAACGTCACCAATTCCTTCCATCCAGAGATGCTGCCTGTCCCGCTGAGTTATTCAAGCATTTTGTGTCTCTCTCGTCTTTCTTTCTCTCTCTCCATTCTGATGTAGGGTCCCAGACCTGACACGTTAATGGTTTCTCTTTCCGAAAATGCAGCCCGAGCTTTTCCAGTATTTTCTGTTTTTATTTACTACCTTTGGCTTTGTTCATTTCTCACAGCGAACATTAGTCTTGCTGGGGCCACTGCCATTTACCCATGGAACTTAGTTGCTGTTCTCTGATACCTTCAATCAGTAGTAGCTATTCTGTTCATAGTTCTCTTTCATCTCCCATAGTTGCTTATTTGTCACCAACTACTGGGTCATATACAGAAAGTTCACAATGAATATTTGAATGAAGTGAGTTCAATGGGGAAACCTTTAAAGTGAAGACAAGATTACTGCCTTGACAAAAATGTTGATGCAGTTTCACAAACAATGAAAACTATCCTTTGGGTTAATACACAAAAGTACACAAAGTGCTGGAGTAACTCAGCAGGTCAGGCAGCATCTCTGGAGTACATGGATGGATGACGCTTCAGGTCTGGACCTTTCTTCAGACTGATTGTGCGGGTGGGGGAGGAAAGAAAGCTGCAAGAGAGGAGGGACAAGACAAAGTCTTACAAAGTAACAGGTGAATACAGAATAAAGAGTGGGTCGACTGGGCTAATATTCACTGGAATTTAGAAGAACGAGAGGGGATCTTATAGAACCATATAAAATTCTTCAGGGATTGGACAGGCTAGATGCAGCAAAAATGTTTCCGATGTTGGGTGAGTCCAGAACCAGGGATCACAGTTTAAGAATAATGGGTAGGCCATTTAGGACTGAGATGAGGAAAAACTTTTTCACAGAGAGAGTTGTGAATATGTGGAATTCTCTGCCACAGAAGACAGTGGAAGCCAATTCACTAGATGTTTTCAAGAGAGATATAGCTCTTAGGCCTAACAGAGTCAAGGGATATGGGGAGAAAGCAGGAACAGGGTTCTGATTTTGGATGATCAGCCATGATCATATTGAATGGTGGTGTTGGTTCGAAGGGCTGAATGGCCTATTCCTGCACCTGCTTTCTATGTTTCTATGTTACAGGTGGGGTGGGGGGGGGGGGGGGGGGTGGGGGGAGGTTAATAGGTACAAGGTTGGGCAAGGCCAGAGATGAAGCCACCAGGCACAAGGTGGCGATGCAGACAAATGTTGAGGAAACACGAATGGCTATGGTTATGAGTCTGGGTCAGAACATGGTTGTAGAGTAGGAGGACCACTTGTAGAAACATCTTCCTGAGAAAGTGCACCAAAGCACTGAGTTGTCCATCTTTCTAACAAACCCATGTATCGGGTTACTCCTCGTATTTGTATATTGTCCATTCTGTGAGCACGCCAGGGTTTAATTCATGTTGGATGTTAGCACTTAAGACAAAAGTGGTAAAGTCAGGTAGGAATTACATTGCACTCCAAGTGTTCAAATAGATGATGATAATGAAATACCGACTTAAGTTCAAAGGACATTGCTAAATCTTATATACTGTGGCAGTGTGAAACATTGGTCAATTTGCTTGTTTTTCTTGTTAAGCGTGATTAAAATCTCAAGCATGCTTAATAGTAAACATTGGCTCCCTGATCTATACTTCTGCATCTATTTGGAGTATTGTCGAGTGCCGGTTGATTTTGACATTATATCTGACAGATGAGCCACAACATTGCCACGTTAGGTTAGTCTTTATAGGAGAGGCACAGTGGTGCAGCGGTAGAGTTGCTGCCTTACAGCGCCAGAGACCTGGGTTGACTCCTGACTGTGGGTGTTGTCTATGTGGACTGTGTACGTTCTACCTGTGGCAGCATGGGTTTTGTTTGGGTGCTCCGGTTTTCTCCCACACACCAAAGACATGCGGGTTTGTAGGTTAATTGGCTTCAGCAAAACTGTAAATTGTCCCTAGAGTGCAGGAAAAGTGCTATTGAGCGGAGTGAAAGCTGGTTGGCATGGACTTGGTGGGCGGAAGGGCTTGTTTCAACACTGTATCTCTAAGGTCTAAAGTATATGGTTTCACTGTAACCTTTCTCTTTGTTGTTACAAACGTTTGGGATTAGCCTTTAATACTCACTTGGGTACATTGTGAATCGTACATGTAAGTGGTCTGAACGTTGTATTTAATAGTGTGCCAGCACTGACAATATTTAATTATGTGATTGCATACCTCACATAGTAATAGCATTGAAGTGGTTGTTTGCATTCATACTTCATTTGTTTCAGAGACAAAACCAAGAAACTATTAATGGAACTAGGCCGTTTATTAGTTGTTAAATTACCTGGTTAAAAATGTTTCCTACAAATGAATGTGAGGTGTTTATTATTAATTAAGGTGGCTAATTCAATAAATATTGCAGCATGTCTTGAGAAACCATATCAGCTGATATCAGGCTACTGAACCATCCCACCAACAACTCCCAGAGCAGTCCTGGGCTACTCTCTGTCTCATTGGAGACCCTTGGACTATTTTTGATCGGACTTTACTGGACTTTATTTTGCGCTAAACGTTATTCACGTTATTCCCATATCATGTATCTGTTCACTGTGAATGGCTCGATTGTAATCATGTATTGTCTTTTCGCTGACTGGTTAGCACGCAACAAAAGCTTTTCACTGTACCTCGGTGCATGTGACAATTAACTAAACTAAACAAAATTAACTAAACAAATTGGTCTATGTGTATCTCAACCACATTTTCAGTCTTTTTTTAATTGTGTGAATACATGTGCCTGGAGAACCAGTCAGCGATAAAATACTGCAGCAGGAGACTCTTCCTTGCCGGCTTCTTCTGGTGTTAGTTAGTGATTGATTGATTAATTGATTTAAAGAATCAGCATAGAAACAGGCCCTTCAGCCCACCGAGTGCACGCCGACCATCGCTCACCCATTCACACTGGTGCTATATCCCACTTTTGCATCCACTCTCCACACACCAGGGGCAATTTACAGAGACCAATTAACCTATAAACTCACACGTCTTTGGCACGTGGGAAGAAAGCGGAGCACCCGGAGAAAGAAGAGTTGCTGCCGTTTAGCACCAGAGACCCGGGTTTGATTCTGACTATGTGTGTTGTCCGTACGGAGCTTGTACATTCTTCCCCATGACTGCGTGGTTTTCCTCCGGGTGCTCCGGTTTCCTCCCACACTCCAAAGAAGTGCAGGTTTGTAGGTTAACTGGCTTCTGTAAATTGTAAATTGGTCCATAGTGTGTAGGATAGCGCTAGCGTACGGGGTGTCCATGGTTGGCATGGACTTGGTCTGCCGAAGGGCCTGTTTCCGCGCTGTATCTTTAAAAGTCTAAACATGTCTAAAGACTAACAGATTGGTCTTGTAGTGAGCTTGTGCAGGTTGAGTGGCCTAAATGGCCTGCTTGTTGTGCAGTAATGATTCTATTCTCAGAATTAGATCATCTAGGTCAATCATTCTCCCTGCCAGCAGAATGAAAAGTCTCGAATAATATTTAAGGAAACCCCAATAAAACCCTGGTTTAAATACGTCAAACTGAAGTGTATTTATTAGTTCAACAGAGTGGTGTGCGCTGTGGCTTTTGGGTAAAAATTGCAGGGGGCTTGTTTGCCTTTTAAAGTCTTTTTTTTCTTTAAAAAAATGCTTTTGGTATTTCCTGTATAATATTGCAGTTGTAAACAGCGAAAGGATACTGGGTAACATTGTGGAATCACAGCATGAAAGCCTGTTATTTGTTTCCCAGTACAATTAGCTCTGATGTACTGATATTTTTGAAAATATCACTCTTGCTGACAGATTTATTTGCCCCCCCGAACAACAGAATATTGTGTTTTGGTCCCCTGTTCTTGACGTCCTGCCAGTCAATATCAAGTCAGGCCTCAGATTCACAGAAAAGAATAATAACCGTTGCACATTGTTATTCAGGGAATGGACTTCATTATGGTACTGTGGGCCACAGCATATAAAACGCTCACAGACTGAGTCATGGTCGGGTTGAGTTTTGGACTGATTTCATCAGGTATGGAATGGCAGATCTGGACTCCACTTCTGCAGGGCCCACCATTGCATGAAGGCCACGCACTTCTTCCTGTGAGAAAGTGAATGTTTTATCATCCTGGGTTGCTATTAGAAGTTGTTATGGATGCATGTTACATGGCCTCACGAATCTCAGTCTGTCATCCTCGCAGATTATCAATTGAGCATTGGGGATCATGTCAGATTGTGAAAGCTCTTCAATCATCAGTTCACATTGAAGGCCAAGGACTGAAGAACAGATTTTTGTTTATGCTACAGGGAAAACAATCAGAACAGAAATGGCATTTTAAATATAAGTTTGACAGGAGGGTGAATTAACTTTGACTGCTGGAGCTGCAGTTGCAAGAATGTTGGCCTCTGGGTGCCCTCCTCTCTCAAGGTTTGCTTTCATTGATGTTAATTGAATCAACTGGATGGCATAGAATAATACAACAAAGAATATTTCAACAGTTCTCAATGGAATAAGTAAGTCAATAACCTATGATAATTGTAATAGTTTGTTGCTATCCAGTGTATTGTGGATAGCCTGGGTTACTATGTGCTTTAATTTACACGAAGGAGCCATACAATCATTGCCTTTTTGGTCTCAATCAGTAGCTTTCCTGGAACTGCTAGCGTTCATGATGAACGTTAATGGTGCATTCTGTCACATCAGGACATTTAAAGGAGCAGTGATTACTTTTTTAATAATTACAAATGAATGGTAGGAGTGTTTGCTTTCATAAATATTCACTGTAAAATGAAGTAGATATTGAAAATTTTAATCGAGTTTGAACGATGAGAGTTATTGAATTTTATTTAGTAACCGTACGCAGCTTGCAAGAAAACTGATCCCAGATATTTCATCTCTTTAGTTGCATTTTAGTCATGCTCGATAGAATCGGAATCACGATTCTGGTCGTTCAAAGCACAATGGGTTTTTTTTCATTTACTCTTAAATTGCATTATATTTATTTGAAAGATAAAGAGAGGCCCAGGGGGTAACTCGTTCAAAAAGTCAAGTCAAAAGTCAAAAGAGTTTATTGTCATGTGTCCCTGACAGGACAATGAAATTCTTTCTTTGCATAGCACAACAGAACATAGTAGGCATTGACTACAATTATATACTTAAATACACACATTAATTAATAAATTAATAAAGTGCAAATAACAGATGGATGGGTATTAATGTTCAGAGTTTTGTCCGAGCCAGGTTTAATAGCCTGATGGCTGTGGGGAAGTAGCTATTCCTGAACCGGGTCGTTGCAGTTCTCAGGCTCCTGTACCTTCTACCCAAAGGTAGCAGGGAGATGAGTGTGTGGCCAGGGTGGTGTGGGTCCTTGATGATGCTGCCAGCCTTTTTGAGGCAGCGACTGTGGTAGATCCCCTCGATGGAAGGAAGGTCAGAGCCGATGATGGACTGGGCAGTGTTTACTACTTTTGGTAGTAGTAGTAGTAGTGTTTTCATACAGAGTGTGGTGAATTTATGGAACAAACTGCCAATGGAAGCGGAAGAGGCAGGTAGCTACTTAGTTAGTTTAGTTTATAGTCATGTGTACTGAGGTACAGTGAAACACTTTTTGTTCCATGCTATCCAGTCAGCGGAAAGACTATACATGATTACAATCAAGCTGTCCACAGTGTACAGATACAGGATAAAGGGCATAATGTTTAATGTAAGATGAAGTCCAGTAAAGTCCGATTAAAGATAGTCCGAGGGTTTCCAGTGAGGTAAATGGTACAAAGACAACATTCAAAAGACACTTGGGCAGGTACATAGATAGGACAGGTTTGGAGCGATTTTGGGACTTGCTCAGTTAGGCAACTTGATCGGCATGGATGATTTGAACCTAAGGGCCTGTTGCCGTGCAGCATAGCTCAACGCTTCCATTAAAAGGAGTTAATGCCTGTGGTGGCTCGTTGGCGCAGTGGTACAGTTGCTGCCTTACAGCGCAAGAGAGCTAGGTTCGAACCTGGCTATGGGTGCTTGTCTGTACGTTCTCCCCGTGACCTGCATGGGTTTTCTCTGAGATCTTCAGTTTCCTCCCACACTCCAAAGACGTACAGGTTTGTAGGTTAATTGGCTTGGTATAAATGTAAAAATTGTCCCTCGTGTAGAATAGTGTTAATGTGCAGGGATCACTGGTCGGTGTGGACTTTAAGGGCCAGCTTCCATGTTGCATCTCTAAAGTAAACTAAACTATGCAGATTGTCTGACTTCAATTTCCTTCAGCTTTGTTTGCCGTAAAGGTAAAACATACCTGTGTAGTACTTCCCACAGATTAGTTAATCACCAGTTCAGTATGAGGGTGTGCATCAAGCAGTCAATAGATGTGTAAATTAATGCAGGATTGGATTTATTTTATTGTGTTGTATCATGGCAAAGCTATATAAAAGGTACTATTTTCTGAATAAATGTACTTTCAATGTCTATAGGATCAACTTTCATCTCTTGAAGTGAGTCACAATAACATCTTATCCAGGGCTATTTTTACTGATGAATTGATTTTTGGTTTATTGTAGAAGGACTGAACTTCATATGACCTCTACCCTAGTGGCTCAGTATTGTTGTATCAGCCCTGCTAGCTTCACTCTGTAATATGAAGATCCATTTCTTGCAGAGTATATACATGTTGATCAGCACCTGACTGCTGTTCTGCGTAAAGGAAAGCACAAAATGCTGGAGCAACTCACCTCTGGATGTCATAGATAGATGGCAGTTCAGGTCGGGACCCTCCTCCATGCTATTTCCAAGTCCTAGGATCCTGCTTTCTAACATCTTCCACATGTTATAAGAGAAGCAACATTCTAGTTTTGTTGCTGTTGACGTGTGGAAAGCAGCTGTTAAACAGAAAAGCTGGACAGCTGCAATATTAACATTGTGTTCACATAGCACGCCACACATACGATGATTTGTGAGAGATTTCTGAACAAAGCCCACACTAAAAGCAGTGTTCACATCTCTCAACTGTGTATTTCAGACCTTGATTGATCATTGGTGACAATTAAGGAGATGTGTTTCTGAAAACATAATTGAGTTTGCTTTTGTGCCATTTCATAGCACGCACCCTCTGTTGGAAAACCTGCCCTATATACTCTTAATGCACCACATTTGTTGCACAATGTTGTCAGAATAATGTCCAATAACAACTCTCTTTGTTAAACTGCATTGTAAAGCGTCTGAGATTATCCTCAGCCAATACATACATTTGGATTATTGATCCAGTGTCCATTTGTGATGGAAATTGTTTGGTTGGGCAAAGTCAGATGGGTAGGGGACGAGCAAAGGAATTAAAAATAGCATTTTCCAAGAGTGCAAATGTCAAAGACGAGAAGGCATAGCTTTAAGGTGAGATGGGCAAAGTTTAAAGGAAATGTGCCGGACAAATTGGGTTTTTTTTTTACAGAGATTGGTGGGTGCCTGGATGGTGCTGGAGATAGATACAATGGTAGCATTCAAGAAGCTTTTAGATAGGCACGTGGAATATGAAAGGAAAGGAGGATATGGGTGAACATGCAGACAGAGGAGATTAGTTTAACTTGACATCATGTACCACACGGATATTATGAACTGAAGGGCTTGTTCCTGTGCTGCTCTATGTTCTAATTGAAACAAAGGTGACGATTATCAAAATTCAAAGATGCTCTAATTTAATTGGGAGAGGAATATGAATAGTATATTTGGGCCCCATATCTGAGGGTGGATGTGCTGCCGTTGGAGAGGGTCCAGAGGAGGTTTACGAGAATTATCCCGGGTATAATTGGGTTAACATATGATGAGCTTTTGACGCCACTGGGCCTGTACTCGCTGGAGTTTAGAAGGATGAGGGAGGACCTAATTGAACTTACTGACTCGTGGAAGGCTTGGATAGAGTGAATGTGGAGAGGATGTTTCCACAAGTGGGAGAGTCTAGGACAAGAGGCCATAGTCTCAGAATAAAAGGGTGTACCCTTTAAAAATAATAATAATAAAATGAAATAAAAAATAAAAGGGTGATGAGAAGAAATGTCTTTAGTCAGATGGTGATGATTCTGTGGAATTCATTGCTGCAGATGGCTGTGGAGGCCAAGTTAATGGATATTTTTAAGGTTCTTGATGAATATGGGTGTAAGGGGTTGTGGGGAGAAGGCAGAAGAATGGGGTTGATAGGGAAATATAGATCAGTCATGAATGAATGACAGACTAGACTTGATGGGCCAAATGGCCTAATTCTGCTCTTAGAACTTGTGAACGATAATTTCATATAACTGCTCTCTAGTTAAAATTTTCTGCCAGTGAACATCCTTTTCGCCCAGAAAATAATTACTGAGTGGATAACTATGTAGCCACATAGAACACAAGAGGGCAGGAAAACAGGAGCAAAAGCAGCCCATAACGGTCTTACAAGCCTGCCCTGCTGTTTTAATATAACCATGGCAGGTCAATGCAGGCCTCTGCTCCTCATTTGTACCATTTCTTTCTTCCTTGATCCATCAAATATTTATTCACCTTTACTTAAAATGTTTTCAAATTATTCAACCACCACCTGGGACAGAATTCCAAATAAATGTCGACATAGCTCAGTTTTAAATTACAGGCCTACTCCTCTTCTTACTTCCGATGGGAACTAAAAATGAGGCATCACGGTATGTGGAGACTGAAACATGTCATCACATTATGTATGTTCACAAGTTATAGGAGCAGAATTAGACCATTCGGCCCATCGAGTCTACTCTGCCATTTAATCATGGTTTATCTTATCTTTCAATCTCAATCCTATTCTCCTGCCTTTTACACCTTTTACACCATTACCAATCAAGAACCTGATAATTGGTGTCTGAAGAAGGGTCTCGACCCGAAACGTCGCCTATCTCCTTCGCTCCTTAGATGCTGCTGCACCCGCTGAGTTTCTCCAGCTTTTTGTGTACCCAAGAACCTGATAATCTCCACTTTAAAAATACCCAATTTACAGCCTCCACCAACAAATTCCGCAAATTCCTGTGCCTGACGTTGAACCAAGGAGTTGGATACCAGATGTAAGTTGCGTGTGTCTGCCCTTGATATCAAGATTGATTAAGTGGGGAATCAATAAGTCATGATAAAACTGAAGTGTGTAGGAAAGAACTACAGATGCTGGATTAAATCGAAGGTAGACATAAAATGCCGGAGTAACTCAGTGGGACAGATAAAACTGAAGTGAACTGGTGTCAAAGGGAAAATATTGCTTGACTGGAATCATGAAAATTTGATTAAAAGATAGAGCATGGAAATGGGCATTTTGGCCAACCGAGTCCATGATGACTAGTTCTATGTTAGAATATTTTTGCATCCACTCCCTATACACTAGGGACAATTTACAGAGGCCAATTAACCTACATGCTTGCGCGTCTTTGGGATGTGGGAGGAAACCGGAGCACCCAGAGGAAACCCACGCGATCACAGGGAGAGCGTGCAAACTCCACACAGTCAGCACCCAGGGTCAGGATCGAACCTGGGTCTTTGATACTGGGAGGCAGTGAGTCCACCAGCTGCGCCACCTGGCTGCCCTTGGATATCCCAGTGCCAATATTTCACTGCAGGGGCTTCCTCAGGGTCATGTACCAGACAGAACCATTTTTAGTTATAGATTTTTGAATTCATTCGGTAGAAATAGATACCAGCATTAATTGTGGATCCCAAGTTGGTATTAAACTATGGAAGTGATTGGAGGTTAATCAGATGGGTGAGTCTGGAGTCACCTACAGCCCAGAATGAGGAAGGTTGGTAGATTTTCTTCTCTGATTGACAATAATAAATCAGTTTGATTTTTAACTAAATCAAGGTTGTTGTTACTGAGAATGTTTACTTTAATTCCAGACTGTTTTATTGTATTGAAATGTCTATGCTGCAAAGGCAGGATTTGAACTTATGTCTCAGGATCCAGAACCCTAGCTGTTAGACCATTGCTATTAAATTCACTACGCTACCCTTAATTAACGACCAACCTTCCCGGATAAATTAGAAATTGCGATGCTTGCGGTTAGGAGATGGTGGACATGCTCTTCTACTGATCACCTTGATGGGCTTCCAACAATAAGACATTGGTGAGACCACATTTGCAGTATTATGTTCAGTTTTGGTCACCCTGTTATAGAAAATATGTTGTTAAGCTGGAAAGGGTACAGAGAAGATTTATAAGGATGTTGCCAGGACTCAAGGGTCTGAGCTCTAGGGAGAGGATGAGCAGGCTAGGACTGTTCCTTGGAGTGCAGGAGGATGAGGAGTGATCTTATAGAGGTGTACAAGAGAATGTGCAGAATAGACAGGGTAAATGCAGAGCAGGGGAATGAAGAACCAAAGGCCATGGGTTTAAGGGTGAGAGGAGATAGATTTAATAGAATCCTGAGGAGCAACTTTTTCATACAATGGTGGGTATCTGGAACCAGCTGCCTAAGGAGGTAGTTGAGGTGGGTCCTATTGTAATGTTTAAGAGACATTTAGGCAGGTTTAGAGGGATATGGGCTAAACGCAGGCAGGTGGGCCTAGTGTAAATGGCACATGTTGGTGAGCATGGGAAAGTTGGGCCACTTGAGGCCGATACTGTCACAACATTTAAAAGATATTTGTACAGGAAAGGTTCAGAGGGATATGGGCCAAACACAGGTAGGTGGGACAAGTGTAGCTGCGTCATCTTGCGGGTAAGTTGGGCTGCAGGGCCTGGTTCCATGCAGTATGATTCTAAAATAAAGACCACTTGCCCACTCTTGCCTTTCTTAGTGATAGTTGCTGACCATATTAGAATTTATGTGGCTACACGAGTTGTGCCAGTTATAGATGAGGTTAGGGTATGAGGCCAGATACAGACTGCATCAAGCAGGTCTGCTCAGCACGTTATGGGGCTTCCGCTGGAGTATCTGCCCTACCGAGTGCTGGGACAGGAGATGAGATGACCCACCATCTGGTCTCCAGCACATCGTGTACTCCTGTGCTGCAGTGGATGTCCACAGCCCATTGCCATACATACGCACTGCAGTGAGCCACTCTGTTCTCTGAGCAATCTGGTCCACTAATTTATTTTACTTAATTAACATGATGTATTTTAACCATCACATCTCATCATTATTATTTAGCGCTTGTGCCCCAAAGCTATAATTATAAATGAACTGCATCAGTTTACAGGGAGCTTGAAACAAATACAAAATATTCAAGGACCAACGCTGCTCTGGTTTCCGCATCAACAGGAAGCTCTCGCACATGACTTCTGTAGGTGGACAAGCTAACTATTATTTCACAACATTCTAATCAAGGGATCAGCAAAGCTCACTAATACTTTGGCAGTGAAGATACATTTTTTAACTAACACATTTGCTGCTATAGCGTCTATATTTCTGATGTATATAAATGTAACATTGACCTGCTGATCCTAATTGCACCCATCCTCCGAATACAGCACTTTAAAAATATCTAATTACATCAAAATTGAAAGACTTACTTTCTATCATTTGGCACACACTCAAAAATATTTCCAAATTAAAAACTAGTGTGGTGAAGCTTTGCAAATGTCATAACAGACAAAAATAGGCAGATAAGTAAAATGCTGAAATAAGTTTGGCATTTTAGCTGCCTTTATCTCTGTGGACATCAGGACAGGGTGTACAGCCTGTACATTTTCGTCGAGAAGACCAGCTACTGAACTTCATATCATTCAGACATGATTATACCGGCCATTCATGCTCCCCACCTTCATCAGTAAAAGTACACAGGCCCTTCTTTTGCTCCATTCACTACCCTGAGTGCTAAAACTGCCAGGCGGCTCTTTGTGTGTTGATCACAGAAGTGGATCTGCAATCGAGCATTACATTCGCTCGACTGTTTTAAACCTCTACTACAACAACTAGAGAGCGGTCCTGAACTACTATCGATCTACCTCATTGGAAACCCTCGGACTATGTTTAATCGGACTTTACTGGACTTTATCTTGCACTAAACTCTATTTATTCCCTTTATCCTGCATCTGTACAGAGTGGGTGGCTTGATTATAAACATGTATAGTCTTTCTACTGACTGGTTAGCATGCAACAAAAGGTTTTCACTGTACCTTGCTACACGTGACAATAAACTAAACTACGGTAAACAAACAATCAAAGTCAGCCATGCTTGGCTATGGCAATTTCACCTCTTGCTCAGAAGGTCATGAGTCTGGATTTGAATCCAGAGAGTAGAAATTGTTTAGTTTAGTTTTAGTTTGTTATCCAGATGCGTGTTGCGTTGCATAAGAAATTGGAAGTGGACAAAGAATAAATTGAGCTTCAAAACAATAAACTGACCGTCATATTCCCTATCGAGCAAATGGTATTTTGCAAAGACAAAACGTTCTCTCCTGACACATATGTTATGCTAAACTGATGCATGGGATGATCTAATTTAATTTGTTCCCATTTGTTGGTGGGAACATTGCTGCGTGTGAATTGGCTGCCTTCTTGTTTTACCGAATATAAATTGCGGCTCAAAGGCACTTTCATCTCTTTTAAGAGATTTTGGGATTATAGAGCATGAAGGGTGCACTATTAGTTCTTTCAATTTCTTCTTCCTCATTCCATCCCTTCTCCCCTACTAATGGCCGCCTGCCAGATAATACTCCAGGACAGTTTAGCTTAGTTTAGAGATACAGAGCGGAAACAGGCCCTTCGGCCCACCGAATCCGCGCCGACCAGCAATCCCCGCACTTAACACTGCCCTACACACACACAAGGAACAATTTAACATTCATACCAAGCCAATTAACTTACAAACCTGTACATCTTTGGAGTGTGGGAGGAAACCGAAGGTCTCGGAGAAAACCCACGCATTTCATGGGGAGAAGGTACAAACTCCATGCAGACAGCACCTGGGTCTCTGGTGCTGTAAGGCAGTAACTCAACTGCTACAGAACTGTGCTGCCCTAATACCCGATACTCTGGGTTAAACACACTGGGTTCAAACTGAACTAAGTTCATTATATATTTAAGGCACAAGAATACCTCAGTGCATTTGATGGAAAGGTAGCAAAAGGAAGCCTAATAAAAGGAAATGCCTTTGATGCATTTTACATTAAAAAAAAGCATAACTCCGCGTGGCTTGTAAAATATTAATAAATGTGAATTAATTTACGAGCTGTTCAGGGAATTTGTGCTGTGTGAGAATACTATACTGTGAATAAACTAAAGAAATGTTTTTAAGTAAGATTATGAAATCCAAGTTATCCAAAGTTGTTAGGAAATTAAATTGCACTTATAAAAAATACGCAAAGTGCTGGTGTAATTCAGCATCCCCGGAGAACACAATAGGTGACACCCTAGGTCAGGATTCTTCCCCAAGCTGGGGAAGGGGGGCCGACTCGGGGCATTCATTATCCATGTTCTCCACAGATGCTGCCTGGCCCGCTGAATTACTCCAGCACTTTGTATCTTTTTTTGGGTACACATGCAGCTGCAGTTCCTTGATTTTACGATGAAGCTGAGTTTTATGGTTAAGGGTGCCATTGTTATAAGGTCATAAGGAATAGGAGTAGAATTAGGCCATTCGGCCCATCGAGTCTATTCCGCCATTCAATCATGGCTGATCTATATCTTATGTATCTTCTTGTTTTAGTTTAATTGGATGTTTCTTTTGATCTCATGGGCAATAAGACACAAATAGGAGGGTTGGCAATTTAAAAGGATGGGGAGAGAGAAAACGCATTGATGATTTTATACCTTGTACTTTCTGATCCGATGTACGCACAAAGATCTAGACAACAATGTGTGAAAAGCAATTCATGTTGTTGCATTATGGATGAATTATTTACAACACTACATGCCCAAGATATTTCATCATAGTCCCACACTTTATTCTGTTGTATCAATAACTTTTATTTAAATTTCCAATCATCTATAATTAAATTCATGGAAAGAGACGATGTCATGCCAACGGCAGTAGATCTTTCAACATTAGAGCTGAGCATTTGTACTGGTTGCATCAATGTTTTTGATTAAAAATTCACTCCTGCATTGTTCAGTTAACAGAGCAGCCAATCCTCAGGCACTATTTATGATTACTCCAGTCATTTACAACAAAGCAGATCCTTTTACTCTATTATAAGTCAACCATGATGCATTAAATTTTCATCAGGTCAGAATTTTCCCTTTTTTGGGGGGCTTTAATGCTCACATATGTTCCTGGTCTTCAGTGTCACATACCAATTGGATAATGAAACCAATGAGCTGAGGCCTTACTTATTTAACTTTTGGGCAATTGTTCAAAACTCGTGGTTTCGTGAGATGGCCAAAGATCGTCCCGAAATCAGAAAATGGTAGCTATCAGTCCTCCGACTATAATTGGCTTTACTGCGCCTGGTATATAAGTCATGTAAGCCTTCCCAATCTGTAGGTTGGGGCATGAGCACGGCCATTTTCAGCTGGGATAAAATTTTTAGATATGTTTAGTTTAGAGATACAGTGTGGAAACAGGCTGTGAGGTCGACCGTGTCCACATCAACCATCGATCACCCCGTACACGTTGTACGTTATCCCACCACACACTGGGGGTAATTTACAGAAGCCAATTAACCTACAAATCTGCATGTGTTTGGAATGTGGGAGGAAACTTGAGCAGTTTGAAAAAGGGTCCTGACCTGAAACGTCACCTATCCATGTCCTCCAGAGATGCTGCCTGAACTGCTGAGTTACTCCAGCACTTTTTGTCTACCTTTTGAATGTAAACTTCTTCCTTTCAATGCCTCTGGACTGAGAATATTTACCTTCACTACTCTGCTGTATGTTAGGAGCAGTGCATTCTGTCTCAGGATGACCAGCAACTCGCTATGTTGGCATTACCTTTTAATCCATAAACCTGTGCCATAAAGATCATGATGCACGCTCCAAGGTTGCTCTTGTAATCCAGACTTACCATTTCCTCATCTGGTACTGTGCAGATACCTGGAATTTCCTTCCACGTGCGTAATTGCAGTAACCACGTCTGAGTTTCGAAAGGCAACCATTATTTTTTGTTAATTAGGGATGGACTTTTCAAAGCATCTGCACCTTTGCACCATTGCTGAAATCACAAAGCATATAAATGCAAACACAATTACGACTTTCAAAAGGCATTAGGGTAGATATGTGGATAGGAGGTTTCTAGAGGGCTATGCAAACCAATTGGGACTAGCCCAGTATGTCAACTTGGTTGGCAAGGACAAGGTGGGGCAAATGGCCTTGTTCCATTAAATACAGCTCTATGACGCTAAAGCTCTTTTAAATTGACTGATGTAGAAAAATTAAGCCAAACCCTTCCTTAATCCCATTTCAATCATAACAAATGAGGAGGGAACCATATGGATACCATATTTGAGAAAAGAATGTCAAAATGTTTCCAATGCCCACATGTTTACTGTGTTCATACTGTTCTATTCACATTACACATATGTATAAGGGAGCGGTAAATTACACTGTAGGTTCTTGACTTTTTTTTGGTGTTGTTTCTGTTTTTCTAATTTAAGTAAAACTTGTGCGCTGATTATTCTAAATGGATGGTATAGAATGTGTATGTCCTCCCTCAGTCTGAAGAAGGGTCCCGACCCGAAATGTCACTTATCCATGTTCTCCAGACATGCTACCTGACCCGCTGAGTTACTCCAGCACTTTGTGTCCTTTTGTGTATGTACGCCTGATATGAAGAATA
The DNA here is from genome assembly GCA_035221665.1 of Okamejei kenojei. Lineage (NCBI taxonomy): Eukaryota > Metazoa > Chordata > Chondrichthyes > Rajiformes > Rajidae > Okamejei > Okamejei kenojei. Next base: position 20,891,695 of record CM069153.1, read on the forward strand.
CCCCAAGTAAATTTAGACTGCAATATAAGATTGGATCCAGGAGATTGGACCACATTATGTTATAATTCATATATTGCTTAAGACTCTCATTGCATTCTAATGGGTTATCTTTTTACTTTTGTGAAAATGCCGACTGTCCTGTTAGCACTTCACTGTTGTTAACATTTGAACTGACAGATGTTGATGACAGCATTCCAAACACCTGTGGAAATCTTCTTAGACTCTCAGAGATGTAGCACGGAAGCAGGTCCTTCAGCCCACCGAGTCCGCACCGACCAGCGATTTCCGTACACTATTCCACGCACCAGGAACAATTTACAGAAACTGAATGACTTACAAACCTGCGCGCCTTTGGAGTGTGGGAGGAAACTGGAGAACCCGAGAAAACCCATGCGGTCACTGGGAAGCGTGTTAACTCAAGAAAGACAGCACCCGTAGTCAGGATTAAACCCCGGTATCTGGCGCTGTAAGGCAGCAACTCTACCGCTGTGCCACTGTGCCGTCATGAGCTGAGAGCGGTGTACATGTTATTTAAAAATAACTTGTACGTTTATTTCACACGTTCCCTGCATATCATTGACAGTCACGTGCAAATGGTTTTTCAAATGAGACTATATGAGTGCCCCATTGAATTGCAGTGGAACGGCAAGATGTATCAATGTGTATTAGCTGAGAGAGACTTTATTGACGAGGTTTCACTATACATCGATGTTTGGTCTGTGACCTATAAACGGTTGCAAAATGCTGTAGGGAATCATTTAATTAGACTCAGACTCTTCGTTCCTGAAGGGTTGTGGCTGTGTACAATAATATTTATTTTTGGGATCTAGTACTGTTTACCACACTTTGCATGAACCAATTATGATACCTGCGACCTAGTTAAAGTTGCAATCTTGTTATTTAGGCTTTCTTCAGCAGTCTGCCATGGCACATTGAAAATCCCCACATGGATGTGAGCACATTTCTCCCACTGTCTTCCACCCCTTTTCCCTTCCACCTGTCTCCTTCCACCTTCATCCTTTCCTCTGGCCTCACAATTCACACGTCTTTCCACTTTATCTCACAACCTTTTATCTCTTTTTCACCTCTGCCCTTTGTCCACCCATTTACCAATCAATCCCACACCCGTATACACCTTCTGTAGTTCCTTCTCAATCAGCATCTGCAGTTCCTTCCTACACATTTTATCCACCTATAACTTGCCTGGCTTCAATTCACCCCACCTCTCCTCCAGCTTTCTCCCCCCTACTACGATCTGAAGAAGGTCCCTGATCCATAACGTTGCTAATCCATGTTCTCCAGAGATGCTGTCTGACACATTGAGTTATTCCAACACTCTTGCTTTTCTTGTAATGGCAAATTTCCTTGCTTCTTAGGATTCCATCGTAGGAAGCCCATGAATATGCCCTTTTATTTGTAATTTTTTTTTGTGAGAGGATTTGTGCACTAATCAATTTCCCATGGCATTTCATGCTGGGAATCAAATGTGGACATTAGATCTTGACTCATTTTCAGAGAGGTAATTAATATGCAAGGGCATGCTGACTATTCTAAAATGGCCCACTTCTCCTGCTTGTAAAATGTTTTTTAATAGGATTAATAACTAAACAGAATAATCTCTGGCAACTGTGGTCGGCACAGTGTCACAGCTGGTAGAGCTGCTGCCTCACAGTGCCAGATACCTGAGGTCAATCCTAAGCTCGAGTGCTGTCTTTGTGGAGTTTACACATTCTTCCTGTTAGTTCCGTGGGTTTCCTCCAAATGCTCCGGTTTCCTCCCTCATCCTAAAGATGTTTGTAGGTTAATTGTCCTTTGTAAATTGCCCCCAGTGTGTAGGGAGCGGATAACATTGAACTTGTGTGAATGGGTGAGCAATGTTCTGTGTGGACTTGGTGGGCTGAAGGGTTTGTTTCTATTAGTTTACTTTACTGTAGAGATACAGCTTGGAAACAGCCTCTTCGGCCCACCAAGTCCGCACTGACCACCGATCACCCCTTACACTTGCACTATCCTACACACTGGCGACAATTTATAATTTATAGAAGCCAATTCAACTACAAACCAGTATGTCTTTGGAGAGTGGGAGGAAACTCACGCAGTCACAGGGAGAAGGTACAAACTCCTTACAGACAGCACCCTTAGTTAGCATTGGACCTGGATCTCTGCTGCTGTAAGGCAGCAACTCTACCACTGTGCCACTCCTGCCGCATCTTTCAATCAATTTGGGAAGTGGTGCATTAGTGTGGTTTGATGTTTGGCGCCGAGTTGTAAAACCGTGGAGCTGCAGTGCTAAAACTGACAGGAGCATTTAATTGCAGCAAGAACAATTTCCAATAATGAAATGTGAACATAGCAATTTGATTGGTCATCTGCAGAAAACAGGCCAAATCTGCATAATGCAGGATATTACATTGTAAACAATTCACTAATGCATCCCTGATCATATCACAGATTCAACTTTTTACCAGTTCCAACAGTGGACGTTGAGAGACATAATGAACTGCAGATGCTAGATTCTTGAGAAAAACACAAAGGACTGGAGGAAATCAGATGCGTGGGCAGCATCTTTAGACTTTTATTTTGATACTTTAGAGATGCAGCGCAGAAAAAGGTCCTTCGTTCCACCAAATCTGCGCAGACCAGAGATCACCGTGTACTCTAGCACTATCTTACACACTAGGGACAATTTACAATTTTTACCAAAGCCAATTAACCTACAACCTGTATGTCCCTGGAAATTGGAGCACCCGGAGAAAACCCCACATGGTCACGGGGAGAACGTACAAACTCCGTACAGACAGCACCCATAGTCTGGATCGAACCCGGGTCTCTAGTGCTGTAATGCAGAAATTCTACTACTGCGTCACAATGTCTATGGAGGGAATGAATAGGCAATGTTACAGGTTGGGACTGACAGTAGTAAAGGGGATAAAGTTGGAAAGGAGGTATAAGGCTGAGAAAATGCCTGGCGAGTGATAGGGGGATTCAGGTGAGGAACGGTTTGGCTGACAGATGGGTGTAGTCAGTGACAAAGGCTGGAGATGAAAAGAAGACAAAAAATTGACAGGTGCAGAGAGAAGAATGAAATTCAAAACCAGAGGGAGGGAAATGGGTGGGAAGAGGGGGAATAAGGGGCAGGATATGGGTAGAAGGTTTACGCAGGCTTGGGATAGTGCGCAGGAAACATGGACAATGCAGATATCCTCGTTTTGATCTGAATATTGAGACAAGTGGTTCAGAGATGCCCAAGTACAAAATTCATAACTCTACTCTTGTGCAAATTTGAACGCTCGATCCTGACGACAATGTGAAATTGCCTTGTCTATTGTCTTCACTTAAACTTGTTAAACTATTAGGTACTATTTCACTATACTCTACGGTAATCTACTGATGCCTTCAGTTTTTCAAGTTACATGTTTTCAGAACCCTGAGGACATATTAAGGACACTAGACCATTCAAGTCAACAATTAAAATATCAGGTTCAGTGCAGCAATACTTACTGAATTTACAGTACTCTATGACCGTAATGAGAGCTGGTTTGTAATTTTTTTTAGTATGACCACCAGGTTCGTTATGACCTGAAAATTAAAAATCGTTAACTTCTCAGGTCTTTGGCACTGGCATTTGATCATGGCTGATCAATTTTTCCCACTTACCTCCATTCTCCTGCCTCCTCCCCATACAGTTTTGACACCTTTACTAATCAAGAACCTATCAATCTCTGCTTTAAAAATATCCAATGACTTGGCGTACACAGCCGCCTGTGGCAATAAATTCCTCAGATTTTTTAGCCACCAATGTGGCTAAAACAAAAATTCTCCTCTTCTCCATAAGATCACCATTTTATACAACTCTAGATAATCATATTTTTGCCTGCCTTGCTAATTCAAGTCCTTGGCATAGTCATTGGGTATTTTTAAGGCTGAGGTTGCCAGATACTTGATTGATTGGTAAGGATGTCAAGAGTTAAGGGGCTGTCCCACTTGGGTGACCTAATCTGCGAGTTTAGAAGAGTTTGCCCTGGACTCAAACACACAGCATGGTCGACACGAGGTCCTAGGAGGTCCCATGAGGTCGCTCGAACTCTTCTTCATGCTCGAGGGAAGTTCCTGCATACTATACTCGCGGCCTCAGCTCGGTCGCGGAAATATTTTCAGTATATTGAAAAATTTTCTGCGAGTAAAATTTGGTCGGCATGGGTCTTTTTAACTCGTAGTGGAGTGGGGTCGCTATTTACTTACAGGCACTTGTGGGCAGCCGTAGGTAATCTCCTTCGCTGATCGGGCATTTTAATTGGCTCATTGGAGTTTTCAGTACCAAGGAAGACCTACCGGTAGGTAAAATGCCTACTAAACTTTATTATATTTCTTAAAAGTGTCTCCACGCCTTCTCTCCCCCTTCTCTCCACCCCTCCTCCCCTCCGCGCTCTCTAAAGGACTTGCCATAACTGTGGCAGCCAGTACCTTCCTCTTCATCGCACAGACAGCGCTCCTCCGCTTTCCCTGGTCCCAACGTTTCGCGATGTGTTTGTGTTTGTGTGTGTGTGTGTGTGTGTGTGCGGTCGGTCGATCCAGCTTGCGGTTTCAAAGCGGACGGTCGATCCAGCTCGAGGCTTTCCAGGCGAGTGCCCTCGAGCTTGAAGGTCGAAGACACTCTTCTGGACTCGCGGATTAGGTCGCCCAAGTGGGACAGGCCCTTAATGGAGAGAAGGTAGTAGAATGGGATTGAGAAGGAAAGATACATCAGCCATGATTGAATGGTGGAGTGGACTTGATGGGCTAAATCGTCTATTTCTGCTCCAATTACTTATCTACTTATGAACTTATAATTCAAATGACACAACTGAATAGTTGATAAGAAAATTAATTATAAGGCTGGGCAAGGAGATGGCATGACCCAAGTCTGTTCAAAAGTAAATATGGATTTATTAACAGCAATTGCCATTTATCCAGTTGACAATAATAGCAAGTGATCAGCCCCGCAGGAATGCTTTATTGCCAGAACAGTTCCACACACAGTAGTCAATTTGACAACTGTGGCCCCTTCTGTTTCCTCTGGCTTGATTTAACAAGTAACTACTCATGCAATACTGTGTGAATGCAGTGGACGTAATTAATTTCATCCACACAGAGACACAAAATGATTATATTGCTGTCAAGTAAACTGGGTCTCGAAACTCCCCACAATCGCTATTCATTCACAAATCTCCAGGATTCCAAGCAACGAATGGGGGAATCACCAGAGCTGCTGATTACTTTTAAGAACCTAAAATGAATACCAGTAAATGATAATGCAATTGATAAAAGCAGCCTTTAAGAAAGGATAAAGCACACCAATGCATGATTAAATGTAAACACCGATGTTCTTCATTTTGTAGAGAATACCCTGCAAAAAATTACAACCAAACTTCACTGTATGAACGGTGTTACTTGCACTAGGGTTTTGGGGCTTTTGTTTTGTTTTGCACTTTATTGGGATATTTTATTTATTGAGTTTTTGTTGTTGTTTATTATATTATCTATTGAGTACTGGGTTTTACAAAGCAGTTGTGCCGCTGCAAATAAGATAGACCAAATCTTTACTGCACTTTGATACATAATTTCCGTAGTTTAGTTTAGTTTAGAGATACTGCGCAGAAAACAGGCCCTTTGGCCCATCGCAGTGACAAGCGATCCCTGCACTCTAACACTATCCTACACACACTAGGGACAATTTACAGTTTTACCAAGCCAATTGACCTACAAACCTGTACGTCTGGAGTGTGGGAGGAAATTGGAGCACCCGGAGAAAACCCACGCAGTTCTTGGGGAGATCATGCAAACTCCATACTGACAGCACCCGTAGTCATGATTGAACCCAGGTCTCTTGCGTTGTAAGGCAGCAACTCTACCACTGTACCACCGTGCCGCCCTGTAAATGAAGGTAGAATAACATTGGGAAAGAGGAAATCCATGGTACAGAGATCACCAGAACTTTGGGAGCAACTTTTATTGAGATTGCTGATTGAATTCTATTGATTTGCTGCTAAGTACAAGATTCAGGCCCATTCACCTTCACTATTGCGGGAAATTCCATGTTAGTTAAGAGGGCTATGGTTTGCATTCTTCATTTCCACTCTTTATGGTGGATTCTGCATTCAGTTAGTGTCAAATATCGTTAGATATGTGATTGTGAGCATCTGCACCTGTCACCATGTGGTGTGTGGGGTGAGACCACAAACCATATTAGTGGAAACTACATTGGGTATGGATCTAAAATGGTGAAATAGCTTGTTTCACTTTCTAACGCAAACTTGGTTTAGTTTCTCTGGCACTTCAGAGGTTGAGTGGAAACTTGATAGAAATTTATAAAATGATCAGAGGCATAGATCCAGTAGACACTTGGGTCTGTTTCCCCAGAGTGGAAATGTCAAAGTCTAGAGGGCATATCTTTAAGGTGAGAAGGGCATGGCTTAAAGGAGATGTGCAGGACAAGTTTTTTGTTACACAAGTGTGGGGGGTGCACAGAACGCACTACCAGGGTAGTGTTGGAGAGGCAGATGCAATAGCAGCATTTAAAAGGCTTTCAGATCGGCATATGGACATGCAGGTAATGGAGGGTATGGATCACGTGCAGGCAGAGGAGATCAGTTTTTCTTGGCATCATGTTCGGCACAGACATTGTGGCTGAAGGTAGACACAAAGTGCTGGAGTAACTCAGCTGGTCATGCAGCATCTGTAGTGAAAAAGGATAGGTGACATTTTGGTTCGAGACCCGTCTGCAGATTGGTCTTCAGACTGGTTTGTGAGTCTGAAAAACTCTGAGACTGGAGAAGCCTGAAGGAGTTGTCCCAGACCTGAAACGTCGCCCATCCTTTTTCTCCAGAGATGCTGCTAGATCCGCTGAGTTACTCCAGATCTTTGTGTCTATCTTTGGCATAAACCAGCATCTGCAGTTCTTTGTCTCTACATTTTGTGGGCCGAAGGGCCTGTTCCTGTTCCGTGTTGTTCTGTAGTCGATGTAAATCTGGTCAAGGACAGAGTGAGGAAAATTTAAAAACAAATCCTGCCACTCTTCCTTCAGAGGAGACTTAGCATTTGTGCTTATGTGTTCTGACACATTTAGAGAAGGAGGCTTCCTTGTCTGCCCGCATCATTCACCCTTGGTCATTCTGCACTGGCATTATACAGCAGCATGTAGACATCTCCCCCGCAGGCTACAGCACACTCAGCTCATCAGTGCACAGAGAAACAATTACCACAAATCCATCTGTAGAGTTCATTGACAGGAAATACCTTCTGTCAGTGACATGGCATGCAATGCTTAAAGCTAAAGGCACCAGATCTGTAATGAGAGCAATCTTTAGGTTTAGGCTTATTATTGTCATGTGTACTGAGGTACAGTACAATAACTTCATTTGGCATGTTATCAAATCAAATCGCATATCACTATACATGAATACAATCAAGCCAAACTCGAATATTTATGAAGAAAGGTTCAGACCCAAAATGTCACCCATGCTTTCTCTCCAGGATGCTGCCTAACCTGCCGAGTTACTCCAGCATTTTGTGTCTAACTAGAGTGCAGAGTATAGTTTTGCAGCATTGCAGTTCCAGAGAAAAAGTCCAACGTTCGCAGTGAGGTAGGTTGCAAGATCAGGGCCTCACTCTAGCTTACGGGAGGGTCATAAGCTATGGGAGCTAACCACTTGCCACTGGCTCCGATTGTTTAGATCTCAAATATTTTGAGTATTGCCTTGTGCAGTGGGCAGGTGCTATAGGCCTGCACAGGAAGGTAGATGTTCCCGACCACATGAGTCTCGGTCAGCCTGGGAAGGCAGTCCATCTAGGAGAGGGAAAACTCTGATTTAATACCTCCACTGTCTTGTGGCCATATCCAGTCATGGAAAATGCTCCTGGAGTAAACATCAAGAAAATCCAGAGTCGAAGTCCTTAAGGCAGTACGTCGTTGTCTACAACCTCGCTCTGGCAGCTCCTGCGACGGCGCTGGTGCCAAACTGTAACAGCCCTGCTGTTCCTTTGGATCGATCAGCGACGTGGAGAGGGGGGAACGTGCTGCATGGGCACAGCCTGACCTCCATATGACATCGCCCAGGCTTGCATCTGACCAGGATGCATCACCTATGGTCAGTCATGACCGAGAGGGGCCTACGACGATTTATGAATTACTAGACCAAGTTTATCCCCCAATGCACCCGTTCCCTACCTGTACCCCCCACGGAAGCCATGGTCCTCCAACTCAAGCTGTTCCCGAACGTAAGTGAAGCAGATCACTGCTAGCCGAGTCATTGTGACGTCAGTTGAAGCTGGTCGTTTTAAATTCAAAATCTTTTGATTTTTTTTTTTACTTTGATCAGTAATAAGTCGATAAATAAGAAATAAAATGTTCAGTGACGGTGATCTCTGCCTAGAGGGGAAAAATGTGAATCGGAATATGTAAAGATCTTGTGAAAGTTGGAATTTTTAAAGCTTTACTCGCGAATAACGTGAAATATAGGATGAAATCTACAGTGAAGCTGATCACTGCTAGCCGAGCCATTGTGACGTCATCCGTGAAAGCTGGTCGTTTTAAATTCAAAGTGTTTTGATGTTTTTTAAATTCTTACTTTCTTTTAATTAGTAATAAGTCGAGAAACAAAGCATAAAATGTTCAGTGAAGGTGTTCTCGGCCTCGAGGGGAAAAATGTCAATCAGAATATGTCATAGTGTTTTTGCGAAGATGTAAAAACAACCACATATACACACACATATATACACAAACAAGATCAGACTTTTAATGAGTACTAGACTAAGTGGGACCCGTTGGGTCCCAGCATCACACGGGAGGGCTGGTCCCCCAACGCAATATTCCACCTCTCCACCAATTCCAATATTGGTGGCCAGTGGGGGCTTTCTGGAGCGCTAGTATGGGTGTTGTGGGCTGAAGGGACTGGTTTCCAGAGGGCTAGTATGGACAATGTGGGCCGAATGGATTATTCGGCTGGCAGCTCAGTCACTCAAGCCTGTTGTGCTGGCAGGTCACAAACTCACGGCTGGTGGGCTGGCAGTTGACTCGCGGCTATTCCTTGAAATTCCTTTTCAAGCAGTGTGCGAGGCGACCAAATTCAAGTGCAGTTTCATACCATTTCAAGCAGGGTGCGAGGTCACCAAATACAGTGAGTTGTGGCCTCTCCTTCCTCCATCTTGCAGAGACTGAGCCATGACCACTCTTCTGGGTTTTATAGGTCCCCCCCTCCCACCAGAAGGGGCGTGGCCTTCATGGCATGATTGACAGGAGAGAGAATCTCAACATTTTTTAAACACTAATAACTCTTTTGTTTTTCATCGATGGGAAAAATTCTCGGTACCTGATGAGCGGAAGGGGACTCTGAGAAAGATGGCCAAAAATCACAGCCGTACATGGTAGTGTTTTTTCTAAAATCAATATAAAGCGCAAACAGGAAATGGTCAAGATTAGACTTTTAATTATATAGAAGGCAAAGCAACTTTAATTAGGCAAGGCAACTTTAATTGGGCAAGGCAACTTTAATTAGGCAAGGCATCTTTAATTAGGCAACACAGCTTTAGCATTTCCAAACCAAAGGCAACACAGCTTTAGCATTTCAACACCAAAGGCAACACAGCTTTTTCATTTCTAAACCAAAGGCAACACAGCTTTAGCATTTTAAAACTATATTTTCAAACCACATTAAGGGCACTGACAGGTCAGTAAAACCCCTCACAGTTTAGTAGACATGTGTTCAATGTTATTCACAGCTCAGACTGAGAGACATGACCCTCTTGCTCCCCCATCTTGCAGAGACTGACTGAGGCACTCAGTGACTCTCACAGAGACTGACTGAGGCACTCAACACTTCCGGGTTTTAAAGTCCCTCCGGAAGGGACGTGGCCTTCAGGAGAGAGAATCTCAACATTTTTTAAACACTAATAACTCTTTTATTTTTCATCGATCAGAAAAATCCTCTTGTCCTGCGCAGCGGAGGGGGACTGAGTAAGATGGCCAAAAATCACAGCCATAAGTGGCAGCGTTTTTTCTAAAATCAATATACAGAACAACAGGAAGTGGTCAAGATCAGACTTTTAGTAATATAGATGTGATGTAATCAAATCAGATAAAACTAAGCATAAATACGATCAAAGGTAGACACAACGTGCTGAACTCAGCAGTTTATGTCTATTTATCTATATATATATATACTATATCTAAATATACATATGTGTGTGTGTATATTCACATTATATATAAACATACACACACACACACACAGGCAGTTTCTGTTGAAATTAATATTCTGTTATGATTACAATGCCAGCCCCATTACACCTCCTCCCTTCCCTATGGCCTCCCCAAGCAACACAAAGTAATAAAGAAAACAGTCCCTAGAGTTGAAATAAGGATCAAATTGCAGTTCAGTTTGATAGCCAGGGTTTTATTAATGAGTGTGAAATTCCTCTTTCAAACTCGTCAGCAAAGTATAGCCAATTTCCTTTCCAAATAAATGTTTCAGGTGCAGAGTTTAGGAGTTTGTAGAGTTGAACATATCAAGTCAAGTCAAGTCAAGAGAGTTTATTGTCATGTGTCCCAGATAGGACAATGACATTCTTGCTTGCTGTAGCACAACAGAATATTGTAGGCATAAATACAGATCAGATCAGATCAGTATGTCCATATACCATAGAATATATATGTACACACATAAATAAACAGATAAAGTGCAATAGGTGTCATGTCAGTGTGGGAGAGGAGAGGCATAGTGCTGTGTGGTTTGCTTTAATTTTAGTTTTCAGTTTTAGAGATACAGTGCAGAACCGGGCACTTTGACCAACTGATTCTGCTCTGACCAACGATCCCTGCACATTAACACACACCAGAGACAATTTACACTTATCCAAGCCAATTAACCTTCAAACCAGTACGTCTTTGGAGTGTGGGAGGAAACCGAAGATCTCGGAGAAAACCCACGCAGGTCACGGGGAGAACGTACAAACTCTGTACATACAGCATCCGTAGTCGGGATTGAACCCGGGTCTCTGGCGCTGGAAGGCAGCAACTCTACCGCTGCATCACCGTGCCACCCTTAAAGGGCCTTAAAGCCCTTAATTCATTCAAGGGATGACATGAGAAGATAGTGGCGAGCTGCCTTCTTGAACGGCTGCAGTTCTTGAGGTGTGTTTACATCTACAGTGCTGTTTGGGAAGGGAGTTCCAGGATTTTAACCCATTGACAGTGAAGAAATGGTGAAATATTTCCAAGGAAAGATGGTGCGTGGCTTGGAGAGCAATTTCCAGATGGTGGTGTTGTTATATTTTTGCTGCCTTTGTCCTTCTAGCTGGTGATGGGTTAGAGTAAAGAGGCTGTCCCACTGCGGCGACCTAATCCGCAAGTTCTGGCGAGTTTGCCCTCGACTCATAATCACAGCATGGTCGGCATGAGGTCCTAGGAGGTCTTTGTAACTCTCCTTCATGCTCGAGGGCAATCCCCCCATACTCGAGGCCTCAGCAAGGTCACGGCGTATTTTTCAACATGTTGAAAAATGCCCGCGAGTAAAAAAAGGTCGCCATGAAAAAAATCGATACTTTTTTTACTCGTAGGTTTAGTCGAAGTAGGTCATAGTAGGTCGGCAGGTTATTCGTAGGTAATCGAGGGTAGTCGAAAGTAAACTAAGGTAGTCGTAGATAGTCTTCAACATAGTCAAAGGGAGGTCAAAGGAGATCGAAGGAAGTCGTCTTCACTCTCCACTATTCGGAGTCCAATTTTCCCGAAGCTAGTCAAAGCTAGTCTTCAACATAGTCGAAGGAGGTCTTCTACGAAGTTGAAGGAGGTCTTCAACATGACATTTTTTCAAACTCTCCTAAACTCTTCTAAACTCGCGAATTAGGTCGCCACAGTGGGACAGCCCCTTAAGTAGTCCTGGTGAGTTTCTGTAGTGCATTCTGTAGAAGGTACACAATGTTGCCACTGCATTAGCGGTGGAGTGAGTGGATGGGGTGTCTTTCAAGCGGCCTGCTATGACCTGTATGGTGTAAGAAGGAGCTGCAGATGCTGGTTTAAACCGAAGATAGACACAAAAAGCTGGAGTAATTCAGCGGGCCAGACAGCATTACAGAGGGGAAGAAGCTGTTCCTGAGTCTGGTTGTGCGCACTTTCAAGCTTTTGTACCTGCTTCCGGACAGGAGCAAGGAGAAGTCTTTGGTTACGTTGGCTGCTTTTCTGACATTGCGTGAAGTGTAGGCGGAGTCAATGGTGGGAAGTCTGGTCTGTGTGATGGACAGGAGTACATTTACAACTCTCTGCAATTTCTTGCGCTCTTGGCCAGAACTATTCCCAAACAAAAGCTGTGGTTCAACCCAGAAGTATGTGGATCAGAGCTTGGTGCATGGAGATCCCACTGCCAGCTGGGTGTGAAACCATGGTGGTTGATCCTCCAGCCGAAGTGATTGGCGGACAATTGCTGGAACGTCTGACCTGTTGGAAAGTCTTGTGTGGGAAAGAACTGTAGATGCTGGTTTAAACTGAAGATGGGCACAAAAAGCTGGAGGAACTCAGCGGGACAGGCTGCATCTCCGGAGAGAAGGAATGGGTGACGTTTCGGGTCAAGACCCTTCAGACTAGTCAGGGAAAAGAGAAATGAGAAATATAGACGATGATGTAGAGAAATAAAGAACAATGAATGAAAGATAAGTAAAAAAGTAACAATGATAAAGGAAACAGGCCTTTGTTAGCTGTTTGTTGAGTGAAAACGAGAAGCTTTTTGTGTCTATCTTCTGTTGGAAGGTTTTGCGGCTCCAGCTAATTCAAGGTCCGGGTTGGTAAGAATGGGCCACTTAAGCGATTCCCCTTTGTTCTGGCGAGTTTTCCCTCGACTCCTATACCATGGTTCTATGGTATATGGACCACTTACTTTCTCCTCCCCTTCTCAGCTTTCCCTCAGCCCACTGACTCCACCTCTTCTTTTCTTCTTCCCTCCCCCCACCCTCACATCAGTCTGAAGAAGGGTTTCGGCCCGAAACGTTGCCTATTTCCTTCGCTCCTTAGATGCTGCCTCACCCGCTGTGTTACTCCAGCATTTTTGTCCCCCTTTGTTTAGGGCCTATTGTATCTAGTCTGTTAAATAATTAGTCTTAATATTTTAGTCCCTTTTCCCCAACCCTGTTCCTCAATGCACTATACTTCCAGAAGCACTGAGGCAGCTTATTATAATGCATGTTCTTCATATTGATATTTCATGTTGTTAAGCTGGAAAGAATGTTGTTAAGCTGAAAAGAGTGCAGGGATTTACAAGAATGTGAGAGACTGAGGTATAGTGATCGATTGGGCAGATGGGACCTTTATTCCTTGGAGCGCAGGGGGCTCTTCCAGAGGTGCACAAGGTCATGAAGGGAATGGATAGGGGAAATACACATTTAGGTGACCCTTTTACCCAGGGTAGGGGAATTCAAAACCAGGGTATATGGTTTAGGATGAAGTGGGAAAGATTTAAATAGCAACTTGAATGGAAACCTTCTTGCACAGAGGGTGGTGGGTATGTGGAATGAGCTGCCAGAAGAGGTATTATAGTTGAGGCAGATACAGTAAAACCATTTAAAAGACAATGGGACAGGTACTCGGATAGGAAAGGTTTAGAGGGGAACAAAATGCTGGAGTAACTCAGGATAGAAGGAATGGGTGACGTTTCATGTCAAGACCCTTCTTCAGACCTGAAATCACCCAATGTGGGTGAAGTAATGTCACCCATCCTTTTTTTCAGAGGTGCTGCCAATCCTACTGTTGTCCTCCCGCATTTTGTGTCTATCTTTGGTGTAAACATGTATCTGCGGTTCCTTCCTGCACAAGGTGTAGAGAGATATGGGCAAATGTGTGGAGGTGGGACCATTGTAGATGGGACATGTTGGTTGGTGTGGGGAAGTTGGGCTGAAGAGCCTGTTTCCATACTGTTTGACTTTGACTCTAGATGTAACTCTGACTGCAGTGAGCTCATGTCCTCTATTGACATCCATGCACAATGACTACACCATTGGTAGTCATTCCTTAACGATTAGAAATGGAACCCTGGCTCAGACTTCAGAGTGCTGCAACTAATTATAATTCCACTCCAAGATCAAGTGAAGCTGTGGATCAGGGATTTTATTTGAAATTATCCTTGTCTGCTGGGCTCAGCTACTTCCTGGCTTAAAAACAATTCCACAGGGCAGAAAATCATTGATTAGATACTGTATATGGTATTTATTAAATCCTCACCCATTATAATAAAGACTGCTTTGATTACTGAATCGTAGCATGTATAAACAATGATACCAACCACAGTTGATTAAGATGACAGATTGGCTGTGTAATATTGTGCTGTGCTTTTAGCTGTTTGGATGGCACATGTTCTAGGATGGGAAATGCTTATTCTCAGCTGGTTTAGTTTAGTTTATTATTGTCACGTGTACTGAAATTTAGTTTGGAGATACAGTGCGGAAACAGCCCCTTCGGCCCACCGGGTCCGCGCCAACCAGCGACCCCGGCACGCTAACACTATCCGACACACACTGGGCACAATTTCAGGACTTCAATTTCAGGAGGCACCGATTCAGGACTTACTTGGACTTTACCTGGTCCACTCATCTGGACCCCCGCAGCGGCGACTGCGGAGGGTTGAGGTCCCGACCACGGGGGAAAATGGAGGAGGACTGGCCAAATTTTGTGCCTTCCACCACAGTGATGAATGCTGCGGTGGATGTTTATGTTACATTTTTATTGTGCTTTTGTGTGTTCTTTTTCATTGTACCGCTGCTGGCAAATTCATTTCACTTTATGTGCAAGTGACGAATAAAACTGATTGATTGATTGATTTACAATGATACCAACCCAATTAACCTACAAACCTGTAAATCTTTGGAGTGTTGGCGGAAACCCACAAAGGTCACGGGGAGAATGTGCAAAGTCCTTGCAGACAGCACCTGTAGTCAGTATCGAACCCGGGTCTCTGGCGCCGTAAGGCAGCAACTCTACCGCTGCGCCACCGTGCTGCCCACAGTGAAAGGCTTTTGTTTGCGTGCTATACAGTCAAAGAAAAGAATATCCATGAATACAATCAAGCTGTTCACAGTCCAAGTTTTATTGTCCTGTGTCCTGAAACGGCACAATTAATTTCTTACTTGCAGCAGCACAACAGATATATATAAACATATTACTCTGTAAAACCCATAATTAACAACAACAAAAAAGTGCAGCATCTATATATTTTTTTTAAACAGACAAATAAAAAAAACATTAGTAGTGCAAAGTCATATGTAATGTCCCCATGCCTATATAGTTTGGAGCCTATTTAGAGTTGTAATGTTTAATAGCCTGATGGTTGTAGGGAAGACGCTGTTCCTGAACCTGGACGTTACACTTTTCAGGCTCTTGCACCTTATTCTCGATGGCAGGAGTGAAATGAGTGCGTGGCCAGCGTGGTGTGGGTCTCTGATGATGCTGACTGGCTTTTTGAGGCAGTGAACTCCTGTAGATTCCTTCGATGATGGGAAGGTCTGTCATCATGATGGACGGGCAGTGCTCACCACTTTTGGAATCGTCTTCATTCCCGGGGGTTCCAGTTACCAAACTTGATAAAGATAAAGGATGCAGGGTACAACATTTAGTGCAAAGATATAACATTGTAGTCTGATAAAGTCCAATTAAAGAAAGTCCAAAGGTTTCTAATGAGAAAAATGTGAGGTCAGGACCGGAATCTAGCTGATGGGAGGCCTGATATCTGCTGGGATAAAACTGTTTGTGGATCTACGAGAAATGTTAAGAAGAGGTAAAGAAATTTGGACCTATTTTAACTTGTAGAAGCTTTCCTGTTTGTGGACTGTCATTTAACTATAGCATTAATGGAAGATTTGGAACATGATACGACAGCAATCAAGGCTGGGCAGTTAATATGTTTTAATTGGAGACCCAATGAACTGCAGATGCTGAAATCTTGAGCAAAACACAAAGTGCTGGAGGAACTCAATGAGTCGGGAAGCATCTGAGGAGAGAATGGATCAGCCTGAAGAAGGGTTCCAACCCGAAACATTGGCTATCCATTCCCTCCAGAGATGCTGCCTGATCAGTTGAGTTATTCCAGCACTTTGTGTTTAAATGTTATAACAAAATGTGTTTGGGAGTTTCTTGGAATAATAATATAATTATTCAATAATATATTATAGAACCAACTCATGGATAGGATACATGAGTAGGATAAGTTTAGAAGGTTATGGGCCAAGTGGAACTATTGTTAATAGGGGGATGTTGGCCAGCATAGGCAAGTTAGGCCAAATGGCATGTTTCCATGCTGTATGACTCTAACCAGGGAGCTGGCAATTATTGTTCTGAATACATGACATTAAACAAGATTAATTAATCAATTCATTGGAAAGAATCCTCTGGGGAAGAGTGATCAAAACTTGACCTGAAACGAGTGTTTTAAAGATAATAAAGGCAAATTCCATGGGTATGGCTACAAAGTTGCTTAAAGAGATGAGGGGAAATAGATATAAAGATAAGGCATTAGATATGTGTATTGGTTATTCAAATTTAAGAGGATTCATCCGATAAAAAATTTGTTAGGATGTGGATAAATGTACCTGTGAATCTTGTGGCCAGTATTGGTTAAGGGATCAAAGGGGGGGGTATGGAGAGAAGGCAGGTACGGGATACTGAGTTGGATGATCAGCCATGATCATATTGAATGGCGGTGCAGGCTCGAAGGGCCGAATGGCCTGCTCCTGCACCTATTTTCTATGTTTCTATGTTGCCAAAGCACAAACTGCGGCTGGAACTCAGTGGGTCAGGCAGCATCTGGGGAGAGAATGGACAGTCTTGGGTCTGGTCCCTTGCCAAGATTGGTGATAGCTGGACAATTGGGAGGCACTAAAAGCAAGGGAGAAGGTAGGTTAGGAGATCAACAGCATAAGACATATATAAACGGACAGTATCTGCTTGTATAAACTGTAAAAAGGAAGAGAGTAGCTAGAATGACATGGGGGTAATTAATATGATAGGAACATTAATAACATATTTTACATCTGTCTTTGCAGTGAAAAACATTAAAAGACAATGAGTAAAAATCCAGGAAGCTGGAATAAAGTGAGTCATCTTCAGATTAGCAAACTAGACAGGTACCATGGGAATCAGCGGTGGGTCTTAACTTCTTGACTATTTATTGTCTACTTTAATGGCAGGTAAAAAAACAGATGTATTGGAGCCAAACTTGCTGAACTAACAAAAAATGGTAAAGCAAGCTGTGAGGCCCACCCAAAGAAGGATGGAGACTGGTTGAGCAAGTGGAAAACTCTTTTTAGCAGATGGGGCAAAAATGTGAAATATTGGAGTTTGCAGGGAAGTATAGAGAGGCAGAATATTGTTTAAATGGAGTGGGACTACAGTGTGCTGTTCCACGGAGGGAAGGGAATCTCTTCCCCCCCCCCCAAAAAAAATGTAGAATTTTATTATGCAAATACTGCAAGTAATTTGGAAATTAAATGGAATGAGTGCACGGGGGATGCAGCCAGAGGACATGGATTTAAGGTGAGAAGGGGAGAGGTGAAAGATTTAATATGAATCTGAGGGGCAACGAGCTGCAAGAGGATTTACACAAAATGCTGGAGAAAATCAGCGGGTGCAGCAGCATCTAAGGAGCGGAGGAGATAGGCAACGTTTCGGGCCGAAACCCTTCTTCAGACTGCTGGGAGGTGGCGGGAGCCGGGGGGAAGAAAGGAAAAAGGAGGAGGAGGAGCCCGAAGGCTGAGGGAGAGGTAGGAAGGGGAGGAGACAGCAAGGGTTAACAGAATTGAGAGAATTCGATGTTCATGCCAAGAGGATGCAGACTCCCCAAGCGGAATATGAGGTGCTGTTCCTCCAATTTGCGGTGTGCTCACTCTGGCCGTGGAGGAGGCCCAGGACAGAGAGGTCGGATACGGAATGGGAGGAGGAGTTGAAGTGCTGAGCCACCGGGAGGTCGGATTGGTTATTGCGGACCGAGCGGAGGTGTTCGGCGAAACGATCACCGATATAGATCAACTGACATCTAGAGCAGCAGATGCAATAGATGAGGTTGGAGGAGGTGCAGGTGAACCTCTGTCGGACCTGGAACCACTGCTTGGGTCCTTGAATGGAGTGGAGGGGGGAGGTAAAGCGACAAGTGTAGCATCTCTTGCGGTTGCAAGGGAAAGTGCCCGGGGAAGGGGTGGAGCGGGAGGGAAGGGAAGAATTGACAAGGGAGTTGCGGAGGGAGCGGTCTTTGTGGAAGGCAGACAGGGGGGGAGATGGGAAGATGTGGCGAGTGGTGGGGTCACGTTGGAGGTGGCGAAACTGGCGGAGGACTATGTGTTGTATGTGCCGGCTGGTGGGGTGAAAGGTGAGGACCAGAGGGACTCTTCCCTAGTTGCGAGTGGGGCCATGGGGAGAGAGGGCAGTGTTGCGGGGTATGGAGGAGACCCTGGTGCGAGCCTCATCTATAGTGGGGGAGGGCAATCCCCGTTCCCTGAAGAATGAGGACATTTGTGGTGCCCTGGTGTGGAACACCTCATCCTGAGAGCAGATGTGGCGTAGACGGAGGAATTGGGAATAGGGGATGGAGTCCTTACAGGAAGCAGGGTGGGAGGAAGAGTAGTCCAGATAGCCGTGAGAGTCAGTGGGTTTATAGTGGATGCAAGTGGATGAGGGAATTGAAGGCAATATCTCCCAAGTTTGCGGATGACACTAAGCTGGGGGGCAGTGTTCGCTGTGAGGAGGATGCTAGGAGACTGCAAGGTGACTTGGATAGGCTGGGTGAGTGGGCAAATGTTTGGCAGATGCAGTATAATGTGGATAAATGTGAGGTTATCCACTTGGTGGCAAAAACAGGAAAGCAGA
The DNA here is from genome assembly GCA_035221665.1 of Okamejei kenojei. Classification (NCBI taxonomy): domain Eukaryota; kingdom Metazoa; phylum Chordata; class Chondrichthyes; order Rajiformes; family Rajidae; genus Okamejei; species Okamejei kenojei. The sequence continues at coordinate 20,910,563 of CM069153.1, forward strand.
CTATTATTTAAATGGCGGCCGATTAGGAAAAGGGGAGATGCAGCGAGACCTGGGTGTCATGGTACACCAGTCATTGAAAGTAGGCATGCAGGTGCAGCAGGCAGTGAAAAAAGCGAATGGTATGTTAGCTTTCATAGCAAAAGGATTTGAGTACAGGAGTTCTACTTCAGTTGTACAGGGTCTTGGTGAGACCACACCTGGAGTATTGCGTACAGTTTTGGTCTCCCAAATCTGAGGAAGGACATTATTGCAATAGAGGGAGTGCAGAGAAGGTTCACCAGACTGATTCCTGGGATGTCAGGACTGTCTTATGAAGAAAGACTGGATAGACTCGGTTTATACTCTCTGGAATTTAGGAGATTGTGAGGGGATCTTATAGAAACTTACAAAATTCTTAAGGGGTTGGACAGGCTAGATGCAGGAAGATTGTTCCCGGATGTTGGGGAAGTCCAGGACAAGGGGTCACAGCTTAAGGATAAGGGGGAAATCCTTTAAGACCGAGACTTTTTTCACACAGAGAGTGGTGAGTCTCTGGAACTCTCTGCCACAGAGGGTAGTTGAGGCCAGTTCATTGGCTATATTTAAGAGTGAGTTGGATGTGGCCCTTGTGGCTAAGGGGATCAGAGGGTATGGAGAGAAGGCAGGTACGGGATACTGAGTTGGATGATCAGCCATGATCATATTGAATGGCGGTGCAGGCTCGAAGGGCTGAATGGCCTACTCCTGCACCTAATTTCTATGTTTCTATGTTTCTAAGAGGTGGTTGTTGAGGCAGGTATTATCACAATGTCGAAAATGGATAGGATAGGTTTAGAGGGATATGGGCCAAACACAGGCAAGTAGGAGTAGTGTAGAGGGGGCAAGTTGGTCGTTGTGGGCAAGTTGGGCCGAAGGGCCTGTTTCCACGCTGTATAACTCTACGACACTCGGCAACCTCCATAGAATGAGAAATGTAGGTAAAGTTTCAGGTCAAAGACTTTCTGTCGGGGCTGGGGAAAATATCAAACCAGAAAGGTTAACACTGTAGAAACAACGAACTGCATTGCTGGTGAATACACAAAAGGGCAAAGTGTTGGAGTAACTCAGCAGATCAGGCAGCATTTCTGGAAAACATGGATAGGTGACGTTTCAAGCCCTGACCCTTGTCTGAAGAAGACCTGAAAGGTCGGATAGAAAAATAGGTGAATTCGGCCCTTCGAGCCAGCGCCTCCATTCAATATTATCATGGCTGATCATCTAAAATCAGTACCACGTTCCTGCTTTTTCCCCATATCCCTTGATTCCTTTAGTCATAAGAGCTAAATCTAACTCCGTCTTGAAAACATCCAGTGAATTGGCCTCCATTGCCTTCTCTGGCAGAGAATTGCACAGATTCACAACTGGGTGAAAAGGTTTTTCCTCATCTCAGTCCTAAATGGCGTCTCCTTATTCTTAAACTGTGAACCCTGGTTCTGGAATCCCCCAACATCGGGAACATTCCAGCATCTAGCGTGTCCAATCCCTTAAGAATTTTATATGCATCTATAAGATTCCCTCTCATCCTTCTAAACTCCAGTGAATGCAAGCCCTGTCGACCCATTCTTTCAAAATATGTCAGTCCCGCCATCCTAGGAATTAACCTGATGAATTTATGACACACCCTCAATAGCAATAGTGTCCTTCTTCAAATTAGGAGACCATAATTGCACACAATACTCCAGGTGCAGTCTCACGGGGGCCCTGCACAACTGCAGTAGGACCTCCCTGCTCCTAAACTCAAATCCTCTCGGAATGAAGGCCAACATGTCATTTGCTTTCTTCACTGCCTGCTGTACCTGCATGCTTACTTTCAGTGACTGATGTATAAGCACTCTCGCCTTCCTGTTCTTGCCACCAAAGTGGATAACCTCATATTTATTCACATTATACTGCATCTGCCATGCTTCTGCCCACTCACCCAACCTATCCAAGTCATCCTGCAGCCTTATAGCAAACTACTCACAGCTCACACTGCCACCTAGCTTTGTGTCATCCACAAACTTGGAGATGTTACACTTAATTCCCTCGTCCAAATGATTAATATATATTGTAAATAACTGGGGATCCAGCACCGAGCCTTGTGGCACCCCACAGATCACTGCCTGCCATTCTGAAAAGTACCCGTTAATTCCTACTCTTTTGCTTTCTGTCTGCCAATCCGTTCTCTATCCATGTCAATATCCTACACCTAATACCATGTGCTCTAATTCTGCCCACTAATCTCTTGTGTGGGAACTTGTCAAAGGCTTTTTGAAAGTCCAGATACACCACATCCACTGGCTCTCCTTATCCATTCTACTTGTTATATCCTCAAAAAATTCCAGGTTAGTCAAGCATGATTTTCCCTTCATAAATCCATACTGGCTTTGATCGGTCCTGTCATTGCTTTCCAACCTACCCATGTTCTCCATAGATGCTGCCTGACCCGCTCAGTTATCCAGCACTTTGTGTCCTAAATGGATAACACTGTTGTTCTTTCCAAAGCTGCTGCCTGGCCAGCAGACTGTTTTTATTTCAGATTTACAGCAGCTGCCATTTATTTTTGATTGTCACATCTGTGCACAGTTTCCTTGATTAAAGAGAGATGCCTTTACACATAGTAGTTACTTCAGAGGAGGTTCACTAGTTTGATTCCTGGGATGAAGAATGTAGGAAGGAACTGCAGATTCTGGTTTACACCGAAGATTAATACAAAATACTGAAATAACTCAGTGCGACAAGCAGCATCTCTGGAGAGAAGGAATGGGTTAGGTTTCATAGATTCTGAAGAAGCGTCTCGACCCAAAATGTCACCCATTCCTTCCCTCCAGAGATGCTGCTTGTCGCACTGAGTTACTTCAGTATTTTGTGTCTATCCTGAGATGAAAAGTTGTCTGTTGAAGAAAGTACATGAGGTCGTGCCTTTACATATTAAAGTTTAGTAGTATCTGGGGTGATCTATGTAAAGGGCCTGCCCCTATTACGCGACCTTTACAGGCCACTGCCAGCACCTGTCATAGGTCGCCCAAATTTTCAACATGTTGAAAATTCAGCGGCGACCAGAAAGACGCTACGACTCTTTGGAGACCTCTCACGACCAAAGGAGACCTCTCACGACCATACAGGCGACCCCTGGCGACATGTTGCGGGTGACCTCTCACGACCATAGGAGACCTCTCACGACCATACAGCCTATGGTCGTGAGAGGTCTCCAAAGAGTCGTTGTGTCTTTCTGGTCGCCGCTGAATTTTCAACATGTTGAAAATTTCGGCGACCTATGACGTGTGCCGGCTGTCGCCTGTAAAGGTTGCTTAAGTGGGACAGGCCCTTAACATTCTGACTGGTCCTAATAGACTATATGCTGTGGGAAATCCAGAACTAGTTGATGCATTCTCAGAGTAACAGATCACTCTTTTAAGACAAAGATGAGGAAAGATTTTGTCTCTGAGAATTGTGAATCCCTGGAATTGTGCATGGGAATTGGAGTACATTAAAAGGGGCGATAGTTTTTTTTATTCTGGGGGATCATGGGTGAGGAAATTGGAAATGAGGTCAAGATCAGAATATAAGTTCTTGTCATAGGTGCAGAATTAGTCCATTCGACCCATCACATCTACTCCAACATTCAATCATGGCTGATCTATCTTTCCCTCTCAACACCATTCTCCTGCCTTCTCTCCCCAACCCCTTACACCCGACAAATAAGAAATCTGTCAATCTCTGCCTTAATAATACCCAATGACGTTCTCCACAGCCGAATGTGGCAATGAATTCCACAGACTCACCACCCTCTGATCTAATATAGTGTCGGAGGAAACGGGAACACCCGGAGACATTCTACGTGGGTCACAGGGCGAACGTACACACTTTATACAGACGAACACCCGTAGTCAGGATCGAACCCAGGTCTCTGGCGCTGTAAGGCAGCAACTCTACCGCTGTGCCACCATGCCACCTCAAAAGGGAAATTCCAAATTAAGAATAGAAATGTTGGTGTGTGGCTTCAGGGAAAATCTGTGGCATGCATTTAAAAAAAAACTACACCTTTAAACATGATTTTCAACTTCATAATAAATGGATTTGTGAACTAAAACAAAACAGTAAATACCTATGCTATAAAAAAGGACCAACAGGATTATCCAGTTCAGAGTTCCTGTTTTAGGCACAGCAAAAAAAGGGATGGCACAGTGGCAGAGCGGTACAATCTCCTGTAGGATTGCTATTCTCATGAGAGCTCCTGTCTGCATTCTGCAGAGACCTCAGCCTTGATCAGTTATACAGAGATTGGCATTTTGGGCAATTTGTCCAACAAAACTAAGAAGATGCTGAAATGAAATAAATGCTCCTATAGACTTTAAACTTTAGAGAAGCAGTGCAGAAACAGGCCCTTCGGCCCATCGAGTCCATGCCAACCAATGCTCACCTCGGACACTATCACCATCCTACAGATTAGGGACAATTTACAATTTTACTGAAGCCAATTAACCTACAAACCTGAATGTCTTTGAGGTGTGGGAGGACACTGGAGCACCCGGAGAAACCCATGTGATCACAGGGAGAACGTGCAAACTCTATACAGACAACACCCGTAGTCAGGATCGAACCTGGGTCTCTGGCGCACTAAGGCAACGACTCTACCAATGAGCCACCCTAACTGTCTTCACTAACATTTGTCGAAAAGTCCCAGGACAGTGACTATGTCCTAAAATAAGTTGTTTATCGGTGTGGAAAACTAACAGCAGGCAGATTTCAACAGCTACTTGCTTTTTAATTATTATTAAGAATGGATTTGTGATCCCAAACCTGGATTATTTTCTCTGGAATGCCAAAGGTTGAAGGAAGACCTGATATCAGTGTTTAAGATTATGTGAGGCATAGATAGGGTAGACAGTCAGAAATATTTTCCCAGGATGGAAATGTCAAAGACCGGTCGAATAGCTTTAAGGTGAGAGGAGATGTGCGGGGCAAGTTCTGGGCACAGAGGTTGGTGGGTGGCTGGAACACACTGCTAGGGGTGGTGGTGGAGGCAGATGCAATAGTGGCATTTAAGAGGCTTTTGGATAGGTACATGGATGTGCTGTGAATAGAGGGAAATGGATCTGTGCAGGCAGATGAGATTAGTTTATCCAGCCATCATGTTTGGCACGGACATTGTGTGACTTAGGTTCCTGTGCTGTACTGTCCGGTGTTCAATGTTTGAACAGAAAGCAGTAAATACCTGCACTTTAAAGAAAGATTGAGAATGGAGTACTATGTACTAATTGTAAATTTTCTATCAGAAAGATAAATGCGGTGCCAAACAGTTGGGTGACAGGGAATGGGAAGTGCAGCAGTCGCCTCTCTCGATAATTAAAATTAACGTAAAGTTCAGTGGTTCAATTATACTTTATTGTCACATGCACCGAGGTACAGTGTGGTTCATTTATGTAGACAGTTCATGACACACATCACTAAAGGTGGTGTGTGTAGGAGTGAACTGCAGATGCTGGTTTACATCGAAGATGGACACAAAATGCTGGAGTAACTCAGCGGGACAGGCAGTATCTCTGGAGAGAAGGAATTGGTGACGTTTCGGACTTCAGACCCGAAACATCACCTATTCCTGCTCTCCAGCGATGTTGCCTGCAGTAACGCATGCACGCATGAAGAAGGGTTTTGGCCCGAAACGTTGCCTATCTCCTTCGCTCCATAGATGCTGCTGCACCTGCTAAGTTTCTCCAGCATTTTGTGTACCCTCCATTTTCCAGCATCTGCAGTTCCTTCTTTAACAACATGTTGCCTGTCTCGCTGAGTTACTCCAGCATTTTGTGTCTATCTTCACTAAAGGTGGTGCTGTTTAGGAGACTGGCCTTGACATGAAGCTGCTTCTTTCATGGGAGCATTTAATGGGAGGGAGCATTAAATGAATGAACGTTTTAATGTTGCAGGTCTATAACAAGCTTACTTCACTGTTGCTCTTCATGTTTCACAAATCCTTCAGCACCATCATATGAAAGTGGTCTGGCAGTAACGCATGCAGCATCTGAATGAAGGCCATTACCCAAGAGCACAAATGCTGTATGCCTGCACAGATGCCACCTGATCTGCTGACTATTTATAGCACTTCCTGCGTTCAGTCAGGATGGGAGCTCGGGGACACACCATAACCTTGTTTCTCCCACCGCTTCTGGATTACCAGATGATCTCGGCTTCTCTGATATCACAAAATAAAAGACTGGAGTAACTCAGTAGGTCAGGCAGCATCTCGGGAGTGCATGGATTGCTGACTTTTCGGGTCAGGACTTTTCTTCAGACTTAATGTAGGGGCGCGAGGGGGGGGGGGGGGAAGAGAAAGCTAGTTGAGAGGAAGGGCAGGACAAGGGGTGGCAGGTAATAGATGAAGATAGACTCAAAATGTTGGAGTAATTCGATGGGACCGGCAGCATCTCTGTAGAGAAGGAATGGGTGACGTTTCGGGTCGAGACCCGTCTTCAGACCCGAAACGTCCCACTGAGTTACTCCAGCATTTTGTGTCTGTCTTCGGTGGAAACCAGCATCTGCAGTTCCTTTCAACACAGGTAATAGATGAACATAGGCGAGGGAGGGGTTTGACAGGCAGATGGTTGGACAAAGGCCAGAGATGAAAAAAAAGGTGTGAGACAAAAGGATTGAAGAGTGGTGGCATGGTGGCGCAACGGTAGAGTTGCTGCCTTACAGCGCCAGAGACACAGGTTCAATTCTGATTACGGATGCTGTCTGTACAGAGTTTGCACGTTCTCCCTGTGACCGCATGGTTTTCTCCGGGTACTTCGGTTTCCTCCCACACTCCAAAGACGCACAGGTTTGTAGGTTAATTGTCTTTGGTAAGTTGTAAAATTGTCCCCAGTGTGTGTCATTTAGTGTATGGGGTAATTGTTGGTAGGAGCGGACTCGGTGGGCCGAAGGGCCTGTTTCCGCTCTGTATCTCTAAAGTGTAAAGCTGCAAATTGTGAAGCCAGAGGAAAGGATGTAGCTAGACAGTGAGGGGAAAGGGAGAAATAAGTACCTCAGGAGAGGGTGGGGTGGAAGAAAGGGGTGTGTGGGGGAGAAAGGGAAGGGAGAGGGGGTTTAGAAGTTACCTGAAATCGAAGAATTCGATGTTCATATCGTTGGGTCTTTAGCTACCCAAGCGGAATATGATCTGCGATATTCTGATATCACATTCGACATTCTAGCAAATATTTAATGTGCACAGCTGTGGTAATAATGTATTAGAACTAGGATTAAAAAAATAATAATCATCTCATGAGACTATTAAAGAGATCAATGTCAAAGAACTGTTTACTTGCTCCTTTTACTTTAAGATCGATTGGCCTCGCTATCTGCGATCTTTATCATTTTTGTCTCCTACCTGACTGTAGCTTTGAAAATAATAACAGAATTTTAATATCAAATACTGGAGGGCATAGCTTTAAGGTGAGCAGAGCACAGTTTAAAGGAGATGTGAGGGGCAAAGTTCTTTACACAGAGGTTGGTGGGGGCCTGAAACAAGCTTCCAGTGGTGTTGGTGAAGACGGGTACAACAGTGACGTTTAAGAGACTTTTGGATAGGTGCATGGAGATGCAAGGCATGGAGATGGGTTATGTGCAGGCAGATAAATGTTTATCTTTGCAACATGTTCGGCACGGACATTGCGGGCCAAATGGCCTAATCCTGTGCTGTACTATTCTGTATTCTATGTTCTTAAGACGTGGGCGGCATGGTGGTGCAGAGTAGAATTGCTGCCTTACAGCGCCAGAGATCTGGGTTCGATCCTGACTACGGGTGCGGTCTGTACAGAATTTGTATGTTCTCCCCGTTACCTGTGTTGGTTTTCTCCAGGAGCTCTGGTTTCTTTCCAAACTCCAAAGACATGCAAGTTTGTAGGCTAATTGGCTGTAAGGGGAAAGTGTGTTGAAAAATGTAGTGTGCGGTGTGCTGGCCGGTGCGGACATGCTGGGCCAAAGGGCCAGTTTCAAGACTGTATCTCTGAACTAAACTAAAGTGGGAGCTCCAGTGGACCAGTATTCTCTCTAGTCTGAAGAAGGGTTTTGGCCCGAAACGTTGCCTATCTCCTTCGCTCCATAGATGCTGCTGCACCCGCTGAGTTTCTCCAGCATTTTGTGTACCCTCTTCTCTCAAGTATTCTTGTGCCATCGAGAAATATTACGTTGCAGCTTGCACCTAGGTAGTCTTGAACTTTCCAGTTGGTAATCTATTCTCCTTTCACTCCATACCTTTTTATGCCTTTCTGTTTGTTGAACCTATTCCAAGAAGAGAGACTGAGTAGAACTCAAGAACTGGATGGCTATCCATCGACCACATGCCAACAGAAACCAAATCGCCAAATAGGAAAAATAAATAAAGGATGAACTTGTTACATCTACAGTCATAACATTAGATGCTGGCAACACTGAGAGAAGAAACGCTAGTGTTCCAAATTAATTGGCTGTTAGGTTCAAATGTGACCACTTTGTCTCATTTCTTATTTATTTGAAACAGTCCGTAGTGGATTTACACGCACGGCCAGATTGGATTTGTGATTCCAGTGGCTCACTTGAAACGGGAGAGTTTAGAATGTGGAAGCTTTGAAAATGTACAGACTTTTGCACCTTATTTCAGGTTGTACCGTCAATGAGTACAGATGAAGGTGAGGTGTGAGAATGCAATAGTTAATAACATTAGCACAAGTGTAACTGTCTGGTTGGTACTTTTACATAACTTGTTTTGTGTGTGGTCCTTATCAATGTACACGATTTTGAAACCTCTACCTTATCATAAAATTACAATACTAGTTTCCTTTTTATGTTTTAAGATTTTTGTGTCAATTTTATCTCATTAAGAAATATCAACATTGAATTAATAATAATAGGTTTTACTGCGTAAGCGTGTTGGTTTTAATCACACCGCTAGGTGGTTTGGTGAACCAATGTCTCAAAATTAGACGTATGGTGTATTGTATTATTGTACGGTTTTTGCAGCAAGTAGAGTTGCTGCCTTACTGCGCCAAGGAGCTTGATTATGGGTGCTGTCCGTACGGAGGTTCCATGCTGTATGACTCTATGACTGTATGGTCCACTAACACTGGAGACTTGGTTGGGAATCTTCAAAAGGCGCTGCAGGCTACTTGGGAATTTTCCAAAGCCTGCGGAGGGTGCTACACATAACCAAGATGCTTTCTCCAGCATTTACCTGCTGAGATCCATGGCTGCCTCAGTGGTGACACTCCTGGCAGCCTGCCATTACTAGAGATGTGAGTGTGTTGGGGATCTAGGTATAGGGGCAAAGACATGCCCATAAGCAGAGAGTCTACTCCGAAAGATGTCATAGATTAACAATGTTTTTGCAGTTTTGGAGAATCCAAAGGCAGACATCCAGCCATAAGATAGACAAGATCCCGCGAGAAGATCTTTTGTCACACTCTTGCCAGTGCTGATCCCTCCGTGGAGTTCAAAGCTACATTTGCTCTCAATTTCATGTTCATGTCATAAGAGCAGAATTAGGTTATTCGGCCCATCGAGTACACTCCGCCATTCATGGACGATGGCGGACTGTAGGAGTGGGGCGCCGTTGTGTACGTCTGCTCTGCCTCCAGTCCGCCCTTTCACCCTTTTTTTTAATTTTTAGTCCTGTTACAGCAAAATGTTTGTTGGAGGTCTTCTTTTATGTGGTGGGTGGGGGGAGGGGAAAGGGGAAACTTTACTTCCTAGTCCCTACCTGGTCGGAGAGGCGGCTTCCCTCCGAGCTGCTTCTTCGCCCCGTCCTCGCGGCCTACCATTGGACTGGAGCGGCGTTTCCTGTCGGGACCAGCCGGGACAACAGCTTCGGCGGCGACACAGCGCTGGGACACCAACAGGGAGTGGCGATGCCTTACCGGGTCGCTGTGCGGTAAGCTCCGGAGTGCTGCGACCGCCAACTCCAACATCCGAGGAGCTGTGGCTGAGGGCGTCCAGCCGCGGGCGGCGCTGGATTTAAAACACCGCGGAGCCTGGGATCCGAGATCGCCAGAGTCGGAGCACCAGCCAGCGCGGCCTGAGGACTTCAGGTGCCGCCGTCTCCGGGGAGGAAGCGGCCGCTCCAGACATTTTCCAAGCCGCTGAGGAGTGTTCACCCGACGCCGGAGTTCCAGCTTTCCAGCTTTCCGGCAGAGAGTGCCTGAAAACATCGGACTGGCTGCGGAGGCCACAAATAGGCCCGGGTGTTTCACAGAGGAAGAGGACTGAACTTTTGATGCCTTTCCCCATAGTGGAAATGTTTGATTCTGTTGTGGGGGGACTTTCACGTTGAATTCTATAATGTGTTATGTCATTTTTCTTATTTTTAATTTTTCTATGGATGTACGGAAACTTTATTATTTCTTTTATGTAAAGCACTTTGGTTTCAACGCGAGTTGATTTAAACGTGCTATATAAATAAAATTTACTTTACTTACTTTACTGCAATCGTGGCTGATCTATCTTTCCGTCTCCGACCCCTTCTCCTGCCTTCTTCCATAACCCCTGACACCCTCACAAATCAAGTATCTGCCTTAAAAATACCCAATGACTTGGCCTCCACAGCTGTCTGTGGCAATGAATTCCACAGTTTCACCACCCTCTGACTAAAGGAATTCCTCCTCATCTTTCTAAAGGTACGTCCTTTTATTGTGAGGCTTGCCACAGAATCCTTTTAGGTAGCAAAAGCAGATGTTGACCTTGCCTCCCTATTTGGTGAGCACCTCTGCATTAGCAAGGCACCTTGACACAGTGTTTGTGAACAAAATGTTTACTGCAATGAGGAATGGCTGGCATCTTGTGCAATTGAAATGTAGAAACGGGGAACTGCAGATGCTGGTTTACAAAATAGGGCACAAAGTTCTGGTCACCGCAGGTCAGGCAGCATCTCCGGAGAACATGGACAGCTGACACTTTGAGTTGGGACCCCTTTTCAGACTCCCAGCTGAAGGACGTGAGGTGTCTTAGATGTAGGTCAGAAGAGACTGGACAAGGGGGATAGGATGGAATTAAGGTAAGGGGAGTTCATGCTGAGGGTGGTTTGAATCCCACACGTCTGTGGGATGTGGGAGGAAACCCGAGCGCCAAGAGGAAACCCACGCGGTCACAGGTAGAACGTGCAAACTCCACACAGACAGCACTCGAGGTCAGGATCGAACCCAGGTGTCTGGCGCAGTGAGGCAGCATCTTTACCAGCAGCGCCACTGTCCCTGAGCTGCACATAGAACTGCACAGCACAGGAACAGGCTATACTAAACACGATGCCAAGAGCAACCCTTGTCCACCTGCACATAATCCATATCCCTCCATTCACTGCATATCCATGTGCCAATCCAAAAGTCTCTTAAACTCAATATTTCAAAGTTTAGTTAAAATATATAATTTGCCTCTTTCCTATCAATTCCAGCCTTACAACTTTAACTATAATTTGTGTACCGTCTGCTATAACTCCGCTACCTCATGGAGATAATGGTGATGGTCACTAGTTGATAGCTATCAGACACAAAGGCCCTTTATCGCATTTCCCCTGAGCATTGATACCTGTGTTAAATGCATGTCTCTCTTGTCCAAGCTCTGTTCTCTGCTGATGATATTTCCTTCAAATCCTTCGAACTCTCCGTCCAGACTTTGTTCCCCTCTCTCCCACTGAGCTTTCTCCTCCTCTCCCTTCCCCCTTCCGTTACTCCCCTCCTGAGAACCTTCTGACCTACTTTGCACATTGTCACGGCAAAACTAGATTTTTTCCAATGCAAAGACAGCCATTCTCAATCAGGTGCAGCAGCTGCACACGTTCTTAATGTATATTTATGGAAAAACAGTGGCAAAACAAAACCTCTTAAGTGAGTCATTACTCTTACTGTCGTGTGTACAGATCTATCCCATGGTGTATTATTTTACTTCAGCTATAGATACTCTCTAATCTTATTAGAATAAACACTACACACAGCTCAGCCACGTAAGCAAGCTCGACTAGCTGTGAGCTGTGTGGTTAGGCTCAGTAAGCATCTCTCCTCCATGACCCCTTTTTGCCTAATATGTTCTTGATAGACACCGCTTTGAAACCAAAGTTTAAAGGGAACATAGAAACATTGCAAAATAGGTGCAGGAGTAAACCATTCAGCCCTTCGAGCCAGCACCGCCATTCAATATGATCATGGCTGATCATCCAAAATCAGTACCCTGTTCCTGCTTTGTCCCCATATCCCTTGATTGCATTAGCCCTAAGAGCTATATCCAACTCTCTCTTGCAAATATCCAGTGAATTTGCCTCCACTGCCTTCTGTGGCAGGGAAATCCACAGATTCACAACTCTCTGGGTGAAAAAGTTTTTCCTCATCTCAGTCCTAAATGACCTCCCCCTTATTCTTAAACTGTGACCCCTGGTTCTGGACTCCCCCAACATCGGGAACATAGGAGATGTATGTCCTGTCAACTTTTTAGATGATCATAAGATATAGATGCAAAATTAGGCCATTTGACCCATTGAGTCTCTACCCAATTTTCCTGCAATCTCCCCAACCTTTAATGCCCTTATTAACCAAGAATCTGTCTGAACAAGTCCCGGCCCGAAACGTCACCTATCCTTCTACTCCATAGATGCTGCCTGACCGGGTGAGTTACTTCAGTGTGTCTATCTTCAGTATAAACCAACATCTGCAGTTCTTTTCTACACATGAACCTATCAATCTCCATTTTAAGAACATCCAATGACTTGGCCCCCACAGCCATCTGGCGCAATGAATTCCACAGACTCACCACTCTCTGACTAAAGAAATTCCTCCTCATCTCCATTCTAAAGATACGTCCTTTTATTCCGAGACTGTGCTCTCCGATCCAGGGCTCTCCAAAGTAGTGTTCCAAAGTATGTCACATTCTATGTTCCAAAGTAGCGTCACATTTGTCGACACAGTCTGCAATCATGGCAATCCATCGATCCCTGTTCCTCCAGCACTGATGGCAGGACTTCCCTAGGTGTACTTACTTACCACAATACAGAATGCCATTCAGCCCATCAGGTCGATGCTAGCTCCCAGCAGAGGATGCCCATCATTCTCCCTCTCCTTATTTGCCTGTTCCCCCATGAAGTAATCCCTCTTGCATGTTCATCAACTCCTATTTTATTGCAACATTAAAAGATTAATTATTAAGGAGCAATTTACAACAGGTAATTATTCTGCCAGCACCTCTGGGGCATGTGGGGGAAACACGAGCTCCTGGCAGTAATCCACATGTTTCATTTTAATTTTGTTTCGTTTAATTTAGTGACACAACACAGCAACAGGCCCTTTGGCCTAATGAGTCCATCAATCACCCGTTCACACTAACTCTATGGTCTCACCTGTTCTCTTCTGCTCTCCACACACCAGGGCTAATTAATCTCACACATTTTGTGGATCTGAGAGGAAACCAATACCCAGACACGGTCACGGGGAGAACGTGCAAACTCCACACAGACAACATCCGAGGTGAGGATTGAACCCTGGACTCTAGCGCTGCGAGGCAGCAGCTCTACCAGTTGCACCACTGCGCAGTCCATATGTATTCTGGCTGTAGACTTGGTTTTCAGCATAGGATTAGCCTAAATCAGCGTTGACACCTTTTACCGCCACCCCACCTGTCGAGGTAAGAGATTGGAAAAAGTTGCCCCAACTCCCCCACCCCACATAAAACAAGTTAAAGAACACTAAAAAACATACATTTAACACATACAATTAAAACACAAAGAAGGAAAGTGCAGACAGTGTTGGCGAGGAGGCTTTTTCCGGGTGCTCCGGTTTCCTCCCACACTCCAAAGATGTACAGGTACGTAGGTTAATTGGCTTTGGTAAAATTGTAATATCGTCCTTTTGTGTGTAGGATAGTGTTAGTGTACGGGGTGATCGCTGGCTGACACAGACTCGGTGGGCCAGAGGGCCTGTTTCCACACTGTATCTCTAAAAGTCTACAAAAGTCTATGTGGCTTCAAATAAATCTGCCTTGGCTGACAGTTGCAGCATGATAGCTGAATGAATCTCGGTCCGGTGGCTGAGATGGAACCAACAGCACAGCTGGGGGGGAAGTGATCAGTGGTTCTGTGGCGCAGAAGATCAGGCCCTAGACTGCAAGACAATAAACTCTGGGTTATCTCCTGAGAACTGCAGCGGCCCTTGAATGAATGTGGTCATTTTGCTGAGTATGTGTTACACCAGAGATGTTGTACGGTCTTGTTTGAGGCCCTGTGTGACTTCAGACGGATCCGCCTTGAACCACAGCTGTTACGGAACAGCTAAACAAATCTCCCACTGGATGAATTGTTTTCTTTACTTAAAGACTCTTTGGGGGAAGTGGAGAGTAATTCTCCCCTGCGTCATGTTCCATTTCATCCACTGACCTTTTTACCCCTGGACTCTGGGTTTGCAGTTAAAGCTCAGAACATAACCCACAGCCATGAGTGACACTGATATCCATGCTAAAACATAAACCTACAAGCAGAGTTGGTAGAATTTTAGTTAAGGAACGCTGTGTTGCCAGGGAATTCCTGCCTGCAGATCACAATGAGCAGTGCTCCACTGGGCTCTGGAACCTAAAAACAGAGAGGATGGTACAAAAAACAGAAAGTCTCTCCGATTTGGACGAAGATGTGTGAGTTTGTAGGTAAATTGGCTTCTATGAATTGTCCCTAGTGTGTGGGACACAACTAGCGAATGGGTGATCATCAGTCGGCACAGACTCGGTGGGCTGAAGGGCCTGTTTCCACGCTGTATCTCTAAACTAATCAATTAAACTAAAGGAGGCAGTTAGAGTCTCTGGAGATAGATACAAAATGCTGGAGTAACTCAGCAGGTCAGGCAGCATCTCTGGAGAAAAAGGATGGGTGACGTTTTGGGTCGGGTTCCTTCTTCAGAGCGATCCGAAAAGTCACCCATCCTTTTTCTCCAGAGATGCTACCTGATCCGCTGAGCTACTCCGGCATTTTGTGTCTATCCTTTGGTGTATACCAGCATCTGCAGTTCCTTTTTACACTAAATGTCTCTGGAACTGCTTCTTAAAATGTAACTATAGCTTAAAATGCTATACTCTGCTTCTAGAACTAGAGCCCTTTGCATTACCTATTGTACCTGTGTTTGGCTTGGTTGTATTTAAGTATAGTATTTAAGTGGGTTGCATGCAGTACAAAGCTTTTCACTGTACATTGGTACATCACAATAATAATAAACTTAAATCTAAACCTGATCTGAAGAATCTTGCTGTGCTGAAGGGTGAGATAAGGATAAGTATCTGCTTTTAGTGAAAACAGGCGCCTTGAGTTAAATGTCAAGAATCAAGTCAAGAGTCTTTTTTTGTCATATATCCCGGACAGAACAATTACATTCTTACTTGCAGCAGCACAACAGATATGTAGACATGGTACAATGTGAACAATATAATATTCAAAAAAAGTTCAGTGTGTGTGTATGTATCTGTGTATATATATTAAAAATGTTAAACAATAATAGTGCAAACAGGTAAAACCAATGCCCCAGTTTAGTTCAGCGTTTAGTTGGAGCTTATTTGGAGGTTGTAGTGTTTAATAGCCTGATAGTAATGGGGACTCCAACTGTGCTGCCTGTATGATTCTGAACTCCCTTTGTTTCATGAAGCATGGGAGGCAAGGAAAACTGAGCAAAAACAAACTTACTGAAGATAACTAAGAAATTGTGACTACTGTATGTAGTCCATGTTGTATCACAAGTCATGTTGCCATTGACGTGGCCATCTAAGCTCTCATTCTATGTGTTCTTAACTTCAGATGGAGGGCTTCTGTGGAACTAAGACACTTATAAAAGGTAAGGGAATATGACGGTACATTGGAAACTAGATTTCACCTAAAAAGTTGTTTTGTATTTTAGTTGGTTCAGTTATTTATTGTCTCATTTAGCTTTAGGATTAGGTTCAGGTTTATTATTGTCACGTGTACCAAGGTACTGTGAAAAGCTTTGTTTAGCAAGCCATCTAAACATAATACAACGCATAAATACAATCAAGCTGCACTCGATTACAGTAGGTTGAGCAAAGGAGAAGATGCAGAGTGCAGAATATAGTTCTCGGCATTGTAGCGCACCAGTTCCAGAGACAAAGTCCACTGTCCGTGGTGGGGTGGAGGTGAATCACACATTATTGTAGCTTATGGAAGGACCGTTCAGAAGCTTGATAACGGAGGAGAAGAAGCTGTTCCAGAGTCTCGTGGTGTGCGCTGTCAAGGTTTTGTGCAGAGATACAGTGAAATGCTGGCTCTGCTTGCTATCCAATCAAATCATACTGTACGTGAGTACAACAGACCCTCTCCTGCAACAGCTCGCAGAGAGTCGTCACATTCTGGTGCAGTCTTGCAACTTTGAAATCTCCGAAAAGCCCGATTTTGGCCCAAGGAGATATGCAAATTCTTCTATTCTCATTTTAATAACTGGTGTCCTGGCGGCACTGGATCGGTGAAATAGGGGCGGGCCTGGCCCAGCGCGATGCCGTCGGCTCCATCCACCGCTGCCCCATGCAGCTGCCGCACGCTGCGTCAGTCCGCTCGCTCGCACGGCTGCTGCAGGTCCACCACCACCAACACCACCACCCACGACCACCACAATCGCGCCGACCATCGCCTCCTGCAGCCGCCCTCTGCTTCTGTGTGACGAGGTTGCCATGTCTCGCTTCCTGGGCTTGAGGGCGCTTTCCCCAGAGCGTGGGAGGTGGGTTCACGGACTGTTCACAGCCACCAACATTCCCATTCTCCTTCCACCACTGCAGTCTTAGTCCTGCTAATGCTGTCATTAAGGCCCTTGTTGAATGTCTAATCGCCCCGTAGAGATTTAATGAAAACTGAGAAATGGTTAGACCTGCAACTCGAACCTTGCAAAATGTTAATTTTGCATTCATACTTGAGCAAGCAAAATTTCCAGTGACTATGATAAATGAATTAAGGTTTCCGCAGAAGGAAATATAATCAAACGGACAGATGTGATTGTGATCAGTTTAATTTCCGTTCATTCCAGATCCGTGCCCCAGTTCTGCTGGGGTTTTGCTATTTCCCACCGACACGTATATCACGAGTCTTAACTTCTGCTGAAGTTCTCAGTGGAACACAAAGTATCAACGCATTCACTCTCCATGTGATGAATGTCATCGAACCATGGAATTATGTGGCACAGAAAGAGGCCCTTCAGCCCAACACATCCGTGCTGACCTTTTTACATACCTACAGTATACTAGTCTCACTTGCCTGGAGAGTACCACATCCTTCTATACCTTGTTTATCCCTCATAACGCTGGTAACAGTACTTGTTTCATCACCCCCTCAGGCACCGTATTCCAGATATCAACCACTCTCTGTATACAAAGGCAATCTTAGCCCTAAGATCTCTTTTAAATCTCCTACCTCCTGCCTTAAGTGTAATTATAGCATATTGATAAACTCCTCAGCAAACATCTTCTTAACACTTTCTTACATCATTGGAAGAGCTGACATTACTAGACACATTGGCAAATGAAGGTTAGGTTGTCATTAAACAGTAGATTACTGGAAGGGTCCGCACTAGCCACTTTCCCAATCATGGTGACAATTGCCTTGACAAGCCAGTTAGAGATCCAGCATGGAAACAGGCCCTTCGGCCCACCAAGTCCGTGATGACCATCGGTCACTCGCACACTAGTTTCATGTTATTCCATTTCTGCTTCCACACCTTACAGTGTACAGAGTCCAATTAACCTATAAACCTGCATGTCTTTGGGATGGAGGAGGAAACCAGATCACCCAGAGAAAACCCACGTGGTCACAGGGAGAATGTACAAACTCTGCACAGACAGTGCCCATTGTCAGGATCGAACCTGGGTTTCTGATGCAACATCTGTACTGTTGCACCAGCGGGCGGCCCAATTAGCAGATGAGGAGTGGATGGGTCAAACAGAGTTGGATGGCGGGCCGTAATTTAGAGTGGAATGAGGGTGCTCTGATAATGCAAATGGGGATCCAGGAGTGGAAAGACCCAGATTAAAGAAGGGTGCTGACCTGAGTTCTCCAGAGTTGCTGCCTGGCCTGCTGAGTTACTCCAGCACTTTGTGTCTTTTTTTTTTGTTGTAAACCAGCATCTGCAATTCCTTGTGAATACTTCTTGGTTTCATGGTGCCTGGTTGAGTGTTTGTTCACCAAACCAGTTGGCTCCTCACGACTGGGCACTGTCTGTGCAGGTTGGTGTTGTGCCCACATTTGGGCTGGTGTCGGCCTGAGATGGCGATTAGGGTCCCGTGTACTTGATTGCCGTACTGATTTGCAAGGTTAATGATTCTTGGATAGACTCTGTTTACCACCCACTGGTAGGACCAGGGAATATTGCAATGACTGAAATAGGACAGAACTTCACTGCTCAGCTTTTGTAGAGTGGTCCCTCACCATAGAAGATAGACACAAAATGCTGGAGTAACTCAGTGGGGCAGGCAGTATCTCTGGAGAGAAAGAATGGGTGACGTTTTGGATTGAGACCCTTCTTCAGCCTCAAGGAATAAAGTCTGAAGTTCAACAAGTTCCAGTCTGAAGAAGGGTCTTAACCCGAAACATCACCCATTCCTTCTCTCCAGGGATGCTGCTGAGTTACTCCAGCATTTTGTATCTATCTTCAGTGGTCCTTCGCCATGTCGGATTACACGGGAGAGCAAAATTAAACAAATGTATTGAAGTCAGGTTAGGAATATAACCTCCAACTTATGAAGGCAGAGATTGGAGTTTGTCTTACCAGTTGTCTTAATTTCTGAGTAAATTAAATAAATGAATTTATTTTCCTTTGAGAGTAATATAAATAGCATTTCTAATGTAGGTGGCTGGTAAGGAAGGAAGAAAAATACAACTTGATTTATAACTCCAATGTGTTACATTTCCTTTATATAAGAGAGGCACTGATGTGCTTGTGATTGTTCAGCTGTGAAATAGCTTTCAACTAATGGAGAAGTTGCACAAAGCAAGTGGGTGGAGTGCATGTTATATTATATTATTTGGAGAGGCTACAGTTTCCAGTGGGTGACCCAAAAGATACACTACTTTGATGCCGCCTAGTTCAAAGATTTGTTTTCAATTGTGCAAATCTTATTCGATATGGCAGGGCATTATCTGGAATCCAATAATCAAATAAGGAGAACAAATCCATTTATTCATCCTCTCTATCAGTGTCAATTGATTCTTTCTTAATTACTGCCGAAAACCAAGTCTTAACGTGAGAGGGAGAGATTAAACAGGGACCTCAGAGGCAACCTTTTTAACTCTGAAGTTACTTCATATCTGGGGTGAGCTGCCAGAGGAAGCTACGGAATTATGACTTCCAGAAGACATTTGGACAGATGTAAGGAAAGGGTTTAAAGATATATGGGCCAAATGCAGGCAGGTTGGGCTAATCCAGATACCCATCTTGGTTGGCATGGATAGGTTGGGCCATAGGGCATGTTTCCATTCTGTATCGACTTGTGGTAGACAGAAAATGCTGTAGTAACACAGCGGGACAGGCAGCATTTCTGGATAGAAGGAATGGGTGACGTTTTGGGTCGAGACCCAGCTTACACCCCAGCAGTATGAATATTAACTTCTCTAACTTCAAGTAACCCTTGCATTCCCTCCCTCTCCATCCCTCCCCCTTCCCAGTTCTCTGACCAGTCTGACTGCCCCACTGATTACATTGTATCTGTTTGCTTTGTTGTCATCTACTCCTCGCTAACAATGATTCTACACATCAAGAATTCTACATTATTCTTGATCTCCATCTCTTTTGATCTCTTACACTTCCTTTTCTCTGTATCTCCCTCTCCCCAGATACTCAGTCTGAAGAAGGGGCTCGACGCAAAACGTCACCCATTTCTTCTCTTCAGAGATGCTGCCTGTCCTGCTGAATTACTCCTGTATGTAGTATCTATCTTCGGTGTAAACCAACATCTGCAGTTCCTTCCTACACACTGTATAGAGTTGGGTGATGTTTTGGGTCGAGACCCTTTATTGAGCTTGGACTGAGATTTTACTGATTTGATGCAGTTTTTGTGGGAGATCGGACACTCCTTATGAACGGTTTCAGCTAGTATATTTGCTGTCTTTAACTTAAATCAATTCACAATACATTTTTATCAAATGTTCTGATTAATGAGAGGGAGAGAAATGGAAATCCCTCTGTTTTGAATTTTAAAATGCTTGGTGTCTTTGCAGAAACTGGTGTGGAATAATGTCCAAGAAGTCGAAAGGCCAAAGTTTCTTAATTTTAGTTGAAACAGTAAATCCTTGAACTTGCATGCATCAAGGCCTAAAAAAAATCATTGATTATTACCAAAGATAGAAGCAAAATGCTGGAGTGATTCAGCAGGTCAGTCAGCATCTCTGGAGAAAAGCAAAGGGTAACGTTTCGGGTCGAGACCCTTCATCTGAAGAGATGCTGCTGAAGAGATTTTGTGTCTTATCTTCGCTGAAAACCAGCATCCGCAGTTCCTTTCTATGCATTGATTACTACCAGTTTTATATGGTGCATATTGTGGAAAAAAATGATTTAATGCAATGTACATTCTGCAAGGTATCATTACTGGTGATATCGCTTCTATTGGAATATTTCTTCTGATGTCGGCAGTGAAATGGATGAAGCATGATCATACAGAGAGGCTGAGCAGCCGAGGGGTGCAATACTCCACTCCTTCTCTTTCATGGATTTATGTCTAGATATTCCCTGCTGGCATAATGCTGAATCTTTAAAAGTCTTAGTTGCTCCAGCATGACAGTGGCTGGTGACATAGCATATGCAATGGGTAAATGGGATTGCCTTAGATGGGGCATCTTGGTTGGCATGGACGTGTCGGGCCAAAGGTCCAGTTTCTGTGCTGTATGATTCCATGTGACCTCCATCACTAGTCTCACTAGTACCATTACACTATGGGCATTAATAATCATAATCACTGTCATAAGCCCTCTCCATCTGCTCCTCCCTCTTTCGCGTAAAACTTCCTGCATCTCTTGCATTTTGTTCTCTTCTCTTGAGATGGGTGACAGGACACATCCCGGTACATTGCATGAACAGAAAATGGCTACACTTGTAAGTTCTAGCTGTAACATCTTTAGTGTGGTGTAGCAGGGTGAATGGTAGTGATCAAATCAAAAGGAAACGTAATGATCATGATGAAATAGTATTGGGAGGCATTCCTGGCTAATTGGACTTTGCTTCTGCTGTCGAGGTGGTGCAGAGCTGAGTGGCCTTACTGCTGACTGGGAGGTGGGGGAGTGTGGCCAAGGTAGTCTCCCCAAGGGATCAGACACTCCAATCGCAAGAGCTATCCTTCATACAGCTGATCTTCCCTGCTCTGAATGGATGAAGACGATTGAATAATCTTTTCATTATTGTCCCTTTGGAATGTGTGTGTGTGTATATGTGCATGCACATGAACACATATGTGTGTGTATGTGTGCATATGAACACAACTGTGTGAGTGTGTGTGTGCACATGAACACGGTTGTGTGTATGTGTGCATGTGTATGTGTGCATATGAACACGTGTGTGTGCATGCAGCTGAAAGCATGCATATGTGCGTGCATCTAAACAGTGTGTGCGAGTGGGTTCATGGTTGTGAACATGTGTGTGCATATGTGCGTATCAGCATAAAGAAGTGCTCTTTTGTCGGTTTCAAGCTTGGCAAGACTTACCCAATAAGATCATAAATGTTGGGAGCTGGCTGCGTACCTTGTCCAGTACTTCGTGTTTGGTTTCCCGAATGATGGTCCCAATGGTGTAAACCCTTTATCGGGACCTCCATAACATGCTGAACAAATCTAGACATCCTTGCTCTTTCCCCTAAAGCCATTGTGTGCATCGTGCCTGACTAGCAGCTGTGCTGAACGTACCTTTGAGGGATGCCCTACCGTCCTCTCCTGCACAGCTGCATGCCAGAAGCCCTGATTAACGTAGCACACCCCCCCATTGTGACCCTTCCACTTACTATCTCAGCACTTAGTCATGGATATATTTCACCCTAATGCTGTTTCACATGTCTTTGTATCCAATACTGGGACCTTATGGATAAAAATGTAACCACAATTTAGCGTATGGATCAATAATTGTAAACCACATTTCGCGGCGCACCTATCTAAATTATTATTAGGGAGAGTCAAAACAAACCAACAAACAATGGTGCATTTAACAACGGCCATTCCTGCTAAATCGTTGTACCTAATTTGATCTGCTGTGCATGTCAAATTAAACTTAAATTGGAAGCACAGAAGATTTCCGTTCTTCCCATACATTATCTCCTGCAACAAGTATATCTTTCAATTTCACCTTCAAGGAAACTAGCCCCAAGTAGCTTTCACTTGCTATGGTGTCAAATTGCTGGTCATTACTGATTATTGTTTGAAATTCTGGATCAAAACCACCAACCGCAATCTCATTAGGAAATAATGCTCCCTGCAGAACAATGAGGCCTGGCCCATGCCAGGATTTTTTTATAAGGCAAAACTGGGAAGGTTCTTCGGAAAACAAGTTGAGTTACAGATTGGTGTCAGATTTTTTTTTACCAGATACCTATCAATGTTTGGTACACACGGCAGAGTCGTGCAATGTTTTTTCATCTTAAATGTTAAGGCTTGTGTCCAAATATTTAGATGAATCATTTACTGGATAAATGTTTTTGGCAAAATTACCCTTGAAATACTTTTTGTCATCTGCTCAACTCATCTCAATTTAGTTTAGCTTCACTGAGGTACAGTGAAAAGCCTTTGTAATCTTGTAACACCGTCAAACAATTGGCCTTTATGTTTTGTGCCCTGTGAGGATGGTTATAATTAAACTAACTTTACAGAGTCCCGTAGCACAAACCAGAGGGAAAATTGTTTTTTTTGTTGTTAAACAAATGAAGAACACATTTTGTCCTTTTTGTTCTGCCCTGTTATCAATGGATGTGAGGAAAACATTATTATGTATAATCGCGTAGAATGGGTAAACAGTCAGTTTTTGCCATTATCCAGTTAGTAATTTTCATTGAAGGTGTCTCTGACTAAACAAATACACATGTAAAAATATCCCATTATCTCCCTAACCTCTCACAAAGTTGACCTTTGCAGTATAATTAATTAATCATAAAACCCAGGAATTGAATCACATATTGAACCTTTTACAGCATTATATGATTACAAATTATTTTATCGAGAGTGGTACATGGTAAGTTCATTAGACATAGGATCAGAATCCTAACCACGGGTGCTGTCTGTACGGAGTCTGTACGTTCTCCCCGTGACTGAGTGGGTTTTCTCCGGGTTCTCACGTTTAAACTCCATACAGACAGCACCCGTAGTCAGGATGGAACCCGGGTCTCCGGCTGTATAAGGCAGCAACTCTATCGTTACACCATCATGCCACCCAGACGCTTCTACTCTTCAGTTGATTCACACATTAATAGTTGGCCTCGTCATATTCAGGATTTGAACTGTGATCATGGCATCCAGACCCCAGCTGTGTACTTACACCATGAGCCTTGTTTCTCCTTATAATTTTAGGTTACCTTCAGGACTAACATTGTCATTCATGGCTCATCTCTCTCACTGAAGTGGGATCCAGTTACAGGAAATATTCCAACTCTTGATTCGATCCAAGACACATCATATCTGGCATTAATACTGGGCACCGATGGTATAATAATTACATCTTGATGGTTAATAGTCTAAACATCCACTGATTGCATTGAACTCACAATGTCTATACTGAACATGATACTAAGACCAACTCTTATCTGTCTGCCCATAGTACATATCCCTCCATTCCTTGCATATCGATATATACCTATCCAAAAGTCTCTTAAATGCCACATTTGTATCTGCATCAAACATCCCCCCCCCCCCCCCCCCCAGAAGCATGTTGTAGGCACTCACCACCCACTGTGTAAAAAACACCTGCCCCACACATCTCCTTTAAACTTTGCTCCTGTCACCTTATGCCCGCTAGTCTATAGCATTTCCATGCAGGGCCAAAGGTTCTGACTGTCTCCTCTATCTGTTCCCTCTCATAATCTGAAGAAGGGTCTCGACCAGAAAGGTCGCCCATTCTTTCTCTCCATAGATGATACCTCACCAGCTGAGTTACTCCAGCATTTTGTGTCTACCCTCGATTTAAACCAGCATCTGCAGTTCTTTCTTACAGACCCTCTCATAGTTTTATACACTTCTATGAGGTCTCCCTGCAACCTCTGTCGTTCCAGAGAAAACAATCCAAGTTTGTCCAATCTCTCTCGTAGCTAATACCCTCTAATCCAGGCATCATTCAGAAGTGAAAGCACAAAGAAAGATATTTTACTTCGGAGTCATGTGAGTGACTACGTGAAGAAGCCCCGCCAGGCGCATGCTCGGCATTACGTCGACGCATGTGGCACCGACAGGGTGGAGAGCGCAGCTCCCACCAGCGGTAAGTTAACCCGCAGATAAGTCACTGTTGAACTTTCACTGTTGAACACTGTTGAACTTTCTTGCTTGTTTAAACTCTAAGTCTGCAGAGCCAGCTAGAGTGCTGATGTATTTTGATAAAAATTTTAAAAACTCTGTAACTCTGGCTCGACATATGGAGCCAGCTAGAGTGAAAGTATTTTAAACTGCGGTAACTGGATAGAACGCGCTGGAACCGCAGGTTCCGATTTGGATCGGATCGGGAGATAAGGGCTGCTTTAAAAGCCGGCTCCCGCTATTTAACGCTATTTTGATCGGGTTTGGAGATAACGGCTGCGCTAAAGGCTGGCTCCAAATACCCACTAATTGTAAAATAAAGTCTGCTCTGAGTATATGTTACCAGGTGCAGTTTTCTTTATGGAAATGTATATAACCCTGTGTGATACTTAGGTTAATACAAATATTCTGCAACCAGAATGTGCCTGTCAGAATTACAATTTTAAACATACATGGTTTATGCACAAATACAAAACAGTAAAGAAGTAACTCTCCTCGAAGGAAGGACAAGAATGTGGGGGAGGCTGGAAATGGAGAAAATGCTCCACACTTGACTTAGTCAAGGGTTCTAAGACCCATGTATGTCTTCCTGTAAGGCAGGCTCCGAAGGAGTTTCCATACGCTGAGTATGGTGCCAATGAAAATGGGATTCTGATTATCCAGTACCTTGGTCAGGTCTGGATGAGGTCCCTAGAGCAAGATAAAATGCTCCAAACTCTAATCAGTCAAGGGTTCTAAAGACCCATGAGATTCTAAGGCAGGCTCCGAAGGAGTTTCCATACACTGAGTATGGTGCCTATAAGAATGATAGTCTCATTCACCAGTGCCTTGCATAGGTCTGGATGAAGTCTCCCTAGAGCAAGACTCGGGAGTACCAGGGCAGGATGAATCTGACCCTGAAGCTGGTGTCCCTACTAATGTGTATACACCAGAGCACAATAGAAATGCTCCGGGTGTTCCCGAGGTAGCACCAAGTTTTGCTATATCGGTATGGACAGGTGAGGCTATGGATGAATCTGGCGGCCAACATTATTTGGTTTCTCACCTACTCCAAGAAACTGTTATGACTGAAACAGTAAAAAATATATAAATATATATATAAAACACCCATCTATTGTGCCTCGCTCAGAGTGCCAACAGTAACTATCAATAATTGGGCACCCATGAGTGTAACGATGCGAGGACAAGAAATGTGTTCCAGCATGTCCTCTAGCTGATATTCAGTTGGCATCACTGCATTGGAGAAGACATACATGGGTTGATAATGTCCAATACTTTTTAGACATGCTTGCGTTACTCTGCAATGCATGTTCAAACCCAATTGTATGATGAAAATTGCCATTTGGCTAACATTATACCCAAAAAATGCAGGATTATGTGGGCAAGCTATAACCAGATTTATGATTGATGGAAAACTGCCCAAACAATTAAGGATATTTGCCTTATAAAAAACTTCTCATCCCTGCTTTGAGAAAACAAACAGGTTGAATATGAACCCCTATATTAAGAGTGGGAAACAACCTCTGGTTGGTTGTAAGATTACAATTGTTTTGTTATTCTGCATTAAATCTGATCGGCTGGGTGTTTGAATGTACCAGGACCTCGTCAGGTAGAGATATTATATCCCAGACACAAGTATGGGGGTTGCAGAGTCATTCTGGGACTCACAAACTTAAATTTATAGTTCAGTATAGGCATTTAAAAAAAAAAAAAAGTACACCTCAACACTGTAACGAAGTTGTTATTATTTAGGTACTTAAAATTAATTGGATGGGAAGGAATTACCTAATGGGTTAAATTCAGCCCTCAGATTGCTCACACAATTATTGAAACCTGCACTGGTGTTAATGAGGGCTCAGAATCACATTGTAATGACTTATCTAGAGGATATGTTAATTGTAAATGGGAGACAGCTGAAGAACTGGGTTCAGCAACCATAAGCCTATTGAAAGGCTAAGGTTCTGTACATCCAAACAACATGTAAGTTACAGCCATCCCAAACAATTGATTATTTGGGGTTTGTCATTAATACAGTTGATATGTCAGTAACTTTATCAACAATTAAGGTTGAGGATGTTTTCAAGAAGTGGCTATGGTTACTGGTAAAGTGATAGCAGCATTCCTGCTGTCGAATTGGGACCTCTGCATGATCAAAGTCTGCAAAGACCAGAGAATAAGCGTAAAAGTGTGCAGGTCATTGATTAGGTCCATGCAGTTACCAACTAAAAAGGTTGAGCTGAATTGCAATGATGGATTCTCAATGTTGCACAAGTTACTAGAAGTAAAAATATGCTTGTTCAGCAGTCTTCAGTGGTATTACAGACTGATGGGAGTGCTCTCGGATGGGGAGCCAAGGACAGCGACACCAGGTCTGGTGGTCGATGGACTGTCCAAGACGATTTAATTCTCCAAACACATGGTATGAATTATTTGGAGTTATTCGGGGGCATTTTATGCATTGATAGCTGTTTATTCTACAATAAAGAACTTACATAGAAACATAGAAACATAGAAATTAGGTGCAGGAGTAGGCCATTCAGCCCTTCGAGCCTGCACCGCCATTCAATATGATCATGGCTGATCATCCAACTCAGTATCCCGTACCTGCCTTCTCTCCATACCCTCTGATCCCCCTAGCCACAAGGGCCACATCCAACTCACTCTTAAATATAGCCAATGAACTGGCCTCAACTACCCTCTGTGGCAGAGAGTTCCAGAGACTCACCACTCTCTGTGTGAAAAAAGTCTTTCTCATCTCGGTCTTAAAGGATTTCCCCCTTATCCTTAAGCTGTGACCCCTTGTCCTGGACTTCCCCAACATCGGGAACAATCTTCCTGCATCTAGCCTGTCCAACCCCTTAAGAATTTTGTAAGTTTCTATAAGATCCCCTCTCAATCTCCTAAATTCCAGAGAGTATAAACCGAGTCTATCCAGTCTTTCTTCATAAGACAGTCCTGACATCCAGGAATCAGTCTGGTGAACCTTCTCTGCACTCCCTCTATGGCAATAATGTCCTTCCTCAGATTTGGAAGGACAATTTGGAAGGACATGTTCAATTACGAGTAGACAATACCACAGCTGTGGGAGAAGGCAATATTGTGTTAAGACAACAGATCTCGAAAGTTCAATGACAATACAGAATGAATGTTAAAATTCAAAAAGTTTCAAAAAGATTGTCAGATAGTATGAGTACCAAATGTTGATCTGTTGTGTGTGGATTAAATCTCCAGTGGTCTAAATGTGTCATGGGAGCCAGACCCAGGAGCATTAGCGGTGGATGCATTCTTTGGGGAAGTATATTCTTTTATGTTTTTCCCATTTTGCCTGATTAGGCAATGTGTCACCAAAATAGGAAGTCTCCGCCGAAGGCGTTTGGTGGTTCCAAATGTAGTATCTGTTCTTATCAGTTAATATCTGATACGTCCCTAGAGGGACCATTACTACACAGCCATTGTTACCATTGGTGCTCAGAATGATGATTCAGACATTCATGACAAATCCCAGGTGCAGTAATTGTTGGTACATCCAGTAACAGCAGAAGTCATCCATTACATGACTGTATTAATTGTTAATCTGCAGGTTCTTTTTGTAAAATATTTTTATTAGAAGTAAATACATATTAAGAAGGAATAACATAAAATCAAAAAAGAAGAAACATATTATTCGTCACATACATTCTTAATATTTTTAAAGTTTACGGTCGTTCTTATTTATACTTCTATACTTTTTATTATTTTATAACAGAAAGAAAATAGTAAAGAGAAATAATAAAAAGAAATAAAATAGAAGTAGAAAATCGATAAAATGAATGGAGTATAAAGCAAGATATTCTTCATTGGAGATATATGCGTGGTCCATTGTATATAGTTCTTCATCTATTCTTTCATTCAGGCTTCAGTCAGGCCCTCGAACCGGACCTCCTTGACCCTTTAAGTATTCAATAAATGGAGACTATATTCCTCTGAATTGATCTAGCTTGTCCAAAAGGACAAGTCATAGTCTTTCCAGATGAAGTGTCTCCGGCATTTCTGTAATCCACATTTTGATTGTGGGGGATGCAGGACCTTTCCAAAATCTTAGTATTAGTTTTTTACCAATTATTAAACTATAACCAATAAAAATTATTTGCTGTGTTGTTAGTAGATGATCCGTTTCTATTATTCCTAATATGATTAATTTTGAGTCTGGAGTCAGATTTGCATTAACTACTTTCGAGATTATGTTAAAAATTTCTATCCAAAAATTAGTAATTTTTATACATTTTGTGAATGAATGCGTTATATTAGCTTCTAAATGCTGACATTTATCACATATAGCAGAAACATTTGAAAAAATTCTGTTTAATTTGGATTTCGAAAAGTGTAATCTATGTAAAACTTTAAATTGTATCAGGGAGTGTCTGGCATTTAATGAGCAGTGGTGTATATGTAAACTTTCATTCCATACTTCTACACTAATTGTTTGTCCTAATTTGTTTTCCCATGCTTGCCTATATATTTCCAACTTTGATAAATCATTTTCCAGTAAAATATTATAAATATATGATATTAATTTTTCTGTATTCAGATATTTATTTAGACATTCATCTAAAATTTCTGTCTTTCTATTTCTAAAATCCTGTGTGTTTGATTTAACATAGTCTCTAGTTTGTAAATATCTAATGTACTCTTTTGAGTGTAATCCGTAATTTTGTTGTAATTCCTGAAATGAAAGGAATAAACTTTCCCTGTAGAGATCACCCATCTTATTTATTCCATAGTTCTTCCATTTAAAAAAACCTTTATCCATCATTGAAGGTTTAAAAGTGATGTTATTTACAATGGGAAGAGCCAGTGGTATACTTTCTAATTTTAATATTTTCTTTAATTGTTTCCAAATACGTATGCCACTTTCTATTATTGGATTTCCTCTATAACTTTTTTTATGTATTTTAGTATTAGCAAATAAAATCGAGCTAATTTCAAAAGGTGAACAATCTTCCTTTTCCATTTTTAACCAGTTTGGTTGTTTATCTACTTCTTCCAACCAAAAGTTCATATTTTTAATATTAACTGCCCAATAATAAAACATAAAATTAGGCAATGCAAAACCTCCATTCATTTTTGATTTACATAGATGGTTTTTATTTATTCAATGGCTCTTATAATCCCAAATAAAGTTGGTAACTATAGAGTCCACTTTCTTAAAACATTTTTTAGGAAGATATATCGGGATCAGTTGAAACAGGTATATTAATTGCGGAAGAAAAATCATTTTTATCGCATTAATTCTACCTAGCAATGAAATAGGTAATGTTTTCCAATATAGGATATTCTTAAGTAGTTTATTCAATAGGGGTGGGAAATTAGATTTAAATAAAGAATCATATCTTTTTGTTACATGAATTCCAAGATATTTGTTTTTTTCATTTGCTATCTTAAAAGGATATTGTTTTAATATATGTGAGTTATTTCCCATTATTGACATAAGTTCACTTTTATTCCAATTAATTCTATATCCTGAAATCAATCCAAATTGAGTTATTAAATCTAATAAGTTAGGAATACTAATTTCCGGCTTTGTAATATAAAGTAATACATCATCTGCATATAAAGAGATTTTATTTTCAGTTTCTTTGGTTTCATACCCGTATATTTCAGGATGTAATCTGACGCGCTGTGCTAATGGTTCAATTGCCAGTGCGAACAGTAATGGAGATAGAGGACAACCTTGTCTACAGCCACGGAATAAATTAAATTTAGTTGTTAACATTTGATTTATTAATATTCTAGCTGTTGGCTTGGTATATAGTAGCTTAACCCATGTTATAAACTTCTCTCCCAACTGAAAAGTTTCCATAACCGACAATAAATAAGACCATTCAATCTGGTCGAAAGCTTTCTCTGCGTCCAATGAAATAATTGATAAATTTTTATTAATGTTTCTTTTCGAGTATATAATATTGAATAATCTTCTCAGGTTGTTTGAGGAGTATTGTTTTGGTATAAATCCTGTTTGATCTGAATGAATTACTTTATTAATCACTGTATTTAGTCTTTGTGCTAGTATTTTAGTTAATATTTTTTGATCAGTATTTAAAAGAGCTATGGCTCTATACGACCCTGGATCATCCAGATTTTTATCTAATTTAGGTATAAGTGTTATAATAGATTCATTTAATGTTTCTGGTAACTTCTGTTGTGCATAAATGTGTTCATAAAGTGTCTTCAAACGTGGAGCTATCATATCATAGAATGTTTTATAAAATTCTGATCCAATACCATCCGGTCCTGGAGTTTTACCATTTTTTAATGACCTAATAGCTTCTTCGATTTCTTTAGTAGTTATTTCAGCGTTGAGTGATTCTCTATTTTCTGAATCCAGTCCTTTTAGATTACAATTTTTAAAAAATGTTTCTACTCCTATTCGATTTTCTGTCGTTTTGCTGAATATAAATTTTTATAATATTGCAAAAATCTCTCATTTATATCTTTGGTTTGTACTAAAAATTCCCCTTTGTCTTATTTAATCCTATGGATTAATTTTTCTCCTTCCAATTTTCGTAATTGACGAGCCAATAATTTTTGTGGTTTATCTCCGAATTCAAATTGTATTTGTTTAGTATATTGGTATAGTTTTACAACTTGGTCTGACTGTATTTTATTTAATTTATATTTCAATGCAAATATTTTATTATGTTTTATTATGGTTGGGTTAACAGCGTTTTCTGTATCTAATTGTTTGATCTCCTTTTCCAAAACCTGTTGTTCCCTCCGATTCTCTTTATTATAAAATGCTTGAGAGGATATCATAATTCCCTGAAGATACGCTTTAAAAGTTTCCCATATTAGGGAGGAAGATATTTCTGGCGTATCATTTATTTCAAAGAAAATCTTGATCTGTTTTGTGATGTATTCTTGAGTTATTTTGTCTTCTAAAATTTGTGGGTTAAATCTCCATTGTCCCTGTTTTTCCGTTTTACCAGTTATTTTCATCATAAAAGTTAAAGGTGCGTGATCTGAAATTATAATATTATGATATTTTGAATTATAAGTGAATGGGATAAGTTTTAAATCTACCAAAAAATAATCTATTCTTGAATAAGTTTTATGCACAGGTGAGTAAAATGAGTATTCCCGTCCAGCTGGGTTTTGCATTCTCCAAACATCTTTAATATTACTAGTATCTATATATGCATTTATTAGATCACTGGAATGCGATTTAAGTTTTGATGATCTGTCCAAATAAGGATCTAGTGTACAATTTAAATCTCCTCCAATTATTAAGTTATGTTGTGACAATTCCGGAATAGTATTAAATTTTTTTTTTTTAAACAGTGGGCTGTCAAAATTTGGGCCGTATACATTGACAAAAATCATTTTTTTGTGTGTATAATTCTCCTATTACAATAATATATCTACCATCACTATCAGTTGTTGTTGAATTGTGTTTAAATGAAGTGCCTTTACGAATTAATATTGCTACACCTCTAGATTTGTGTGTGAAAGAAGAATGATACACTTTGTCAATCCATTTAGCCTTTAATCTATGTTCTGCCTCTTTTTGTAGATGTGTCTCTTGGATGAATACCACATCTGCTTTAAGTGCTTTTAAATGTGCTAATACTGTACCTCTCTTAATTGGTTCGTTAATACCTTTAACATTCCAGCTACAAAACGTTATTCCTCCATTCCCCATATTCATTTGTAAGTCTTGCATCTTTTATCTAAAGGAATATATGATAGGGCAAATGGTTCAGCTCGACATACCAGACTTTACACCCGAACTCCGAATAGATGAATTTCAAGACCCTTGAGTATCTCCAGAGATGCCAAGTGTCCCGGATTCGCCGTATTTTATCCCGGCGAAATAAACTTTTTACGGTGTTCCGGCAGCCAAACATGCTGTTACGGAACACCGCCGCGCCGGTGTTCCTCCCGTGGTGAACGCCGGCGCCATGTGTCCCCGGTTTGCCGGCCCGCGCGATCAGCGGCACTTTGCCGGGCCCTAGTGTCCGCGCGTGCGCAGTGGGGGAGGGTTGCCGGGCCCCAGTGGCCGCGCGTGCGCAGTGGGGGAGGGTTGCCGGGCCCCAGTGGCCGCGCGTGCGCAGTGGGGGAGGGTGGGAGGGTTGCCGGGCCTGGCGCAATTTCGAGCCACGCCACGCCCGGCCCAGAGCCCGGGCGGCGCCGGCCCGCGCGATCAGCGGCACTTTCTTGCCGCCAGCCGCATCACCGGGCCTCCCCCACCGCCACCCAGTGCGCAGGCGTTGCCAAGTGCGCATGTGCCGCACCCGCCCGCCGGCAGCCCGCTGATCTGCACCAGTGCGCAGGCGCATAGCCACCGGCAACAACCCCAGGTGAGTATGTTACGGAGAGAAATGCATTTAACCCCATTTGTTACGGACAAATGGGTTAAATGTTACTGTGAACTAAATTTAGGTTGGCATCTCTGTATCTCTCACGTATATACCTCCTTTGCATTAATTTATAACTCCATTCAAAAGTAAAATAATAATAAGAGATAATATTAAAAAAAGGATAGATTAAGAGATTAATAGGGTGCACAAAGAAAGAAAAAACTACATCTAATATTGGTGTAGTTAGTGTTAGCCATACTACTATGGCTAGCAATCTATAGACTTCCGTAGTCGATGTTACTAACTTATCCATTTCCATGATTCATTAAAATTGTTATTCCATACAAATATTTAACCGGGAGTATTAAACTCTGATGTGTACAAAATCCATCAGTCAAGTATTTGATAATATCTATACTTAATACTTATTAAAAGCTATAATAATAAGAAAATATAAAAAATAAAGTAATAATAAAAAATAAGAAAAAGGGAAGAAAAATATAGAAAAAATAAAAAAAATAATAAAAAGTACCAGAGGGGATAAATAAAGTCAAAGTTTATATTTTGTGTATTTATATTTACTATTTACTTAATCCTAAGTAAATCAGCTATAGTTAGTTGTTAATCATTAAATGGTAGTTATTAGTTTTAATTAATAATAATACCACAGTATTAATTTTAGTATGTGTTAGTTATTAATATTAGTAGTGTTACTATTCTAATTATTAGTATCCATAGGAGCATCTCCAATCCGTATCTCCCATCCGCATCCTTCTCCATCTTCTTTAGATGAAACAAGTCCATAGTCCATTCCAATCTTGAAAGTACAATTTAATTATTGGTATAGTTCATCTTTGAAGCTTTCATTCAGTCTACCGCTCGCTCCTTAATCCCTTGGGCAAAGCTCATTGCATCCGCTGGGTTTTTAAAAAAATGTTCTTCCTGGTTGTAGGTAATTCTCAGGGTGGCTGGGTACCTCAGACTATACTTCAGATTCTTCACTTCCCTCAAAATTCTTTTGGTCTCCTTGAACACATTTCGTTTCTTGGAGACCTCTGCTGGATAGTCTCGGTAAATGCTGATCGAATCTTCTTCATATGTAAGATTTCTACTTTTTACAATTTTGTTCATCATCTCCTCCAGGACATGATCATACTGGACTTTTACTATCATTTGTCTTGGAGGGGCGTCTTGCTTTGTATAACGTCTCATTACTCTGTGTGCTCGGGCTAGTAAAGGCTTTTGTTCCAGAGATAAAACCTTTTGCAATAAGTTTGCAGTAAACTCTCGGGTATCTTGATTCTTTTCTTTCCCTTCTCGAATATCCACGATCCTTAGGTTCTCTCTTCTCTGGCGTCCTTCCAACTTGGTACACTTATCAGTTATTTTGCCCAGTAAGTCAGATAAACGTTGATTTTCTTTGAGGAGTGTTTTCATAGTCTGAGTACTTGTTTCGACTAGTTCTTCAAAGTTCTTTATGGCTGTCGACTGTTCCTTGATTTCTTCCACCACGGGTTCCATTTCTATTTCCACCTTATTTTCGATTTTTTCATTCATCTCTTCCACTTGATTTTTTCTATTTCTTCCTTAATATTCATTTTTGCCCATTCAGTCTTTAATTCCAACTTTAACTCAGCCATTTCTTGTACAAAAAAAACTTTGAGTTCTTCAATTTCCGATTTCTTCTTCGGTTTTTTCGACACATCTTCTAGGGATAGTGTCCTACCTGAGGCCGAGGCTTCAGTCGGGCCTTGTTCTTGTTCTGCCGTTTTCCTTGTATACCGGAGTTTTGTTTTATCTGCGGGTGGGCTGCGCTGTGTTGCCATTACGAGTCGCGCGCCTGATGATGTCACTCACGGCAGCCGGTGCAAAAACAGCAGGCAGCAGGTAGGTCTTTTCTCCCCGGTTTTTCCTCGTTTTTTTTTCACGGAGCTGGCTGGCGTTGCTTTCTAGCCCTCCATAGCGCCACCGGAAGTCGAATCTGCAGGTTCTGATGGAATGTCAAGTAGGACCATGAATGTCATAACTGCGGCTTGGAGAGATAGCACTAAGAAACAATATACGTTTCATATAAGGAATGGGAAATCTTTTGTATACAGTCAGATATATTTTATCATACTGCAAACATATCGAATGTATTGGAGTTCCTTGCTATGTTGCACCTGAGTTATAGTACCATTAATGGAGCTCGGAGTGCTTTGTCCTCTTATGTAGGACAATTTTTAGGACATCAATTTATCGGGGGTCATTCGTTAATATCCCGATTTATGAGAGGAATTTTAATAAAATCCTACCAAACCCAGATATACAGAAATCTGGGATGTCAGTATAGTTCTCACATTGCTTCGGCAATGGACTCCAATTACGTCACTGTCTTTTCAGAAAATATTTAAAGTGGTTATGCTCATGCCATTAATATCAGCACAATGAGTACAAACATTACAAATGTTGCAGTTAGATTGTATGCAGTTGTCTGTAGATAAAATAACGTTTTATGTCAAGATCTAAGCAAGCAAAGCAAGCCAAGAAAGGCTGGAACCAATGTAATCTTTAAGACGTACTCATTGTGTAATCAACTAAAACATTGTGTGTGGTTAAGCATCTGACTTAATGTATATTGAATTAAGAGTCTCCGAGATTGTGAGACACCAATGTTCATTACTCACAAGAAACGTATAAAAAAGTGACAGTACAAACTATTTCCAGATGGATAAACAGGTTCTGGATTAACTGGAGTAGACACTGATGTGTTTAAATCTCACTCCACAAGGGCGGTATCAATGTCCGTGGCAAAGGTGCAGGACGTGCCGCTCGACCAAATTCTGGAGACTGCAGGATGGTCTAAAGAAGAAACTTTTCTAGATTTTATGATAAACCTGTTGTTACAATGCCAGGGTTGCACATGCTGTGTTGGGTTCTGTTCAAATTGTTTGCTTTGTTGCATATCAATTGTTGTTATTTCCCCTGGGATAGAGGGGTTATTACTTTTCTTTTTATTATTATTATTATTAAAATATTAAAATATTTATTGCATAATTTCAAGCAATATATATTATATACTCACTACTGTGTAAACTGAAGCAGTGTGTCGTATGGAATGATCTACGGCATGAAAATCAGAGAACTTTAAAATCTTCACGTAGTCACTCACGTGACTCCGAAGTAAAATAGTAAGATTAAACGAGAACTTACCTGTTCAAAGTTTGATCTTTATTTTATGAGGAGTTACGATGAGGGATTATGTGCCCTCCGCTCCCGACCCTCATAATCTAAATGATCATCTGGTAGCTCCAGTCTTTGTGAGCCTTACTATCTTACTCCGGCTATTGGTTCTGTGTTTTTCACGCCGCTGCTTTGAAGTATGCCGAGCTTGCGCCTGGCGGGGCTTCTTCACGTAATCCCTCATCGTAACTCCTCATAAAATAACGATCAAACTTCGAACAGGTAAGTTCTCGTTTAATCTTACTATTAAACTGAACCATATCATGAAATGTTAATATGTCGTTGTGTAGTTTAAATAGTATACATGTGGATGTACCTTTAACAAGTGCAGGTTTCAATTTAGTTTGCAGGCATTTTCACCATGGTGTTGGGCAAAATGTCATTGGTCATTAATTCCCTCCACAAGAGTGCAGGTCAAGTGTTGTAATTAATGGCTGATTAAAACAAAAGCTCTATTGAAGCACATAAATAAAAAAATCACTTGGTAACAGCAGGAACACAAATGCCTGACTTTGCTGAAGTTTACTAGGGGCTGCACCAGATATAGCTTCAACTTGGCAAATGTAAAAGAACAAATGAGAACAAGTAGACCTGTATTTATCTAGCACCTTACCACATGCCGCAGAACACGGCAATGTGTTTCATGTGCCCTGAACTATGCTGAAGTAGGGCAGAAAGACGGTGGTAATTTTCACTTAATATCCCGCTCAGAATAATCGATTGCAATCTAAATGATATTGATAATTTTACTAAGGAAATGGACGGATTTTAGATCAATGTTAAAAATGTGTTTAATTCTCTTCTACCCCCTCCCTCCAGCAGCTTTTTAAGATTTTGTGTAGTTTGGAGATACAGCATGGAAACAGGCCCTTCGGCCCACTGAGTCCGCACCGACCAATGATCACTCGTCCACTAGTACTATCCTAAACACTAGGGCCAATTTACAGAAGCCAATTAACCTACAAACCTGCACATCTTTGCTATGTGGGAGGAAACTGGAACACCCGGAGAAAACCACATGGTCACAGGAAGAACATACAAACTCTGTTCAGACAGCACCTGTAGTCAGGATGGAACACGGGTCTCTGTCACTATGAGGCTGATCATCCCCAATAAATACCCCGTTCCTGCCTTCTCCCCATATCCCCTGACTCCATTATCTTTAAGAGCCCTATCTAGCTCTCTCTTGAAAGCATCCAGAGAACCTGCCTTCACCGCCCTCTGAGGCAGAGAATTCCACAGACTCACCACTCTCTGTGAGAAAAAGTGTTTCCTCGTCTCCGTTCTAAATGGTTTACTCCTTATTCTTAAACTGTGGCCCCTGGTTCTGGACTCCCCCAACATCGGGAACATGTTTCCTGCCTCTAGTGTGTCCAAGCCCTTAACAATCTTATATGTTTCTATGAGATCCAGGATGCCAGAATAAATTAAATCAAATATATCTTTTGATAATCAAAATAGCTGCTGATGCTTGAATTCTGAAATAAAAAGAAAGCATTGGAAATACTCGGCAGCTCAGATAGTGTGTGTGAAGAAGGAGAATCCGAGATAATGTTTCAGGTCACTGACTCTTCACAACCGGAAAAGTGAGAAATGGGAGGCTGTAAAAAATAAAGGGAATGTCTGTCAAATATGGAGTTGAAGATTGACCGAGTGATGCAAATCGTTCAGTGCCATCCAGATCAAGAATCAAGGGCATAGATGAGGCCCTCACTCGTGTATCCTCGGTACCTCACAGCTCTGCCCTTGCTCCCCCTCCCCCTAGTCACAACAGAGAAGCCAGTCCCCCTAACCTTCGACCCCATCAGCCATCGCATACAACACATAATCCTCTGAAATTTCTGCCACCTCCAATGAGATCTCACCACTAGCCACATTTTCCCATCTCTACCCCTTTCCACCTTCCGCAGAGATCGTTCCCTACGCAACTCCCTGGTTAACTCATCCCTTCCCACCCAAACCACCCCCTCCCCAAGTACCTTCCCCTACAACAGCAGAAGATGCAACACCCGTCGCTGTACCTCCTCCCTCGACTCTATCCAGGGATCCTGACAGTCTTTTCAGGTTAGGCAAAGGTTCACTTGCACCTCCTCCAACCTCATCTACTGTATCCGTTGTTCAAGATGTGGGCGAGACCAAACGCAGACTGGGCAATCGTTTCGCAGAACACCTTTGCTCAGCCTGCCTGAAACAACCTGATCTCCCAGTTGCTGGACACTTTAATTCTCCTTCCCATTCCTACACAGACCTTTCAGTCCTCAGTCTCATTCATTGTCAGAGTGAGGCTAAACGTAAATTGGAGGAACAGCATCTCATATTTTGCTTGGGCAGTATGAATATTGATTTATCTCATTTCAGGCAGCCCCTGCATTCCCTCTCTCTCTATCCCTCCCCCACCCATGTCGCACTTGCTTCTTATTTTCACCCTACAAACAGCTAACAATGGCCTGTTTCCTTTATCAGCAGGGGCGGAAAGTGCTATCAAAACATGGGGGGGGGGGGCACACAATTTCTTGGTGCACACACACACACACACACACACACACACACACACACACACACACACACACACACACACACACACACACACACACACACACACACACACGGCACAAATAAAGTCAAACAGCCTTGGAGGGGAGAGAGAGAGAGAGAGAGAGATGGGAATAAAATACTAAATAACGTGAGTGGTTGTGAATGAGGGACTTACCTGCAAGCCAGCCAGGAAACCCATTCGACCAGAGCCTTTAATGACCTGACCCGTTTAAATCCGATACCTGTTTAAATCTTTCCCATCCACCAATACATCCAATTAGTTCAAATGGTAATTGTACCCGCATCAGACAGCTTTTATGAAATTCTCCGTGAATACCTTCAGTAATACTTAAAGGTCAAAACACAATTGGTGACACATCGTGTTAATACGATGTTAATAGTGACATTGAACAAGTGCTTAACAGTGACACCCCCACTATCTCGCGGACAGCAGGATTTTAATAGATTTTTTTTCACCAAATTTCAAAATCACGATTACAAAATATGGGGGGGGGGGGATTGTCCCCACCACTCAAAACATGGGAAGGGTGTGCCCCCCCTGTTCCCCCCCCCCCCCGGGATTTCCGCCCATATATCAGTGTTACTTTCTTGCATATCTTTCATTCATTGTTCTTTGTCTCTTCGCATCACCGTCTATATCACTCGTTTCCCATATCCCTAACCAGCTGGGGAAGCGTAGATGGCTGGGGAAGCGTAGATGGAGTCAGTGGAAGGAGGTTGGTTTGTCTCGACCTGAAACATCACCCATTCCTCTCCAGAGATGCTGCCTGCCCCGCTGAGTTACTCCAGCTTTTTGTGTCTATCTTTGGTTTAAACCAGCATCTGCGGTTCCTTCTTACACAAGAATCAAAGACTGTTTAATTGTCCTGTGCACTGGCAACAGAACAATGCAATTCTTACTTGCTGCAACAAACAGGCCCATTAACACAATAACACATAAATAAATATACAACAATCAATGATACAATAAATTAATAAAGACCACAACAGGATAAAACTGAAATCTGTGGCGTGGCCGAAACTAAACTCGCATAGATCATAGTTGCTGAGGTTTTGGTTGATGTTGTGCAGTATGCAAGAGCCTGATGGTTGCAGGGAAGAAGCAGTTCTTGAACCTGAAGTTAATGGTTTTCGGGCTCCTGTACCACCTTCCTGCTGGTAGTAATGAGGTGAGACTGTGGTCAGGGTGGCATGGGTCTGTGATGATATTAACGGTCTTTTTTCGAGGCAGCGTCTCCTGTAGAGATCTCTTTGATGGTGGGGAGGTCAGTACCCACGAGAGACCAGACAATGTTTCAGGTTACTGACCCTTCACAACTGGACACGTGAGAAATGGGAGGATGTAAAGAATAAAGGGAATGTCTGTCAAATATGGAGGTGAAGATTGACCAAGTGATTCAAGGCCCATTGTCACGGCAGTGGCACTGGGCTTTAGTTGCAGGGTCGGCCTGGCTAGGTGATATTGTTGATGCCCTCCTCCGCCACTATGTCCTGCTTCAGACCATGTCCGATCCACAAACTCGGCCACTTGGAGCAGCCCCCGATCTAATCGAGCCCCAAGCACCTCCAGCAGCCCACTCCACCAACACCTTCATTTGGACACTTCTACCCGCAAACCTTCTCCTAATTTTACTGAATGAAGCTCTTACAGGATATTAAAACCGTGTGCATGCTGTTTATCAGCATTTATGACTTTCTTTGGCACAGTTAACACCTAATTTCTTAAACGATGCACGGATTGATATTGGCAAGATGCTTTATTCAGAAATGGCACTTTGGCTTAATTAAGCCAATGACTTGTGGCAATTCGTAATTCTTATTATCTCTTATTTAATCACTACATTGCAGATTGATGTATTATTCTTGGCCACCATTTCAGCTTAATATTACCAAAGCAATAATGAATTAAAACAATTTATTAGTCTCCTCTAATTAGTGTCCACCAACATCACCATCCATTCCCCCCCCCCGACCCCCCCAGCCTGTCCACTCTCTCCTTCTCCCGATTAATTCCAGACTCTGATGGTTAAATTATTAAAATGTTGAACGCTTGTTTGACCAGGAACCTGAGGTGACCGTGATTCAGTACAGTTTGGTTTGTTCCAGTGACAGTTTCCACATTAGTGTACAATTGTAGGAAGCTGACTCATTTCTTGTGTGTAGAATAGGAGAGGAACTACATCAGAAGTAAAGGGTGTGGAAAGGAGATCTGTCACCAGCCATGCAATAATCCGTCAAAGTCTGAACAAAAAAATAATATGGTCATATAAAACCATGTGACCTAGAAGCAAATTAGGCCATTCGGCCCATCGAGTCTACTCTGCCATTCAATAATGGCTGATCGATTTTTTTCTTCTCAATCCCATTCTCCTGCCTTCTCCCCGTAACTTTTGACACCTTTAGTAATCAAGAATCTAGCAATCTCTGCTATAAAAGTACCCAGAGATGCCTCCACCTCCGTCTGTGGCAATGAATTCCATAAATTCGTCACCCTTTGGCTATAAAATACATTCTCATCTCCATGTTAATGGTTTGTCCTTTTATTCTGAGGCTGTGCTCTCTAGTCCTAACTCTCTCACTACTGGGAGGGAGGGGGGGGGGGAGAACAATGGACGCGGCGTGGGGAGACCACCTTGAGGGAGATAGGGGGAGAACAATGGACAATTGTGGGTGGGGAGGCAAAGGACAATGGCGACCCGGCGTGGGGGAACTGCAGGGGATGGGGTGGAGGACAAAAGGGGGAGGATTCAATGAGATTTCCCCCTAATTCTTTTAAACTCCAGCAAGTATAGGCCCAGAGCCTTCAGAGGCTCCTCATATGTCAACCCAATCATTCTCGTAAACCTTCTCTGGACCATCTGCAATGCCAACACATCCTTCCTGTGATGTGAAGCCCAGAACCGGTGCATTATAAAGCCTCAGAATTACATCCTTGGTTTTCTATTCTAATCCCTTCAAAAAAGAATGCTAGCTTTGCATTTGTCTTCCTTACCGCCAACTCAGCCTGCAAATTAACCCTTTGGGAGTCATGCACCAGCACTCCAGCAACAGTAAAGAAAATGCTAAACTATATCTCAAAACTTTACTTAGAAAACTAAAGTTGGTTCATGAATGATTTTTTTAAATCAAAATACATATTGCTCCAGTTCCTCCCTACACATGTAGTTTAGTTTAGTTTTTTGTCACGTGTACTGAGGTACAGTGAAAAGCCTTTGTTGCATGCTAACCAGTCAGCGGAAAGACTATACATGTTTACAATCGAGACATTCCGCAGTGTACAAGATAACGGGAATAAAACTTAGTGCAAGATAAGGTCCAATAGAGTCCGAGGGTCTCCAGTGAGGTAGGTAGTAGCTCAGGACCGCTCTCCAGTTGTTGCCCCCAGTTGATGGTTCAGTTGCCTGATAACGGCTGGGAAGAAAATGTCCCTGAATCTAAAGGTGTGCGTTTTCACACTTCTGTACCTCTTACCTGATGGGAGAGGGGAGAAGAGGGACTGACTGGGGTGAGACTCACTCTTGATTATGCTGGTGGCCGGGGAAATGCGTCGATGGAGTCAATGGAAGGGAGGTTGGTTTGTGAAATGATCTAGGATGCGTCCACAATTCTCTGCAATTTCTTGTGGTCTTGGATGGAGACGTTGTGAAACCATGCTGTGATGCATCCCAATAAAACACTTTCTACACTAAAATGCTGGACAAAATCCCCATTAGCTATTAATCACTAATCGCTTCCAAACATTTCCCCCTGACAAGCCAACCCCTAATACTGATCCCGTAACCTCAAGAACTGATGCCCCCTCAATTATAGACCTCCGTAACTATCAACTGATATTTTTACCCATCTGACATCAGATTACCAGCAGTAACGGTCACCCTGGCCTTCTTACTGATCAACAATTATTTGTAAATGGGCAGCGCAATCTCACAGCACCAGAGACCCTGGTTCAATCCTGACTTTGGGTCCCCTCTGCGTGGAGTTTGCATGTTCTCCCTGTGAGCATGTAGGTTCCTCCGTGAGCTTCGGATTCCACCCATGTCCCAAAGACGAGCAGGTTTGTAGGTTAATTGTATTGTCTATAGTCTATGAATTGGCCCCCTGTAAATTGCTTGTAATGTGTAGGGAATTGATGAGAAAGTTGGATAACATAGTACTAATGTGAACAGGTGATCGATGGTCAGCATGGACTCTGTTGGCTGATGGACCTGAGTCCATGCTATGTCTTTCAATCGATTCAATCTTTCTCCACACACTCGGCACCCATAGTGTCAGCGTTCCATCTCCCTTCCAGTCTCTGATCCGTGCCTTCCCCTGCAATCCCCCTAATCCTGGACCAGGATTTGCCTGATTTCAAAGATGGACACAAAATGCTGGAGTTACTCAGCGGGACAGGCAGCATCTCTGGAGAGAAGGAATGGCTGACGTTTCGGGTCGAGACCCTTCTTCAGACTAGAGTCAGGGGAAAGGGTGATGTAAAGAGATATAGAACTAATTGATTTCTTTAGGGCTTACCCATGGTGAAGTCTGTGAAGGAAAAGTCACAATTTCCCAGTGACTGATGCACAATGCTTTCTTCAACCTGATAAACCGCCTTATAAATGCACCCCAGTGAACGGGCTTTAAATTCTCGGCATATGACTTATGACAGAACCAGAAAAAAAAACGTAGCTCTGGGGAAATGAATGCACTTTCCACCTTCCGGGAACCCTGTTATTGAAATGCAAAACTTCCTGCCAATTCTTTCAGTGAAGTGTGAAATAATGTGGGTAGGATTCTGTTTTTGTAAGGGAGACTTCCTCCTGTGTGTTTTCTGCGGTAAGTTTACAAGGGCATATTTTATAAAGCGGTCCCCATGAATTGTGGCAGCAATGGAGGGTTCAAACCATGTCTGTGTTTATTTTTTGGTGCTGCATTAGGACCCTGGTAACATTTACCATCCAATCATGTCTGACTACGGTGCCAGCACATTTCCATGTTCAGACCCTGCTATATATAAATCACGCACAGAAAGCAAGACATTTTATTTTAAAATCAGCACGGGAACAGGTGCTGTGCCTCGGACCTAACATGCTCAGCCCTACACGGTGACCTGATTCGCCTTTTGCAGGGAGGAACAAAACTCTAGTGCCTTCTGAGGTCCTTTTCTAAGAGGATATAATTAGAAGATTCAGAAAAACATGCCCTGTCCTTCAACCCAGCTGACATTGCCTCTGAGATCAAAGCAAATCGCAACCGGGGACTCATAAAGTTGAATGTGTCTTTAGCTAAACCATAAATCCATATTTTCTGTGAACGTGGCCCATTGTTCGAGACTTGGATTTTCCACATTGATCCACATTGGTCTCTGACTAACTACGTCCTGTTTTGGAGATCACGGACATGAAGAGGTTATAAAAGTCCGCATAGTTGCACTAAACTAAATAAGCACTTTGGGCCGCAATTTGCTGTAGCTACGCATCCATCATTAGCCTGAAGAAGGGTCTCGACCCGAAACGTCACACATTCCTTCTCTCCAGTGATGCTGCCTGTCCCGCTGAGTTACTCCAGCATTTTGTGTCATTAGTTAAACTTGCCTTTGCACCCATCACTCCTTAGACATGGAAATAGTTATGACTTTTGATAGAGATTTGGACAGATATATGTCTAGGGAGGGTTTGAGGGTATATTGGCCAAATGCAGTTAGGTGTGACTAACCCAGTATGCCAACTTGGTCGGTATTGACACAG
This sequence comes from Okamejei kenojei, assembly GCA_035221665.1. NCBI lineage: Eukaryota > Metazoa > Chordata > Chondrichthyes > Rajiformes > Rajidae > Okamejei > Okamejei kenojei. The sequence goes on from CM069153.1 coordinate 20,954,833, forward strand.
TGTGCTGAAAGGCCTGCTTCCATGCTGTATAACTCTGCAACTCAAACATCTATTATGTTGCTGAGTGTAAGTTAAATATGATACACCAACAGAAACAGGGAATCTGGAACTCAAGATAATATTGCAACCAGGATACTTAAGGGCCTGTCCCACCAGCATGTGACTGCATGCGGCAAGCGCGACCTAACGTGGTCGCTTGAGCCATATACACTTCGCGGGGCTGGTCCCATTTCGATCGCCGGAGCAGTATGGAATTGTGCGGGGCTGGTCCCGACATCACGCGGGGCTCCAAAAAACTGACACTGTTCAAAAATCCCGCGCGGCAACGGCCTGTCGGCCCGCAGCTGCATTGAGGCCACACGCAACGCCTCGACGGGCGTATGCAGCGTCTTGATGCCATACGCAGCGTCTTGACGGCGTATGCCTAGCGTGTGGCGATGCGCGATGACCCACCGCCCGGCGTGCCGTTGCGTGATGACATCACCGCCCGACGTCCAAATTCAGTCAGCCCACCTCCTGCCCAGCTGATTGGTGAGTATGATGTCGGGACCAGCTCCATACGGCTCCGCGGTTGGAAGTGGAACTGGCCCCGCGAGGCCGTACGCCTCAAGCCACCACGTTTGGTCGCACTCGCCGCATGCAGTCGCATGCTGGTGGGATAGGCCCTTTACTCTTAGATCTACTAGTCTAATATATATGTGGTGTGCTTGGCTCATTATGCCCATGTAAATACAGCTGCTTCACAGCATTTAGTGTCGGTGGGACAAAGAGAACGATGTATAGGCTAAAGCTAATACAAGCCCTTACACCAACTGCTGGGTATTGCCATTTTGGATATTACTCCTCACTTGAAGTTGCTGATTCCAATAGGCACAAGGAACAGCGAATATTGTTGAACAATAATTTTGACAGAATCTAAGGCTTTTATTTTAGAGGCACAGCGTGGAAGTAGCCCATCGACCGACCAAGTGCACACCGACCAACAATCACCCGTGCACTAGTTCTATGTTATCCCAGCTTCGTTTCCTACACACTAGGGGAGATTTACAGAAACCAATCAACCTTCAAACCTCCCATCTTTGGAATGTGGGAGGGAACCGGAACACTTGAAGAAAACCCCACGCGGTCACAGGGAGAATGTACAAACTCCGTACAGACAGCACCCGTAGTCAGGATCGAACCCGAGTCTCTGACGCTGTAAGGCAGCAACTTTACCATTGCTCCACTGTGCTGCCCAGGTTTAATTTGCCAGATACAAAGCTTAATATATCACATACTATCCATCTTTTGCAATTGGGCTGTAACTTGAGTGTGTTGTTTAGTTTTCACACTGAAGTTTAACGTGTTAAAAATGTAGGCCCTATGGATATAACCTTTGTTTTTTTTCATCAAGTCAAGGAGCAGCTGACAGAGGTCATGAGTATTGAATATCTCCAAAGCCCGCAGCCATGGGGGCAGTTCTTTAAGATTAGAATTGTCCACGCGAGGCCCAGTTGGTTTAATTTGGCTTTGTGGAGGACTGTACAAAATTGTTTACTTTTGCTCGTGAATGTAAAGAATCTACTACCTTTTAAGTTCATGCTGGAAAACTCTAAAAATATACGAGCCATCAAACCTCTATCCTTCTCATGGCGTGCTATTGATCAGTTGTGGAGGTGCTGAGAGTGACCTGTTATATCTAAGTGAAGATAGACACAGAATGCTGGAGTAACTCAGAAGGTCAGGCAGCAACTCTGGAGAGAAGGAGTGGGTGATGTTTCGGGTCGAGACCCTTCTTCAGACTGTCTGTCTTGTGTATCATGACTGTTGTTCACTTTATACTGCATATTTTTGTTGGGGTGAAAAGTATTTCTGAAGTCGACACTCACTGGTGTACGGTACCTCACTAGCGCAATATATAGGTGGAAGCCATTTGGGAATTAATACTTCCCGCAGGTTTGTTCACAATAACATTTTCTGCAAGCATTTCTAACAGAGGGATGGAAAAGGAACTCTGGTGTTTAAGTAGCATTAAGGTGTTTAAGGGTATATATCATTTCTACTTCTTCAGAACGATTTATGGAAACGTGCCTATGGTATAATTAACATTCCAATGCTTGGAATCAGTGTACATGATCTGCACACAACTGTACTTACTGACTACAGATATTATTTTTATAGCATTTGCTGAGTAGCAAAGTCCCCCTCCTGTAAATAGATGGGAATTGATGGAAAGATTGGTGCAAGTCCAGAACCAGGGGTCACAGTTTAAGAATAAGGGGTCGGCCATTTAGGACTGAGATGAGGAAAAATTTCTTCACCCAGAGAGTTGTGAATCTGTGAAATTCTCTGCCACAGAAGGCAGTGGAGGCCAATTCACTGGATGTTTTCAAGAGAGAGTTCGATTTAGTTCTTCGGGCTAATGGAATAAAAGGGTATGGGGGAAAAGCAGGAGCGGGGTACTGATTTTAGATGATCAGCCATGATCATATTGAATGGTGGTGCTGGCTTGAAGGGTCAAATGGCCTACTCCTGCACCTATTTTTCAATGTTTCTATGAAAACCATCAGCACCTCATACAATGAGGTGATGACTCTTGCTGACTCTGAATGAAACCTTATGGTTTAATCATCGAAACATTAGTAACTCCTGGGCATGGTGTGGCATCTTTCACTGATGCTTTATACAGAATCAGGGATGAATCTGGGGCGGCACAGTGAAAGAGACATGATCCTGACTATGGGTGCTGTCTGTTTAGGAGTTTGTACACTCTCCCTGTGACCGCGTGAGTTTTTGGGTGCTCCGGTCTCAACCCACTTCCCAAAGACGTGCAGGTTTGTAAGTTGTGGTAACGGGATAGAACTCAGGCCCCGTTGTGAAAAATGGCAGATCGATTGTCGGAACCTGTAGTCTGGGTTGGGTCCGAACTGGGATGCCAGGAAATGTAGCTGCAATCCACGAAGTAAAGGATGGAGACGCAGGCCCCGAGAAAATAAACGTGGCTGCGGTAATGTGTTGAGTCAGAGGAAGGGTCTCGACCCAAAACCATTCCTTCTCTCCAGAAATGCTGCCTGTCATGCTGAGTTACTCCAGCATTTTGTGTCTCACACGCTTGTAAGTTAATTGGTTTCAGTAAATTGTCCCTCGTGTATAGGATAGATATACGTGATCGTGGTCAGTGAAGACTCGGTGGGTCGAAGGCTGGTTTCCATGCTGTAATACTCTAAACTAAACTGAACTAAACGACAACTCTAAACTAAACTAAACTGAAGACCACATTGATTCCTTTGGAAATGTTTTTTACTTATTTTGAAGTGTTTTTGTGGTTTTAATTAACCATCTTTTTTGAATATTTAAAAAAAAATATTTTACTGACTTTAGTTTTGATTGCGTAACTCAGTTTACTGAGTCATAGAGTGATACAGCGTCGAAACAAGTCCTTCGGCCAACTTGCCCAAACTGACCAACATATCCCATCTCCACTAGTCCCACCTGCCTATGTTTGGCCCATATCCTTCTAAACCTGTCTTTACCATGTACCTGTTCAAATGTTTCTTAAATGTTGCGATAGTGCCTGCCTCAACTATGGCAGCTCATTACATACACCCACCACCCTTCCTGTGAAAATGTTACACCTTAGGTTCCTTTCAAATCTTTTCCCCCCTCACCTTAAACCTATGTCCTCTGTTTCTCGATCCCCTACTCTGGGCAAGAGACTATGTGAGTCTACCTGACCTTTGTACATGATTTTGTACACTACCATAAGATCACCCCTCATCCTCCTGCGCTCCAAGGAATAGAGTCCTAGTCTGCTCAATCTCTCCCTAGAGCTCAGGCCTTCGAGTCCTAGCAACATCCTCATAAATCTTCGCTGCGCCGTTTCTAGCTTGACAACATTAACAATGTGCTTCATACATCGAAATGTCTACCTTTGACAACGACACATAAGAGCTGCAAAAACCCTTGACATTTTTGTCACAACCCCTAACTGTACCTTTTGTCAAATCTAGTTGACGCATTACAGAGTTGGGAGCACAAAGATGCAGTAACGATGGAGCTTCAAAAGTGTTTTGTCATCAGTTTGCATGATTAGAACAATGCAGAGAACACAAACCTGAGCTATAGGCACTGGCTCAGCTGAAAATCAAGTACTTACATAAGTAATGAGTTCAGAAGAAGTGCCTCAATCCTAATCATTGGCTGTACATTTCCCTCTATAGATGCTGACTGACCCTCTGAGTTCCTCCAGCAGCTCTCCATTTTGTGCCTCAGATTCCTGCATCAGTGGTCTTGTTTGCTTCCATTGTGTGGAGCAATGTTTCCTGAAATCCAAGTATCGTTTAAAGATTATTATCTACAATTCAACAGCACAACACAGTTTTTTAAAATGCCACACAATTGAATTTTTATTCTTTACAAACTTGAAATAAAATGGGTGGCACAGCATTGCAGCGGTAGAGTTGCTGCCTTACAGAGTTAGAGGGTTCAATCCTGACTACAGATACTGTTTGTATGCCGTTTGTACGTTCTCCCTGTGTCCACGTGAGTTTTCTCCAGGTGCTTCGGTTTCCTCCTATACTCCAAAGATGCACAGGTTTGCAGGTTAATTGGCGTTGGTAAACTAGGTAAACTTGTAAATTGTCCCTAGTGTACAAAATAGTGCTAGTCTAAACTCCAATGTGTTATGGATATTGATCTTCAAGTGGGAAGAATTTTCAGTGTTTTTGGTTTCCATCTGTGAATCCTGGTCAACTGAAGTTAGAACCTGTTACCTATAGCTGTTTCCTGACATTTTATCAGGGAGATAGCAGCCTTAGTATTGGAGCTGGTAGCCTTACAGCCCCATTGACCATGACATTGTCCCATTTTTGGCTACATTACAACGTCCTTAAATTGGCAGAAACACCATGCAGAACTCAGGCAGTGCTGTCGTGTATTTCCTACTCTGGGGAATTTCTGAGCTTCTGCCACCATGTTAAACAAATTTTTCCCAGTGTACGGAATTAGCGTTAACTCTGGGAAATCCTCAGCTTTAACTCTGGAGATATTTTTATCCATTGCGTAAGCAATGCTTTCAACCTAAGGCTGGGAATGGCATTCAGTACCAAGTTGCTCAGTACATCAGTGCTGCTCTTCCCATCATTTGTACAGAACGTGGTCAGATCTGTTTGGATGAAGAGCTTAAAACAATCAGAACACTCTCCCCTTTTTCCTGTGGTGCAGCCATGGGCACTCGCATGGGCCCCAGCTACGCCTGCCTTTTGGTCGTCTACGTCGGACAGCCCTTGTTTCAGACTTACATCAATCCCCCAACACTTTCTCCGCTACATTGATGGTTCATCGGGGCTGCCTCCTGCACCCGTGTAGAACTGGTAGATTTCATCATCTTCACCACTAATTTCCACCCTGCCCTCAAATTTACCAAGACTATCTCTGACGCCTCTCTCCCCTTTCATGATACCTCTGCTCCATCGCAGGAGACAGACTACCGACTGACATCTACTATAAACCTACCGACTCCCACAGTCATCTGGATTGCTATTCCTCCCACCCTGCCTCTTGCAAAGACGCTCTTCCCTACTCTCAATTCCTTCCACATGTTCGGCGTAAACCAGCATCTGCAGTCCGTTCCTACACATGAATCTGCAGGTGCTGGTTTACACTAATGTATACATGGTGCTGGAGTCATTTAAGGGGTCAGGCAGCATCTCTGGAGAACATGGATAGGTGCCTTACTTCAGTTGCTGCCTGTTCTGATTCAAGTACAGTATAAACATTGGTGTATAAAGTAACAATTTAAAACTTTAAATGTAATGTTGACAGATTTCTCTTTGTTAATCTGGAATTTTTCCCAAGTCAGTAATTTCTGGTGAACAGAGAGATGGTTCTGTTCCAGTGTCATCTCTGTGGTCTGTTGATTGTATCAGTGCTTTTTTTGTTGACAAAATATGCACTTAAAAGTTCAGCAGCTATTGGGTGCTGTGCATAAATTCATAAGTTATAGGAGCAGTTTAGCAACAGCAAACTTATCACTCGTACATATCTGAAGACACAAGGAACTGCAGATGCTGGAATCTTGAGTAAAACAGAAAGTGCTGGAGGATCGCACCTGGTCAGACAGCATCTGTGGAGGGAATGGAAAGGTGACGTTTCGGGTTGGGAGCCTTCTTCAGACCGCATATCTTCCTGAAGGATGCAGTTGAAAATAAGAGAAATTATGCTTAACGCACGCTGAACTTTGGTTGTACTGCAGTTAAGGGCCTGTCCCACTTTCTACGACCTAATTCACAACCTTTTTTACTCGTGGACATTTTTCATCATGCTAGAAAAAACGCCCCGACCTACTTGATGTCACGATCACCTACGACTAGCATCACGGCCTGCTACGACCTACCTACGACCTCCTACGACCTCGTGACGACCATGCTGCGAGTACGGGTCAAGGGCAAACTTGTCAGAGGTCATGAATTAGGTCGTACAAGTGGGACAGGCCCTTTAGAATATTGTGTTCAGTTGGAGCCATCAAATAGTAAAATAAAGGATAGAAGCGGTGGAGCGGTTACATCGCGGACCCACTGTAAGGCCGATTCCAACAGGCGAAATTGAACCACCAGTTCTCTGGAAGATCGAATGTTAAGGGACGATCTATAAAAGTCCTAACATTGTAATGTCTTTGCAAATGCACGAGGTGCAGCATATTTATGAGCAATCGTTTCTGTGAGGCAACACTCTTGAAGTGTTCACGTATTGAGACTGAATTGGCAGAGTGAATATTCAGACTGAGTGTGACAACACATTGCAACAAAGCAGGCACACCATGTGAATTTTCTTTTCCAACAAGATTACACACATAGATATGCAGACAACAACATGTTCTTACTTAAGGATTCCCTACCGTGCAGGTCCACCACCGATTTTTGGCTCCCTTGGTTCCCAGAGCCTTGAGGGATTATCCGTTTTGCCAGACCGATAGAGGTCTCGGCAACTGGGAAGCGTTGAATGGCACTGGGATTCCAGCCTCAGAATTCCATAGCTCTTGCCGCAGGGGGCAAATTCAACCTGCTGATCAGCTGAGGTAGTCCCGATGAGGTCGCGATCGGCCGTCTCACCCAGCAGAGGCACCACATTTTCAGGGAGACTTCCATGGGGGATTTCAAGTGTGCTCTCTTAATTTTGACTGGATTAAAATAGGTCTGAAGAAGGGTCTTGAGACGAAAGGTCACCCCTTCCTTCCCTCCAGAGATGCGGCCTGTCCCGCTGAGTTACTCCAGCATTTTGTGTCTATCTTCGGATTAAAATAGGCGCTGGATCAGCAGTTGCCATGAAATTGACAGTGGACCTCTAATTATGAAAGATTTAAATAGAATAGACACAGAGCATATCTTGCAAATGGGGGAGAGAAACAAAACTAGAAGTTACCAATATCAGCCAAAGGCAAACACTGGGAATCTGAAATAAAAGCAGAATTTGCTGGATATACATCCTTGGGCAAATTGATTGAATAATGGGTTGATCTTGCTATGTTTTTCATATGATGAGTTTCTATGTTCACCAAAGAGAAAAAATGACGTGTGCGACCAATGATGATCTGCACACTACTTCCATGTGATCCCCCTTTCACATCCTACACACTTGAAGCAATTTACCAAAGCCAGTTAACATACAACACTGTACGTCTTCGGAGTGTGGGAGGAAACCCCAGCACCCCGAGAAAACCCAAGTGGTCACAGGGAGAATGTACAAACTCTGTACAGACGGCACCCTTATGGGCCTGTCCCACTTTCACGACCTAATTCACGACCTCTGCCGAGTTTGCCCTTGGCTCATACTCGCAGCATGGACATCACAAGGTCGTAGGAGGTCGTAGGTAGGTCGTAGCAGGCCGTGATGTTAGTCGTAGGTACTTGTGGCAGCAAGTAGGCCGGGGCATTTTTTCTAGCATGATGAAAAATGTCCACGAGTAAAAAAGGTTGTGAATTAGGTCGTGAAAGTGGATTAGGCCCACTTAGGCGACTTTTTAGGCGACTGCAGGAGACTATGTGGTCGCCACATGTGGTGGTTGCCGGGGAGTTGCCTTCATGGTCGTGAGGAGTTCCCGCATTCTGGAAACTAGTCGAGGCCTCATTATGGTCGCCACAAATTTTTCAACGTTGAAAAATTAGCGGCAACTAGAATGAAGCCGTCATGGAGAGTAGCGAGAATTCTCGTGCCGTAGGTGGGTCGCCAGGAGGTCTTAGTGGGTTGCCAGGAGGTCGATGGTTCTCATAGGTTCTCGTAGGTTGTAGCTGGTGCTGACCGGTGAATTTCATTGGCTCATTGGGAAAAAAAACGTCAGCAGTAGTTTTCAGAACCAAGGATAACCGACAGGTAATGTTAAATGTTCGCTGAGCTTCACAGCCGTATTCTTAAAAGTTGTCTCCACACCTTTTCTCTCCTTCTCCTCCTGCCCCCCCCCCCCCCCCCCTCTTTTAAAGGACTTAAGGTACACTGCTTTAGCTGTCTTAATTACAGTGCTAACCTTCCTGTTCATCGCGGTGTGTGTCTGTATCACATTGGCTTTGCACCGTGTGAATTTCACTCAGATAGCGTTCCCGCTTGCCCAGTTCCCCGCCTGCTTAACGGGCTGGTGAAGGAAGCGATGTGTGTGTGTGTGTGTGTGTTCCACTCTGACAGTCGCCGGCAGCCGCCTGAAAAATTGCCCAAGTGGGACAGGCCCATTAGTCAGGATCGAAACTGGTTCTATGGCACTGTAAGGCAGCAACTCTCCCACTGCGCCACTCCTGTTGTGCCTTTCAATCAATTTGGGAAGTGGTGAATCAGTGTGGTTTGAAGCATTGGGACTCAATATTGATCAATCTCTAAACACGGTGCTGGACCTTCCTCCGCAATGTATGTACCAAATGTACGTTGCGTAGGGAATGTTCCCATAACATATGTGACTATTGCGGAAATCATTTATGCATAAGTATGAAATATGCCTGTCTCCGGATTTGGGGAGGAGTGATTCTTCTCGGAAATGGTCACAATTCCAGCCCAATCCCACTAATGTATCCATTTTCAGATGACAGAGCGTTGGAAAACCAAGGCAGTGGGTCTGAATTTCAAGGACACTGTAATCTCCCTTGTAAAGTCATTTACCCCAACTTTGCAAGGCTTTCCTTTGATGCGAGGCTTTATTTTATTTTGGACATTTTTCTCTTTCTTTGTAACGCTGATTTTGTGAAACATAATTTTTGAACATCATGCAAATTATGTGCAACCTGTCAGTGCGAGCTAACACTTACATGTAAAGAGAACGACTCGAACCTGAATATTAATATTAATTAATCACGATGCAACTTAACTCTTCACATTTTTCTCGAAGAATGTTCTGGCCAAGTTTATTGTTTTTTCTCTCCCCAGAAATACTTGAATCTGCATTTGTAAGGAACAAAATATTACAAATATTACCATATTACAAATATTACAAACTCTTCAACTTTAGTGTATTCTTTAGAACAATCTGGTCCTGGACTTCTGTCGAGAAAAAAATCATCAGTTCCATGGTTAACTGAGGGACATTTGGCCATGTAAATCATGGGACGTTTCTGTTCTCTTGCACCAGTGCATGCATGCATGGAGATTTTGGACTTGCGACTATCTTTCTGACCATTCTCCAGTGTTGCATGCATCCACATCCTTTAGAAAGGAGATGAGGAGGAAGGCGGTTAATCTGTAGAATTCATTGCCACAGAAGGCTGTGGATAGCCAAGTCAATTAATATTTTTAAGGCAGAGATTGATAGATTCTTGATTAGTACAGGGTTATGGGAAGAAGGCAGGAGAAAGGGATTAAGAGGGAAAGATAGATCACCCATAATTGAATGGCGCAGTAGACTTGATGGGCCGAATGGCCGAATTCTGCTCATATAACTTAGGAACTTAGGAACTTCCCACTGATTCCCCTTTGGGTCCAGTGTCAGGTGGAACATTCAGTAACCAATATAAATGAAAAAAACAGAGATATAGAGACACATTCCTGGTTCTTCACATGTCATTGGTTTGATTAAGTTACTTATTTTTTTGCTTTTAATATTTTGTTTTTTCTATTAAAATGGAAATATCATTGTGATGTATTATTGATACTGACTTGAAACAACTTGCGTTTACCAGAACGATGCCTGGATTCGGGGATATTAGATTGTTTCCTCTGGAAAACTGGAGGTTGTGGAGAGACTTATACAGAATAGAGTTGTTAATAGACTTAAAATGCTGGAGCAACTCGGCAGGTCAGACAGCATCTCCGGAGAAAAAGAATAGGTGATGTTTCGGGTTGGAACCCTTCTGTAGACTCCAACCCGAAATGTCACCTATTTAATTTTTTTTCAGAGATGCTGCATGACCTGCTGAGTTACTCCAGGATTTTGTGTCTGTCTTTGGTAAACCAGCATCTGCAGTTCCTTCCGACACTAGATAGGTTAGACAGTTAAATCCTTTTCCCCATGATGTAAACAATCAAATACTAGAGGGCATAGCTTTAAGGTGAGAGCAGCAATGTTTAATGGAGATTTGTGGGGCGACTTTTCTACATAGAAGGTGGTGCGTGCCTGGAACAAACTGATGGAGGTTGTGGTTGAGGCGCGTACAAAAATGGCATTTAAGAGACTTTAGGATAGGCACATGGATATGCAGAAAATGGAAGGATATGGATTATGTACGGGTAGATAAGAGATGGTCTCGGCATTATATTCGGCATAGACATTGTGGGAAAAAGGCCGCAATTCACAATTGATTCTGAAGAAGGGTCTCGACCCAAAACGCCACCCATTCCTTCCGTCCAGAGATGCTGCCAGCATTTTGTGTCTATCTTTGGCCAAAGGGCCTGATCTTGTGCTGTACTGTCCTGTGTTCTAACATGTGTTTAAGATCTATGCTGAGCTATCAGAGAAAACTATATATTGAGTCTTGTGCACAGAAAGGAGCCATTTGGTTGCTGTTGTTTGGATTCAATGGGGTGTCACATTAATGCAGCAGTTAATACTCCTACCGACAGCTCCAGGGAACTTATCCTGTGTTTGATCCTGAGCTCAGATGCTGTGTGCACAGAGACACAAGTCTAAAGAAGGGGCCTGACCTGAAGTATCACCTATCGATTCCCTCCACAGATGCTGCCCGTCCTGTTTAAGTTTCTCCAGCACTTTGTGTTTTGCTGTCTGTATGGAGTTTGCATGCTTTCCCTGAGACTGCATGGGTCTCCCTTGGGATTCCTCCCACCTCCCAAAGATGTGCAAATAGGCGCATTGATTACTGTGAATTAGATTGTAGCCCAGGTAAGAGCATGTGATGGAGATGTGTGTGTGTGTGTGTGTGAGAGAGAGCACGAGAGCGAGTGAGAGAGCGAGTATCAGAATGAGAGTTAAAGCGAGCAAGAGAGAGAGAGAGTGAGAGAGAGAATAAGCTGCAAGGCCGCAAGGAAGTAAATGAGGGAGGTAGACACAAAATGCTGAAGAAACTCAGCGGGTGAGGCAGCATCTATGGAGAGAAGGAAATGGCGACGTTTCGGGTCAATTTAAATGAGGGAGAATTGGTTCTGCTGGGAGCTAGTTCTGCTGGGAGCTAGCATGGACCTGATTGGCAGAATGGCCTCCTCCTTTGTTGTATTAAATAAGTCATTATGATAAAATAAGAACAGTTTGCAAAATAAAAGTTTAATGTCACATGTTTTGACACATCTGTCCTCAAATACATTTTTTTTTTAATATGCCACTATCAAACTGAACAGTTTGTTCTGTGAAGGCTTTTTCACAAGTAATCTGTGTGTTTTCTTTCTTGCTTAGTTACCAGCTAAGAATGCATCAGTTGGTTCAGAAATATGTTAAAGCACAGAATGGAGGGACAGGCAGAAAACAGGATTAAGTTGTATAGGGTACACAAAAAGCTGGAGAAACTCAGCGGGTGCAGCAGCATCTAAGGAGCGAAGGAGATAGGCGACGTTTCGGGTCGAGACCCTTAACTTGTATACATTGTTTATGCTTTTTTAAATTGAAATATTACCAAGGAATGATCAGACCAAGCTCAATACAATGGAGCTGCATTGCAAACATTAGTCAGCTAATGGTTCCAAACAGGTGCACCATGGGGCATCTTGTAGTGTTTGCAGTGGACTGAAATAAATTATAATGTGCTTTGCTGCAATAAAACGATCTGTACCTGTTACCAGAGGCTGACAGATGCTTTCAACCACTACATCTGTCATGTGAAGCGGTTTCATAATTTCCCTGACTAATGCTCTAAGCATTGTATAAAAGTGTAGGAAGGAGCTACAAATGCTGGTTTACACCAAAGATAGACACCAAATGCTGGAGTAACTCAGCAGGTCAGGCAGCATCTCTGGATAGGAGGAATTGGTGACGTTTCAGGTCGAGACCTATAAAACTATTGGAAATAAGTGTAAACTTCCAGGTCAAATGTTCTTGTTAATTAAAATAATTGACCCACTGTAATGATTAACTGTCCGAACATCCTAGACATTTGTAATGCAAATAAAGTACATAATAAACACACACATAAAGCACGCACGCAGATACATGCAGCACACGCACCCATACATACATGCCCTCCTGCACATAGATGCACAGTACACGCACCCATACATACATGCCCTCGTGCACATAGATACACAGCACACGCACCCATACATACATGCCCTCCTGCACATAGATGCACGCACACGCACCCATACATACATGCCCTCGTGCACATAGATGCACAGTACACGCACCCATACATACATGCCCTCGTGCACATAGATGCACACACACACACCCATACATACATGCACTCGCACACATAGATGCACACACATACATGCACAAAATTACAGCAGGATCTCGATCTATTGGGCAAGTGGGCTGGGAAATGGTTCTCAGGGTTTAATGCAGATACGTGTGAGGTGTTGCCCTTTTGGAAGGCAAGCCAGGGCAGGACCTTCTCAGTGATTGGCAGGGCGTTAGGGAGTGTTGTAGAGCAGAGGGATTTACGGGGGCTCCTTGCGTCAGTAGTCAGAATGTTCACAAAGGTTTTGGTAAATTAGCCTTTCAGTCAGGGTATTGAGTATAAAAGTTGTAATGTTAAGTTGCAGTTGTACAAGACATTGATGAGGCCACATTTGGAGTATTGTGTTCAGTTTTGGTCACACTGCTATATTGTTAAGTTGGAAAGAGATTTATGAGGATATTGCCAGGACTTGAGGGCTTGAGCTACAGGGAGAGGTTGGGTGGCTAGGACTTTATTCCTTGGAGCACAAGAGGATGAGGGGTAATCTTTCAGAGGTGTATAAAATCATGAATGAAGTAGATAGGGCAGATGCACTGAGTATTTTACCCAGTGTAAAATACTTATGGGAATCTGAATGCAATTCATGCAAGTGCAATCATATAATGCTTTTGATTTCAAAGACAGTAAGTAAAATAAGAACAATAGGATAAAAAACATGGTCATATCAATGTGGTTCAACTCATTCAACCAGAGTCAGAGCCATAGAATAATACAGCTTAGAAATAGGCCCTTCGTCCCAACATGCCGATGCCAACCAACATGCCCCATCTGCTCACATTTGGCCCAGATCCCTTTAAATGTATAGGAAGGTACTGCAGATGCTGGTTTAAATAGACACCAAATACAGGAGTAACTTAGTGGGACAGGCAGTATCTCTGGAGAGAAGGAATGGGTGACATTTCAGGTCAGAATAAGCTAATCTGAAGGGGCTGTCCCACTGCGGCAACCTAAGGGAGAAGGGGGGGGGGGGGCTGGGGGGAGAAGGAGTGGAGACACTTTTTAAAAATATAATAAAGTTTAGCAGGCATTTTACCTACCGGTCGGTTTTCCTTGCTCCTGAAAACTCCAATGAGCCTATCAAAATATCCGGTCAGCGAAGGAAATTGCCAACGCTGCCCTCGACTGCCTGTAACTACATAGCGATTCCACTCCACTGCACTACGAGTTAAAATTGTGGAAAATTTTATCAACATGCTGAGAAATTTTCCACGACCTAGCTGAGGCCGCGAGTATGGGGGAACTTCCCTCGAGCATGAAGGCGAGTTCCAGTGACCTCATAGGACCTCCTAGGACCACGTGTCGACCATGCTGCGAGTTTGAGTCGAGGGCAAACTCTTCTAAACTTGCAGATGAGGTCACAGCAGTGGAACAGCCCCTTAACCTGTGCACTACTTTTTCCATTACAGTATTTAATTCTAATATTTTAATGTTTTTATTTATTTTGCCCAAAGATTATATTATTTAAAATTATTTGTTTCTGAAATTTGTTAAAACTGATCGAAAAAAAGCTATATCCTCTTCTGCATCCTGCCTTTCTATGGATCTAGCTTAGCGAACATATGTACAGTGTAATAGCTGGTATCTGTAAGTATTGAATATCAGCTACCCAGTACACTTTGTGTAGGAAGGAACTGCAGATCCTGGTTTAAACTGAAGATAGACACGAAAAATGGAGAAATGCAGCGGGTCAGGCAGCGTCTCCGAGGAATAGGAATAGGTGATGTTTCTGGTCAAGGCCCTCCTTCAGACTGAGAGCCAGGGGGGAAGGGAACCGAGAAATATAGAAGGTACATGGAACAAATTAAAGATATGCAAAAAGCATCGATGATCAAGGAAAAGTGGAGCCCATTATGGTCGACTTTGTCACTCTTGAGATCTTGTTTCCAATCTGGGATCTCTTGTATTGTCCCAACAAATCTGATAAATTTATGTTTAAAATCACCAATGGAGTTGTTGGTGTTTGCTCAACCATCCTACTGCTTCCTGTTCAATATTTCAACATTACTCTTTTCAATGGAAATGTGCACTTTAACCCTGACATCAAAGGTATTCCAAACCAACATTTTATCTTGGCTAATCAGTGTAATCAGTAGTCTTTCATGTGCAGCATTGTGGAAAAAACTTTCAAAATGTACCACCTTTTATGTGACAGTTGCATAACAAATTAAAGTTGTGGGAAAAGTCAACATATATTTGAGTCATTATTGAGTCTGAAGAAGGGTTTCGGCCCGAAACGTTGCCTATTTCCTTCGCTCCATAGATGCTCCTGCACCTGCTGAATTTCTCCAGCATTTTTGTGTACCATATATTTGAGTTAATAACTTAAAGTCACTATTAGCTGTTTTTCATTAAATAAGTACTGTAAAAAAAATCCACACTCATTGAACAACAAAAACATCTTTAGATGATGTGGTATTGAGGCATTGATTTTTGAACATATTATCAGAGCATGTTGTGGCACCACTTCAAGATCTAACAGAACTTGAATTATATTTTGTATCCATTTCAAAGTGGCAAGTCGTGTAGAAAGGAACTGCAGATGCTGGTTTAAGCCGAAGATAGACACAAAAGGCTGGAGTAACTCAGCCTGTCCCACTGAGTTACTCCAGCATTTTGTGTATACCTTCAACGTGGCAAATCATTTGATTTAAGACCCTGTCCCACATTCATGACCCCTTTGGACGACCTAATCCACACGTTTAGAAGACCCTACACGAGTTGGAAAAAAATGTCAAGGTCGTGTTGACCTGTCAAAGTAAAATATCTCCTACGACTATGTCTGCGACCTCCTACGACCTCCTATGACCTCCCTCGACCTCAGTCTTCCACACCTAAGACCAACTACGGCTAGCTGCGAACGGAAAATGATCACATGATAAAATGATGTTTTTAAGTTGGTCTGAGGTAGGAGGTCGTAGACATAGTCGTAGGAGGTCGTAGACATAGGCGTAGGAGGTCGTAGACATAGTCGTAGGAGTTATATTACTTTGGCGAGTCAACATCGCCAAAATTAATTATGGACATGTTGAAGTATATTGAGATGTTTATATCAGAAAAAATATATATGTTTCTTATTTTACCACGTGCTGGTTGGAATTTGAAAGATGTATTACTTGACTATAAATATCAAGGACTGATTTTGTAAAAATTGAAAAGTACACCATCTGTGTTTTTTGATCAAATGGAAATTAACCAATGAAGAAAAGTGCTGACCCGAAACATCACCTATCCATGTTCTGCAGAGTTGCTGCCTGATCCGCTGAGTTACTACAGAAATTGTGTCCTTCAATTGTTCAATTGTGCTCTACTGTAACATGTAGTTGTCGCAAATCAAGAACTGGGAATGGCTTACATGTACATAGTCATTTTAGTAATGGGCTTCCTCAATATAGTAACAGGAGTTTGCTTTGGAATGAGAAACCAGACATTAATTTTTTTTTATCAGATTCTGGATTCAGATATTCATACGTTATAGGAGCAGAAGCTAGACTCAAAAAGCTGGAGTAACTCACCGGGACAGGCAGCAATTCTGGAGAGAAGGAATGGGTGACGTTTCGGATCAAGACCCTTCTTCAGACTGGTTAGGGATAAGGAAAACGAGAGATATGGACGATGATGTGGAGAGATAAAGAACAATGAATTAAAGATATGCAAAAAAGTTACGATGATAAAGGAAACAGGCCATCGTTAGCTGTTCGTAGGGTGAAAACGAGAAGCTAGTGCGACTTGGGTGGGGGAGGGGGAGAGAGAGGGAGAGAGAGAGAGAGAGAGAGAGAGAGAGAGGGAATGCTGGGTACCCGAAGTAAGAGAAATCAACAATCATTCCACTGGGCTGTAAACTGCCCAAGCGAAATATGAGATGCTGTTCTTCCAATTTGCGTTTAGCCTCACTCTGACAATGGAGGAGACCTAGGACAGAGAGGTCTGTGTAGGAATGGGAAGGAAAATTAAAGTGTCCAGCAACCGGGAGATCAGGTAGGTTCAGGCAGGCTGAACGACGGTGCCTTGTCTGCGTTTGGTCTCGCCGATGTATAAGAGTCCACATCTTGAACAGCGGATACAGCAGGAGGTTGAAGGAGATTCAAGTGAACCTCTGCCCAACCTGAAAGGACTGCCGGGGTCCCTGGACAGAGTTGAGGGAAGAGGTATAAGGGCATGTGTTGCATCTTCTGCAGTTGCAGGGACCTGGGGAGGGGGTGGTTTGGACGGGAAGGGATGAGTTAACCAGGGAGTTGTGGAGAAAACGGTCTCTATGGAAGGCGGAAAGTGGTGGAGATGGGAAAATGTGGCAAGTGGTGGGATGATGGGAAAATGGGGCTAGTGGTGGGATAAATTAGGCCATTCGGCTCATCGAGTCTACTCCGCCATTCAATCATGGCTGATCTATCTTTCCCTCTCAACCCCATTCTCGTGCCTTCTCCCCATGTCCCTTAATATCCCGGATTTGGATATTTAAAAGTTGAAAAATAAGGCTAAGTAATCATTTCATGTTATGAATGATTTTTATAGTCTACTCAGAGCGATACTGTGCTGAATGATTAAAGGGAGTTTTGCATGGTGATCTCTTGTCTCTGTTGGTGATATGTGGTGTGTCAGGAATTAAGCAAATGCTGGCTAATCTCATCCACCCATGAATCACATGACATCAGCTCCATAATACTATCCAACTGACATTAAAGTAATAAACCATGCTTGTTAGTTCCGGTTGCTTAACCATTTAAACTCCCCTTCCCATTCCCACACTCACCTTTCTGTCCTGGGCCTCCTCCATTACTGGAGTGAGGCCACACATAAACTGGAAGACCAGCACCTCATGTTCCGCTTGGGAAGCTTGCAACCTAATGGTACGTACATTGAATTCTCCAATTTCAGGTAACTAACCCACAAGCAGCCTCCCTTTTTCCTCTCCTTTCACCACCAAGATCCCCATTTCTTACCCCTCCTCATTTCTTCCACCCCTGACCACTCGCTATTTTAAGGCGGAGAGTGACAACTTATTGACTGGTTATGGTGAGGGCAGGAGAATGGGATTGAGAGGGAAAGATAGATCAAGCCATGATTGAATGGCAGACTAGACTTGATGGGCTGAATGCCCCAATTCTGCTCCTAACACATGCACTTATGAACATATTGGTAGAGCTTACTGATCCTGAACAAGCAGTGATTCTACAGCAGGATAATCTTTGCCTGTTAAAGCAGAGTCTTTGCGGGTTTCCCTGTATGTTAGACTGATCAGTCTGAAGAAGGGTCTCAACCCGAAACGTCACCCATTCTTTCTCTCCAGAGATGCTGCCCATCCCGCTGAGTTACTTCAGCATTTTGTGTCTATTTCCCTATATGTTATATATATATATATATATATATTTATATATATATATATATATATATATACAGTGGCTTGCAAAAGTATTCATACCCCTTGAACATTTCCACATTTTGTCACGTTACAACCACAAACGTAAATGTATTTTATTGGGATTTTATGTGATACACCAACACATAGTGGTGCATAATTGTGAAGTGGAAGGAAAATGATACCTGGTTTCCAAATTTTATTACAAATAAAAACTGAAAAGTGTGGCGTGCAAAAGTATTCCGCCTCCTTGAGTCAATACTTTGTAGAATCACCTTTCGCTGCAATTACAGCTGCAAGTCTTTTGGGGGTATGTCTCTACCAGCTTTGCACATCTAGAGACTGAAATTTTTGCTCATTCTTCTTTGCAAAATAGCTCAAGCTCAGTCGGATTGGATGGAGAGCGTCTGTGAACAGCAATTTCCAAGTCTTGCCAGAGATTCTCAATTGGATTTGGGTCTGGACTTTGACTGGGCCATTCTAACACATGAATATGCTTTGATCTAAACCATTCCATTGTAGCTCTGGCTGTATGTTTAGGGTTGTTGTCCTGCTGGAAGGTGAACCTCCGCCCCAGTCTCAACTCTTTTGCAGACTCTTTTGGCTCCATCCAGCTTCCCATCAACTCTGACCAGCTTCCCTGTGCCTGCTGAAGAAAAGCATCCCCACAGCATGATGCTGCCACCACCATGTTTCACAGTGAGGATGGTGTGTTCGGGGTGATGTGCAGTGTTAGTTTTCCGCCACAAATAACGTTTTGCATTTAGGCCAAAAACTTCAATTTTGGTCTCATCAGACCAGAGCACCTTCCTCCACATGTTTGCTGTGTCCCTCACATAGCTTGTGGCAAACTGCAAACGGGACTTCTTATGGCTTTGTTTCAAAAATAGCTTTCTTCTTGCCACTCTTCCATAAAGGCCCGATTTGTGGAATGCACAACTAATAGTTGTCCTGTGGACAGATTCTCCCACCTGAGCTGTGGATCTCTGCAGCTCCTCCAGAGTTACCATGGGCCACGTCTTGGCTGCTTCTCTGATCAATGCTCTCCTTACCTGCCAGTTTAGGTGGACGGCCATGTCTTGGTAGGTTTGCAGTTGTGCCATACTCTTTCCATTTTCAGATGATGGATTGAACAGTGCTCCGTGAGATGTTTAAAGCTTGGGAATATCTGAATGGATGAAGAAATACACATAACAAATCATGAATGTATCTCCAAGATTGGA
Source organism: Okamejei kenojei (assembly GCA_035221665.1). Lineage (NCBI taxonomy): Eukaryota > Metazoa > Chordata > Chondrichthyes > Rajiformes > Rajidae > Okamejei > Okamejei kenojei. Next base: position 20,974,203 of record CM069153.1, read on the forward strand.
TTATTTAGTAATACTTCAATCTCCATCAAACTTTTCACATTTTCTTTTCTATTTTCTATTCTTTTTCTCTATCTTCCTATCTTTAATTAAGGAAAAAATTATAGAAACATATTATATAAATTTTTAATACGTACACACTTATTTCTGTTCGTATGAAAAGATTATAGATGTCTTAAACTTGTAATTATATAAAACTATGTATTTTCAATTATACAATAATTATGAAATATAAAGTTAACAATAATACAAACATTATTAATATTTTGATAACATTATGAATATCAAAAAACTTTGTTTAAGATTGGGTACTACGTAGTTATATTAGCGGGGATTTCTATTTGGTAATTAGAAGAATATCTATGATTTGAGAAATCTAAGTGTATTACTTATTTTAGGAATATACTCCCAATTATATAAAATAAATAACAATGAAATGTATAATGGATAATATTACAATTAACATAAATAGTATTAATCGATAATCAATATGTTATAATTTTATATATTACATAACTCTCAATGTCGTATAAGAGTGTACTTGGTATATATTGTTTCTACAATAAAAAAATTATTAAAAAAAAAAAAAAATAAAAAAAATAAAGCTTGGGATATTTTTTTATAACCTAACCCTGCTTTAAAACCTCTCCACAACTTTATCCCTGACCTGACTGGTGTGTTCCTTGGGCTTCATGATGCCCAAGGAACATTGTTTGTTCACTAATGTTCTCTAACAAACCTCTGAGGCCTTCACAGAACAGCTGTATTTATACTGAGATTAGATTACACACAAGTGGACTGTATTTACTAATTAGATGACTTCTGAAGGCAATTGGTATCACTGGATTTTATTTAGGGGTATCAGAGTAAAGGGGGCTGAATACTTTCGCACGCCACACTTTTCAGTTTTTAATTTGTAAAAAAATTTGAAAACCATGTATCATTTTCCTTCCACTTCCGAATTATGCACCACTTTGTGTTGGTCTATCACATAAAATCCCAATAAAATACATTTACGTTTGTGGTTGTAACGTGACAAAATGTGGAAATGTTCAAGGGGTATGAATACTTTTGTATATATCACCTTCAATGTGTCCATGGGCATAAAATGGATTCTGGAGTGTATTGGGTGACTTTGTTGTGCTTTCTAGCGTTCATAAATATTTGCTACTGAAATTATGTTATGTGTTCCATAACAGCACAATAATCCCATTTTAGATCTCATTATAATCCCATTCTGCACATGCGGTATGAATTGAATGTTAATTAATTAACAAAGAAACAAGGAACCGCAGATGCTGGTTTACAGAAAAGGACACAACGTGCTGGAGTAACTCAGTGGGTTAGGCAGCGTCTCTGGAGACCATAGATAGGTGATGTTTCAGGTCGGGACCCTCCTTCTGACCGAAGAATAGGAATACTTTATTGTCGCATGTGACCAGGCACAGTGAGATTCTTTGTTTGCATACGCAATGTATACAAATAGCGGCCACCTACAGTACCGGGTGACTCATCGAAAGCTTAAATACCAGGAGTCTCCCAGAACTCTCTCTTCATCGACCCTGACTCGTGAGTTAGGGTCGACGAAAATAGGTCACACCAGCAACCTGCTCACGAGTCAGGGTCGACGAAGAGAGAGAGAGAGAGAGAGTTCTGGGAGACTCCTGGTATTTAAGCTTTCGACGAGTCACCCGTCACCTGACGCAGCTTGGCCAATCGGGTACAGGAGCCCTTAACCCCTTGATTCCTGACTCCCAGCCACAGGGCCTGCACAAAGATAACAAAACGCCCAGGGTCCCAACCCAAAACGCCACCTATTCATGTCCTCCAGAGATGCTGCCTGACCCACTGAGTTACCCCAGCACTTTGTGTCCTTTAAAATAATATATTATACGCACCCATATACAGGATTGCTTGAAAGCTGCTGTTCTCACGAATGGAGATCCTTTGAATATTCTTGCACAGGCAGATCAGGATGGCTCATAAGCTCATCAAATAAATGTAGAGTTTATTTTAAACCAAATGCCCTAAAAGGAGAAACCATTAGATCATTTTAACAGTTTCCAAATAGCACAAACTCAGTTTATACAACAGGTTTTGAGTACATCATGAGTTTGCTGTTCCTGTAAAAAGAATGTTGTGTAATGGTGTGAAAAAACAGATTAACACCTGTTTAGGACCTTGCGGTTCTTCACAGACTTTAAAGCAAATCGTAGTTCATCATTTCTTTGACTGCATGATTGGATTAGTTTCATTGTCTTAAAATAATGATGTAGCTAATTCTGAAAGTTGCAGAGTTGACTGAATCAAATAATGTAAAGCTGTGTAACCAATGCCACCCTCAGTTATTTATGTTCCAGTACTACAAACATGATTTAATGCAGAACTGATACATGACACTGCATTGCCGTTAGGTCCTTGAAGATACCCTCTTGCTGCCCGAGTTACTTTTTTACTTTCTTGAACATTACAACTTTGCTTGTATTTGCACAGTTAAATACAAACTAAACTCTTCACCGAAAGTTGAATCGTCTTTTCAAGTCGTGAGAATATTTTTAGAGTGTTGCTTTCATGACTGCTTATTAACCTCTCTACCGCTGAAGTAAATTGTCCCTAGTGTGTGGGGGATAGTATTAGTATGTGGGGATCGCTGGTCGATGCAGACACGGTGCTCCAAAGGGCCATGTATCTCTAAACTAAACCAAAATTAAAATATCCATTCCAAGTTTGTACCTTCGATATTAACCCCCATCTTTATTTTAGATTTAATTTTTAAAAATTGTAATAGTATTCACTTGCTTTTCCTTTGCCCCTTTATATTCATCACATATTTTCAGAACTCTTCATATTTCTATTTTGGTACCTTAATTACATTGAATTCACCCATTTTCATCTTACACTAATTCTCAGTCATTGAGGAGTTTATTTCTCAATCCTTCGATCTTATTGGATGCAAGTTTTTGATTTGTCATTTGCACTGGAGATGAACTGGAACATGGAAAATCTTACCTGCTGAGGCATGTCAGACACTTTGGATGCAACAACAACTAAAAAAACCTATAAATTATCAATTATTCTAAATAAACTATATTGGTGGGTGTGGGCGAGTTGGGCCGAAGGGCCTGTTTCCACACTGTATCACTCTATGAGTGTAGAGCCACTGAGTGTAGAGCCACTGCCTCACAACGCCAGAGAACTGGGTTCAATTCTGACCTCGGGTGCTGACTGTGTAGCGTTAGTACGTTCCCCCTGTGACCGTGCGGGCTCCTCTGGATGCTCCGGTTCCCACCCACATCCCAAAAAGACATGCGACATGGCATGTTTAAGAAAGAACTGCAGATGCTGGAAAAATCAAAGGTAGACAAAAATGCTGGAGAACCTCAGTGGGTGAGGCAGCATTTATGGAGCGAAGGAATGGGCGACGTTTTGGGTCGAGACCCTTCTTCAGACTGATGTGAGGGTGGGAGGGGGGGCGTGGTAAGAAGAAAGGAAGAGGCAGAAACAGTAGGCTGTGGGAGAGCTGGGAAGGGGAGGGGAACGAGGGAGAAAGCAAGGACCTGAAATTGGAGAAGTCAATGTTCATACTGCTGGGGTGTAAACTACCCAAGTGAAATATGAGGTGCTGCTCCTCCAATTTGCGGTGGGACTCACTCTGGCCATTGAGGAGGCCCAGGACAGAAATTGACCTCTGTATATTACCCTTTGTATGTAAGTGAGTGGTAGAATCTGAGATACATTGAGGAAAACGTTGTGAGAATAGAAAAGTGGATTAATGGAAGATTAGTGTAAATCTGTCGCTGATAGTTGGCATAGACTTTGTGGGCCAAGCAGCCTGTTTTTAGTGTCTCTCTCAATAAACATCTGTCTCTCTTTCCTTGCGGTTGGTTGCTGCATGTGTAGGGATTGCAAATCAACTATTTTAATTTGTACAAAAACTGAGGTCATTGCAGCTTTAAATTATTGGACGACATTTATTTCACATCAGTGATTAGCACTTGATACATGGTTAACCATTTGCATTATGGTGGTGCAATATGATCCTCCTATCCCCCTTGTAAGATGCCATGTACTTAAACATTTTGGATTTTTTTCCATGCATTTTTCATTTAAAAGTATTGGTTGATTATACAGTTGCGTATCTAACTAATCAGCAAATTTGGTTTGGATTTGTGAGTTGATTCAGTTCTCAATTTGAAATTCAGTACAAGATGTTGGTTAAGTGGAATGCTTTTAAGCTTATAATCCAATTTCAGGATTCAGATGTAGAAAACTCTGGCGGTAAATCCTGAGTATTAAGGGCCTGTCCTACCAGCATCCGACTCCATGCGGTGAGCGCGACCAAACCGGCAGCGGGGGCCGCGCGGAGGTCGGGTGATCCCTGTACAGGGCCGTTCCCAACAGCATGCGCCTGCATGCGAAGAGCGCGACCAAACCGGCAGCGGGGGCCGCACGGAGGTCGGGTGAGTGGCGCGGCGCGGCGGGAAGTGAGGCGAACTTGGAGCGAAGTCTGAAAGGTAAGTTCGCCAGGAAAGAGAGGGACACACAGAGAGGGGCACAGAGGCGCACACAGAGAGGGTCACGGAGGCACCTACAGAGAGGGTCACGGAGGCACGACGTCGAGACGGTGTGTAATGTGTCGAGGCGACTGCAAGCCGACAAGCTGTTGCCGCGCGGAATTTTTGAACATGGTCAGTTTTTCGGAGCCCCGCGCGATGTCGGGACGAACTCCGCACAATTCCGCACGGCTCCGGTGATCGAAGTGGGACCGGCCCCGCGACGCCGGACGGCTCAAGCGACCACGTTAGGTCGCGCTCATCGCATGGAATTGCATGCTGGTGGGACAGGCCCTTACTAAGGTTACTGCTCTGCCTCAGGCAGGCTGATATCTGTTTTACATGCTCACAATGTGTGTGGTTTAATTTCCAGCCTATTTTCTTTCAGCTGCAGATCTGTGCTGACAGCAATTGTTTATGTGGAGTTATGACACAGGAAGCTGGAAATATACTGCAGTCTCGTCAGCATTTGTAAAGGAGAAAGCATCTGAATCCAAATCATTGACCTTCCTCTCTCTCTCCTGATGTTGGCATGCTCACTATCTCTCATCAGCAGTTCAGGACACAAAGTGCTGGAGTAACTCAGCAGGTCAGGCTGCATCTCTGGAGAACATGGATCGGTGACGTTTCAGGGCGGGACCCTGCTTCAGACTGTGCAAGTAAAATACATGCTGCCTGATCTGCTAAGTTACTCCAGCACTTTGTGTCCTGTTGTGCATTAACCAGCATCTGCAGTTCTTTGTTTCCTCTATGAGCAGTTTCTTTTTTATCTTTGATTTTATTTTAAACATGTTTGTTTTTTGAACACCACTGGAACTCCTTTACTTCCACTAAACGATTGTTACACCATAGCTGCAAGTTAAACAGACTCAAGCTGCTGGGGTAATCAGCGGGTCAGGCAGCATCTCTGGAGAAATGGGTAATTGACGGTTTTGGTTCTAGACCCTTCTTCGGACTACTCTTCAGACTGGTTTGTGAGTCTGAGGAAGGGTCCCGTCTTGAAACGTCACCTATCCATGCTCACCAGAGATGCTGCCTGACTAGCTGAATTAATCCAACACTTTGTTTTCTTTTTTTTTTTGTAAACCAGCATCTACAGTTCACTATTTATATTGTGGTTATAACTTACATTGGATATGATTTGCAGTTTGTTTGCAAAATATGTTAAAGTGGGTATATCTTACAAAACTGGCAGTATCCATCATTAGTTTTGTGTGCCCCCAAATAGATAATAAACAGACGATTATTCAAAGCCAAAACATCTGGAATAAATCCTTTCATTATTCTACATTTACAGAAGTCTTTTAAGCTAATTTTAATTTAAAAACTTCAATCACCAAGTTTTGCACGGTGGCACAGCGATAGAGTTCCTGCCTTACTGCGTCAGAGACCCAAGTTCGATCCTGAGTACGGATGCTGTCTGTATGGAGTTTGCACGTTCTCCCCGTGACCGTGTTGGTTTTCTCCGTCTGCTTCCGATTATCTCCCACACATCAAAGACGTACAGGTATGTAGATTAATTGGCCTCTGTAAATTGTAACTTGTCCTTAGTGTGTCGGATAGTGCTGGTGTACGGGGATCGGTGGTCGGCGATGACTCGGTGGGACGAAGTTTCCGCACTCTATCTCTAAACTAAAACTAAACGTCTGTTAAACCTACATGTCATCTGAAAGATTCTGAGATCACAAGTAGTATCTTCAACACTACACCACCCAACCCCCTACCATTGTTGAATTGGCAGTGCACAGGCCTGTGCTTTATTAAACAGATCAAGGGATTAAATTATGGGCCTTTACCAGAGACAGGAGAACAAATCCCTTCAGGCCAGATGGGGATTTCAATTCAGTAAAGTAATTAAATAAAAATAAATCTGTAATATAATATTAGCATCCACTGGATTGCTGTTCAAACTTATCTGGTTCACTTATGTTTCAGCAGAGAAGCAAATCTGCTGTCTGTTTTATAGCTGCTCTCCTTAGTTAACCCTTACTTGTATCTGCAAACCCACAACTGTGTAATTGATACTCAACCCTCCTCTGATTTGCCCTTGTGAGTCACTTTGAAAGTTTTAGATTAAAATTTTATAAAAACTGCAGATGCCAGAAATCTGAAAAAAAAATCCTAAAAAAAAGAAACGGAAGAATGCGGAAAATCAGGCAGCCCCTGTGGGAAGAGCAGCAGAGTTTGAATGTCAGGTCAGTGACCCTTCATCAGAACTGGGATAGAGGCAAAAATGCTTCCCCAGTTCTGACAAAGAGTGTGTCTGACCTGAAACATTATTGTTTAACACTTTCCGCAGATGCTGCCCGAACGGCTGAATGTTTCCAGCTTTTTCTGTTCTTGCTGAAATTTTAAAGCAAGGTCCTTAAACCATGTTGAAGAGCTGCTGCATCAGGCAATATTTGAGGCAAAACCTCACTAATAGATTTTGTGGAGTGAACAGTAAAAGCTGGCCTCAGTAGTGTTGCCACCTCCTGTATGTGAGGAAGAGCACCTCATATTTCACTTGGGTGGGTTACAACCCAGCGGTATGGTTGGTCTAAGTTTGTCACCCTTGCTTTCCCTCGCACTCTGTCCCACCCCTACCTGTTCTAGGACTAGTTTCACAGGCCTTCTGATTAATTGTACTGACTGAAAGCCTCCTTGCCACCTTCCCCTCGGTTAACAATGAACCATTCTACATTTCCTTATCATCGTCTGCTTTGATCTGTCATTTTCACACCTTACTGCTCCATATCTCTAGACCTCTCTCTCCCCTGACTCTCAGTCTGAAGAAGGGTCTCAACCTGAAATGTCACCCATTCCTTCTCTCTAGAGATGCTGCCTGATCCGCAGAGTTACTCCAGCATTTTGTACCTATCTTCTTTTGCGAGTAACTTATTTTGTTTTTCCTTGTTTAACCTTTCAGCCCATCTAGTCTGTGCTGGTTTCCCGAGGAACAATCTCATGAATCCTATTCCCCCTCTCTTTGTTTCCCTGTACCCCCTTCATCTTCTAATCTCTCACTGACGTCCCAGAACTCCCATTTGACTCTTTTTCTAATGGTTATCTACACAAAGTGATAAGTTGCATGAGCCAATTACATTACCCGTGCGCTGTGGGAGGAAACTGGAGCACTCAGAGGAAATGCCACATGATCTGCAGAGACAATATCTGACGTCAGGATCAAACCAGGACCCCTGAAGCTATGAGTCAGTAGTATTAACCACTGTACCACACGCATTAAAAATTCAAGACTAAAACGTGTGCAAATTACTAATAGCGTTGATTATGATGCATTCTGCTTAGGATATAACAAGTCCCATAAAATCCATCTTTGGTCTATAATTTTCCATGCTTCAGTTTATCAGCTCAATATTATTTTCAGGGATTATTGAAGATTGTAACAATTTTATTTGAGCATACACTGCTGTTTATTTTCAAGTGTAAAATTTGAACAAGTTTATTCATGGATAACCCCTTGAGATGAACAGTCATCTCGTTTTTGAGGGGGCCCAACATAGAACATACAGCACAAGACACAACATACATAGAGGCTCTCATTGACACACCTACCCACACACCAATCCCAAAACCCCTCCATCCCCACATGTTATAGTTTATGACAATTGGTAATTGACTTTACATATCCAATAATAATAAGTTATGTGTTACAGCATAATGTTGATGCATAATACCATATACCACCTATCATACATCGTACGGTATTATTACATGATATATTTCATAGTATAGTGACATAATATTGTTACACTATGCAGTACAATAATACATAAGTGTAATGGCAATGCATATACAATAGCTATGCCAAATGATCACACACAGAGCAAGCTAGATAAAGGAGCTCGAAGACTCTAATACTAGAAACAGGTACATGGTTTTATAAGGAAGGGTAAAAGTGTTTTTTTAAATAGACGAAATGAGCTAATGGTTCTTATGGTAATAGGCAGAGTGTTCCAGTCAGAAGGAGCTTTGAATTTAAATGCACGTCTCCCAATTTCTTTGTTAGTTCTTGGAATGAAAAATAAGGGTTGCTGAATATGTCTTAGTGAATATGAGGGTATGTATGGTAATAGGTCTTGTTTTAAATAAGAAGGGTAATTGAAATGAATGCATTTAAAGATGAACTGGAACCAGTGGTAGCATCTTCGAGCGTGGGGGGAATAACCAGTTTAGAGTTTCGTACGTAGAACAGTGGTGAGTTAGATATGGACACCTTACAATAAATCTGCAGAGACTATTATAAACTACATTGAGGGGTTGAAGATGTGTATCAAATGTATTCTGATAGACAATATCAGCATAATCCAGTATTGGTAATAGTAGTTGAGAGACAATTCTTTTTCTCATCTGAAAGGTGAAACAATTTATATGGCGGTAAAGTATAGCTAGATTACAGCTAAATTTTTTTAATAATCGTCTCACTATGCTGCGTAAATGAAAGCGTTGGGTCGAGCCAAACACCAAGATATTTGAAGTTCAATACTTGTTCTAATGGTGATCCTTCATTAAATGATATAGTCAGATAAAATCATATGATAAAATCAGTTGCCACAGATGAAATGAGCAACAAACTGAGTGAAATGTAAAATCTCCATCGTTTTTTGGGCTCAACCAGCTATTTGTTAATGCTGACGACTTGAAACCTTGTTACCATATAGTTGCTGCTATTGTCATTGAATCTACTTTGTTCATAGCAGTTGAATGCAGGTCTACATTAAATATAACATTGCTAAATAGATAGACACAAAATGCTGGGGGTCAGGCAGCATCTCTGGACAAATGGATGGGCGAACTTTTAGTCGGGAGCCCTCTTCTGACCCGAAACGTCACCTATTCATTTTCTCCAGAGATGCTACCTGTCCTGCTGAGTTACTCCAGCATTTTGTGTCTTTCCTTGGTATAAACCGACATCTGCAGTTACTTTTTATTGCATCTCCAAATAGTTTGTTTTTGAGTGATTTCGAACTAAAATTAACATCAAAGTTATTAATTTGCGTTGAAATATGAGTGTAGTCAGTTTTTTAAATCTTTAATTTAGCTTTGAAATGAATGGTATTGGTGAATTGCTTTAATGCGTGCTTTAAGTGGTTCCAGATTTAAAGTGGCTTCTTCTGCAGTTGTATAGGGCTCTGGTGAGACCACATCTGGAGTATTGTGTACAGTTTTGGTCTCCTAATTTGAGGAAGGACATCGTTGTGATTGAGGCAGTGCAGCGTAGGTTCACGAGATTGATCCCTGGGATAGCGGTACTGTCATAGGAGGAAAGATTGAAAAGACTAGGCTTGTATTCACTGGAGTTTAGAAGGATGAGGGGGATCTTATAGAAACATATAAAATTATAAAAGGACTGGACAAGCTAGATGCAGGAAAAGTGTTCCCAATGTTGGGCGAGTCGAAAACCAGGGGCCACAGTCTTAGAATAAAGGGGTCATTTAAGACTGAGGTGAGAAAAAACCTTTTCACCCAGAGAGTTGTGAATTTATGGAATTCACTGCCACAGAGGGCAGTGGAGGCCAAGTCACGGGATGGATTTAAGAGAGAGTTAGATAGAGCTCTAGGGGCTAGTGGAGTCAAGGGATATGGGGAGAAGGCAGGCATGGGTTATTGATAGGGGACGATCAGCCATGATCACAATGAATGGCCTCCTCCTGCACCTATTTTCTATGTTTCTATGATTCAGATGGTGCAGAGTATATCTCAGTTTATATCCATGTTTCCTTATACCACTGCACTTATTCTCTCTCATACGTATCCATCACCCATCCTACATTTAACTTTAGCATGTTAACAGGCCCTTCGGCCCACCGAGCCCCTGACGATCTGCAATCCCTGTACATTAGCACTATCCTATTTACAATTTTACCAAAGCCAATTATCCAACATACCTGCACATCTTTGGAGTGTGAGGAAACCAGAGCACCCGGCCAAAACCCACGGAGTCACAGGGAGAACGTACAAACTCCATACAGACAACACCCCTGGTCAGGATTGAACCTGGGTCTCCGGTGCTTTATGGCAGCATCTCCACCGCTGCGCCACCTCTGTGCCTTTAGATCTATTCGCTTCTTTGACTTCCAAATGATTTTGTCAAAAACAGTTTGTGAAAGAAGTGCGGATGCTGCTTTAGAAAAAAACAAAGTTCTGGAGTAGGCCAGCAGGTCAGACAGCATCTCTGAGGACATGGATAGGTGATGTTTTGGGTGTCCTGACGCCTATCCACAACCTCCAGAGATGCTGCCTGACCCGCTGAGTTACTCCAGCATGTTGTGCTTGCGTGTTTTTTTATAGAAGTCACTGAAATTATGTTCATTTGAAACATTTTATGCTTAAGTAAGATGCTATTATGCCACTACATTTTATAAGTTTTGAATATCTATATGATTTTCCTAGATATTAATAAATTTAATAATTTGGATTAGTGTGAATAATATTGCCTGACAGTGTGACATACAATGGGGTTATACTGTATACAGGGCTTCGACTTGAAACGTTGTCCACTCCTTTCCCCAAACAAATGCCGCTCAATCCACAGGGTTCCTCCAGAAGTTTCCTTTTTCCTCTAGCAGATTACTTCTTGCTCCAGATTCCATTATCTGTAATCTCGAGAAGGAATGGGTGACTGAAGAAGGGTCTCGATCCGAAACGTCACCCATTCCTTACTCTCCAGAGATGCTGTCTGTCCCGCAGAGTTACTCCAGCATTTTGTGTCTATCTTCAGTGTAAACCAGCATCTGCAGTTCCTACCTACACATCTCATCTGCAGTCTCTTGTGCCTCCTGACACATACCACCTTATTCAACAGAAAAGGGGAAGTGCACATTTCAGCTCATATGCGACGTGCATTTGGTGATTTTCCTGTGAAAATTATACAAACTAATAAGATAATTATGGTCACAGTGGCGCATCGGTAGAGTTGCTGCCTTACAGCCGGAGAACTAGGTTCGATCCAGACTACGGACGCTGTCTGTTCGGACTTTGTACGTTCTCCCCATGACCTGCGTTGGTTTTCTCCGAGTTTCCTCCCACACTCCAAAGACATACAGGTTATTAGGTTAATTGGCTTGGTAAATGTAAAAAAAAAATTGTTCATAGTGGGTGTAGGATAGTGTCAATGCGCGGGGATCGCTGGTCGGCGCGGACCCGGTGGGCTGTAGGGCCTGTTTCCGCACCTTATCTCTAAACTAAAAACTAAATATAACCCAATTGATATATTAGACGAGCGAACATGTTGGCAGAGTGAATGCTGTAGAAAGTGCAAAAGTTTAATGGGCTAACATTAAAAAAAAACCTTTTAGGAAGTAGTCTGGGTTAAGAGTTTTTATTGTGGAGGAATGAAAGACTTGTTTCTTCTGCCAAGAGACACAGGAAACAGAAGAATGTGTCCAAAGATAATGGCTTTACATGAAATCGTACCCTAATCTGGGACACAAAACAAAACTCTGATTACTGGGGTAGATTTTGCGCTCGGGTTAAAATCCCTAGTGACATTAAATGCGATCGAGATAAATATTTCTGTCGTTGTCTTAGCTCAGTAATGAAAGTATTTGTTTATCTATTACTGGCACTTGGCTGTGGTTCAACCAACAAAACATTTGTTCATTTGGTAAATGCCTGTGCAGTTGTCGAAAACTGCTGAATAAATGAGGTTACACTAATGTGATTCGACAAATGTGCTCAAAAAGTTGTGTTACATGGACACAAAATGCTGGAGTAAGGGTCTCGACCCGAAACGTCACCCATTCCTTCTCTCCAGAGATGCTGCCTGTCCCGCTGAGTTACTCCAGCATTTTGTGTCGATGATTTAAACCAGCACCTGCAGTTCTTTCCTACACAGGTTGTGTTGCATGTCATGTACTAAAATTACCATGACGATAGTGGATTTCTGGCACGCAAAACATGTACGCTTTTCTTTTTTCTGAAAAGACATGACAATAAAGATAGGAATGTGTAACTATTTTGATGCTGGTTTTTTTGGCTGGCAGGAATGGAAGGGCATTTGAATTTCCATGGTGAGGGGTTTGATGCGAGATCTGGGTGTGGCAGGGCAGTGAGATTCACATACAGTTGCTGATGTGCAAACCACAACCAAAGTTATCCAAAATCAATTGTCTTTTGCAAAGGACAGGAAGTGCTGGTGCAACTCAGCAGGTTAGGCAGCATCTCTGGAGATCATGGAGAAGTGACGATTTGACTCGGGATTGTTTGGGGGTGGGGTGAAGAAAAAGAAAGTTGGGGGAGAGGCAGGAAGCGGTGGTGAATCTGTGGAATTCATTGCTGCAGACAGCTGTGGAGGCCGAGACAATTGATATTTTTTAGGCAAAGATTGACGGATTGTAATTGCCAACATTGAGTGAGAGTTGGGAGTGAAACATTGCGAGAGACCAAGCCTGAGGGAGCGTATGGGAGGCTTCCCCCCTCCCATTGGTATGGAGCTTTTGCATTTTTCAGCTTGAAATTGTGTAATCTGGTGCATACTGTAGCGAGTCTTTTAACTTACACTTGAATGCAATATTTATGCTTTAAATTGAATTAGCAATGAATAAGGTTAGGCTAAATTACATTCCTAATTACATTCCACTGTAGAGCCAGGCTCTGATCAGGTGCAGCACATGAATGATCTTAGTGTATTCATGTATGGAAATCAGATTATAATTAAGCACTTGGCCCATGTTGACCAACCTGGGTCTCACTGCACACCTGGTACTACTCCTGGCCCTGACTCCAGTTGCATACCTTCTCTCATTCCTGACCTGAGTCCAGCCTTACACTTGGCCCCCTATTCTACCCTGATCATAGCTGCTTACATGCTTAGGTTCCCAGTGCTGAACATTCCCATTGTCCCAGCTTTAACTGCACACCTAGTACTATTCCAGACCTTGACTCTGGATGCACACTTGGCCTTGCTACTAGCCCCTCTGCACTGACAATAAATCTGGCACACACATAAAGCCCCATATCTGACCCCCTGGACTTAACCTATTACGTTCAAGTGCACAGGTGCTTATCTAATGTGGTAATCCTTTATGGGGCACTTCACAGACCAAATTTTGTATTACAAAATTTGCCACATTCATTGGCTTCCTTGTTATCTAACATGCTAGTTACTTTGTCAAAAAAGTCATCAATTGGTTGAACACAATTTCTCATCCATAAAATTATACTCAGCTGTATAAGTATTCTGTTACCATTTCCTTCATTTTCCTAACAAACTGTCCTGAAGTCATTTTCACCCCCAGTATTTTCAGTATTTTGCTATCTTCCTCTCAGCTGGGATTTTTCCAAAATGTAAAGTCCAGTAACTATTTATTTAAGCAATAATATTCTATTTAATGTGATCTTGAGAGTACATAATATTTTCTGTGGTATTCATAACACAACAATGATAAAATTATCGTTGTTTTGATTGCACCTACCAACATGCATACATTATTATATTACAGTTAATATGTACCGAGGGCAAATTTTGTTCCAATGCTCCCCATTCCCAATTACTTTTAAATTGAAGTGATTGAAATCCAAGTGAAGTTTAAATGGCATCAGGAAAATCAAACCTCCGGAATGGATGATATTCATTATGTGGTTGGTTGGAGTCAGTATCAGCATAATTACTATATTAAACTTTGTATCTTCAGATGTTCAAGCTAAATCTAAAGACAAATAATTACCTCCTCCCACATTCCCCTGCAAGTATTTCTGTCACCCCTTTAAAATATGCCCATTCTTTGAAAAAGCTCTTAAACATCACATCTGAATCAGTTTCCATCTGATTACACTACTTGAGGATGTTCATCTATGTGTTCAATTAATAAAACAATGAGATTGGGGACATTTCTATTCAACCTGTCAATTTGGGGGGGGGGTTAGATATAGTCAGTAGGTAAAAAAAACATAAAAGGTGAGTGGCAAATGACAATAGTGCTACCTTCCCAATATTTAACTGAAGGAAATAATGGGTTATCTGGGCTGTATGTTGTGACAGACAGCCTGACACCTTGCATGTCATTTTAATATTACACTTATCCCATCCCCCTGGATATTCCGGATTAATATATTAAGGTTTTGTCAACTAATTACAAATCAGGCTAATTACAAATCAATAACATTAGCCAACTCCGAAACACGAAGCGCTGAGCATTGGGATCCAGACATCACGGACAACTGGCCTCAGTTCCCCGCTCACATCTGGCAGTGCTCTCCATCTAAACCAGGGGCCATGGAGCGTTTTTGAAAGTGGGGAGGCTGAGCGATCACTGATCACTGGCCTTGGAGGTACCCGGTGAAGGAGTGGAGCAACCGAGTGGGGGGAGGGTGTGGGATAGAGGTGCCCCCCCTCCCAAGGTAGGGACTTTTTGAAATTTGATGTATTCAAATCATGTTTTAGTGCATTGCAAAAGTATGATTTCAATGTTTTTTGTTGGAAGTATTTTTAAGAGGTAACTTTTTAAGGGCTAACCTTTTCCACACAAAGGGTGATGGGTGTGTGGAACATGCTGCCAGAGGAGGTAGTTGAGACAGGGACTATCCCAACATTTAAGAAACAGTTAGAGTGATGCATGGATGGGACAGGTTTGGAGAGATATGGACCAAAGGCATGTAGTGTAGCTGGGACATGTTGGCGGGTGTGGGCAAGTTGTGCCAAAGGGCCTGTTTTCACACTGTATCACTCTATGACTACATTATACCTCAACCATGCATGGAATAGGCCATTCGGCCCTTTGAGCCAGCACTGCCATTCAATATGATCATAGCTGTTCATCTAAAATCAGTACCTCTTACCTGTTTTTCCCCCATATCCCTTGACCGCTAGCCCCAAGAGCTAAATGTAACTCTCTCTTGAAAACATCCAGTGAATTGGCCTCCACTGCCTTTTGTGGCAGAGAATTCCACAGATTCACATCTCTCTGGGTGAAGAAAGTTTGTCCTCATCTCAGTCCTAAATGGCCTACCCTTTATTCTTACACTGTGTGACCCCTGGTTCTGAACTCCACCAACATCGGTAACATTTTTCCTGCAGTTGCAGTAAGTGAAAATATAGCAGGCAAGCAGGATGCTTTCTCCAACCACCCCCATTTGGCAGCCACAATCTTCCACCGTTTCTACCCAGTACTTGGTACCTACTTCCAGCAGCCACTGGTTGTCCTCCAGGATGCACCGAGCCGCAGCCTGGTCCATGCCGGTCACCAGGGCGAATTCAGCGCAGAGACTCACGGTAGCGGTGCAACGCTTCCGACACCTCTGACGGAATCTTGCACTGAGACTGCTCTATGGCTGGTGACTCGCCAGCCTGGCAAACACTCGCCAGCCCTGGCTCCCCGTCCGCATCTGCCCCTGCCGCAGCTTCTGCTTCCATCCTTCCCTCCTCCCCGGCTCTCCAACACCCACGGCCCATGCAATTGATATTAGTTTTGAAATTCTCGTTGATCACAGAATTTCTCACGACATAGCGTGAGAAATTCTGTGATCAGCGTGAGAATTGGGCGAAATGCGGGAGTCTCACACTCAATGCGTGAGAGTT
This sequence comes from Okamejei kenojei, assembly GCA_035221665.1. Lineage (NCBI taxonomy): Eukaryota > Metazoa > Chordata > Chondrichthyes > Rajiformes > Rajidae > Okamejei > Okamejei kenojei. The sequence continues at coordinate 20,990,271 of CM069153.1, forward strand.
GGCAGCTCTGAGAATGGGTGTTGGAGAGGGGAAGATAGATCAGCCATGATTGAATAGCTCAGTAGACTTGATAGGCCGAATGGCCTTATTGTGCTCCTTGAACTTATGAACTTATGAAAGCGTGGCAGGTAATAGGTGAACACAGGCAAGCAGGGTTTTCAGATTGGCAGATGGTTGGAATGAAGGCCAGAGATTAGAACCGAAGGTGTGAGGCAAAAGGATTGAAGAATAGCGAATTGTGAAGCCAGATGAAGTAATGTGGGTGGGGAGGGGAGGAGTAAGTGCGAGTCCAGGTGGGGAACAGGGGAGGTGTTTAAGATGGGTCATGAGGCAGAAGATGGCAGCACAGGCAGGTTGAGGAAACGCACGTGGTTGTGAAAGCGAGCCCAGGTCAGCACATTGTGGTGGAGCAGGAAAGCAGCAGCAATCACAGAGGGGGAGCAGGGAGATAGGGTCTCACAGAACTGCCATCAACAGAGAGGAGAACTTTTTCCCAAGGGTTCCTTCTTCCCGAGCTGAAACGTCACCTATCCATGTTCTCAGAGATGCTGCCTGGCCCGTTGAGTTCGTCCTGCACTTCGAGTCCTTTTGCGCAAACCAACATCTACAGTCCCTTTTTGTTCTCAATTGTCTATTGAATGCTTCAAATTGACAAATGTCCCCTTGGACAATAAACTTGTTTGCTGCCTAATCCCATTGGCATAGCACTGTGGAAAATTCTGCAACCCTCAAACAAACTAATGATATCTACAGATAACTCCCCATATGCTTACATTTTTCCACATTCCATTTTCTTCTTCCCCTTATGTAGGCACTTGTGATGAAGGAAGGCTGGATTCTCTTCTCTTACATGCAGGGCTTAGTGTGCTGCTGACAAGGCCAATGTCAGTTGTGCAGCCTCAGCCATTGTTGGGGCAGGGTATGTTTGATGGGATGGATGGTGGAGTGTACAGGGGCTGCTCTACTCTTTCCGCTATTTTCACTAAGCTCCAGAGAAATGGATTCAGGTTCAATGGGTCTTTATTTGTCACATGTGCAATTGCACAGTCAAAGTTGTTTTTCACATTTGCACATGAAGACGCCGCCATGTTTTGGCACCGTTTCCAATGTCCGGTTGGCCTGTGCGCTCGGTCTACTGGAGCGGCTCCAGCTGGGTCTACTCATTCGCCCTCGATCGGATCGGCCCGCAAAGTGACGTCCCTCTGCTCTCCCGGCCATCTTTGTGTCCCGGGCCGCCTCCTGCAGCTGACCTTGGAGGAGTCCCACCCTCCTACGGTCCACCCTCCGACTGGCGCTTGCTCCTCACGACCGATATCTCCAGTGGCTCCCAGCCCGTACCGCAGTCCCTCGAACCTTTGGGACTTCTGGACAGACACCGCGGCCATAGGACATCTTGGGAAGGCGTCTGCCAGGCAGCACCTCAGAAAGGTACTGAGTGTCATCTCAACTGCTCCACCACTTTAAATCGTCTCCGCACCCATGTAGGTTGCCTCCAGGTGCTCCATTTTCCTTCCACATTTCAAATACATGTGGGTTTGTCGGTCAATTGCCCTCTGTATATTGCCTTCTCCAGTCAAGAGGGATATCATTTTTTTAATGGTTTTAAAAGATTGAAATATACAGCATGGAAGCAGGACTTTTGACCTACTGAGTCCATGCCGACCATCGATCACCCGTTCACACTGGTTCTATGTTAACTCACTTTCACTTCTTTCTCCTGACACGCTTGAGCCATTTTGCAGAGGACAATCAACCTACAAAGCCGCCTGTCTTTGGGATGTGGGAGAAAACCCACACGGTCACGGGGAGAACGTGCAGGCTCCACACTGACAGCACCTGAAGTCAGGACAGAACCCGGGTCTCTGGCGCTGTGAGCCAGCAGCTCTACCAGCTGTGCCCCCTCCCCCTGTGCTGCCCCTGCAGGGAAAACAATGAAATGCATCAACTATTGAGAACATCCTTGAGGTATTTTCTCTGTCCACCTGATAATATCAAGCTCTGCCAAACAAGGAGGAAGTTGACATCCAGGGGAATCTGGGGTCACGCATCTGAACAATATGGTCCATCCATTGGCATTGGATGAGTATAATCTTGAAGTCAAGATTATGGAAATATTAGCCTTCTAGACGTCATTGATGTTGGTTCACTTTTGAGGTGATAGTAATAGTGTCCAGAGCTTTCAAGATCCTGCTTTAAGTATTTTTTTGTCAGAGAAGCGTTTAGTTTAGAGATACAGCATGGAAAAACCGGCCCTTTGGCTCACTGAGTCCATGCCAACCAGCAATCACCGCACATTAGCACTATCCTACACACACTAGGGACAATTTACAATCATATCAATAAAATTATCTTATAAACCATGAGAAGTGTCGAGAGAAATAAATACTTTGGAGTGTGGGAGGAAACCAGAGATCCCGGAGAAAACCCACGCAGGTCGTGGGGAGAACGACAAACTCCGTACAGACAGCACCCGTAGTCTGGATCGAACCCAGGTCTCTGGCGCTGTAAGGCAGCAACTCTACCGCTGCGTCATCATGCTGAACCGCCACTTGGGGGAGGGATGGGTGGTTGTTCGGTTCAATGCAGTCCTGTAGACTGTGAAATTTGAACCTGGTTTAAAGTGCCAAACTTCAAACACATTTCCTAAGATCACTGACCTCTACATTCACAGCTTGACTGAACACCACATTTCCTATAAAGATTAAACATCAACGGAAGTTAATGATTGGATACAAATCGGTTTGGGTTGCTTTGAGATCAGGAAGAACAGTTTCTAAAGAGTGAACCTTTCTGATCAGTGAAGGCTATTCTTGTAAATCAAATGGCACGTAAATTCACCTTGGTACAACAATATAGAATTAATACTTTCATACAATTCTGACATTGCTTATACATTTACAATCTCACTATGCATCGATGTTAAAATCTCTACTATTCTGTTTTATGTCCTGTCATCTGTGTTTTATGTTTGAAGGCCACGAGATACAAATGTATTTTGCAAACCAGCAATCTCAAATTTCACCCTTTCATCTTGCTTCAAAAATCATTCTCAATCACAGCATATTTTAGCACAATTATATTCAGAAATTGTGTGTAGAGTTTAGCGCTACTGAGTATATTTTAAAGCAAAGATAGACACAAGTGCCGGAGTAACTCAACTGGTCAGGCAGCATCTCTGGAGACAAAGGATGGGTGACGTTTCTGGTCGGGACCCTTCTTCAGACCAGCATCTACAGCTCTTTCTTTCTATATTTCAAAGCCATTTGTAGTTTGCTTAGTATTTTGACTAATTATATAATAATGGTAATATATGAATACTAATGTTGACATTTTAATTCATGTTTTTAGAATAAACTGTGTTGTGCACATAATTTTTTATGTCTTTCTTTAGTCAGCGGGTGGTGAATCTGTAAAATGCAGATATAGATAGATCCTTGATGAGGCCAAGTGTCAGAGGTTATGCAGAGAAGGCAGCAGAATGGGGTTGAGAGGGAAAGAGAGGAAATACATGATAGAATGGCAGAGTAGACTTGATGAGCCAAATGATCTAATTCTGTTCCTATCACATGAATTTTAGGAACTATTTAAGATCAGTCTATATAAATTGTAGAAAAAATATCACAAATTAAAAATGCAATAATGGTTGAAATATGGACGCAAGGAACTGCAGATGCTGGTTTTCAATAAAAGACACAAGGTGCTGGAGTAACTCAGTGGGTGCGGCTGCATCTCTGGACAACTTGAACAGGTAACGTTTCGGGTCGGGACCATTTTTCAAACATATGGTGGAATTGTCATTTGAATGGTGGAGAGAATGAACGGCCCTCTGGTGGACAGGGTTCGAATTACCTTTGTGTAGATGCAAAAACAACATGGGCTTTCTGGTGCACAAGCAGATTGGAGAGTTAACCAATAGAAGAGACTGTTTAGCGAAGGCTATTCTTGTAAATCAAATGCATCTTAAATTTACCTCAGTACAACAATAACTGAATTAATACTTTAAAATTCTGACATTGCTATTATGTATATTACAAAAAACAAAATGCTGGAGTAACTGAGAGGGTCTGGCAGCACTTCTGGATAACATGGATAGAGTTAAAGAGTCGTTGAGTGATACAGTGTGGAAACAGGCCCTTCGGCCTAACTTACCCACACCAGCAAACAATGTCCCAGCTACACCAGTCCCACCTGCCAGCATTTGGTCCATATCTCTCCAAACCTGTCCTATCCATGTACCTGTCTAACTGCTTCTTAAATGTTGGGATAGTCCCTGCCTCAACTATCTCTTCTGACAGCTTGTTCCATACACCCACCACCCTTGTATGAAAAAGTTACCCCTCAGATTCCTATTAAATCTTTTCCCCTAAACCTATGTCTTCTGGTCCTCGATTAACCTATTCTGGACAAGAATCTCTGTGCATCTACCTGATATATTCCTCCCATGATATGTGACGTTTCGGCTCGGGACCCTTTTTCAGACTAATCGTGATGGGGGGGGGGGGGGGGGGGGGGGGGGGGGAGGGGGGGGGGGGGGGGGGGAAGCTGAAAAAGAGATGGGCCAGCAGAGATGGGGCAGCAGTGTGAAGAAGGGTTTCGATCCGAAACTTCACCTATTCCTTTTCTCCAGAGATGCTGCCTGACCCGCTGAGTTACTCCGGCTTTTTGTGTCTATCTTGGGCCAGGACAAAGCCTGGCAAGTGATAAGTGGATACAGGTGAGGGGGGGGGGGGTGGGGGGGTGATTGGTAGATGGTTGGACAAATGCCAGAGATGAAAGACTGAAGATATGAGACAAAAGGATTGAAGAGTTGTGAAATGTGAACCTAGAGAAAGCATGTAAGTGGAAGGGGAGGGGGAGGGGGGAAATAGGTCCAGGAAGGGCACAGAGGAGGGAGTGAGGGGATTAAAAAGGGGGCAGGGCATTTAGTCGTTATCTAAAATTGAATTATTCAGTGTTCATACCGTTGGGTTGTAAGCTACAAAAGCGGAATATGTGGACCTGATCCTCTAATTTGCATCTGCCTCACTTTGGAAATGGAGGAGGCCCTGGACAGAAAAGTCAGTGTGGGAATGGGAAGAGGAATTAAAATGGTTAGCAACCGGGATATCCAGTAGACCTCTGAGGACCAAGCACAGGGTTTGATGAATCACTTGCCGGGTCTATCCTTGGTCTTGTCGTACAGGACTTTCTGTACTTTCCGTTTTTCACCTTTATTACCTCAGTAACCCGCTGAGTTACTGCAGCACTTTGTGTCCTTTTGTGTGAACCAGCATCTGCAGTTCCTTGTTTTTATGAGGTACATAAAAGCACAATATATACGTGCCATTAGGTAGGCAGTATAGAAACTCTCGGTCTGTGCAGAATCATTCATTAGAATTTGTGTGCCAATTGTGTGTGGCAACTGAAGGAATCCCCTACTCAACATCAAATCAATTCTCTACATCATCTCCATTCGCCTAGACAAGCGGATTGGGTCTTGATTTAACTTGATTTGATTCGTAAGGGTATTAAGGGTGATAGGGCGAAGGCAGGAGAATGGGGTGGAGAGGGAAAGGCAGATCAGCCATGATTGAATGGAGGAATAGACTTAATGGACCGAATGGCCTATTTCTGCTCCTAGAACTTTTTTCACCTTATCTAATAGAAACACCATTCCTATTGTCATGGAGTTATAGGATTCAGTCCCTTCAGCCCAACTCATCAATCAAGACCACTTTTATCATTAGTGAGAGGTGAGAGGAAAGGGTTACATTGTGAACCGATGTTTGCTAAAACCGAATAAAATCTTTCTCAGCAGCTGGAATAAAAAGAGAGTCACTGTTAGCACATTAATGCTGCAGGAGAGGCTATGAGCAATCCTGCCAAGTCACATGTGAATGCAGGTAGGTGAGTGAGACGATCCCTCTGTATTGGCACAGGCTGCCTTGTGTCAAAGTGGTGCTGATGAGATAACTGCTGATGACACAACTGTGAACACAAGCGTTTTATTCCCTCCTCCCCTCCATTGTGTGGAAGAGTGCAGTACTCTGGCGTTTAGGTCACATGCTTATTTTAGATGCCATTCTATTAATGTTTAGTGCAGATAGCAAATCATAATTTCTTCCCTTGTTGTTGATGTGCATTCTTGGCCAGCAATTGTGGCAAAACCATCAGTGAATTTCTACACAAGCTCCTACGAAGGGTCTCGGCCCGAAACAGCGCCTGTCCGTGTTCTCCAGAGATGCTGCCTCACACCACTACCATATAACCATATAACCATATAACAATTACAGCACGGAAACAGGCCCTCTCGGCCCTTCCAGTCCGTGCCGACCATTTGTTTTCCCCTAGTCCCATCTACCTGCACTCAGACCATACCCCTCCATTCCCTTCACGTCCATATACCTATCCACTTTACTTTTAAATGTTAAAATCGATCCTGCCTCCACCACCTCTGCTGGAAGCTCATTCCACACAGCCACCACCCTCTGAGTAAAGAAGTTCCCCCTCACGTTACCCCGAAACCTCTGTCCCTTAATTCTCATGTCATGCCCTCTTGTTTGAATCTTCCCTACCCTCAATGGGAAAAGCTTATCCACGTCAACTCTGTTTTAGTTTCAGTTTTTTCAGTTTTAGAGACACAGCGCGGAAACAGGCCCTTTGACCCACCATGTCCATGCCGCCCAGCACACTAACACTATCCTACACACCAGGGACAATTTACAGTTTTCCCAAGCCAACTCGCCTACTAACATTGGAGTGTGGGATGAAACCGAGCTCCTGGAGAAAACCCACACAGGTCATGGGGAGAACGTACAAACTCGGTACGGACAGCACCCGTAGTCAGCATCGAACCCGGGTCTCTGGCACAGTAAAGCAGGTTAATTGGCTTCTGTAAATTGTCCCTACTTTCTAGGATAAAACTAGTGTAGGGGTGATCGCTGGTTGGCACGGACATGGGGGCCACAGGGCCTATTTCCGCACTCTATCTCTAAAGTCTAAAGGCAGAGACTTTCATTTGCTAGGACTAGCGTAGCTAATAATAACTTTTTATTATTTTTATAAAGCTTCCACTGCTGTAGATTTTTCAGCATAAATTTAGTTTAGTTTGGAGATACGGCATGGAAACAGACCCTTCAGCCTTCTGAGTTCATGTTAATACTGGTTCCATCTCATCCCACTTTCACATACACTACCTACACAGTCAGGGCAATTTTACAGAGGCCAATTAACCTACAAACCTGCATTTCTTTGGATTGTGTGAGGATACTGGAACACCTGGAGGAAATCCACATGGTCACTGAAAGAACATGAAAACTCCATACAGAGAGTACCCGGGATCAGGATCGAATCCGGATCTGTGGTGCTGCGAGTTAGCATTTCTACCAGCCATGCCACTGCGACACCCATTTTAGTTTAGTTTAAAGATACAACGCAGAAACAGGCTCTTTCTACTACCAAGTCCGCACAAACCAGCGAGCCCCACACATTAACACTATTCTATACACGATGGACAAATTACCAAGCCAATTAGCCTACAAACCTGTACATCTTTGGAGTGTGGGAGGGCACTGGAGCTCATGGCGAAAACCCACGCAGGTCACAGGGAGAATGTACAAACCCTGTACAGACAGCACCCGTAGAGTCTTTTCACTAAATTTCACATTAATTTCACTAAATTGTATTGAGAATTATCGGTGCTGAGAATTATCCCAATGATTCCCATTGGTGTTGCAGTGTAGTTGAGTGTAATTCACTTCCCGCTGCCTCAGCAAGGCCACCAGCATGATCAAGGACAAGTCTAACCTTGGACACTCCCTCTTCCCCCCTCCCATCAGGCTGGAGTAGAGAAGTGTGAAAACACACACCTCCAGATTCAGGGACAGTTTCTTCCCAGCTGGTATCAAGCAACTGAACCATCCCGTCACCAACTAGAGAGTGGTCCTGCCCTACAATTATTGCAAATCCTTGGACAGTCTAACTTTACTAAATAACAATAATATGGTTTAAAATTGGTGGAAAATTCTGTAACTTTGATTAACTTTAATGATAATATTGTTGGGATTATTCAAACTGTCTTATATGGATGAAAATGTGAAGTACTCAGCATCTCAGAACGCTGTCTATTCCATGATTCTTTGCTTCACGTTGGAAAGCATTTATATTGTCATTTATATTGATACAAAAGACTACTGATGCTAGAATCTTATCGGACAAACTGCAGGAGGAACTCAGTGGGTCAGACAGCATCTGCGTGGGGAAATAGACAGACGTCAGATCAGGTCAGGATCCGTCTTCAGACTCGGGACCCTTCTTGAATCCTTTGTAGTCTCAATTTCGATAGTCAACAGTCAAGAGTACTCCAAACCCAAAACGTCACATAGCCATGTTCTCCCCAGATCCTGCCTAACCTTATGAGTTACTTCAGCATAGAGTTACAGTGTGGAAACAGACCCTTTGGCCTGACTTGCCCACACTGCCCAACTTGTCCCATCTACACTAGTCCACCTGCATGCATTTGGCTCATATCCCTTTAAACCTATCCTGTCGTGACAATCTTTGACGTCTCAAGGTTTCAGTCCCCGATAGTCACTAATATGCTGACTATGGTTCAGAAGGTGATCTTACACATTCCATGAGCTCTCCATGAGACATTCAAAGCCGTCAAAAGATTAATATTCCAGAAACAGTCTTTTGATTAATAATTTATTTATTTTAGTAGTACAAAACAGTAAAAACCACTCTGCAAACTTCTTCTTGTATAAGTACATCGTCTTCCAGCATATATACGTTTCAATCATACTCGTGATCATGGTCGAAAACTATATCTTCCTATAGTCTTCACCGAACTAAAGTAAAAACTATCTGGGAGTCTGCGCCAGAAACCTTGCCGTGATCACGTCCCGTATTAATCCCACCCACATAATTACAGGCAGATAAAATTAAAGGTGACTGGATATAATTATAATATACTGAGTTAAGCTAAATGTTACCACATATCCCATCCACGTACCTGTCTAATTGTTCCTTCAACGTAACGATAGTACCTGCAAACACAAAGACACTAAGCACTTTGTGCCAGCATCTGCACTAAATGTTATACCCTCTATCCTATATCTGTATGTTAGACAGCTTGATTGTAATCATGTAGTCTTTTTGCAGAATCTTTTTCGCAACACAATAGCTTTTCACTGCACCTCGGTACACGTCACAATAATAAACTAACAATAATAAACTTTCCAAGCATTTCCTGGCGTTTTATTTCATAATTTATTTAAATAAATAAATTTAGTATTTAGTATTTTATTGTTACATAGAAACGGTGAAATTCTTTGTTTTGCATGCAATCTAGCAAAATCATACATAAATACATAAGAGTGCAACAATTGTAGTGTAAGTATTTGTCTAGCACTGTACACAAAGAGACCCATGTATCTGACACCATCTTGTACCTTTCAAATATCAAGTTCTTAAAGATATCATATGGTCATAAGTTGAGGCCGCGCGCCAACTCTCGGACACCTCCTCCTACTTACCCCTGGACCATGACCCCACTGGCGAACACCAGGCCACCATCTCGAGCATCATAACCGACTTCATCAGCTCCAGCTCCCTACCCCTCCAAGCCTCCAACCTCATCGTTTCCCAGCCCCGCACGGCCCGATTTTACCTTCTCCCCAAAATCCACAAACCCGACTGCCCTGGCAGACCCATTGTGTCTGCCTGTTCGTGCCCCACCGAACACATTTCCACATACCTCGACGCCATCCTATCCCCCTTTGTTAAATCCCTCCCCACCTATGTCCAAGACACCTCAGACACTCTCCGTCGGCTCCGCGCATTCCATTCTCCAGGCCCCCATCCTCTCATCTTTACCATGGACGTCCAGTCACTCTACACCTCCATCCCCCACCAGGGCGGTCTCAAAGCCCTCCGGTTTTTTCCTCGACCAGAGGAGCAACCCATACCCGTCCACTGACACCCTCCTCCGCCTAGCGGAGTTGGTCCTTACCCTCAATAACTTCTCTTTTGACTCCTCCCATTTCCTCCAAACACAAGGTGTAGCTATGGGCCAACGCATGGGCCCCAGCTACGCTTGCCTCTTTGTTGGGTACGTCGAACAATCCTTGTTCTCGGCGTACCAGGGCCCCATCCCCGACCTCTACCTCCATTACATCGATGACTGCTTTGGTGTCACCTCCTGCACCCACACACAACTGACTGACTTCATCCATTTCACCACCAACTTCCATCCGGCACTCAAATACACTTGGACCATTTCCGACATTTCCCTACCATTCCTTGACCTCACCATCTCTATTGCAGGTGATACACTCCTGACCGACATCCATTACAAACCAACTGACTCCCACAGCTACCTGGACTACTCTTCCTCCCACCCTGCTTCCTGTTAGGACTCCATCCCCTATTCCCAATTCCTCCGCCTACGTCGCAACTGCTCCCAGGATGAGGTGTTCCACACCAGGTCATCACAAATGGCCTCATTCTTCAGAGAACGGGGATTCCCCTCCCCCACTATAGATGAGGCTCGCACCAGGGTCTCCTCCATACCCCGCAACACTGCCCTTTCTCCCCATTCCCCCATTCGCAAACAGGGCAGAGTCCCCCTGGTCCTCACCTTTCACCCCACCAGCCGGCAAATACAACACATAGTCCTCCGCCAGTTTCGCCACCTCCAACGTGACCCCTCCACTCGCCACATCTTCCCATCTCCCCCCCTGTCTGCCTTCCGCAAAGACCGCTCCCTCCGCAACTCCCTTGTCAATTCTTCCCTCCCCTTCCCACCTCTCCCTCAGCCCTCGGGCCCTGGCATTCCCTCTCTCTCTATCTCCCTCCCCCACCCTAGTCGCACTAGCTTCTCATTTTCACACCACAAACAGCTTACAATGGCTTGTTCCCTTTATCATCGATACTTTTTTGCATATCTTTGATTCATTGTTCTTTATCTCTCCACATCACCGTCTATATCTCTCGTTTCCCTGATCCCTGACCAGTCTGAAGAAGGGTCTCGACCCGAAATGTCGCCTATCTCCTTAGCTCCTTAGATGCTGCTGCACCCGCTGAGTTTCTCCAGCCTTTTGTGTACCCTGGTCATAAGTTGAATTAGGCCATTTGGCCCATCAAGTCTACTTCGCCATTCAATCATGGCTGATATATCTCTCCCTCCTCATCCCATTCTCCTGCCTTCTCCCCATAACCTCTGACACCTGTATTAATCAAAATGTATGCATCTCTGCCTTAAAAATATCCACTCACTTTGCCTCCACAGCCTTCCGTGGTAAAGAATTCCACAGATTCACCACCCTCTGACTAAAGAATATCCAGTCCTGTTGTGGCCTTAAAGGCATATTGTCGTGGTTCGCTAAATGCTAAACACTCTCTTATACAGTTTAAAATATTACATAGACTATATTATTCAAAATCCAATTTACATAATATGTTCCCAAAAGTATCTCCTATATGTAATAAATGTCAACATTTAGAAGCCAATTTGTCACATTCATTTACAAACTGTATAAAAATTCCAAAATTCTGGATTGAAATATTTAGGATAATTTTGAAAGTTGTTAATATAACTTTGATACCTGATTCAAAGCTAATAATACTAGGAATACTGGAAACAGAACAATTAGTAACAACAAATCAAAGATTTTTTATTGATTACGGGTTAATAATTGGGAAAAAACTAATATTAAAATTTTGGAAAGGCCCTACATCCCCTACAATCAAAATGTGGAATACAGAAATGTCGGAGACTCTTCATCTGGAGAGATTGAGGCTTGTCCTAATGGGCAGGTTAGATCTCTTCAGAGGGATATGGTCTCCATATATTGAATATTTACAGAGTCATAACGGCTCGGTATGAGGGCTTGACTGAGGCCTGAATATTAGAATGGATGAAGAAATATATATAATAAATCATGCCTATATCTCCAATGACGGATTAATGATTAATACTCCATTCGCTTTCATATTTTCTTCATTATTTAGCTCTATCTTTTCCTACTTTATAAAAAATAATTAAAAAAGCGTATAGAAGCATACAGTCCTAAATTTTAATATTAGTAATAATATCAATATTATTATTATGAAAGTATATAATGATGTATTTTCGTTTATGTAAAACATTGTAATTTTCATAAATATGTTTTTATAATAAAAATATTTAACAAAAAAAATATATATATATTGTCGTGGTATAGAATCTTATTGCCACTGGGTTGGTGGTGCGGGGGTCGGCCTGGTCTGGCGATACTGTCGGTGTCCTCCATCACTGCTCCGTGCCGCTGCAGGCCGCACTCGTCTGACCTCTGAGGGGCCTCCTATCCTCACGATCCACCGGCTGCTGCAGGGCCTCTAGCGGCCCACTCCACTGTCTCCTCGACCCCCGAATGTGCTGTCCTCACCCCTCCCGCAGCCACCACTCTGCTGCCGTGGAGTCTCCCGTAGCCGATCTTCTGAACCGTCAGGGAGCTGTTGATGGCAGGGCAGGCGAGCCCACAGCCCACTCACTGGCTCCAATCTTCATAATTAATAGGAATATTATCTTGCCTTATCCTGTATTAGGGGTAGTAGAGTTGCTGCCTAACAACGCCAGAGAACCGCGTTCAATCCTGACTTCGGGTGCAATCTATGTGGAGTTTGCACGTTCTCCCTGTGACCGTATGAGTTTTCTCCAGGTGCTCCGGTTTTCTCGCACATTCTGAAGACGTGCGGGTTGTAGGGTAATTGGCCTCTGTAAATTGCCCCTTGTGTGTAGGATGCAATAGTGGGATAACGCAGAACTGATGTGTAGGTGACTGCTGGTCGTCGTGAACCCGGTGGGATGAAGGGCCTGTTTCCGTGCTGTATCTCTAAAGCTATCTAAAAAGACAAGAAGTGATACTGTACTTGGGATATTCGCTAATCTTGCAAATAGTGATGTTTTGGGCAGGAAGGAACTGCAGATGCTGTTTTGCACCGAAGATAGAGACAAAATAACTCAGCAGGTCAGGCAGCATCTCTGGAGAAAAGGAATAGGTGACGTCCTCTCTCACTGCTACCCGTCTGTCTGAAGAAGGGTCCCAACCCAAAACGTCATCTATGTCTTGTCTCCAGAAATGCTGCTTGACCCGCTGAGTTACTCCAGCTTTTTGTGTCTTGGGTGACTTTGGGTGACATTTTGTGACAGGTTGTTTGACAATGAACAAATACTTGTTGTCTGGAACGGATTAACGTCACACCATTGTTGTCCATTATTGAATGTGAGAAAGCTGCCGCTGGAAACATATCCTCAGAGTTGGAAGTTTGGGTGCCAGGAAAACAGTCTAATGAGGTAGTGTTTACATTCATTTTGTGTCAGAAGCCAAGATTTTGCAGCTGCAATCACTTTAGAAAATTATAAGAGTTAGAAAACAAATTTCAAAGGCGTAAATGACAGAAAATATTACTTAACTTGCTTTTATAAAGGATCAGTCAATTGTACAATGGGGATAAATTAGTTCACAAAACATTGTGAATGAAACATGATCCTTCAATATTGCAAAATTCCCTCTGTGTGTGTCTCTCTGTGTTAGGAATCATTTACTTGATGCTTCATCTTGTTCTCAATGAGTTGCCTCCTTCAGTAGTTCCAGTTGGGTTATCTGCTGGTTTAACAAAATTCTTGGGTGTTAACTAAATTCCTCCGAATGGCTATTTTCATGATTGTTGCGCTTAACACCTTTTTAGCAGGTCAAAGGACAATCTCGTAGACACTGACCCTGGTACCGTTAAATCAGAAGACACAAGGAACTGCTGATGCTGGTTTACAAAAAAAGACACAAAGTGCTGGAATAACATCAGCGGGTCAGGCAGCATATTATGGAGAGCATGGATAGGTGATGTTTTGGGTTGGGACCCTCCCACAGATTGATTGCGAAGGTGGGAAGGGGGGGGGGGGGGGGCGGAGAAAGCTGGAAAGAGAGATGGGGGCAGGACAAAGCCTGGTGAGTGATAGGTGGATACAGGGGATTTTCATAGGCAGATGGGGCTTCTCAGGCCTTTGTCCAATCATCTGCCTATCTAAAGACCCCCTCACCTGTATCCGCCTATCACCTGTCAGATTTTATTTTGCCCCTCCTCTCTTCGTGGTCCCCGCCACCACATTCAGTTTGAAGAGGGACCGTGACCCAAAATGTCAACTATCCATGTTCTCCACAGATGCTGCCTGACCCGTTGTGTCACTCCAGCACTATGCATCTTATTTTACTGTTAAATCAGTGAAGGTCAAGATCATTGTATAGAGGGAACTGCAGATGCTGGTTTATACTGAAGATAGAAAGTCCTGGAGTGACTCAGTGGGTCAGGCAGCATCTCTGGAGAAAAAGGATGGGTAATGTTTAGGATCGGTACCCTTCTTCAGACTAACCAGAAACGTCACTTATTCTTTTTCTCCAGAGTTGCTGCTTGACCTGTTGAGTTACTCCGGCAACTTGTGTCTATCTTAAAGCAGACAAATGGGCATCTTGGTTGACATGGATGAGTTGGACCAAGGAACTATGCTGTGCTGTATAACTCTGTGAATCCATGACTATAAAGCTTTTGGTCCAGTGCCCATCAAACCATTGAAATGGAGACACGAGGAACCGCAGAAGCTTGTTTATTTAAAAAAGCTGCAAGTGCGGGAGTAACTCAGTGTGTCAGGCAGCCTCACCCGCTCAGTTTCTCCAGCATTTTTGTCTACCTTCGATTTTCCAGCATCTGCAGTTCCTTCTTCAAATATTGCAGTCTTTCAGTGAAAACAGACTTCTATCCATTCGGAAATGCAAGAAGACCTGTATATGCAAAGTTAAACTGACATTAGTGGCAATGAAATGATATATTAAGATCTGAGTTAATTATAAGTGTCCTGTATTTGTGCCCTACATGAACACCAAACACTGATTCTCAAGAATGTTTTCCTAAGAAGGGAGGGGGCTCAGTGGCACAAAGGGAGGCACAGTTGGGTAACGGCAGAGTTTCTGCCTTATAGCGCCAGAGACCCGGGTTCGATCCACACTACAGTTGCTGTCTGTATGGAGTTTGTACATTCTCCCTGTAACTACGTGGGTTTTCTCTGGGTGCTCCGGTTTCCTCCTGCACTCCAAAGGTTTGCAGGTTAATTGGCTTTGATGTTGTAAAACTGCCTCAACTGTGTAGGATAATGCTGGTGTACAGGGTGATCACTGGCCGGAGTGGACTCGGTGGGCCGAAGGACCTTTTTCGCGCTCTGTCTCTAAAGTGTAAAAATAAAGAATTTCTCACATTTACATAAGTCAATGGGAGAAGTTATCCATTTGGCACAAATATTGTAGTCCGAGGGGCCCGTTTCTGTGCTGTGCTATTCAATGTCCAATGTCCAATATAAAGCTATACCCAAGAAAGAAAAATACTCGTGTTTATACTGTGGTTTTTAACATACCATCGGAACATTCTAAATTGCTTTTCAGCCATCAAAGTGCTTTTGAGGAAGAGTCATTGCAGTAAGATAAGAAACATGGCAGACAATGAGCTCCTGGAAACAAGTTACTTCAAGGGCAGTTACTTTAGGATTGAGAGTCATTGGATTTTACTCCAGATTTGTGTGTTCTGATGCGCTAAGAAGTTGTCAGTGGGAACCACAGGCACGGCAGTGGGTGAATTGTTTAGTAGGTTTGGTGTTCTTGCAAGCATGTGTTCCTATCGAAGAGACTTAAAGACTGAATGCTCCTCCTCATTTGTGTTGAATTATCCATGCAGCATTATACCACATGAAAAGAATGACCATGTACACACACGCCGTAAACTTATGTAAACTCGCACTTACGTAAACAGTTCTGTCCTCGGTCCCTCGTGCAGTCCAGGCAGTTTGTAACATCGGAAACAAGCCGGCAATGGTGGTGTGCTTACCCAGAAGGCCGTGTGCTACAGAAAGTGTCCCGGACGTAGCTGGGAGCCGCTGAGACAGTTTAATACTCTCAGTGACGTGCTGGACTAACTCAGTGGGCCAGGCAGCATCTCTAGACAGGCACCGTTTTGGGTCGAGACCCTTCTTCAGACTCACTGAGTTATTTCGGGCAGGGGGTGGTGTAAAGTCTATAAGTCACCGATTTATGTAAAGTCTGACTCGTGTAAGGGTTCACGGAACATACCGCTTACATACATCGGGGAGTGCCTATATATAAAAAAAGATCGATGGGGGAAGTTGTGTGTCCACCGGCTAAGGAATCCAGAACCAGGATTCATGGACCATAGAACATACAGCACAGGAACAGCACCATGAAATCTCTTTGTTAAAAAAAACTTGCCCGCACATTTCCTTTAATCTTTACCCCTCTTACCTTAATGCTATGACCTCTAGTCTTTGACATTTCCACCCTG
This sequence comes from Okamejei kenojei, assembly GCA_035221665.1. Taxonomy (NCBI): domain Eukaryota; kingdom Metazoa; phylum Chordata; class Chondrichthyes; order Rajiformes; family Rajidae; genus Okamejei; species Okamejei kenojei. The sequence continues at coordinate 21,006,630 of CM069153.1, forward strand.
GGAAAAAGGTTCTGACTGTCTACCTTATCTATGCATCTCATAATTGTATATACTTCTATCAGGTGTCCCATCAATCTACAGTGTTCTAGAGAAAACAATCTAAGTTTGTCCAACCTCTTCTTAACATTAAATGCAAACAGTATTCTGGTAAACTTCTTGCTGCACCCCCTCCAAGTCTCCACATCCTTCCTGGAATGAAGTGACCAGAACGGTCCCAATACACCAAATGATATGCGGCCTAAACAAAGTATTCGAAAGCTGCCTCAAAATGAGGGGCAAACCATATAGAACTGAAATGAGGAGACATTTCTTCACATAGACACCCAACTGCATTGTTTCAACATCCCCATCACCATTTTCCCCTCTTGAAGGAAAATTTGCTGCAATCCACATCATTAGTTGAAGCAGGCTTTAGCTTTAAGTCTGACCCAGAAATTTTCAGACCAGTCTGATGAAGGGTCTCGACCCAAAACGTCACCCATTCCATCTCTCTAGAGATGCTGCCTGTCCCACTGAATTGCTCCAGCATTTTGTGTCTATCATAGTTTTAATATCACTGGCCTAGTAATAGTTCCTGTAAATAACTGGGACAAAGCTTGTGCTTTCCACACGTTGCTGGTGATGCGGAAAACATTTGTTTCTTCTACACACTTCCTTCGCGCACAATCTGAGGGGTAACATTTTCACACAAAGGCTGGTGGGTGTATGGAACATTAGATTAGATTAGATTATCCTTTATTGTCATTCAGACCTTTCGGTCTGAACGAAAATTTCGTTACCTTGCAGTCTTAACATATAATAAAAAAACAAAACACACAGTAAACACATGTTTAACATATTTAAGTCTGACCCAGAAATTTTCAGACCAGTCTAATGAAGGTTCTCGACCCAAAACGTCACCCATTCCTTGCTGCCGGAGGATGTAGTTGAGGCAGGTACTATCGCTGTATTTAAGAAACATTTAGACAGGTACATGGATAGGACGAGTTTAGAGGGATGTGGGCCAAACACAGTCAGGTAGGGCTAGTGTAGATGGGACATGTTGGCCGATGTGGGCAAGTTGGGCTGAAGGGCCTGTTTCCACACTGTAAGACTCGATGACTTTATTATGTTTATATCCAGAAACTTTTCTACCCATGTAGTCTGCATCTGAACAAATTATGCTTAAATACACCACTCACTTCACTATCAGAATCGTATTAATATCTACATTTTTAAATGAAGACAATTATTAATCCAATATTGAAGTTAATTATCTCAACAATGGCCATGCAGGGAAGGCTTTTAATCTTTCTCTTGGAGAGTGACATCTTAAAGAACTTAGCTGGAAACGGTTTCAATGACTAAAACATCCAGGCGAGGTGTCTGGCTTATTGATAAAGTAAAGGGCATATCATGTGTTGAAAAGATAATTGTTTTTTTCCCTTCATTGGATATCTGTTTAACCAGGGTTACCATAAGCCAGGGAACTGTCCGATTCACCTCTACCCCATTGAAGATGTTAACATAGAAACATAGAAAAATAGGTGCAGGAGTAGGCCATTCGGCCCTTCGAGCCAGCACCGTCATTCAATATGATCATGGCTGATCATCTAAAATCAGTACCCTGTTCCCGCTTTTTACCCATATCCCTTGATTCCTTTAGCCCTAAGAGCTAAATCTAACTTTCTCTTGAACTTTGTCTATGGGGAACTGATGGATTACTATGTTGAGAACTATATTCTGAACTCTGCATCTTATCCTCTGTTCTATGCCTTTGCTTTATCGAACATGTTTGATCAGATTGTATTTATGTATGGTATATCTGATCTGTTTGGATAGCATGCAAACAAAGCTTTTCACTATACATCACTACATGTGACAATAATAAATCTAACGGCATAGGGCACAAGTTGAATCAGGAGTTAAAATTGGGATGTAGTAAAAGTAATGCTGTGGTTGTTATGGGAGATGTCAACATGCAGGTAGATTGGGAAAATCAGGTTGGTACTGGACCCCAAGAAAGGGACTTTGTAGAGTGCCTTTGAGATGGATTCTTAGAACAGCTTGTATTGGAGCCTACCAGGGAGAAGGCAATTCTGGATTTAGTGCTATGTAATGAATCAGATTTGATAAAGGACCTCGAGGTTAATGAGCCATTAGGAGGTAGTGACCATAACATGGTCAGGTTTAATCTACAATTGGAGAGGGAGAAGGGTAGTTCAGAGGTGCCAGTGTTACACTTGAATAAAGGGGACTATGGGGCCATGAGGGAGGAGCTGGCCAAAGTTGACTGGAAAGATACACTAGCAGGGATGACAGTGGAACAAAAATGGCAGGTATTTCTAGGAATAATACAGAAGGTGCAGGATCAGTTCATTCCTAGGAGGAAGAAAGATTCCAAGGGGAGAAAGGGGCGACCATGGCTGACAAGGGACGTCAGGGACAGTATAAAAATTAAAGCGAAAAAGTACAACGTAGCCAAGATGAGCGGGAAGCAAGAGGATTGGGTAATGTTTAAAGAACAACAGAAGATAACTAAAAAGACAATGCGGGGAGAAAAGATGAGGTACGAAGGTAAGCTAGCCAAGAATATAAAGCAGGATAGTAAAAGCTTCTTTAGGTATGCGAAGAAGAAACATTTAGTTAAGGCCAAAGTTGGACCCTTGAAGACCGAAAAAGGTGAATTTATTATGGGGAACAAGGAAATGGCAGATGAGTTGAACAGGTACTTTAGATCTGGCTTCACTAAGGAGGACACAAACAATCTTCCTGATATAGTAGTGGCCAGAGGATCTGGGGTGACGGAGGAACTGAAGGAAATCCACATTAGGCAGGAAATGGTGTTGGATAGACTGATGGGACTGAAGGCTGATAAATCCCCAGGGCCTGATGGTCTGAATCCCAGGGTACTTAAGGAAGTGGCTCTAGAAATCGTGGATGCATTGGTGATAGTTTTCCAATGTTCTATAGACTCAGGATCAGTTCCTGTGGATTGGAGGTTAGCTAATGTTACCCCACTTTTTAAGAAAGTTGGGAGAGAGAAAACAGGGAATTATAGACCAGTTAGCCTGACATCGGTGGTGGGGAAGATGCTGGAGTCAATTATAAAAGATGAGATAGCCGAACATTTGGATAGCAGTAACAGGATCGGTCCAAGTCAGCATGGATTTACGAGGGGGAAATCATGCTTGACTAAACTTCTGGAATTTTTTGAAGATGTAACTAGGAAAATGGACAAGGGAGAGCCAGTGGATGTAGTGTACCTGGACTTTCAGAAAGCATTTGATAAGGTCCCACATAGGAGATTAATGGGCAAAATTAGGGCACATGGTATTGGGGGTAGAGTGCTGACATGGATAATAGAAAAGTGGTTGGCAGACAGGAAACAAAGAGTAGGGAATAATGGGTCCCTTTCAGAATGGCAGACAGTGACTAGTGGGGTACCGCAAGGCTCGGTGCCGGGACCGCAGCTATTTACAATATACATCAGTGATTTAAATGAAGGGATTCAAAGTAACATTAGCAAATTTGCAGATGGCACAAAGCTGGGAGGCAGTGTGAACTGTGAGGAGGATGCTAAGAGAATGTAGGGTGACTTGGACAGGTTGGGTGAGTGGGCAGGTGCATGGCAGATGAAGTTTAATGCGGATAAATGTGAGGTTGTCCACTTTCGTAGCAAAAACAGGAAGGCAGATTATTATCTAAATGTTGGGAAAAGATGAAGTGCAACGGGATCTAGGGGTCCTTGTTCATCAGTCTATGAAAGTAAGCATGCAGGTACAGCAGGCAGTGAAGAAAGCGAATGGCATGTTGACCTTTATAACAAGAGGAATCGAATATAGGAGCAAAGAGGTCCTTCTGCAGTTGTACAGAGCCCTAGTGAGACCACACCTGGAATATTGTGTGCAGTTTTGGTTCCCTAATTTGAGGAAGGACATTCTTGCGATTGAGGGAGTGCAGCGTAGGTTTACAAGGTTAATTCTCGGAGGGACTCATATGCTGAGAGAATAGAGCAGCTGGGCTTGTACACTCTGAAATTTAGAAGGGTGAGAGGGGATCTCATTGAAACATATGAGATTGTTAAGGGTTTGGACACGCTAGAGGCAGGAAACATGTTCCCGATGTTAGGGGAGCCCAGAACCAGGAGCCACAGTTTAAGAATAAGGAGTAAGCCATTTGGAACGGAGACGAGAAAACACTTTTTCTCACAGAGAGTGGTGAGTCTGTGGAATTCTCTGCCTCAGAGGGCGGTGGAGGCAGGCTCTCTGGATGCTTTCAAGAGAGAGCTAGATAGGGCTCTTAAAAATAGTGGAGTCAGGGGATATGGGGAGAAGGCAGGAATGGGGTACTGATTGGGGATGATCAGTCATGATCGCATTGAATGGCGGAGCTGGCTAGAAGGGCCGAATGGCCTACTCCTGCACCTATTGTCTATTGTCTATTGTCTACAACCTAACCGAAAAGATTGAGCACAATTTTCATTTGGTTACTAACAAGTATATTTAAAGGATAATTAGTCTGCTTTGCCACATATTTTTTCAAGATATTTAGTGCCAAAAAAAAAAGAGATTTGTTAGCAGTTGAAAGGGAAATAGCTGGCTGTATGCCACAAGGATGTAATCTGAGAAGTGTTCACATGACAGGCGGCACAGTGGAGCGGCTGCCTCATAGCGCCAGAGACCTAGGTTCGATCCTGACTACGGGTGTTGTCTATACGAAGTTTGTACGTTCTCCCTGTGACGATGTGGATTTTCTCCAGGTGCTCCGGATTTCTCCCACACTCCAAAGACGTACAGGTTTGTAGGTAAATTGGCTCTGGTATAAATTGTAAATTGTCTCTAGAATAATGCTAGTGTACGGGGTGATCTCTGGTCGGTGCTTAGTCGGTGGGCCAAAGGGCCTGTTTCCCGCGCTGTATCTCTAAAGTCTAAAGACTAAAGACAGTCAGCCAGGAGTTAATCTTCTCTGATGATCAGTCTAGAGTGTACATCAACTGCAGTTTTTTTTCTTCGCATAGACTGAATAGCTTTGACCTTAAAATTCAGGGTATTGCAGGATGGAGCGGTGAATCAAGAAGGCAGTGAACATTCCGTCAAACTGCAACTGCGAGCTGACTCAGTACTCTGGCCAGTCTGCTGAACGACCGGGCTTCGAACTGCTCGTCTTGTAGATGCAATTACTGAGAAATGGCAAAAAAAGTTTTTTTTTAAAAATTATTTAAAAACAGTATTGCAATCTGAACCTGCAAGATAACGTCGCACTTCAAGATGCCTTTGGTCAATGAAGATAGAAGCAGTGTGCCGTATTCTCGCCTCTGTGGCTCGAGAGAAGAGATTCTGACTGCAGACTTTTCAAAGATTCAGTATTTCATCCGGTTCCTCGAATTCCTTCATTACCTTGGAAGCATCTACAGGATGATGAAGAAGAAACTGAGGTCTGGACCCTCCTCACTGTGTCAGAACATCGCAGTATTGAGAATTATGTAATGCAGAGCAAAAATATAGGATGCCTATAATTAATCTGGGAATTGCTATAAATATCAATATCTCTGAATATACAGATCTCTGTGCATTCTCATTATAATGTATTAGTGCAGATCGTGTTGATAATGCTGCATTGCCAAGGGTCGTTCAGTTCAAGGGCATTAACTGCAGCAGATGTTATAGAATGCGTTGGGTTTAATTCAGATGCTAACCTTGCTGCTTGCTTTTGTGTCAATGAAATGTGCTTAGAACATACCTGTAATATTTTTATAATTATATTAGAGAAATCAATCACTACTAATGAAAGTTATATATCTGCAGACTGCACTTACCAATGTCAGCAATGTCAGCATTTATTTTCAGAAATAATGTATCCACTGGTATCTCATATAATGAAGCAAATGATAAGAACTTAATTTTATGGCTGTGAAATATTCAGAATATTAAAAACACAAGCCATGTGAGAAAAATGTATACACAATTTGTTTTCTTTTCTGTAAAATGGACACCAGCCAAGGGGTTAGACAAAAGGCAGCACAGCAGCGCAGTTGGTAGAGCTGCTGTCTCTTAGTACAAGAGACCCCGGTTCGATCCTGACCTCTGGTGCTGTCTGTGTGGAGTTTATACGTTCTCTCTTGGACCACGTGGGTTTACTCCTGCTACTGTGGTTTCCTTCCACATCCCCAAAGACGCATGGAAATTCAGGTTAATTAGCTTCTGTAAATTGCCCCTAGTGAGAAGGGAGTGGATGCGAAAGTGGAATAACATAGAACTAGTGTGAACTGATGATAGTTCAAGTTCAAATGAGTTTATTGTCATGTGTCCCTGATAGGACAATGAAATTCTTACTTTGCTTCAGCACACAGAACATAGTAGGCATTTACTACAAAACAGATCAGTGTGTCCATATAGCATAATATAAATATATACACACATGAATAAATAAACTGATAAAGTGCAAATAACAGATAATGGGTTATTAATAATCAGAGTTTTGTCCGAGCCTGGTTTAATGGCCTGATGGCTGTGGGGAAGTAGCTGTTTCTGAACCTGGTTGTTGCAGTCTTCAGGCTCCTGTACCTTCTACCTGAAGGTAGCAGGGAGATGAGTGTGTGGCCAGGATGGTGTGGGTCTTTGATGATACTGCCAGCCTTTTTGAGGCAGCGACTGCGATAGACACAAAATGCTGGAGTAACTCAGCAGGTCAGGCAGCATCTCTGGAGAAAAGGAATAGGTGACGTTTCAGGTTGAAAACCTTCTTCAGACTGCGAGTGCGTACCAGTGATCATTGGTTGGCATGGGCTCAGTGGGTCCAAGAGCCTGGTTTCCATTGCTGATTTCTTCAATCAGATTTTGAGATGCTGAAATCTCACACCTTCGCCTCAGATGTGGAATAATAATGATACTGACACAATATTTACAAGTTACATTCCTTGGTCTCCATGTTTATTATCTCACTCAGCCATGGCCTCCTGCCCTGGCTTACACAGTGCACATGCGATCTGACCTCCAAGTCACCTTGTGATGATGGATACCTGTGATTCTCATGTATTCAGCAAACGTCTCAGAAACAAACTGTGGCCCATTGTCGGAATATAATGGAACTGGCAACCCGTGTCTGGCGAAGATCTCTGCTAATGCCTGTACAGTTTTTTCTGCTGTAGTTGACTTCATCACTGCATACTCGTAGTACCTACTGTAGTAGTCTATCACTACCATAATTGATTCACCTGTTGGAAGTGGTCCAAGAAAGGCAACTGCAATATCAACCCAAGGTCCTGTTGGCAACCTTGCACTTCCAATTGGTTCTGGTGAGTTGCTCCTGCTTGTGATTTGGCATCCGTGACAGGTCTTGACAAATTTTCCGGCATCTTTCTCACAACCTGGCCTCCACACTTTGCTCTGCAAATTCAGTTTAGTACCGACGATACCTAAATGTCCTTCATGAGCTAATGACACGATCCTTGGCCGTAGTCTCTGCGGGATCACCAATCTACTACCCCTCAGCACACACTGACCAATTGCACAATATTAATCTTTTATGGGAACATATACTTTGTAAGGGGATTGATCCCATTGCCCACTGTGAATATGTTCTCTGATATCTTTGAGTTCAGGATCATGTTCTGATTCCCTTTCAACTTCCTTCGTTGTCACGGCTCCTGGCGTTGACTGGATTGCGATGAGTCGCACAGATTTCTCTGCTTCTCTCTCAAGTGTGGATGTTGCTTCCGGCTGTTCATCCTTCACCAGTCTCGACAGCGGCTCCGCGATGTTTGCTGTCCCAGCTATGTGGACTACTTTGTACTTGTACTGTTGGAGTCTCAGCACCCAGCGTTCTATTCTGGCACATGGCTTAGACCTTGACTAATAGATCACCTCCAGCGGCTTGTGATCTGTAACAAGTTCAAATTCAATGCCGTACAAGTCAGCATGGAACCTTTCACAGGCCCACACTAGTCCCAGTGCTTCTTTCTCTGTTTGAGAATACCTTCTCTCCAGGCAGGTTAACGATCAACTGGCATATTCTATGACTCTGGGTCCATCTGCATAGGTCTGTACCAGCACTGCTCCTAACCCGACCGGACTAGCATCTGCTATGACTTTTGTTGGTGCAGCTGGATCATAATATCCAAAGGTTTCTGCACTCTTTAGACTCTGTTTCAGTGATTTGAACGCCTGTCTCTGTTCACTACCAAACTGGAACGGTACGTCTTTCCTGGTCAACTTTCTCAGCAGATCTGCCAGTGTAGCAAAATTTGGAATGAATTTTGCACAACAATTGACCCGTCCTGGAAAACTCCTCATCTCGGTTGCATTCTGAGGATCACGTGCATCTGCAACAGCTTTCACTTTAGCTTTGGCTGGGTTCAGCCCTTCACTTGTGAGTCTGTGTCCCATGAAATCCATCTCAGAGACGCCAAACTTGTACTTGTCTTCATTCACAGTGAGACCTGCTTCTTGAAGTTTAGTCCACACTAGCTTCAGCCTCCTGTCATGCTCTTCACAAATTGATGCATGGACAATGATGTAATCTGATATATTTGCTGCTCCTGGTACACCTTGAATCACTCTGTGGGTTTCGTACTTATAGATCTCTGGAGCAGCATTGATTCCAAACATCAGTCCTTTGTATCGGTGCAATCCGCAGTGAGTGACGAATGTTGTCACCTCTGTTGACTCTGGATATAATTCCAATTGATGATATCCCCACTTGAGATCAATTTTGGAAAACACTTTATTGGTTGGTAACTCTTGTAACACCTCATCAACCGTAGGAATTAGGTGTCTTTCTCACATTATTGCCTCATTGGCTCTCCTCATGTCAATGCACAGTCTAATGTCATCATTGGGTTTCAGCACAATCACAACGGGACTCACCCATGGTGTCGAACGTTCAACTGGTTCAATAATGTCCTGATCAATCAACTCCTTGATTTTAGCTTCTACTTATCCACAAAGTCCAAATGGCGTTCTCCGCACCGGTTGAGCTATCGGCTTGACATTTTCATCAATGGCTAACTTCACATGCCGGCCTTTCAATTTTCCAACCCCTTGGAACACTGAATGAAATTCCTGCCTCATGTCATCATACGACTGCACTGAATTGACATGCACTCCGATGTGAAGCACTCCCAGCTCTCGAGCTGTGTTTCTACTCAGCAGAGGTTCTCCCTTCTCCTCTATCACCACGAATTCTGCTTCAGTTTCTCTATCTCCGACTTCTACTTTAGCCGTGAAACATCCAGTGGTCTGCAATGGTTTAGCAGCGGTGTATGGATATAACTTCCTACTACACCTCCTTGACGTGCTCTTGATTTTCTGCTGTTTCAAGCGTTGCCAAAGTGATGTGTCAATTACGTTGCTGTCGCTACCAGAATCTATAATCACTGGCACTGTAACACCTCCGATGGTCACTGCAACTTTCTTGTGATGGCTCTCATTCAATGCAAACTGATAATTGCCTTTAACAGCATGCTCACCAGCTTCATCACTGTCTTCATCACTTCCAAAATCGCCTTCTACGTGACGGACGTGACCTTTCTTTTTCTGGCAAGGCCTGTCTTTCTTTTCACTGGACTTCCCTTTCTTGTTGTAATCACTTGTCTTGTCCCTGGCCTTACTTTTACATTTCTTTGCAAAATGATCTTTGTCTCCACATTTCCTACATGTTCTACCTTTTGCTGGACAACATGCATCTTTTCCTATGTGACCCCTGTGACACCTGTAACACTCGATCTCATGTTCAGGCATATTTCTTGGTCTACCGTAGGACAGCTGGTTAACTTGCCCAGTCTTGGAATCTTTCAGTTTCATGCTGTGAAATTGTCTCTCAACAGCTTCCAGTGCTGCTGCAATCGACAAAGCATCATTAAGGTTTAACTTACCCCTTTTTCTAGCAGCCTTCTCCTGAGCTTGTCTGACCTGCAATGCTGGACAACCTGATCCAATATCTGGTTTTCCACATCAGCAGCCATATATTTGCATCCACCAGACACCTGTCAGAGTCTCGTCACAAATTGAGCAACAGTCTCGCCCTCTTCCTGCATTGTTTTACGGAATAAATGGCTTTGAAATGTAACATTTGGCACCACCACATAATGACTGTTCAATGCATCAACGGCTCTCCTTCATTCCGGTATCCGGGAGTGTTTTTAATTTTTTTCAAACTGATGGCCCTGCGGTGAAAAGAAGCAATGTTCTCCACTGCGCTTTCTGCCCTGGCGTACTCTGCTCAAGAAAGCGCCCACGACTGTCGACGTAAGCTTCGAATTCCTTCAACCAAGCATTCCACCTCACGCTGACAATACTCGCATCACCCGTTGGATCGGAGTGTGGAACTCCGCGAAGTGCTAAGAAATCAGCTCCAGCGACCGCCATTTTGAAATATATATTTTTTTCCAGCTCGAAGCCACGGATTCAGAATCCAAAATATCCACAATGTCCGAAATATCCTCATCGCCAATGTCACATCTTCGCCTCAGATGTGGAATAATTATGATACTGACTCAATATTTACAAGTTACATTCCCTGGTCTCCATGTTTATTGTCTCACTCAGCCATGGCCTCCTGCCTTGGTTTACACAGTGCCAATGCGATCTGACCTCCAAGTCATCTGATACAAAGATCATGATATTTGCATATCATCATCATGACTCATCGTCATGACAAAATCTTGAGCAAAACTAGTGCTGGAAGAACTCAGTGGGTCATGCAGCATTTGTGGAGGGAAATGATAGGCAAAACTTTGGGTCAGTACCATTCCTAAAAACAAATAAATTAATTATTACTAAAGAATGTTAGCTGTTTGAAAAAAATTGATTACCCCCTAAGTCAAAGGGTATAGTTTTCAGAGATATTGTTTCCACGTGTATCTTAGATAATGAAGCAAACACCATCTCTCCATTCCCTCCACAGATGCTGTTGACCCACTGAGTTCTTTCAGAGCTTGTTTTATAAACGAGCCAATAGGACTTTTGAGGGGGAAATGGGATAAGTATTGAAATAAACAAAAATCTTGCTTAGCTTAGTTTAGAGATACAGCGCGGGAACAGGCTCTTCAGCCCTCCAAGTCCGCCTCGACCAGTGATCCCAGCACATTAACACTATCCTAAACTCAGTAGGGACAATTTACACATACACCAAGCTAATTAACCTACAAACCTGTACGTCTTTAGAGTGTGGGAGGAAACCGAAGATCGCAGAGAAAACCCACGCGGTCACGGGGAGAACGTGCAAACTCCGTACAGACAACACCTGTAGTGATCGAACCCGGGTCTCCGGCGCTGGAAGGCAGCAATACCGCTGTGCCACCGTGCCACTTTTTTGATTTTTTATTTTACTTCTTCTGATTTTTTTAAATTCAAAATCTTCATGACATTAGGGAACTTTGGTTTGAAAGGTTGCCAAGGTAGTAAGCGACTCAGACGAATTTCTTTTATTGACACAGCCGAGAATGTTTTAGAAGCAGAATTGGTTCAGCTCTGCCATAACATCATGCTTAGTGAATGTTCCACATCACTTGTGCAGCGTTAATGTCATTAGCACTCAGCAAATTTGCTGAACAAAGCCCAAAGTGCTGGAGTAACTCAGCAGGTCAGGCAGCATCTGTGGAGGGAATGGATAGGCAATGGATGTTTCAAGTCAGAACACTTCTTCAGACTGATTATAGTAAGGGGAAGAAAGGCTTTGTCTCATCACCATCTCTTTCCGGCTTTCTTCACCCCCCCCCCCCCCCCCCCCCCCAACTACAAGCAATCTGAAGAAGAGTCTGAACGTGAATCGCCATCTTTCCATTCGCTCCACAGATATTGCCTGACCCACTGTTACTCCAGCACTTTGTGTTTGTTCACAGTATCTGCAGTTCCTTGCGTCTCCATACTTGTAAAACAGACAGACTAAAACAAATTCTATTATATATAATATAATGTAATATAATTGAATGTAACTGATTTGTCAAGGATATTTCAACTTAAATTTAAGCTCTGAAAAGGGCTCTCTATTTTGTACCAAAATTGCAACCAGAAAAGCCATAGTTTAAGTAAACATTGCACGGATCATTCTTAGCCATATGATATGAATGTGACTTTAACATTGCATTCACAAAGTGGCATGAGCTGTTTAAAGGTTAATTTTAGAAAGGTTTGTACACTTGTTCTGTCTGGGTTTATTACAATACAACTTCTTCCTCTGTTGCAGAGCTGAAAAGACAGAAGTATTGAATGAAGATTTGCTTCAGGTAACATTTGTTCATCCATTTTGCTTAATGAAACCACAGCAGGATTGTTCATGTATCCGGGCATCTCACTACAATTATACCAAAAGTATCATCTAATACTCTCAACCGAATACTATTGTCTGACACAGAGCATCTCATCCCTTTTAATTTCCAGTTTATTCATCGTCATAAACCATGCCTTGCACTGTTCACTGTTCAGGTGTCCGTTATAAACAGGTGTAAAATCCAGTTTGCTTGAAGCAGTGCCAATCAGACAAAGAGCACAAGGTGTGAAATTAATGGCAACTTTCTAAACTATTTGTTATCACCTCCTTAATCACTTGTTTTTGCAAAAATCCAATTACCCTTGATTTCTTTTTGATCTATTTTTGTAATGATACAGTCTAACAAATTCTCCTCTAACAGCGTAAAACCATGTACCATTTAATGTACATCTTCTGGTTTGTTTAATGTGCCCTGAAGTTAACAATTGGAAGTTAACAGTCTTTCCACAAGATTTCTAATCAAATATCCAAACAAAGCCCTAACAATATACAATTCCACGCCGTTAGCTTTCCAGATTACTTGCTGGCCCTGCATACTAGTCTTCTGTCAGTCATGCATCTCAGACATCTGTACTCTCTCAACATTTAGGAAATATGCTTGTTTTTATTTTTATTTTCCTTATTAAAAATAAACAATCTACAGACCATACCTTTCATTCCACTATGGACCAGCTTTTTTTTTGCTACAGCATTATAGTTATTAAATTACTGAATTTTGTAATTATGATATTTATCTGTGTGTATTGCGTTTACAGGCTTGGTAAGCTGCTGCAAGTAAGAATTTCATTGTTCCATTTTCGGTATTTATAACAATTAAGCACTCTTTTTGACTCTTGCTATGTTATAATCCATTTGCCCAATTGTTGTCCACTCACTTAACCTATCTATATCCCTTTACAGACTCCTATGTCCTCTTCACCACATACATTCATATGTTCCTTTGTATCGTCAGCAATATCAGGCAGTCCTTTCTGTGCCTTCAGCAATTCATCATATAAAATGGAAAAAAATGAAACCCCGGCCACAATCCTTGCAGCACTCCAGTCACAAATAGACCTAGTTATCCAGAGATGCTGCTTGTCCCGCAGAGTTACTCCAGCATTTTGTGTCTATCTTCGGTGTAAACCAGCATCTGCAGTTCCTCCCGACACTATTTATTTCTACTCTCTCTTTCATTTTAGGCAACTAATCCTGCAGCTGTTATTGCAGCAACTTATATACCTTCTGGAGATCCAAGTACATCAACTGATTTCACTTTTTCTACTGTGCATATTACTTAGTCATCCAGCACAGAATCAGGCCCTTTGGCCCAACCAGTCCTTGCCAACCAGGATGCCCATCTGAGATAAACCTTTTCTATCCATGTATCAGTCCGAGTGTCTTTTAAGTGCTGTTACAATATCTGCCTCGACTATCATGTCTGATAGCTCGTTCCCTATAGCCACCACCCTCTGAGTGAAAAAGTTGCTCCTCAAGTTCCTATTAAATGTTGTCCCTCGCACCTTAGACCAATATCCTTCGGTTCTTGATTCCCTAACCATGGCTACAAGACTCTGCAAAGGATTCCAATACTTCTGCAAAGAACCCTCCAGTAAATGGTCAGATATGATTTCCAGTTCACACAAAACACATTGACTTGGCCTAATTACCTTGTGTTTATTTCCAAATGAACTGCTGCAACATCTTTAATAGTAGCTTCCAATATTCTCCCATTGTCAGATGTTAAGTTAACCAGCCCATAGTTCCCTACCTTTACTTCCCATTCTGTTTTGAATTTTGAATTTTGCAATCTAATGGAACCTTCCTTGAATATGGAGATAGTTTGGAAAATTAAATCCATGCATCAGCTTTTAAGACCTAAAGGATGTTGCCAGTCAGTATCACAGCTGCATCCGTTTGCTCGGTACTACTTTCTCAGGATGATAATTTTCCTGAGTTCCGCCTTTCTTTCCAATTCCTAATTTGCAATTCTTTCTGGGATGTTACTTATATTCTAATGAAGACAGCAGGACCTACCCAGTGCACAGCAGGGCTCTGGGGAATGTTGTAGAGCAGAGGGATCCGGGAGTGCAGGCACATAGTTCATTGAAAGTGGTATCACAAGTAGATAGGATGGTCAAAATGACTTTCGGCACATTGACCTTCATGAGTTGATAATGATGGGATCATAAGCTCATAGCTTATAGGAGCAGAATTAGGCCATTTGGCCCATCAAGTGATCTCTGCCATTCAATCCTGGCTGATCTATATCTCCCTGCTAACCCCATTCTCCTGCCTTCACCCCACAACCTCTGACACCCGTACTAATAAAGAATATATCTATCTCTGCCTTAAATATATCCACAGACGGCCTCCACAGCCTTCTGTGGCAAAGAACTCCACAGATTCACCACCTTCTGACTAAAGAAATTCCTCCTCATCTCAATCCTAAAATAACTTCCTTTAATTCTGAGGCTATGGCCTCTAGTCCTGGATTCTCACACTAGTGGAAGCATCATCATTTAGAATATTGAGTATAGAAGTTGGGAGGTTATGTTGCAGTTGTATAAGATATTGGTGAAGCCTCATTCAGAGTATGGTGTTCAGTTCTGGGCACCATGTTATAGGAAAGATATTGTCAAGCTGGAAAGGGTGCAGAGGAGATGTACAAAGATGTTACCAGGACTTGAAGGCCTAAGCTATAGGAAGAGGTTGAGCAGGCTAGGACTCTATTCCTTGGATCGCAGGAGGATGAGGTGATCTTATAGAGGCGTACAAAATTATGAGAGGAATAGATCGGGTAAATGCACAGAATCTCTTGCCCGGAGTAGGAGAATCAACAAGCAGAGGACATAGGTTTAAGGTGAGGGGGGAAAGATTTAATAGGAACCTGAGGGGTAACTTTTTTACACTAAGGGTGATGGGCATGTGTTACAAGCTGCTGGAGGAGGTCGTTGAGGCAGGGACTATCGCAATGTTTAAGAGACAATTGGACAGGTACATGGATAGGATAGGTTGAGAGGGATATGGGCCAGGCGTGGGTAGGTTGGACTAGTTGGGTTGGTCGGTGCAGACAAGTTGGGTTGTAGGGCCTGTTTCCATGCTGTATAACTCTATGACTATGCCCGATGCAAAATATATATTTAATACGTCAGCCAACCCCTTATTTTCAATTACTAATTCCCCCGATTCAATGGGATCACGGTTCATTTTTAACCATTTTTTAAAATATCCATTGAAATTCTTGCCATCTATTTTTCTACTTCATGGCTAGTTTTAATTCCCTTACTCCACACAAATATAGACGTCTCAGTGACAATACAAAGTGACTGTGTAGCCATAACTCTTTGAGGCTGAGCACACGAAAGATTTATAACGCTCTGTGTCAAGAAATTTCTCTTAATCTCAGTCCGAAATCGCCCATAGTTCTTTCCTAAAGATATTACAGCTCCAACCTTCTGCCTTGTTGACCCCCTTTCAATCTTCATGTTTTAATGAGAAGATCTCTTCATTGATAATGGATGAATTTCTCCAAAAGGACACCTAGCACTGCCGAGGAATCACTGCTCCGTTGATCCTACTTGTTCGGTAAAGAGACCAAAATTGCATTATTATATTGCTGTTATAAAAGTAGTTGCTGTTACTTGACAACAGTAATTAATCAGCATTAAAAATAAAGTTAATAGTAAATTAAACGGCAGCTAATTGACTGGTTTGTGGATTAAATATGTAAACTTTCCAAGACTTCCCCCTAACTTTAAAAGGTCCACAGCCAGGCGTAGAAGCCCATCTCCAAAGAGCTCTGGAAAGTACTGTGGGACTGCCATGTTAGTGTATTAACTACAGTGAGAACGCAGTAATAGTCCATTAACTACAATCAGTGTGCACAATGCATACATTAGAACTGAATCTGTCAAAACCTTTTTAAGCTAATTTACAGACTCGTCATGTAACCTGTTAGTTATTTGCAAAGCTTTGTGAATGGAAATGTGTAGTTGTAACCATTGAAAACAATTTTCAATCGTTGCGTGAAGAAAGTTCATGTTCATAAGTGATAGGAGCAGAATTAGGCCATTCGGCCCATCAAGTCTACTATGCCATTCAATCATGGCTGATCATGGTTCCTCTTAACCCCATTCTCCCACCATCGCCCCACAATCAAGTACTGAAAGCTACCATTGTAAGGCAGTGCTCAAACAAACACACATGTCCACATGGTAAGTTTGGTCCTATTAGTTTGATACTTTTATACGTGTTTCAATGTGTTTTACATTATCTCCTTCATAACCTGGCTGATCAAGAGTAATTGTCCCTTTAGTTGAATGTTTCCTGGTCACTCACTTTAGACTTTAGAAATACAGAGTAGAAACAGGGCCTTCGGCCCATTGAGTCCGTTCCGACCAACAATCACCCCGTACACTAACACTCTCCAACACACTAGAGTCAATTATTTATTTTACCAAAGCCAATTAACCAGTAAACCTGTACGTCTTTGGAGTGTGGGAGGATACCGAAGCACCCAGAGGAAACCCACTCGGACACAGGGAGAACATACAAACTCCACACAAACAGCACCCGTAGTCAGGCTTGAACCCGGGGCTCTGGCGCTGTAAGGTAGCAACGCTGCCCCTGTGCCACTGTGCCATCCCTATCACTCAAGACAAAGTGATATATTGAGAGTTTTAGTTTAGTTTAGTTTATTGTCACGTGTACCAAGTTACAGTGAAAAGCATTTGCTGCTAACCAGTCAGCGACAATACAATACACAATTACAATTCACAGTCATTCACAGTGTACAGATAGCATAGTTAAAGAAAGAAATGTTGTTGCAGGAGTAGAGATTTGAAAGAGTAGAGCCATTATAATGCATGATTGCAGATCCACTTCTGTAACTAACACAGAAAGAGTCGGCTGGGTTGGACGCCATCAGTTGTCTGTGTCGTTCACGGTGAGCTATTTTAGGTCACCTCTTTATTGCGGTTAGAAAGGATAAATGATGCTTGAGCTAGGCTGCAGGGTTGACGCACTCGTTGCAGAATTTGATTGTCCTTACTGCAGAAAGTAACCTTGACATGCCGCCAAATACTTGGGAAATGAAACAAGATTGATTGTTACAAAATACTACCATATGTTTGAAGTGGAGATTTAAAATCCCCAAATCAATATTACAGAATTAATTTACTGAGCCGCGCAGTGGCACAGCAGTAGAGTTGCTGCCTTGCAGCGCCAGAGACCCAGGTTCGATCCTGACTACGGGTGCTGTCTGTACAGAGTTTGTACGTTCTCCCTGTGACCACATGGGTTTTCTCCAGGTGCTCTGGTTTCCACCCACACTCCAAAGACAGACAGGTTTGTAGGTTAATTGGCTTTGGTGAAATTGTAAATTGTCCCTAGTATTTAAGATAGTGCTGGTGTAAGGGGTGATCGCTGGTGGGCACAAACTCGGTGGGCTGAAGAGCTTATTTCTGCTCTGTAACTCTAAAGTCTAACCTCTAAAGTGCGTTGTTTAACATGAAATGTGAACAGAAGAAAACAATCTATTTGCATCCCGTTCGGTTTACCTGATTTTGATTTTGTTTATTGCGTCCTCACTGTAAAAACCTTTTCATTAAACAGGTGGAGAAACGTCTAGAGCTGGTAAAACAAGTCTCTCACAGCACTCATAAAAAGCTCACAGCATGTCTCCAGGGACAACAAGGTGTGGACACCGACAAACGATCCGTACGTTTCCATTAATTACTGTCCACTGATATGACCGACCATATATGCATGAGCGAGCCTCTGAGAAATGAATTGTAAATGGATGTTAACCCAAACTCTTTGCCAAACTTTTCTTTGCTTGTTTGGTAACCCAGAACATTGTTGTATTGTTGCATCAGATGCAGATGCATTTTATTCTCAAATGAAAGGAGTCCCACTCAATGACAGACACATCGTGCTGCAATAACTCAGCGGGTCAGGTAGCCTCTCTGGAGAACATGGACAGGGGCAGCACAGCAGCAGAGTTGCTGCCTCCCACCACAGGAGACCCGGGTTCGATCCTGACCACGGGTGCTGTCTGTACGGAGTTTGTACGTTCTCCCTGTGACCCCATGAGTTTTCAACGGGTGGTCTAGTTTCCTCCCACTTTGCAAAGACCTGCAAGTTTGGAGGTAATTGGCTTCTGTAAATTGTTAGTGTGTGTGTAGGGTGGAACTAATGTAGTGGTGATTGTTGCTTGGTGTGGACTCGGTGAGTTGAGGGGTTTGTTTCCACGCTGTATCTCAAAACTAAAATAAACTAAAGTGATGCTTCAGGTCAGGAACCTTCTTCAGAGGGAACCAAACCGTCACCTATCCATCTTCTACAGAGATGCTGCCTGACCTGCTGAGTTATTCTAGCACTTTGTGTCTTTTTTTTAAAAACCAGCATCTACAGTTCCTTGTGTTCCCTCAATGACATCCACTTTTAGAAGAATGTTTTGGTAATCTGGAAGAGATAACTTTTGCTATTATTGAATGGGGAGCCCATAATATACCTTACCGTTTTTTCCTTTCCATTGAAGGTAGCAGTCATCAAATTTTCAGATATTAAGAGAATCAAGAAATATAAGACTAGTGCAGCAGTGTAAAAGATCAGCATTGATGTTATTGAACTGATTACCTATTTATGCTTCTATTTAATATTTTTTTTGTTCTGATTGAGACCTGTGACTAATTGGCAACTGATTGGAGGAACAAGGAACTGCAGGTGCTGGAATCTTAATCCAAGCACAAGGTGCTGGAAGATGTCAACAAGTCAGACAGCATCAATGCAGGGAATGGACAGGCCATGCTTTGGGTTGGGACCCTTCATCAGACACGAATGTTGCCTGACCTGCTGAGTTCTTCCAGCACTTAGCGTTTTGCTTAATGAGCAGCAGATGTGGTTCGATCATTCTATACTATTCTAGGGTGACGTGGTGTCGCAACTGGTAGAGTTGCTGTCTCATGGCACCATCGACCCTGATCTTGACTACTGTCAGTGTGGAGTTTGCACGCTCTCCCTATGATTGTGTGGGTTTCCTCCGTGTGTTCCAGTTTCCTCCCACATCCCAAAGATGTGCGAGTTTGTAGTTTAATTAGCTTCTGCAAATTGACCCTAGTGTAGGTAGTGAATGCGGAAGTGGGATAACTTAGAACGAGTATGAACGGGGATCGATGGTCGGCATGGACTCAGGAGCTGAAGTGCCCGTTTCCATGCTGTATCTCCTCACAACTAAACTAAATTATCACTGAAACTGAATATTACTTATCCCCATAGATTCTATTCCACACAGCAATGTGTCTGTCTATGCACATGCAAAATATAATTTTTAAGAAGAGTATTCTTCTGAAATGTTGATTTATAATGGTCGTGACTTGCCGGCTTTTCCTGCAGCTGCAATATTTCATTTAAAATTAACATCTTATTGGTATACTGGATGCAATTAATTGTAAGTTTAATAAGTGATTTATTATCAGTTAGTTAAAGATCAAATTATGGAAGTTAAAAAAAAATGTGGTTGCAAAGTTACCAAATAGTGGCCAGCGAACATTTACTTATCTGAATAGAATTACATCTTGTGATAGAAAAAAAGGAATGTCACAATGGTGCAGCGGTAGAGCTGCTGCCTGACATTGCCACAGACCTGGGTCCGATCCTGACTACGGTGCTGTCGGTACGGAGTTTGGTACGTTCTCCCTTTGACTGCGTGGGATTTCTCTGGGTGCTCCGGTTTCCTCCCACACTCCAAAGATGTACAGGTTTGTAGGTTATTTGGCTTCAGTAAAATTGTAAAATGTTCCTAGTGTATAGGATAGTGCTAGTGCACGCGGTGATCACTGTTCGGTGCCGATTCAGTGGGTCAAAGGGCCTATTTTCACGCTGTATCTCTAAATTCTAAACTCTAAAAAGACACCGGGTATTAGCTACGTTATCATGCCTGGTAATCACAGCTGATCAGATTTAATTATATATCATGTTGATTATGCCAACAGAAGAAGCTACCATTAACAACATTGGCACAATGTTTAGTGGAAGGGTCTACAATTCTGGGTGAAGACTCTTTGCTGGGGTAAGCCATTACTTGATTTGATATTGTAGATTCGATACAAATGATCTAATCGTTTTGAATACATCTGCTAACTAATGATATTTATATTCCAAAAGGAAAGAAGAGTTATTGTTTTTTATTAATCTGTGTTGTTTACAATATTAACACTGGGAAGTTTGAAGGTTTCATGACTGGTTCATGTGTAGCACTCAGAGAGTAGCAATAATATGCTCCATGAAATTGTCGAGTATATTGAAGCTCAAATAGTTAACAGTTCTTCAGCTTAAACAAGCATATGTTAAGGTGATCATAGAAACATAGAAAATAGGTGCAGGAGTAGGCCATTCAGCCCTTTGAACCAGCACCGCCATTCAATATGATCATGGCTGATCATCCAAATCAGTACTCCATTCCTGCTTTCTCCCCATGTCCCTTGATTCTGCTGGCCCTAAGCTATATCTAAAGGGCCTGTCCCACTTACGTGTCCTTGGCACGCAAATTATGCGACCTCGTGGTCATGTTGAGCCGGTGAAGGTCGGGCGCGATTACATGCATACGCACAGCCATCTGGAGCGCGTGACGTCATTTGAAGATGGACACAAAGCTGGAGTAACTCAGCGGGACCGGCAGCATCTCTGGAGAGAAGCAATGGGTGAAGTTTCGTGTCGAGACTATTCTTCAGTCTGAAAAGAAGGGTCTTGACCCGAAACGTCACCCATTGCTTCTCTCCAGAGATGCTGCCGGTCCCGCTGAGTTACTCCTGCATTTTGTGTCTATCTTCAATTTTCTTGGCCCCACTCTGGGAGTAGAAGTCGGGGCGGATCCGGACCGCAATGGCCGTGAGCCCCAGGCCGAGTTCGGCGATCGTTTACCTGCTTCTGTTGCAGTTGAAGGAGAGACGTTGCGTCACGCCAGGGTCTTGGGCCTGTCCCACTTTGGCTGTCAGTTCCGCGACAGGCCGTTGGCACGCGAAGATTTCGTTCACTACAAAAATTTCGGAGCCCCGCGCAATGTCGCGCACAACTACATACCCCTCCACGCTTCTAAGTGGGACCGGCCCCGCGCGGCCATACGATGCCCGTACACCTCAACGCGACCACGAGGTCGCGTAATTTGTGTGCCAAGGACACGTAAGTGGGAAAGGCCCTTAACTCTCTCTAGAAAATATCCTGTGAATTGGCCTCCACAGCCTTCTGTGGCAGAGAACTCCACAGATTCACAACTCTCTGGATGAATTTGCTTTTCCTCAACTCAAATGGCCTACCCCTTATTCTTAAACTGTGACGACCCCTGGTCTGGACTCCCCAACATCGGGAGCATTTTTTCTGTATCTAGCCTGTCCAAACCCTAAGGAATTTTATATGTTTCTTTCAAATACCCTCTCATCCCTCTGAATTCCAGTGAATATAGGCCCAGTCGACCCATTCTTTCATCATATGTCAGTCCAGCCATCCCGGGAATTAAACTGGCAAACCTATGATGCACTCCCTCGATAGCAAGAATGTCTTTCCTCAAATTAGGAGACCACAACTGCACATAATACTCCAGGTGTGGTCTCACCAGGACCCTGTATAACTGCAGTAGGACCTCCTTGCTCCTATACTCAATCCTCTCGCTACGAAGGCCAACATGCCATTTGCTTTCTTCACTGCCTGCTGTACCTGCATGCTTTCAGTGACTAATGTATAAGCGCACCCAGGTCTCTTTGCACCTCCCCTCTTCCTAATCTGACACCATTCAGATAATAATCTGCCTTCTTGTTCTTGCCACGAAAGTGGATAACCTCACATTTATCCACATTATATTGCATCTGCCATGCATCTGCCCACTCACCCAACCTATTCAAGTCACCCTGCAGTCTCATAGAATCCTCCTCGCAGCTCACATTGCCACCCAGCTTTGTGTCATCCGCAAACTTGGAGATGTTACATTTAATTCATTTAATTCAATTAATTCCTTTGTCTAAATTTGGTTCAAATCATGGTTCCACGGTAAATTTAATAAGCAGTCTTTCTTGTGCAATATTCACTGGTACTCCGCTCCGGCAACCCCGAAAAAGTTAAACATCATTATTTTGTTCTCCCGCCACGTAACGCGTATATGTTTGCGTACAAATAAACAACTGGTAATAAGAAATTCTGGAATAGAAAATGTTGAGATACGGTCTGATTAAATTATATACTACAACTGGATGTGTGGTAAGTTACGTGAGTTGAACAGCCATTCTCATCAATTCATCTTTATCTGTGATGGTTCTGTGCCTGTTAAACTTCAAAAATATTACTCAAGATAAGAGATCAAAGGTCAAGAGGGGCGTCACAATGGCACAGCGGTAAAGTTGCTGCCTTACAGCGCCAGCAATCCGGGTTCAATCCTGACTACGGGTACTGTCTGTACGGAGTTTATTCTTTCTTCCTGTGACCGCGCGGGTTTTCTCCGGGTGTTCTGGTTTCCTCCCAAATCCTATAGACGTACAGGTTTTCAGGTTAATTGGCTTCCGTTAAGTGCCCCTAGTTTGTAGGATGCAAAAGTAGGATAGCAAGGAACTAGTGTACAGGTGGTCGATGGTCTGTGTGGACTCGGTGGGCCGAAGGGCATGTTTCCACGCTGTATCTCTAAACTAAACTAAACTAAACTAAACTAAACTAAACTAGCAACAGGTCAAGTGATCTATTTGACTGTTGAATAGTGTGAGACTAAAAGAGAGTGGTTTTCAGTAACCATTTCAATGTGTGATGGATCTACTTCAAAAATGCCTTGAGATTTGCTATCCTGTTGTGTGGTCAGACATACACCAGCAGTTTCAGGCGTGTAATGATCTAGAGCTTAACCATAATTCCCAAGCTGGCAGCTTCGAAGTTAGTTTTGGGTTGCATCACCCAAAATTAAACATGGAAGTTCAACACGGTGCACTGTTTCAAAGCCCGTTTCCAATCAGATCCACCCAGGATGATGCGTTCTGTTAGCTTTGGCCAAAGTCTTGGCTGCAGCTTGGAGCGGCTGGATCTCCAAGGGTGATATTTGAACAAAACAACATGAGTTACTCTCTATGTGCAGGCAAGACTAAAATCACGCCAATGATCATAGCTGTGGCCTTAACGTAAGGACTCGTTCTCATCACGTTGAAAGGCCTTGTCATACCTTTTATGTTTTAATTAAGTGCACATGCAGCGAACTGTACATTCAAATCATTCTCTAGACACGTCCTGTGCACCAGTTTGCATCTGGCAATTTCTGTTCAATCTAAAAGAGAAATGTAGGAGCAAAGGGGAAGCTTGATGTTGTCAAGCCTGAAAGGATTCAGTGAAGATGTTGTAAAGCTTGAAAGGGTTCAGAGAAGATTAAAGGACCTGTCCCACTTAGGTGATTTTTTAGACGACTGCGGGCAACTAGGCTGTCGCCACACGGTCGCCGGGGGCTGTCGCCTGTATGTTTGTGAGTAGTCTCCAAATCTTCCATAACTTTCCTATAATGGGCTGAGCAGAACTGTATCAACTATTCTAATGTTATCAGATTAATGAGTGGTTCTCTCATAAGCGAAGAGTGTATTCTTGATCTCCCAACCTTACTACCTAGTGGTCATGTGTTTTTTTTTTTGCCTTTCCTCTATATTTGCAAAGCTGGTGGCACAGAAAACGTGCAAACTCCACACAGTTAGCACCCGAAGTCAGGATCGAACCCTGGTCTCTGGTGCAGTGAAGCAGCAGCTCTACCAACTGTGCCATTCTGCTGTCCTCATATTAAAAGTTTTTTAAAAGTTTAACTCAATGTTGATATCTTCTGAAATGTTAACATCAAATATCCTGCTGACTAATTCTTGCCCCACAGAAATAAAACGGTTTGAACATTTGTGTAGAACAGAGTTTCTACAGGTTATTGTAGAAACAATAACTTGGAGATTATTTGTTAAGATGATGAGATGTCCACCTGCATGTTTATCACTTATTTATTTACGTACCATTTCAATTGTCCATAATGTACTTTGTCAATAGCTTCTTGACCCGTTCAATATGTTGTACCCGAATTTGGCTAAAAGGGACTGATTAAAATTCTTCTGAATATACCTCCGGCTTCCCTTATACGAAAAAGGAAATGTATACAAAAATGTTTCTGTTGCTTCTGGAAGGTTAAAACATGCAGATGGAATCCCAGTCGCTTTTTGATTAAAGCTAAAAATTAAATGGAGAGTAAGAGAAGAACATGTTTCATCGGGGCACAGCTTATTTGGTGATTGATTGTTGCATGCGATGATACAAACATGACCTCTGTCCTTCTATTGTGCAGGAAGATGCTGAAGATGTGTGGAGACACAGAAGACAGACTAGCCCAGGAACTCATCCTGTTTGAGCAACAGATAGAAAGGGATGTGATTGAGCCATTGTTTGTGTTAGCTGAGGTAAGAAATGCTCTCAGATGTTTCTGGAGGTCCAGTTACCTATTGTCTTTTTGAAGATAGACACAAAATCCTTCTCTCTCCGTCCCGCCCCCACGCTTGTTCTCCGACTAGTTTAACTGTCCTCTTTAATAATTTTACTGTTAGTATGCCTCGTTGCCACCTTGCCCTCAGCTAACGATGAACCAGTCTACATTTCCTTGATCGTCTGCTTTGATCTGTCATTTTCACACCATATCTCTAGTCTCCCCCTTCCCTGATGCTCAATCTGAAGAAGGGTCTCGACCAGAAACGTCCACCCATTCCTTCTCTCCAGAAATGCTGCCTGACCTGCTGAGTTGCTCCAGCATTTTGTGTCTATCTTCGGTGTAAGTTCCTTCCTACACATATTGTCTTTTTTACCGCATTCTTAACCTCACAATACCTTCCGTAAACCTGAAGTCACCCAAGTTTGACTTCTTATACTTTACTTTACTATGTATCTTTCTTGTACAGATTGATCCGAGGTGGTTTAAGAAACACCTTGACTTTATAAATATCTGCCACTTTGTCATCTCCCTCCACTCCCCTCTTTTTCCTGTTGTCATCATCTCCAACATGACATTCCTGTGGGTGAACCACACTCCCTTAAATATAATTGCCCCGATAAAGGGGGCTGTGATTTCAGCCGCCTTAATCCTAAACTATCAAATCTGCTCCCTTAAAGCCCTGTCCCATTGTACGAGTTCTTTCAAAGAGTTCTCCCGGGTTTGCCCTGATTCGAACTTGGAGATTTACGGTAATGGTCGCCTGCAGGTACTCGGGGCTCTCGTGGACATTTTCAACATGTTGAAAAATCTTCACGAGTCTTCCCGAGCCTACCGCGTTTCCCGAGTACCTGCCGTTAGCATTACGAGTCGCTAAGAGACGTCCCCGAGCTCCGACGTAACCGCTACGTTCATTCTACATGCTTGCCACGAGTTCGATTTTTTTAAAAACTCGGGAGAGCACTTGAATGAACTCGGACAGTGGGACAGAGCCATCCAGCTCACCCTTTATCAATGGCTTTCCTCCTTCACAGTATACCCAAAACGTACCTGTTTCACTATGTTTTTTTTGTTTATAAAGCACTAATGCCTCCTTATGAAACCTTGTGTCAAGATTTGTGTGATAATGCTTGTGTAAAGTGCATTAATTAAAGTGCATTTAATAGTCAACAATTACCAGCGCATTAATGTAGACTTAATCATATTCCTTGATATAACTAGGTCTGTAGCTTAAATCATTTTATGAACATGCAGGGTATTTGAGAGAACACAGACAAAATTCTCTCCCTGCCATAATTTTGAACATGGAATCTTTATCATAGCACAGTATTCTCTGGTATTAGATAGCACATTCAAGTGAAATTTAAAGCTAAATAATTTAAATGTTTTAATTACCTCCACTTTGTATTGTCTGTGAAAGGAATCGTTTTTTTTGTAAGCCGGCATCTGCAGCTCCTTGTGTTGGCATTGAAATGTCTTTATTTCTCGCAAGGTATTATACAAGCACAAATTGCTGCTTGTATTTACTTTACTTTAGACATTAGAAATACAGTGTGAAAACAGGCCCTTCCGCCCACGGAGTCCATGCTGGCCAGTGATCTCCGTACACTAGCATTAGTGTAGTGTGTGACACTACACCTACACACTTGGGACAATTACAATTTAACTTAAATCAATTGAAGGATCTCGACCTGACTGAATTATCTTTCCCTCTCAAACCCATTCCCCTGCCTTCTCCCCATAACCCTTACTAATCAGGAATCTATCAATCTCCACCTTAAAAAAATATCAATTGGCGGCTTCCACAGCCGTCTGCGGCAATGAATTCCACCGAATCCCCATCCTCTGACTAAAGGAATTTCCCCTCATCTCCTTTCTAAAGGTATGTCCTTTTATTCTGAGGCTACAGCCTCTGGTCCTAACTCTGCTGAAACCCAACTGGATCTTAACCTCGTACTCTGCTGAATTCCAGTGTATATTGCATTGTATTGTATTGTATTGTATTGTATATCTTTATTATCATTTTTCTGAGTATTTGCATACCCAGAGGAAAACGAAAAAGCGTTTCTCAACCAGTGTCCATTCAGTGTGTGGTAAAAATATAAATAGAAATAAAGAATAAAAGTACATATATCACGAGTTCCGATCGGCAGTGGCACGACAATGGCTCTGCTTCAGTGTGTCCAGGTTGGTGTTTGGTGCACGATACTTTGGCAGGGGGCAAAGTCCGTTTATCAATCTAATTGCCTGCGGGAAGAAGCTGAGGAGCATCCTGCTGGTTTTGCAACTGATGCTCCTGTACCTCTTCCCAGATGGTAGGATGGAGAATATGTGATGCGATGGGTGGTAGGGGTCTTTGATGATGGAGATGGCTCTGCTGATACATCTCTTCCTGTATATGTCCAGCAATAAAGGGAGTGGAGCACCAATAATCCTGCTGGCGGTCTTCACAATCCTGTCCAGTTGGTGCCGTTCATACACCTTGCAGCTCCCGAACCAGGAGGTGATGCCGTAGGTTAATGTGCTCTCGATTGTCCCCCTATAAAAAGTTCGTAGGTGTGCAGTGGGGAGACCTGATTTCCGTAGTCTTCGGAGAGGGTGTAGTCGCTGCTGGGCTCTCTTGACCAGTGCTGTGGTGTTGGTCGTGGACGTCAGGTCATCTGACAGGTGGAGTCCTAGGAACTTCACACTGCTGACCCTTTCCACATCAGCTCCATCGATGTGCAGAGGTGTATGGCGTTGTTTTCCCGCCCTCCTGAAGTCAACCACCATCTCCTTCATTTTTCCCACGTTGAGAATGAGGTTGTGGGATTTGCACCATCCTGTGAGCAGCTCCACCTCCATCCTGTACGCCAACTCATCATTGTCACTGATGAGACCCACCACTGTTGTGTCATCAGCGAACTTGTTGATGAAGTTGTTGTTGAGTCTAGCAGTACAGTCATGTGTAAGCAGACTAAACAGCAGGGGGCTTAGGACACAGCCTTGGGGCGTGCCAGTGCTCACGGCTATGGTTTTTGATGTCCTACTGCCCACCCTGACTGTCTGCTGCCATTGTGATAGAAAGTTCAGGACCCAGTTACATGTGCCAGCATCAACCCCCAATAACTCCAACTTCTCCACCAGCTGCTGCGGAATGATTGTGTTAAAAGCAGAGCTGAAGTCTATGAAGAGGATCCTGGCATAAGTATTTTTCCGATCAAGGTGTGGCACTACGAGGTTCAGTGTTGTTGAGACTGCATCCTCTGTGGATCGGTTGGCTCTGTAGATGAACTGCAGTGGGTCTAGGTCGGCAGGTAGGCTATTTTTGATATGCTGCATAACCAGTCGCTCAAAACACTTCATCACTATGGGTGTTAGAGCCACTGGTTGAAAGTCATACAGAAGGTATACAACCGTAGTGTGTCCAACCTTCCTTCACCCCTTTCCAGGTATTCCCCGGTGCAGCTGGTAGGGCTGCGGCTCACAGCGCCAGAGGCCCAGGTTCGAACCTGACCTCAGGTGCTGTCTGTGTGGAGTTTGCATGTTCTCCCTGTGAGCATGTGGATTTCCTCCTCATGCTCCAATTCACTCTCACATTCCAACGACGCACGGGTTTGTAGGTTAACTGTAAATTGTCCCTAGCATGAAGGGAACGGATGTGAAAGTGGGATAACATTGAACTCGTGTATACGGGTGATCAATGTTTGGCGTAGACTCGGTAGGCTGAAGAGTTTGATTCCATGCCATGTCTCTAAACTACACTAAACTAAGCTGTCCCTGCATTAACGTGGACTTTAACATGTTCCCAGTTCTGCACATAAATCATCCCATAAAGTTATGCTGGCCATTTGGGAGAACACGGACAGAATTCTCGCCCAGTCATCATTTGGGATATGGATTATTTTATCATAACACATTTATACTCCAGTATTAGATAGCACATTCAGCTCAGTGACGTGCGGTGAGGTTAATGGCAGGGGAGGCACTGGCTAGTATCAGTGGCCCGGCCCTCCCTGTATTGATCACCGCGTCTCTCCCAGGAGGGAGAGGGTGGAGCCGTGGCTGGGAGGGAGGGAGAGAGAAGAGAAGGGAGAGAGAGAGAGAGAGAGAAAGAGCGAAGGGAGAGAGAGAGAGACAAGGGAGGGAGAGAGAAGGGAGGGAGAGAGGAGGGAGAGAGAGAAGAGAGGGAGAGAGAGAGAGAAGGGAGAGAGAGAGAACGGAGAGAGAGAGGAGAGGGAGAAGGGAGAGAGAGGAGAGGGAGAGAGAAGGTAGAGAGAGAGAAGGGAGAGAGAGATATAGAAGGGAGAGAGAAAGAGAAGGGAGAGAGAGAGAAGGGGGAGAGTGAGAAAGGAGAGAGATAAAGGAGAGCGAGAAGGGAGAGAGAGAGAAGGGGGAAGGAGAGGAGAGAGAGAAGGGGAGAGAGCGAGAGAGAGAGAAAGAGCGAAGGGAGAGAGAGAGAGACAAGGGAGGGAGAGAGAAGGGAGGGAGAGAGGAGGGAGAGAGAGAGAAGAGAGGGAGAGAGAGAGAGAAGGGAGAGAGAGAACGGAGAGAGAGAGGAGAGGGAGAAGGGAGAGAGAGGAGAGGGAGAGAGAAGGTAGAGAGAGAGTAGAGAGAGATATAGAAGGGAGAGAGAAAGAGAAGGGAGAGAGAGAGAAGGGGAGAGCGAGAAAGGAGAGAGATAAAGGAGAGAGAGAAGGGAGAGAGAGAGAAGGGGAAGGAGGAGAGAGAGAAGGGGAGAGAGAGAGAAGAGATGAAAGAGAGGGAGAAGGGAGTGAGAGAAGGGGGAGTGAGAGAAGGGAGAGAGAGAGAGAGAAAGAGAAGGGAGAGAGAAGGGGGGGAGAGAGAGAGAGAGAGAGAGAGAGAGGAGGGAGAGAGAGAGAGAGAGAGAAGGGAGAGAGGAACAATGGCACGTTATAACCCGCAGTCGTCCCATTACAACCACCGCCGAACTCCCCACCGCGCCATTGCACCCTTCTTCACGGCGGCCCAGTGATGTCTGGGCTCTGACAATTCGAGGGATCTAACCGGTAACAACACTAAGAGCAGCCCCGGGCCGCCACGTTCCCTGACTCCAATCTGAGCTTGAAAAAATCTCGTGGTGGGTCTGATGTGTCCCGCGGGCCATATTTTGGAGACTCCTGCCTTACAAGTACAGAAGTACAAAAATTGATGACTTTATTTATTGTGATTAGTATAGATTATTTTTTAAAAATCGAATAACTTTCTAATTACCGACAAAGTCTACCTTCCCAATGCTTCCCAATGCAGTGCTGCGCCGCCGCTGCTAACGGCAGCGTCCATTACGTGGGCTGAGCCTACGTAATTGGCGCTCGCTCTTCCTCCAATGGGCTCAAGACACGCCCCCTTGTGAGGCAGATGTGATCGCTGCCTGGTGCTTTTCCATTGCAGTTTTATGATGAGGCCAGCGAGCACAAATTAAATATCTTTATATGTGAAATAAGTTACCTGGACTATGGAAGGTGAGGACATGAATAAAGGGGTTTACACACGTTACATTGGTGACATACAAAGAGATAGTAACAGGCAGATGCGTTTTGCCGGCGCTCCATGCAGTTTCTGAGGGGTTGCGCAATCAGAGGGGAGGCTCAGCTCGTCGCTGAGCCTCCCCTCTGAGCCTCCCCTCGTTTTGCTGAAGATTCGTTCCAACTGCCGGCCTGTGAATTTTTTTTTTAATCGCCCGACAATTTCAGCGCTGGTGTAAAATAAAAATTAGCTCCTAATGCCGTGAACGCCGACAACGGGGACGGATTTCACGTAGGGGACTGGTAAAGGAAAGCCTTTTATTTTACATATAAACGTGCTTCTTAAGATGACCTTAATCCAAATTTCATGTTGCGAAACGGTGATTTATTCCCCATACGAACCGGCAGTGTTTTTCCTGCCGATATGGGGTTTAAATTCACTGCAACCGCAACGTTCCAATCGATCGCGTTCCACAAAAACCCACTCGCAAGCTGATGTAAATGGCCATTAATTTACGGGAATTAAACACTAAATTCCTTCAATTTGGCCTGTAAATTAATGACAATGAGATTTAAAAATCACGTTATATTGTGAATTCTTGTGTGAATGTTATTTGGACACTTAGGCTATTTAAAAATGTTAATATTTTCTTAAGAAATGGATAGATGTTTAGATCTAGTAATTGAATTTTGTAATTAGCTACAATTGGGTAACTAACCAATTATATGCTTTAATTTCAGGTCATCCAAGTAAGATTGTTTCATATTTGTTTCAGAATGCTTCAATCTATAATAACTGAAAATTTCTTTCAGTTCTCTTAATTTTTAAGAAAGGTATGGGCTTTTGACTGGCATCGATCACAACTTTTGTGTTAAGTCAATGGAAAAGCAATAGGGAACAAGATGCTAATTTCCGAGGATGAAAATGGCCATAACTTTTTTAATACTGAAGATATGAACGTGAATTAGGTGTCAAATTAAACTTCTTTTGATGCTTTATCTGATGGGATAAATTGCAGACTTGATTTTTAAAATCTAAAAATGTTGTAACATAGCTACTTTATGAACAAAGAAAAATACAACAAAATATATTTGCTTCTGTTCTTTTAGGTGGACATCCCCAATATCCAAAAACAGAGAAAACATTTAGCAAAACTAGTATTGGACATGGACTCAGCTAGAACACGGTAAGTTTGAGTACTTAATTTTCTTAAGTCTGTCAACGATAGTCTATTTTGTTTCCAAGATATAAAATCCTGCACCATTTAACTGCAACATTATTCATGTGTAGTTAAAATACTATACTCTCCTTTTGGTTCAATTTTTTAAAATGTTTCTATTTCTCAGTCTTCCATCTCTTTCCGTTCCTTGTAGTCTGTCTCTCACAAACTTTCAGCGATAGATCATGGAACAGTCCAGCACAGGAACGGGACCTTCGGCCTACAATGTTTATGCCAAGCATGACGCCAAGTTAAACTGATCTCATACCGAGCTACAGTGAAAAGCTTTTGTTGCGTGCTATGCAGTCAGCAGAAAGACAATACATGATTACAGTCGAGCCATTTACAGCATATAGATACACGAGAAGTGAATAGCATTTAGTGCAAGGTAAAGCCAGCAAAGTCCGATCAAGGATAGTCCGAGGGTCACCAATGAGGTAGATAGTAGTTCAGGACTGCTCTCTGGTTGTGGTAGGATGATTCAATTGCCAAATAACAGTTGGGAAGAACCTGTCCCTGAATCTGGAGGTGTGCGTTTTCACACTTCTATACCTTTTGCCTGAGGGGAGGAGATGGAGTGACTAGGGTGCAACCCGTCCTTGATTATGCTGCTGGCCTTGCCAAGGCAGCGTGAGGTGTAAATGGAGTCAATGGAAGGGAAGTTGGTTTGTGAGATGGTTTGGGCTGCGTCTACAATTCGCTGTTTCCACAATTTGAGTTCATCTGATGTAAAAGCATTCTTGTTGCTGGTAAAAGACTGGGAGTATCAGCGAGATGCCCACGCAAGGTTGCAGTGCCCTTTAAATTATGCCCCAGAATGACGAGATGTGTTTTTCAAGCATATTTTCTCACGGCACGTCTACATCCTTGATATTGCATCAAATTTAATGCAAATCACAGTGTATTTGATTCATCCTCAAAACCAGCCTTTCATGCTAACATTACCAAAGACAAACAGGATAATTTTTATCCTTCAGGGCATTTATTTTCTTCAAGCTAGCTGAGTGGAATGTTTGCCATTATCAATTTCAAGATGGAATCTACCTAAAATCAGAACAGTGACACAAAGTGTGTCCCCAATAACACTGTAACCTCTGCTGACTTAAAGGAGAATAACTAACAACTATATATGTTCAATTTGATATACACATCCATCACAATACTACACATCTCTTCAACACAAATTTCCCCAGTCATTTTCAATACTTATAGGAAAGATTCTGTAGATGGCTCGTTGTTCAATTGGCTAACCTCTCTGCTGGAGGAACTCTGTGGGTCAAGCAGCATCTGTGGAGGGTAATGGAGGGTCAATGTTTTGGGTCAAGACCCTTCCTCTGGGCTGAAAGAGTGGAGGTGTGGTAGCCGGTTTAAAGATGTGAGGGGTGTGGGTGGGAGTTTAAATGAAAGGCGATGTTTCAGGTCGATACCCTTCTTTGGACAAGAGGGCTCCTGGATCTGAAGAAGGGTCCTAATCCAAAACACCACCTATCCATATCATCTTGAAATGCTGCCTGACCCACAGAGTTCCTCTGGCGTTTTGTGTACAACATTTAAAATAACATTGTAGTCTGAAGAAGGGTCTCGAACCGAAACATCGCCAATTCCTTCTCTCCATAGATGCTTCTGGCAGAAAGTTTGAAAATATGAAAAAACATCTGAAATGGATGAGTGAAGAATAGGGAAGAACAAAGCCACAGATGAGAAAGGGTTCTGTGCAAAACAGTTCATTCGTTTAACAATGAATGGGAGGAAGTGGCTGCTGCTTGGATTAGGTCAGGACAACCTTCAGCCATCATATTGATGCAGAGTAGGGTTCAGAAGCAAACAGAGTGAGTTGGTCTTGGATGGAGGAGGAGGAGGAGGAGGAGGAGGAGGAGATACTAGTGTGCACTGGCATGGCAGAACTAACTGCCAGGGTAATCGCCAGTGGGTGGATCAGGAGGATGTAGGTGTAACTGCAAAAAGCTACAATATTCTCCCGAAAAGCTGGAGGCAAAAATTAAACCTTTGTTCTATTTGCACAGCAGGGTGCGCAGGGCAGCTTAAGAATTGCAGCACGGTGCACAGTGCAAGAGACCCTGGTTAGACCCTGACTACAGATGCTGTTTGTACGGAGTTTAAATTGCATCAATTAAAACTTGATCTTTCTTCATCACTTTTAGATGTAAAATTCAGTTTCCCACTTACCAGTATTTTAAGAGGTCATACTTTCTTTAAAATAACATTGTAGTCTGAAGAAGGGTCTCGAACCGAAACATCGCCAATTCCTTCTCTCCATAGATGCTGCCTCACCCTGCCTCATCCAGCATTTTGTGTCTACCTTGTAATCATATATAGTCTTTCCGCTGACTGGATAGCACGCAACAAAAAGCTACCCTGGTACACGTGACAATAATAAACTAAACTAAATAATAGGTATTTTCTTGTGTTATTTTTTAATATAACATGAGGTATGCCTTTCCAGGAAGATTATGGGCAACCAGGTTAAATGTGTTAATCTTCATGCCTTGATAATGGATCTCATTTCACATTCTTGACTTAAAACTACTGAGAAGAATCGAAGTTTACTCTGGAGTTTGAAAGTTGCTATTCATTAGCACAGTAAATTCTTTGCATAGCAAAGAAAAAGCTGGAAGCTCAAAACGCAACATTTATTTCTGATAATGTTACCTATGTTTCTTTTCATTCCATTTTGGTTGTCAAACTATAACTTTGACCAGATTCCAATCCAGGGAATCAGTTTTCTTTATCTCTCCTGAGGACGTTTCAGGAAATGAGTTGAACTCATTCTGTCAGTGGCCTATATGAGGATATGTTGAAAAGTACTATTGTAGTTGGTGTGTGGTGATTTATGGCACTGAAGGCATGGACTAAAAGCACTCCCCAACTGACATTATATGAAATCACTCCCGGGGTATTTATTCTGTTAAAAAAAAAAGTATGTTTAAATCTTTGAACTTTAAGTGACTTTTTGGAATTTCAGTGTAGGCATGTAGATTTGGAATATGCTTATCTGTATGTGGCTGATAAAATTGCAAAGTTATACAATTAGCAGTGAAACTTCTATTTTTGGAAGATGTCAACCACAGCCCAGTGTGATTTGTCTACTCTGTTCTGGTAAAGTACCTCAACAACACATGGTGACTGCACTAACGTCCTATTCCCTATCCCTCAACATCCTGTGACCTGTTGAAGTGAGATTGTCAATTATTCCTTTGTGTATTATGTCTGCTTGGAAGAAAGGGCGGCAAGGTGGTAAAGCAGTAGAGTTTCTGCCTCATGGTGCCAGAGAGCCGGGTTCGATCCTAACCACGGTGGCTGTCTGTATGGAGTTTTACGTTCTCCCTGTGACCCAATGGGTTTTTTCCGGGCTCTCCACTTTCCTCCCACATTCGAAAGATTTACAGGTTTGTAGATTAATTGGCTTCAGTAAAAATTGTAAGTTGTCCCTGTTTTTTTTTAATTGATCAAAAAATGTATTCAATTATTAAAAAATAACATTTACACTACAATAAAACAAACCATAACCACCACCATAATAAAATACAAACAAATATCCTAAATAAACTACTATACAACTATATAAACTACTATACAACTATGTTACATCCTTATTGAAGATGCATATCCTGCGGTCCCGGAAATCCCCCAGGGCACCCGTGGACAGGGCATAGTCCCTTTCTAACACCACCCGGGCGCGGATGTACCCCCAGAATAAATTGTCCCTGGTGAATAGGATAGTGCTAGTTAACGGGTGATCGCTGATCGGTGCGCACTCGTCCTGTTTCCACGCTGTATCTCTAAAGTCTAAAGTTTAAATGAGATGAACAGAAGGTTTCATATGTGTATAATGTACAGAAAAAATCACAAACCAGTTCATGAAGTGGAAAGAGTTTGTGACTGTGTGGCAACAGGAAGTCTGCTTGGAAGAATGTGCTTGATCAGCCAAACACCTAAACTCTAAATTCTCATATATACTTAAACCAGTCTGTACGCAGCCATCTATGTACCATTTTTAAGGATGGAATAGCTAGCTGTCACTTTCTATTGTCCAACTATCACAAATGACCAATGCAAATGCTTCACAACTCAGTGTGTAAAATGCAGTAAAAGTTATGACTTTGACACCGCATAACAGAAGAACCATTCAACCCAAATGAATTTTTCGAACAAGATTCGATGTTGAACATCATGATTTTGAGGCCAGGTCATATTTGGTTTCAATCTCAAACGGCCACTGTCAAAAATGCAGTCATGAGGTCATTTCGAAAGGTGTGACGTGATATCTGCTGTACTACAGAAGAGAAGAAGCATGTTACTACTTCCCAGAGCTAGCAAGCTCCATCCCCCATGTCAATGTAGTGAAGCTTACTGGACACTGGGGGTAAACTACCACCAACCTATCTCTGGAAGGAGATAGCGCACAGCGATGGTTAGTTAATTATTTAGACTATTTAGATTATTTAGAAAGCATTCAATCAGGATGCACCATAGCATGGTTGGAAACAACTCCACCCAAGACCCAAAGAAATTGCAGAGAGTTGTGGATGTAGCCCAGACCATCATGCAAACCAACCTGCCTTCCATTGGCTCCATCTACACTTCACGTTGCCTCAGTGATGCCACCAGCATTATCAAAGACCAGTCTTCATCCCGGTCACTTCCTCTTCTTTCCTCGCCCACCACACAAGAGTTATAGAAATTTGATAACGCATACCTCCAGATTTAGGGACAGTTTCTTCCCATATGTTTCTATGTTTCTATGTCATCAGGCAACTGAACCATCCTCTCACCAGCCAGAGAGTGGTCCTGACCTTCCATCTACCTCATTGGGTACCTTCTAAATATCTTTAATCGGGCTTTATTGAACTTTATCTTGCACTGAACGTTATGCTATTTATCACTGACTGTAATCATGTAATCTTTCCACTGATGGATAGCACGCAACAAAAAGCTTTTCACTGTACCTCAGTACACATGACAATACCAATAAACTAAAGTAAACTATAAACTAAAGAAAGGTCCCAATCTGAAACGTCACCTGTCCATATTCGTGTTCTCCTGAGATGCTGCCTGATCTGCTGAGCTTCTCCAGCAACCTTATTCTTCAAATGTTTTAGACTGGTGAGTTTTTGAAGTATAGTCTTCATTGACTATATAGCACCCAACAAAAAACTCTTCACTGTACCTCGGTGCACGTGACTGTAATAATCTCAATCTTTCTCCTAATTACTTGTTTTGCCAATAATTTAACCTTGTTCAAGGTTTTTCTGGATGCAGGAATGACCTTGGATGTAAATGATTGCCAAAATGTAACGCCATTATTTACTCTCAGCAAATGCCTTCAAGAAGTAAAAGACTGCACAGTGGCACAGCCGCTCGAGCTGCTGCCTCACCGAGCCCAAGGCCCGGGTTCAAAACTCACCAGTCTAAAACATTTGTGACCGTGTGGGTTTCCTCTGGCTGCGCCGCTTTCCTCCCAGATCCCAAAGACATGCGGGTTTGTAGGTTAATTGGCCTCTGTAAATTGCCCCTTGTGTGTAGGAAGTGGGTGCAAAAATGGGATAAGATAGAACTAATGTCAACGGGTGATCGATGGCTGGCGTGAACTCGATGGGCTGAAGAGACTGTATCTCTAAAACTGAAACTAAAGCTAACACCAAGTGCATCATTATTTCCACGGATTGAGTTTTAATAATGCATATATTGGAGTTAATAACATTCTAATCTAATTGACAGGATCAGATGATATTGTAGACTTTATAAGAGTAAAGCTGAAGTTTTTTCATGAATTTATATTAAAATCACTGTATCACCAATCTTTGTGGGTGAAGGAAGGGTGACTATTAATGTTTGTGCATCTAATATCCGAGGGGTGAATTGGTTGATGGTAATCATGAATGATGCATGTTCTTTGAAATGGAGAAATGGTAGTGCTCACAGTGTGGAATTAATTTGTTACAATTACTTGCAGCCTTGTACAGACATAATTGATGTTGAAACCTCAGAATTTGTTTTGAGTATTTTAATTAATCGGGAAGATGAAGATCTCCTATGATTTTACTGCTGCAGCTCACTAAGAACGGCTGATATATTACTCTTCAGGACAGGCTCTATGACTCGTATTGCTGGAGATGGAAAGAGGAAGAGTTGTTTGCATCAGCAGAGAGCATTAAGACAATCCTGACACACACTGACAAGGAGGTTGTAGCAGATATCCCCAGGGTGTAGAGCACAAACTAGTCCTTCATGATCAATTTACTTCTTCACTCTGAAACAAACTGGTGTGAAATCGAACAAAGAACTTTAATAATGTAATAAAAAGGAACTGCAGGTGCTGGTTTATACCAAAGATAGACACACAATGCCGGTGGAAATCAGTGGCTCAGGCAGTATATCTGGAGAAAATGGAATAGGTGATGTTTGAGGTCGGGATCCTTCCTCAGTCTGAGGAAGGTACCATCCCAAATCGCCATCTATCCATTTTCTCCAGAGATGCCGCCTGACCTGCTGAGTTACTCCAGCGTTTCACGTCTTTCTTAACTTAAATATGTATTTGGAAATAGTGTTTTTTGAAGGGGGAGATCATGAAAATTTAAGCGTGTAGAAATAAAAATTGGTAAACTGAAAGCTGACGCTATGTGGAATATGAACGAACATTGCATAGCATGAATGTCACGATAAAGAGTCAAGAATTTGCCTTGAGGAAACTATTTTGCTTTCACTTAAAGTCCTTAATTTATCAACATTTCTCAAGATAACATTGAGAGCAGTTGAATATGATGTTATTAAGCTTGTACAATGTAATCAATGTGGGCACCAAGGAACGTTTAATTTAGAAAAGGCAATCCTCACATCAAGGAGCAAGAACCCTGATAAGAGTCCAAGGTATACGGGTACATGAAATAAGGTGAACCGATGCATTTGGCTAGAATTTAAAAGTAACAATGTATTGAGCTTTTCCAAGTCAATCATATTAACAGATGAATGAATACACTTCTGATAGAGATTAAACAAACGTATGAACATCATCTCATCATACTTAATCCATCTAATCGCAAAAAAGCTATTATTTTAAAAGACATTTTAAAAAGTGAATCAAAGAATGGTTAAGGTATTCAGACTTTCAGTGCTGAATGGGGGATTTCTGGCAAACAGATTTAATGGGGATATGGGAATGAGTGATATGAGTGTGGTGACTTGAAAGTCACTTGAAAGTAAATACCAAAGCTCACACACATCCCACCCCATCTATCGCTCTGCTTCATTCCCAAATGCCACTGGGAGTTCAATGGTGGCACCATAGTCTTGCTGGTGTTCACTTGTGCTATGCTTTTAATTTGCCTCTCTAGTCATATGCTACATTTGTGTTTTATTATCTTATTTGTTATCACTTTCAAATGATTTAGTGTGTTTTCATGAAAGGCCGGGATAGAGTGGATGTGGAGTGGATGTTTCCAACACTGGCAGAGTCTGAGACTGGAGGCCATTGCCTCAGAATAAAAGGAGATGGGGAGGAATACAAGTTCACAAATTATACGAGTAGAATTAGGCCATTCGGTCCATTAAGTCTACTCTGCCATTCAATCATGAGTGATCTCTGCCTCCTAATCCCATTTTTCTGCCTTCTCCCAAAACCCTTGACACCCGTTCTGATCCAGAACTTGTCTGTCTCTGCCTTAAAGATATCCACTGACGTGGCCTCCACAGCCCTCTGTGGCAATGAGTTCCACAGATGAACTACCCTATGATTAAAGAAGTTTCTCCTCGCCTCCTTAATAAAAGAGTGTCCTTTAATTCTGAGGCCATGACCTCTGGTCCTAGGCTCTCTCACCAGTGGAAACATCCTTTCCACATCCACTCTAACTGTGCCTTTCATTATTCTGTCAGTTACGATGAGGTCCCCCCTCATCTTTCTAAACACTTGCAAGTAGAGGCCCAATGCTGTCAAACGCTCATCAACTGCTAACCCACTCATTCCTGGAATCATTCTTGGAAACCTCCTCTCAGGTATGATCCTTCCTCAGGTATGGGGCCCCTTTAGTCAGAGGGTGGTGAATCTGTGGAATTCATTGCCACAGAAGACTGTGGAGACCAAGTGAATGGATATTTTTAAGGAGGAGATTAACAAATTCCTGATTAGTACGGGTTCAGAGGATATGGGGAGAAGCAGGAGAATGGGTTTGGGAAATGTAGATCAGCCATGATTGAATGGCGGTGTGGACCTAATGGACTGAATGGCCTCATACTGCTTCTATAACTTATAAGCTTATTAACATCAATTTTATTTTATCATAATGCTTAAAGAAGCGTGACTAAAACACAGAGAGCTGGAGGACCACAGTGGGTCAGGGCCGTCTGTGGAGGAATGGGCAAATTATGTTTCTGGTTGTGACCCTTGTTCAGACTATCATTGGATTATCAATGTTCTATCTATCATTACTCAGACTGAGAGGCAATGCTAACCAGGAGTAAATCTGCATAAAGGCATTTAGACACAATTTGTTTAAAAGATAACTTAAAATAATTTAAAAACCTAAGTGCTGAATAAATGTCCCTCAGATTGTGGAAGAAAGCCAGATGTTGCTGCCAGATGTGTGGTAGAGACGTCCTTAAACAGCGGTTAATGTGCTGATTAATGACTTCCAGAAAACTTTGTTTATTTTGCCATTGGGACCACAGAACTATCTGTTGAATCAGGGTTTAGAATCACAGCATAGGAGTTTAGTTTTCTTCCGATACTTTGCTGTATTACCGCAGGGGGAATGTGTCGTTGACTTTTACATTCTTTGGATGTTTGCTGCGTTTTTCCTTTGGGAGATTAATTACATTGGGTAAAGTCAGTGAGTGAGAATGGGAACTTTCTCCTTTCTCAGGATGTGTGCGTCACTGGCAAGACTGGCATTTGTTGCAAAGGCACTTTACTAACCCATTTGGCAATCAATTAATAGTTAAGCAACTCAAGCCAAATTAGTAAGAACTGCTTCTCTAATGAACCAGATTGTATTATCTGACAAACAAGTAGTTTCTCGGTCACTTTTATTGGCTTTCTATTTGCATGTTTGTTAAGTTATAATTAAGTTACCCTGATTACATGTCAAACTCGTGTTATAATCTCATGGAATGAAGCCATTCACAAAGCCACAGAATCAGGTTCTTCAGCTCAGTTGACCATGCTGACCATAAAGTGGTCATTTACACTAATCATGTATTAATCCCATTTTATCTTCCCAAAATTCTCTCCCCAAGTTCTACCAATCATCTACACGCCCAAGGCCGACTAGCTACTAATCCACGTGACTTTGAGATATGGGAGCACACCGGAGAAGCTAGAGGAAATTTCCAGTGGTCAGGATTCGAACTGGGTCATTAGACCTGTTATAGATTCACCACTGTGCCACCTTCCACTCATCTGGTTCATGTCATCCCCCTGGAGAGTACTCCTATACAGCCCACTTCCCTTCTCCTTTATTCCTTGCATACCTGCAACTAATTCCCCTCTCATATATGTCCAACAACTACTATTTGATTCCTGTTGCCTTAAAGGGTCATTGACATCCAATAATGATCTGTGGAATAGGGGAAAAACCAGTGCACTCGGAGGTAAATAATCCAGACGTAGAGGGAAAGTGCAAATTTCGCACAGACAGTGCCCAAGATCAGGATCAAACACAGGTGCCTTGAGCTATGGGACAGCATCGCAAATGGCTGTGTCCAGATTTAATCCCAAATTATCTTGATTGTCTACTTACATATCCACTGCTTTATCTGTTAAACAGTAATATCTTCTGCATGTGAGGCTCTCTCTGTTCTGCACTGATAATCCTTCCACCATCCCACCATCCTCACAAGTCCCCCTTCTACCAATAAAGTGTTAGTGAAACAGTGTAAAGGCCACCCAATATTCCTCCAGTTTCCTACCACACTGCAAAGACGTACATGGTTGAGGTCAACTGGGTTCGATAAAAATGGTAAATTGTCCCAAGTGTGGAGGATAGGACTAGTGTACGGAGTGATTGCTGGTCGGCACAGACTCGGTGGGCTGAAGGGCTTTTTTCCACGCTGTATCTCTGAAGTCCAAAGGCGAGGCAGGGTATTGATAGGCAGATGCTTGGAACAAAGGCTGGAGATTAGAGGTGAAGATGTGCGACAGGCACACTTGAGACATTAGTGACTCACACCTTCTAATATAATCTCCAACCAGGAACCATACTGCGACTCTTGATGCTATCTCAACAGTAATTTTAAGCAAAGACAAAGTGACTATAATGTTCATTATTCATTACAAGAAGAATGTGGAGGATTTGGAGATGATGCAGAAAGGTTTACCAGAATGCTGCCTGGATTAGAGGATATTAGTTATATCCATGTACTGAAGATAAGTACATGGATATGCAGGGAATGGAGGAATACGGATCACATGCAGGCAGCGCAGATGAACCCGGCATCATGTTTGGCATGGACGTTGCGGGTTGAAGAGCCTGTCCTGTGCTGTGCTGTTCTGTGATCTAAAACAGGAACTAACTGAAGCTTAGGGAATTTACAAGAATGAGAATCTTCTTTGTCCAGTTTTTACCAAGCCTAAAAAAGTTTGATTTGAAATGTAAGTTGGTCAAGATCATCCTCTCTTCTTGGAATTTTAATTGTCCACACAGTGAGGTCTTAAAAGCTGTTTGTGTTGTAAATGGCATGTGGAGCAGCTGTTCCAGTGAATCACGGCTTGGGGAATTGGTGTGAAGCACAAGGGAGAGGAGGTCCACTGCTGGCCCAGGCATCGGCCACACAGCAGTTTGATTTTCAAGCTTAGTTCAGGCATACTTTAATGAACCAGGATCTAACAGCTGTGCTCTTTTTGCCAATGGAAGCAAGAAACATCAGGCAAGACTTTGGGGGTTACACAAA
Source organism: Okamejei kenojei (assembly GCA_035221665.1). Classification (NCBI taxonomy): domain Eukaryota; kingdom Metazoa; phylum Chordata; class Chondrichthyes; order Rajiformes; family Rajidae; genus Okamejei; species Okamejei kenojei. The sequence continues at coordinate 21,048,917 of CM069153.1, forward strand.
AAGCTGGAGAAACTCAGCGAGTGCAGCAGCATCTAAGGAGCGAAGGAGATAGGCGACGTTTCGGGTCGAGACCCTTCTTCAGACTGGTCAGGGATCAGGGAAACGAGAGATATAGACGGTGATGTGGAGAGATAAAGAACAATGAATGAAAGATATGCAAAAAAGTATCGATGATAAAGGGAACAAGCCATTGTAAGCTGTTTGTGGTGTGAAAACTAGAAGCTAGTGCGACTAGGGTGGGGGAGGGAGATGGAGATGGAGGGAATGCCAGGGCCCGAGGGCTGAGGGAGAGGTGGGAAGTCGAGGAGACAGCAAGGGTTAACAGAATTGAGAAAATTCAATGTTCAAGCCCAAAGGATGCAGACTCCCCAAGCGGAATATGAGGTGCTGTTCCTCCAACTTGCGGTGTTGCTCACTCTGGCCGTGGAGGAGGCCCAGGACCGAGAGGTCGGATACGGAATGGGAGGGGGAGTTGAAGTGCTGAGCCACCGGGAGGTCGGGTTGGTTTTTGCGGAGCGAGCGGAGGTGTTCGGCGAAACGATCGCCAAGCCTCCGCTTGGTCCAAACCTACGGACACAGGCAAGACTTTGGCCTTTTCAGTCAGCATCGAAACAATAATGGTCACCAACATGAGAGAAAACTCTCTGTAAAGATAAAGGAAACTGTACAGTATGTAAATATGCTTCTTTCAGTACTGGTTGGTTTAGTTTAGTTTAGAGAAACAGCATGGAAACAGGCCTTTCAGGCCACCGGGTCCGTGCCGACCAGTGGTCCCTGCACACTAACACTATCCTACACACACTGGGGACAATTTACAATTATACTGTACCGAGCCAATTAACCTACAAAACTGTTCATCATTGGAGTGTGAGAGGGAACTGGAGCTGCCAAAGAAAACTCACGCAGTCACAGGGAGAACATGCAAAGTCCGTACAAAGTAGTCAGGATTGAACCTGGGTCCCTGGCGTGCACCAATATGTAATGTATGATTAGGTTTTTAGTGGCGCAGGTAAGCTGTGCTGGCACGTATAGTCACAAAAACAGTACTGGATGCGTATAGAACACAAAGTGATGGAGTATTTAAGCGGATCAGGCAGCATCTCTGGAGGACATGGATTAGCAACGTTTCGGGTCGGTACCCTTTGGTCCAAAATGTCGCCTGTCCTTGCCCTCCAGTGATGCTGCCTGACCCGCTGCTTTACTCCAGCACTTTGTGTTCTACGCAAGCTTCCTGGAATCTGCAGTTCCTTATGTCGACTGAACACATGTATGCTTACTCTTGTGTACATTAAAAAGCATCAGGCAACATACTGCATTTGAAGTCATTTAAAAAAAATGTTGCACTGACATAGTCATCTTCAGTTCTCATTTCTTAAAAAGACAGCCAGCATCATCAAGTACCCACACCACCATGGCCACAATCACTTTTCAATCTTGCCATCAGGAAGATGTGTAGGATCCTGAAAACCATGACCTCAAGGTTCAGGAACAGCTTCTTCCCAACAACCATTGGGAATGCTGCACACACCAACTAAACTATGATCTAAGGCCTGTCTTGGTTGCACCAGGGACTTTGGGCTTCTGTTTTGTTTGGTAACTACAGTAACTAATGCTGGCAATAATGGACCACAGGGGCAGGGGGAGGATGGTGTCCGTTATTACCAAGTGTCCGCTTTAACCGAGTGAGGGGGGTAAAGTTTAACCCAAGGCCATGAGAGAATAAACATGACGTTAGGGAGGGGTGGGTTTCAAGCCAGAGGGTGGTGAATCTGTGGAATACTTTGCCACAGAAGGCTGTGGAGGCCAAATCAGTGGATATTTTTAAGGCAGTGATAGATAGGTTCTTGATTAGTACGGGTGTCAGAGGTTATGGGGAGAATGCAGGAGATTGGGGTTAGGAGGGAGAGATAGATCAGCCATGATTGAATGGCGGAGTAGACTTGATGGACTGAATGGCCTAATTCTACTCTTATTCCTTATGACCTTAAACAAGCGGGAATTGACAAGATGGGGAGCCGCAGAACCACCGGCCTCACATGCGTTGTGGGACAGTGCAACGGGCGCCTCTGTCCGCTATAAACAAAATCCACTGTATAGAGTAGTAAGGAACTGCAGATGCTGGAGACACTTCCGAAACGTCACCCATTCCTTCTCTCCAGAGATTTTTGTGTCTATCCACAGTAGAGAGGTTCATTATTGTGAGGGTTTACTGTAATATTGTTTTTTTTAATTTATTGATCTTTTATTTGTCTGTTTTATTATGTTATCTATTGAGTACAATAATAATAATACTAATAATAATAATAATAATAATAATAATAATAATAATTATTATTATTATAATTATAAAACACTTTATTGTCATTGTAAATAAATACAACAAAATTTCAGGTGCACTACCTGAGCGGAGCTCTAACATATCAGATAAATAATAATGAATGACGAATAACGAATACAAAAACGGCAAGAAAACGTCGTCAAGTCATAATGTGCAATATTTCACAGTATTTAACAGCAAATGTTATGTTGGTGTTCGTGCTGTAGGTTGGTATGCAGTCATAGGTATAGAGGGAGTAGAGGAGGGGACTCAGCATACGGCCTTGTGGAGCTCCTGTGCTGAATGTCAGAGTGGGGTTTGTGGGGTCGGCAGACTGTGTTTGCCAACCTGTTGTGCTGCTGGAAGTAAGAATTTTATTGTCTCGTTTCGTCATAAACGGTAATTAAACACTCTTGACTTGACTTTTGACTCATCTTCAGTGAGTTACACCGATCATAAAAAAGTTTTAATGATGTCGGTGCCATTTGTTTTATTTATTTGAAATAAATGTTCCTTTGTCACAGTCCCTTTGCTTCACCCAACCAGGTGGCAGCAGTCGTCGAAGTCGTCGGGGTTGTCGAGCAACCTGCAGTCGTCTGGTGCCAAGGCCGACGCGCTCAGGGAAGAAATGGAGGAAGCAGCAAACCGCGTGGAGATCTGCAGGGTACCGGCTATTACTGGACTATGATACGCTCCTACAATGTAACACACACTCGCACGGTTTCAATCACTAACCAATTCAATGACTCTTGACTCAAATTCCACAGTGTTCATATTTGGGGCACTGTGGCGCAGCTGGAGAGTTGCCGTCTTACAGCGCTTACAGTGCCAGAGACCCGGGTTCGATCCCGGCTGAGGGCGCTGTCTGTACGGAGTTTGTACATTCTCCCGGTGACCGCGTGGGTTTTCTCCGAGATCTTCGGTTTCCTCCAACATTCCAAAGGCGTACAGGTTTGCAGGTTAATTGGCTCAGTATAAATGTCAATTGTCCCAAGTGTGTGTAGGACAGTGTTTATGTGCAGGGATCGCTGGTGGGCACGGACTCGGTGGGCTGAAGGGCCTGTTTCCGTGCTGCATCTTCATCAACTAAACTAAACATAGTACAGGTGGGCCAAAGCAGGTTTTAACAGTGTTTAGTAGCTCAAGTACACAACATATTTAAAAAACAGGTACAGTAAATGGATAGAAAATGTTTCGAGGGATATGTGCCAAACACTGGGCAAATGAGACTAGGTTAGACATGGCATCTTGGTCGGCATGGGTGAGTTGGGCCAAAGGGACTGTTTCCGTGCTGCATGACTCTATGATAGATTTTTCTGTGAGAATAGACAATGAGTATTGGTGGACACTGGAACAGAGGATCAGAGTGTAGCAAATATCTCCCCTCATGGCACTGCACATCTCTGCTGTTTAGTGAGAATTATTGAATGTAGATCAGGATAAAGTTCAGATGAGAAAATAATCCTATATTTAATAAAATTCAAACAACATTGTTTTTCTAAAGTGTTACCTGGTTTCCACAATTAATGATAATCTGAATCAAAATTAAGAAGTGCTCAGATGATTTAAGTGTGACTGACTAACACAACTGTCTGCATATTGGGGAATTGGGCAACACAGTGACACTGCTGGTAGATCTGCTGCCTCACAGCGTCAGAGACCCCAGTTCGATCCTGACCTCGGATGCTGTCTGTGCGGAGTTAGCACGTTCTCACCGTTTTTTCCAAGTGCTCCGGTTTCCAAGGATGCGCGGGTTTGTTAGTTAATTAGGCACTGTAAATTATCCCTAGTGTGCAGGGATTGGGAAAGTTAGATAACATAGGACTAGGGTGAACGGGTGATTGATGGTCAGTATGGACTCAGTCGGCCACAGGGCGTCTTTTCCCTGCTGTATCTTTAAATTAAACAAAGAACTGCAGGTTCAGCATGGACTCTGTGGGTTGAAGGGCCTGTTTCCATGATGTATGTCCAAAGAGAATTAGACCAGATTTGAGAGGGAATTGCTAAGTGGAACATTTGACAATTCTCCTTGTAGATGGCAGCAAGTGGTGAACTTGTTCCCTATACCTCGCCCGTGGTTTCCTGACTGCGTTCAGCAGTAACTGGCAGAAAGCAAAGTTGTAGCAATTCCTTATCACTAATGCTGGATAACAGGTGTCAGGGGTTATGGGGAGAAGGCAGGAGAATGAGGTTGAGAGGGTAAGGTAGATCAGCCATGATTGAATGGCGGAGTAGACTTGATGGGCCGAATGGTCGAATTCTGCTCCGTAACATATGACCTTATGAACTTGCCCCAAATACCTGCACTGTTAGACTTGGAACAAGAACAGCATTTACATATTTTTGATTGATGAGGAATATCTGCAGCAGAGCAAGGTAAAATCTAGTAACTGTACATATTTTGGATTAATTGAGTTTAATTACATGTTGCAAAGTGATTTTGTGTTCCTCCATGATTTATCTTGTTTAAATTCAGTTTTTTTTCCTGCATTTTTAGTGAGTTCAAAATGTTTTGATTGTTTTAATCTTTTTTTTATATTTATCAATTTTTCTGAATGCCAGAAATGGAGAAAAAAACAGTCCAGATTTTATTGGGGGGGGATTGGCCGGCTGATAAGGCCAGGCAACAAGGCTCCACTGGTTCTTGCAGTGTGTTTCTTCAACTGTTTCATGGCGGGGTCTAGATGTAGTCTTAACAGACTAAAGCATTTAGAAGGGTCGGGACCCGAAACGTCACCCAGATCTTCTATCCAGAGATGCTGCCTGTCCCGTCGAGTTACTCCTGCATTTTGTGTCTATCTTTGGTGTAAGCCAGCATCTGCAGTTACACAAAGCATTTACACTGCAAGCTTTGTCACTAAGCAAGGCTGTGGCCACTGAAGATCAATGACCACAATAATTTGGCACTGTGGTTTCCATTGTAGGTAAGTTGAGACCGTCTGCATGCATCTGTGGCAACTGTTCACCTCTGCCAGCCAGTTCTGGTCGGTATTGCATATTAAACTTTTCACTTGTCTGTATTGCAAATGAAACCTCCTCTCCACACCCCCGCCCACACACCCACCCCTTCCCCCCCCCACCCCCCCACCCACACACCCCTCTCCCCCTCCCACATCCCCCCTCCCCTCCCCCCCACCCCCCCGCCCCCCCGATCCCGCCCCCCCTTGGCTCCCCACCCCAAACACCCGCACCCCGCCTGCCTACACCACCCATCCACCCCCCCCCCATGAATTCCATTATTTTCCTTGTGGGGGATGATGGGGGTGATTGGCCCTGGGGGGCACCTGGCTCCGGGGTGAGTATCAACGGGGCCCAACGGGTCCCACTTAGTCTAGTTACTAATAAAATGTTACTGTCGCAAAAAATTGCAGAGAGTTGTGATAACCCAGTCCATCACACAAACCAGCCACCATGGTCGATGGTCGACTCCATCTACCTTGGGAAAGCAGGCAAATCAATCACAGCGCACCCACATCCCAGTCATTTCCTCTTCTCCCCTCTCCCACCAGCCGAAGATACAAAAGTCTGGAAGCACATACCGCCAGATTCAGGAACAGCTGCTTCCCCACAGTTATCCAGACTGTGGATTGACCTCTCATATGCTAGGGATGAATTTACCCGATCTTCCAACCTACTTCATTGCAGATTTACACTTTATTTTATCATCCTTCATCATCGTTACTTTTTGCATATCTTTCATTCATTGTTCTTTATCTCTCCACATTACCATCTATATCTCTTGTTTCCCTTATCCCTAACCAGTCTGAAGAAGGGTCTCGACACGAAACATCACCCATTCCTTTTCTCCAGAGATGCTGCCACTGAGTTACTCCAGCTTTTTGTGTCTATCTTTGGTGTAAACCAGATTCTGCAGTTCCTTCTTACACTTTCTTTCATCTGCACTTTTCTCAGTAGCTGTAGTACTATATTCTGCACTCTGTTTATTTTCTGTTTTGCACTACCTGATGTACTCATGTATGGTATAATTTACCTGAATAGCACACAAAGCATGTTTTTCACTCCATCTCGGTACGTGTATCCATAATAAGCCGAACCAAACCAATCTATTTCAGTTTGAAGAAGGGTCTCGACCCGAAACATCACCCATTCATTCTCTCCAGAGATGCTGCCTGTCCCGCTGAGTTACTCCAGCATTTTGTGTCTATCTTTGGTTTAAACCAGCATCTGCAGTTCCTTCCTACACAAACTATTTCAGTCCTACCATTTAGCTTGAGTTTGCATTTTCTGTTTACTCTTTTTTGAATCTTTCCCTGTCGCCCCTCATGTAAATAGAAACCAGCATGTTTCATGACAGCAGGTCATGATGTCATCAAAATGAATAGTGTAATGATGTGGCACGAACACACATTAAGATTCAACACATGTGTATTAAATCACACAGCATGGGATCTGCATACTTTACAGCTGTGAGCTGCTACTGCTACTAGCTAGCGTAAGCGAACTCTTGATACCATAAAGCACATACTAGGCGGAGCTACTACTAACAAGCGCTATAATTGGCTAGTATGAAATAGCCAATCTACATCCTTCCTTGTAGAAATAAAGAAACATCAGTGGGTAAGCAATATAGGCGGAACGTTGAGAATACATTTGCAAAGTTACACAAAATCACCATATCTAACGGGTGGCCTGCAAACCCGTCCGGCCCGCGTGCGGTACGAGACCGCCTCACCTCCTTTCGCTGGAGAAGATACCGAGGAGGGGAGTGGGGAAACGACCGGCGACCCGACAGGCGGGTTGTGAGACGAGATAGGCGGGCCAGGGAGACCGCGGTAGGAATGATTGGTTGCGGTGGGGGCGTGGGACCGACTGTGGGAGGGTGTACAAAACACGAGGCATCAGGATATGGAGTCGCAGGACGCGGTTCCTTTACCGGAAGGATATGTTGACAGTTGCGTCTGTAAATTACTCCGTCCACTTTGACCAAGTAAGACCGCTGCTCTTTAGAGGGCTGTGGATGTGTCCCACACGTGCATAGCCCTTGTTGGTCTGCAGCCAAACTACTTGGCCACGTGCGAGAGGTTTAAGAGGCTTGCTGGACTTGTCGAAGAACCGTTTCTGCGTGTCATGTTTAAATTGAAGTTGTTTCTGCACTACAGGCGGTGAACGAACTTGTGGCTGCAACAGCTGCTGGGCTCAGGCAGGGGAGCACGGGTTTGGCGAGACATCAGTCGTTGGGCTGGAGAGCCTAGCATGGGATACCGAGCAATATTCCTTAGGTTGAGTAAGTCCAGGTACACGTCTGATTTGGCAAGGTACGATCGCTCCATGAGTTGTTTTGCACTCCGGACCGTGGGTTTGGCGAGTCCGTTGGACTGTGGGAGCTCGGGGCTGCTGGTAATATCCCATGAAAGTCCCATTGTTTCGCAAAGTTTTTGAAGGCTTGGCTGGTGAACTGTCTGCCGTTGTCAGACTGGATACGTGCAGGGGAGCCGTGCATGGAGAGGTGCCCTTGCAGCTTCTCGATAACTGCCTCAGAAGAAATGGTTTGAAGTAAGCCGATTTTGAACCAGCCCGAGTAAGAGTCATCAAGAACCAGATGGTGTTTTCCGTGCCACTCGAAGATGTCGGTGGCTAACGAGGACCACGGGAGAGGAGGGACTGGTTCCGGCAGTAAAGGCTGCTTCTGCTGATGTGGCGTCAGGCGTTTGCAGACAGCGCACATTTTGTTTTTTTTCGCGTATGTATTTGGTCATACCGGCCAGTAAAACATGCTTTGCGCCCTTAGGAGGGTTGCTTCCGTGCCGGGTGACCCCTGTGGATGTCGTTATAGTATTTGTTCCGGAGGGTGGCTGGGACCACTGCCTTGTGGCCCTTGACTATGTTTCCATCCTGTAGCACTAGTTCATCATGAACCAGGAAGCAGGGGCATATGTCGAGCGGGATGTTGTGTTGTTTATCGGCCAGCCGCGCCGGATGACTGCAGACGGCAATTGTAAAGTCTGATCGGAGGCCGTGTGTTCAGCTAGGCTGCTTAAACAATCAGTTGACCTTCATGACTGAGAACTGGTCCTGTTCGGATAGTTGTTGTTCGTTGGTTTTGCGACTTCTGACACCATGTAATGATGTGGCACGAACACATATTAAGATACAACGCATGCTTATTAAATCACTTACAGCATGGGATCTGCATACGTTACAGCTGCGAGCTGCTACTGCTACTAGCTAGCGAAAGCGAGCTCTTGATGCTATAAAGCACATACTAGGCAGAACTACTACGAACAAGCACTATAATTAGCTTGTATGGAATAGCCAATCTACAAATAGGAAAGAAAGATTTGACCAAGATGCACTGTAATTGTCCCAATAAAGCTGGATGACCAGAGGAACTTTGAAAGCTTTGAAAGTAAAAACACTGCCTTTTGGCTTCTTCACATCTCTGGCTTTTCTCCACCAATCAACCCACTGCCTTACCTGAATCCACCTATCACTTGCCAGACTTTGTCCCATCCCCAGCTCTTTTCCAGCTTCCCCCCAACTACAATCAGTCTGATGTAGGGTGCTGAGCCAAAATGTTGCTTACCCATGTTCTTCAAATATCAGACCTTTTGTTTGCCCGTGACATATCTTTATCATATTTCTGATTGTATATAGTGATGGAGAATTGCTGTAATTTTCTTTCACAAATGATGTCCAGCTTGAATACCCGAAATCTCCGGGATCATTTCTTCCGACAGCAGTTTCAATAAGAGCCAAAATGTTTCTTCCCGTGGGGAAAAATTTACTAAAACCAAGAATGTTCTTGTGAAGCAATAGAAAGTGTATCTGCCTTCTTTTTATGAACATTATGAGTTTTAAAACACATGTAAGAATGAACTGTAATTAGAACTGGGCAGCACAGTGTCACAGCGGTAGAGTTGCTGCCTTACAGCACCAGAGACCCGGTTCAATCCTGACCTCGTGTGCTGTCTGTAAGCCGTTTGTACGTTCTCCCTGTGACCGCATGGGTTTTTTCCGGGTGCTCCGCTTTCCTCTCGCATTCCAACGACATACAGGTTTTTAAGTTAATTTGTTTCAGTAATATTGTAAAAATGATCCACAGTGTGTAGGATAGTGCTAGTATACGGGGTGATTGCTGGTTGGAGCGGACTAGGTGGGCCGAAGGGCCTGTTTCCATGCTGTATGTCTAAAGCAAAGGCTAAAGAACAGAAATGATGAGAACGAAAAGAACTTAAAAGATGAGAACTAAAATTGAAGCAGCGGTAAGCTAAATGGCCCTCCTCCAGCATTCAGTAAGATTGTTGGTTTTACCTCAGCATCACGTTCCACCATGTCCGTTAATATCTTTAATATTGAAACATCTGTTCATCTATGTCTTGAATATGTTCATTGACTGAGTCTGCACAGGCCTCTAGGGTAGAGGGTACAGAGATCAACTAACCCGTTGGGTGAAGACATTTCTTCTTGTCTCTATCCCGAATAGCCAACCTCTTGTCCTGTGAGTGATGTCTAATTCTAAACATGACAGCCAAGGGAAACAGCATGGCACCTACCTGTTACGACCAATGCATTTTGTTGCGATCATGGCTTCCCCATCGTAATTAAACAGAAGCTGTTTTCTCCTAATTTCTCCTCTGAGGCAGCTGAACCATCCTATCACCAACTAGAGAGCTGTACTGACCTACTATCCACCTCACTGGAGCTCCTTAGGCTATTTTGAATTGTACTTTACTCAACTTTATCTTGCACTGCACGCTATTCCCTTTATCCTGTATCTTTACACTGTGGGTGGCTTGATTGTAATCATGTACAGTCTTTCCGTGACTGGATGGCACGCAACAAAAAAGCTTTTCACTGTACCTCGGTACACGTGACACTAAACTAAACTAAACTAAACTCGAACAAGCCCACCAACTCAGGAAACAATATGATGAAAGATTGCTGCTCTCCCTCTAATACAAGGATATTCCTTTTTAGATAGGAGTCAAGACCTATACACAATATTCCAATGGGACTCATTATGGCTCCCTGTAACTTTCTATATAGATGGACAAAACCTCTGTACTCAAATCCTCTTATGTAAAGGCAAACATACCATTTGCTTTCCTAAATTATTTGTTGTTGTATCTGCATATTAAATATAAGAGATTCATTTGCAGGGATAGTGAGGCAGCTAATGAATCTGATGCCTCACTGCGCCAGAGATTTGGATTCAGGCTTGACCTCGGGCACTGTCTGTGTGGAGTTTCGCTTGTTATCCCTGTGAACTACAGATGCCGGTTTACAAAAGAAGACACCGTGTGCAGACGGAACATTCGAAGGACAAGAAGCCAAAGCCAAGAAGTGGAAACCAGGATCCCGAACGGACACGACGCCGAAAAGGATATGAATCTGAACGGACAGCGTGCCACAAAGACAAGACGCAGGACGCACATGACGCCGAAATGTCGCCGGACGGACATGACGTCTCTGTGGACGGGATTTGTCCTAGACCTTGTCAGTCATCGACAAAGGTCAGCGATTGGTCCAGACCCCTGCGTCCATCACATCACTGGCCGGGGAGAGACATGAGGGGGGGGGGGAGCTGACCTTTGTCGATGATTGACAACGTGTCAGACCAATCCCGTCCCCAGAGACGTACAAGGTACAACAATTTAACTATTTCAAAATGTAGCAACGTACACCAATTCTTGCAGCAAATATAGATTTTTTTAAAGTGTTTCATAGGTATTTATCATTTCAGCTTCATGTGCGTTCGGCGTCAGATTGTTTGTCGGCTTAAAATCTGACGGGGAACAAACATGACGTCAAAAAGCATCTGTAGCAATCGCAGCAGCTTGGAGTCACTGCCACCATTTTACAAACGCAAGCTCAAGCTCCCCCCCACCATCCTGTCTCCCCCCAGCATGGACGTGGGAGTCTGGACCAATCGCTGACCTTTGTCAATGACTGACAAGGTGTCGGACCAATCCCGTCTCTGGAGACGTCATGTCCGTTCTGCGTCTTGTCTTTGCGGCGTGGTGTATCCTGTATCGGGTTCGTATCCTGTCGGGGTGGTGTACTTTCGGTATCTCGGCTTCCACTTCTTGACTTTGGCATCTCGTCCTTCGACGTCCCGTCCAGGTACCGAAGACACAGACTACGGGTAGCTCAACGGGTCGGGCAGCATCTCGGGAGAACATGGATAGGTGACTTTTTTTGGGTTGGGACCCTTCTTGTAGATGGTATAAATGGGTGGCTGTTGGTCAGTGTGGACTCAATGGGCCAAAGGGCCCGTGTTTATGCTGTATCTATGACTCATTGACATGTGTAAATCAGTAATGACAGCACCAATTATACTGATTTTGCCTCAACTCGAATTACAATAATTTGGTCGATCTTCACTTTTTTCATGACTTAGTCGCACCAAATGCACAAGACGAAAGAATCAGAATGTTATGACTTTTTTTATGAATGTATCAATTGACTTAGCATTGCTTTTTTTCAAAGTATTTTCAAGACAAATGTGAAACGTGTCATTTTGTGCAAATAGCATACTTCATTGTGAAGTATTTTAACTTATTCCATCTTCTGGGGTAGGTCCTCAGGGTTGAGAATGACTTGATTCTACACACTTACATCTGGGTTTTCTGGTGACCCATGAGGCCTGTGTGGGGACGGAGATGAGGGAGGTGGTGGCTGATGGAATGGGCAGAGGGTAGCCTGTGAGGTGATGTGCTCCTTCCCACTACTTACATAAGTCTTCTGTGCGCTCCTGACCTTGAGGTTCTCAACAACATGCTCCTTCTCCGCCTTGTAGAGTCTTGCGCTTGAGATTGCCAGGAGTCGGTGTGGGGATGTTGTATTTCTTCATGGAGGCTTTCGATACATCTTTCGCCACAGCCTTGTCCTCTGTCCACCCGTGTATCTCTTCCCATGACAGAGCTCAGAATAAGGTGTCTGTTTTGTGAGGCTGGTGCTGTGACGGTGAACAACATGACCTGCCCAACATGCCTGGTTGAATATAAATAAGCTCTCACTGAGGATCTTGACCTTAATGTTGGTTCACTTGGTCCTCCGGAGTTTGGAGGATTTCGCAAGGATAACACCGATTGCATTGTTCAACTGCTCTGTGCTGCCGTTTGCTTGTACTCCAAAAGACCATGTTAGGATCACTGCTGTTTGGTAGAGCAAGATCGGTGGTCTTTATCTTCAAGTATCTTTTTCCTCAATTAACCAAAATTTCGGATGGCAGATTGAAGACGATGCTGAATGTTATCATCAATGTCTGCCTCCACCAACAATGATTATTAACAGCATAGAATTGCAGATTTAAATGAAAAGCTGAACCTCACAGATACATTTTTTAGAGACACAAGAAACTGCAGATACTTAAATCTTGAGCAAAAACAAAGTGCTGGAGGAATTCATCGGGTCAGGCAGAATGGACCAACAATGTTTGGGTTGGAAGCCTTTATCAGACCAATTAGTCTGAAGAAGGGTCCAGACGCAAAATATTGCCTGTCCATTCCCTCCAATGTTGTCTGACCCATTGAGTTCTTCCAGCACTTTGTTTTTTTTTGCTCTATAAACAGGTTTTTTTCACTTGCCGGTAGTTATTAATTAAATACAATAGTTCATCGTTTATAATTGATCAAGGGCCTCTTCCAGGTTTGGGGGACTTTACTCTGATAATAGTGAAGATTAGAAATGGTAAATATATTTGTTTGTACCATGTTATGTCCGGTTTGGCTCCTGTACAGTTTTGTGTGTGTTAGCCACAATCAGTCAAGAACCCATTGTCAACTAAATTTTGATCTTTTCTGCTTTATCCTGTATCGATACATTCAATAAATCAAACATCCGATAGCATTGCTAAATAACAGTGCTAGTCTCCAAAAACATGATTATAGTTTTTCTTTTTGCTCCCAATTTTCCGACAGACCAGAATGAAAATTTGTAGCAATATTACTGTTGCTTCACATTAACAGCTGCAATCCCCCAAGGGAGAGAGTGTATGAAATGTTTAAAATCTCCCAAAAGTGACAATGTCTCACAAGCTTCAATGTGAGTACATAAAACATGTACACTGTATATATAATCTGCAAAGGCATGCTGATGAAAGTTTATTTTAATAAATTCTCTAGATTCACTATATCCCCAAATTAAGCTATTTACTGTATATTAATTCTGACTGTTCTACCAATAGTATTACATTAGAATATAGAACAGTACAGCATAGGAACAGGCCCTTCAGCCAACAATTTCTGTGCCGAACTTGATGCCAAGACCAACTCTTATCTGCCTGTACAAATCCATATCCATACCCATCAGCATCCCATTTATTCAAGTATAGTCCATCTTTATATTGACGATATGTAACGTTCCTCCTCATGTGATACAATTGAACGTAGAGAGTAGAACAGTATAGCACAGGAACAGGCCCTTCAGCCCACAGTGTCTGTGCTGGACATGATGCCAAGATAAACTAATCTCATCTGCCTTCATATGATATATTCGTCCTTTCCTTGCATATCCAAGTGCCGATCGAGAAGTAACTTAATTCTAAAAGTCTCTTAAATGCCACTATCATATCTGTCTCCACCACCTCCTCTGGCAGCGTGCTCCAGCCACCCACCACTCTCTGTGTAAACAAACGTTTGAAGAAAAGCTAGATGAATGTATTATAACATTTGCAATCAACCAGGTTTGGGTCACCTTGTGGTAGCAGTAAATAGAGAGCAATGTAACTAACACTACAAAACTGGAATCTTGTGGAGTTATTTAATAGAGGGGGATTTAAACAGTGGCATTACCAGTTCAATGAACACGGCCAAAGATTATTATTTCGTAATAACCTTAGGGACACAAGCTCTCTCACCACACAGCTGTCTTTGTTGCTGTTGCCTGGAGAGTGGGCAGCCAGTTGGAAATAATTCACCCAGAACATTTACATTTGGGCACTTTTAAACATGGACACTCAAAGATATGAAGCAAATACCTCTGATACATCATAACATTCAGTATGTGCAGGAAAGAACTGCAGATGCTGGTTTATACCGAAGGTAGACACAGAATGCTGGAGCAACTCAGCGGGTCAGGCAGCATCTCTGGAGAAAAAGAATAGTTGACGTTTCAGGTTAGAACCCTTCTTCAGGTCTGACCCGAAACAGTCAGATGCTGCCTGACCCGCTGAGTTACTCCAGCATTTTGTGTCTATCTTCATCATAATAGTAAACCTGAACTTGGATAGGATAATAAAATATGATCAAACGAAGTGACAAAGCTATTTATAACACGCACCTCCCCCTAAATTGTTCAAAGTGCTGCACACTTTCATTCCAAAAAGCAAGGCTGATCTAATCTGGAACATCTTCATTGTTGTGTAATCACTAACATTTTTCCATTTTTCTGTCAAATGCAGGATCAGCTGGCAGCGGACATGTACAGTTTTGTGGCCAAAGAAATAGACTATGCAAATTATTTTCAGACAGTGAGTACAATATAAGGATTATTGCAATAAAAAGCAAAATAATAATGTTAAAGCTTAAAGCAGATCGGAGTCAGTCTCCTCAATGAATTACAAGGCTGGAATGCTCCATATGATTTTTTTAATTCTCTCATTAACTTAGCGACCATAATTACACTGCCATCAGAGCACTGGGTATATGAGAACATGTTGTTGCAAGTTTAAGTGTTTTACCTCTATTCATTTCTGTGTCCGTTTGTTGTGAAGCTACTTTGGTACAGTGGAATTGTTCATGTGTTCCAATGAATTATTTTCTCTGGGTCATCACTGCAGCGAAGTAACTCCATTTTAGACATTCTTCAAAGAGCAAACCCATGTTAGATCAACACAACTTTCCCACCTTGTCTGTGTGCTGCAGCTAGTCCTCTGTGTGTGGAAAAGCCTTAAGTGTGTCTTTGGTATTGTATTAAAATACTGTGGTTTATTGTTATAGATTAGATAACTTCTGATTATTAGACACTGCCAGGTTAATATTTTATCACAATGCAAGATCACTAGTTGAATCCAAAGGCCATTTAAGTCATATTTGCCTAAACATCTAGGAAAAATCTACAAGAACAACATTCATCTCCTGATAGTCCTCATAGATCTTATCTCTGCTGTTCTGCAATAACCACTCAAGACTCCAGAGTGTTTAATTTCCATATATACCAAAAATGGAACAATTAAATTCTTAATTGCAGTATCGTTTCAGGCTTGTAAACACAGTACTCACAGATAACACAATAACCAAACAAAATGTAACAAATTAAAAAAAACAATATTATTGCAAAAAGCCAAAAGTTCTCAGTGCAACCAAGACAGTTTCATAGTTTAGTTAGCGTTTGTAGTGTTCAAGAGCCTGATAGTTGTTGTTCAGTTTAATCATTGCATATCAGCAAAGTAGAAAATATTTTCACCCTTATACCAACTAAAAAGACAGAATGTAACCAAACCACCCGTAGTGGTGCAACGGTAGAGTTGCTGTCTTACAGCGCCAGAGACCGGGGTCTGATCCTGACCACGGGTTGGTGTGGACTTTGTACGTCCTCCCTGCGACCACCGCGTGGGTTTTCACCGAGTGCTCCGATTTCCTCCCACATTCCAAAGACATGCAGGTTTGTAGGATAATTGGTTTTGTAAGTTGTTCCTAATGAGTAGGATAGAACAACTGTATGGGGTGATTGTTGGTCAGTGCGGATTTCCAATGCTGTATCTCTAAAGCCCAAAGTCTGCAGGTGAGTAAAGGGACAAGAAATTGCAGATGCAGGAATTGTGAGCAAACATAAAGTGCTTGAGGGACACAGTGGGCCAGGCAGCATCTCAAGAAGGCACGCTGTGACAAAGAGTGAAGAAGGATCCTGATGGTAATTGCTGTCTGTCCATTCCGTCCACAGATGCTGCCAGGCCCGCTGATTTGCTCCAGCACTTTGTGTTCAGCTAAGTGATCTTAGTAGGATATGTGTTTTTGATCTTAACAAGGCTGGCTTGAATTAATGCTGCATCTTTAATCTGGGGTTAGATGATAGTGTTGAAACCTTTTGTCATTTGATGAACATCTTGTGATCAAATGTTAACGTTCAGTACACTATCATTAATACAAATAATATTCAGAGGAAATTCAATACATCGGGAAAGATAGTTCCCTGAAAGTTAACATCTGCCTGACTCTGTTGCTGAGAAGGGTGGGAAGCAGTAAAACCTGATCATCGTTTTGGGCAGCACAGTGGCACAGCGGTGGGGTTGCTGCCTCACAGCGCCAGAGACCCGGGTTCGATCCTGACCTTGGGTGGTGGCTGTACAATTTGTACGTTCTGCCAGTTTTCTATGGGTGCTCTAGTTTCCTCCCACATTCCAAAGACATGCAGGTTTGTAGGTTTAATTGGCTTTGGTAAAAAATGTCCCTAGTGTGTACAATGGAACTAGTGTACGGGTGATCATTAGTCAGTATGGATTCAATGGGCCGAAGGGCCGTTTTCACACAGTATCTGTAAAACTAAAACTAAACTAAATCTGCCAACATCTGTAGATTTACAGTCATGAATGTTACCTATTTTTGGTCATTTTTTTTGCATTCAGAATAGGAAGCAGATAAATTTATATTTAAATGAATAAGTCTCAAAGCTCCTGCCCCCTGTCCCTTTCCCTGAAATTTTATGCAAATCTATGGGTATGTGATCTAAGTAATGTTCGTAAATAATTTCTATCCATGTTGCGTGGAGATTATTAATCATAAATTGATGTTCATAAGATGTAGGAGCAGAATTAGGCCATTCGGCCCATCAAGTCTACTCTGCCATTCAATCATGGCTGATCTATCTTTCCCTCTCAAACCCATTCTCCTGCTTTCTCCCCATAACCCCTTCCAAATTATCTTCCAAAGTAAGAAAATAGCCCTGTTTTCCGTCAGCATTTTCTGCCTATAGCTCAAATACTGGGAGCTGGTACGTGTCTTTGAGATGGTCACAATATTGATCTGTACATCAACCGTCGTAACATTTGGAAGGGCTGCACCTCTTCTTCTTGTGTATGGCGTGCTCAGCCTAAAGTTGTAGCACAACTTGTTCCATTTGATCTTGATTGTGCACACCAGGTTGATTACATTTGTCGAAACAGGGCGGACCACGTGAAGGTTGCAATCTCCAACCCCGGAAGGGCTGCACGATATATCTGTAATCCATTGAACCTTGAAACAATCTAATCTTTCAATTTTACATAATTGTTTTCACAGTTTATTTTACATTTGCCTCTACTAAATATATTTACTATTAATTCAGTAAATCCATAAAAGTACATAAAAGATTAACAAGTACAACTCAAGATGGGAATGGAATCTCATTGCACCTTCTGATGTGTGACATTATTGCATTGCCTGTTACTTTCAGGTACATAGATTGCATTGTATATTATAGCTATTTCCAGATAACAGAATTCCTTTATTATCAAATTACTTCCCATTTTTTTACCACTAATAGAATTAATTTGAATCAATCCATTCCTATTAATTCCCATTCAACTAAACGTGCTGAATCAGGACCAAATGTCTGCATGGAATTCTATTCTAATGTAAATAAATCTATTTTAATGTCTATGATACTGAGTGTACTTGATAGCTGCCAAATCACACATGACCTTACGATTACAATTTGTGTCTATTTGACCTAGATAGGCTTTGGTAGAATGGTGTTATAAATTTAAATGCAGATAATAAAGATTGTATGGTTACGTCAAATGCTTGAGATTGATATGAGAGGTACAGTGCCCTCCATAATGGTTGGGACAAAGACCCATCATTTATTTATTTGCCTCTTTACTCCACAATTTGAGATCTGTAATAGAAAAACTTACATGTGGTTAAAGTGCACAATGTCAGATGTTATTAAAGGCCATTTTTATACATTTTGGTTTCACCATGTAGAAATTACAGCTGTGTTTATACATAGTCCCCCCATTTCAGGGAACCATAATATTTGGGACCCATGACTTCACAGGCGTTTGTAATTGCTCAGGTGTGTTTAATTTCCTTCTTAATGCAAGTATAAGAGTGCTCTCAGCAACTAGTTTTTCCTCCACTTTCCATCACCTTTGGGAACTTTTATTGCTGTTTATCAACATGAGGACCAAAGTTGTGCCAATGAAATTCAAATAAGCTATTATGAGACTGAGAAACAAGAATAAAACTGTTATAGACATCAGCCAAACCTTACACTTACTCAAAATCAATTGTTTGGAACATTATTAAGAAGAAAGAGAGCACTAGTGAGCTTACTAATCGCAAAGGGACTGACAGGCCAAAGAAGACCTCCACAGCTGATGTCAGAAGAATTTGCTCTATAATAAGGAAAAATCCCCAAACACCTGTCCGACAGATGAGAAACACTCTTCAGGAGTCAGGTGTGGATTTGTCAATGACCACTGTCCGCAGAAGACTTAATGAACAGAAATACAGAGGTTACACTGCAAGATGCAAACCACTGGTTAGCTGCAAAAATAGGATGGCTGGGTTACAGTTTGACAAGAAGTACTTAAAAGCGCAACCACAGTTCTAGAAAAAGGTCTTGTGGACAAAGATTAACTTATATCAGAGTGATGGCGAGAGCAAAGTACAGTGGCGAGAAGGAAATGCCCAAGATTCAAAGCATACCACCTCATCTGTGAAACATGGTTTGGGGGTGTTATGGCCTGGGCATGTATGGCTGCTGAAGGTACTGGCTCACTTATCTTCATTAATGAAACAACTGCTGATGGTAGTAGCATAATAAATTCTGAATTGTGTAGGCACATTGTTGCTCAAGTTAAAACAAATGCCTCAAAACTCATTGGCGGGTGGTTCATTTTACAGCAGGACAATGATCCCAAACATACTGCTCAAGCAACAAAGGAGTTTTTCAAAGCTAAAAAATTGTCAATTCTTGAGTGGCCATGTCAATCACCCGATCTGAACCAATTCATTTCACTGTATCTTAGTTGGTGCATGTGACGAATAAATTTGTATTGGAATATTGTATTGTAATTGAGCATGCATTTTATATGCTGAAGAGAAAACTGAAGGGTACTCGTCCCCAAAACAAGCATAAGCTAAAGTAATACAGGCTTGGCAGAGCATCACCAGAGAAGACACCCAGCAACTGGTGATGTCCATGAATGCAGACTTTAAGCAGTCATTGCATGCAAAGGATATGCAACAAAATACTAAACAAGACTACTTTCATTTACATGTCTTTGTCGTGGCCCAAACATTATGGTGCCCTGAAATGAGGGGACTATGTATAAACACTGCTGTAATTTCTACATGGTGAAACCAAAATGTATAGGTAGAGCAATAGCTCTTTTAAATATTGATCAGAAGACATTAACAAAAATCTTAGCCCTCAGATTAAGCATAAAGATCAAAAGCCCAAAACATTTGAGATCAGAATAGAATGTAGCAGTCCTAGATCTCATTTTCTGTGATGGAAAAAAATTCAATTGGGTGAGAAGTTTTGTACATGGGTTAAACTCCTATATACTGAATCCATCAGCTAGAATATTGACAAATCAAATGTTATCGCCCAAATTCAATCTATCTAGAGGTTGTAGACAAGGATGCCCACTATTTCTGTTACTATTTGCCTTAGCTATTGAACCACTTGCAGAAAGTATCAGAGCTCATCCAGAAATTTATGGGTACAAAACTAAAGATACAGCTAATAAAATGTCTTTATATGCAGATGATGTATTATTGTACATCACAAATTCAGAAACTGGTATTCTGAAATTACTAAATCTTATAACGCAATTTGGCTCATTCTCGGGATATAGAATTAATTGGAATAAAAGTGAAATTATGGCAGTAACGGAACCAAACCCATATATATTGCAACAATCCCCTTTTAAAATAGTCTATGAAAAGTTTAAATACCTTGGAATTTATGTGACTAAGAAATATGCGTCTTTATTTAAATGAAACTTTCCTCCCCTACTCCATAAACTACATAAAAATATTCAATATTGGAAAACACTCCCTATTTCAGTGTTTGGTAGAATAAATGCCATAAAAATGATTTTTCTTCCACAATTACTGTACTTATTTCAATCATTCCCGATCTATCTTCCAATTTAAAAAAAAAACTTGATTCTATTGTTACAAGTTTTATTTGGGACTACAAGAACCATAGAATAAGTAAAAAACACCTGTGTAAATCTAAGATGAATGGAGGATTAGTTTTACCAAATTTTATTTTTTATTTTTGGGCAGTTAATATCAAAAATATGAACTTCTGGTTGGAAGATATGGATCAACAACCAGATTGGTTAAAGATGGAAAAAGAAGACTGCCTACCTTTTGAAATTGGCACGATTTTGTTAAAATTGATGTAAAAAACTTATAGTGGAAACCCAATAATCCATAGTGGTATGCGAACCAGGAAACAATTAAAAAAGACTTTAAAATTAGATAATTTATCACTTCTTCTTCCTATCTTACGTAACCCCTCATTTAAACTGTCCGTGTTAGATAAAGGATTTGCAAAATGGAAAAACTATGGAATTACAAATGTGGGACACCTTTATCGAAAGGGTATCCTTCTTTCATTCCAGGAGCTACAACAGAATTATGGACTACATCAAAATTATTGTTTTAGATACTTGCAACTTAGAGGTTATATAATATCACACACACAAGTGTACAGAACTAAAGACCCAGAAATCCTTGATGAATGTTTGAATAAACATCCTAACACAGATAAATTAATATCCTACATTATCCTGTTAGATACTGAGGTCCCGTCGATGGAACAATACAGACAAGCATGTGAAAATTAATTGGTTCAATCCATAATGAAGGACATATGGGATGAAAGCTTACAACATGTACATTACTGTTCATTAAACGCCAGACACTCTTTAATACCATTTGAAGTATTACATTACTCCAAAACAAAATTAAACAGAATTATTCCAAATATCTCTCCTATCTGTGATAAATGTCAATACCTAGAAGCCAACTTAACTCATAACGTGGTCAATTGCATAAAAATTAAAAAGTTTTGGATGGATATTTTAAAAATTATTTCTGAAGTTGTTAATATCCAATTGGATCCCGATCCAAAATTAGTAATATTGGGAATATCAGAACAATGTATAAAACTTACAACAAATCAAATAAATTTTTTTTTGATTACAGTATAATTACTGGGAAAAAAATAATACTAAGATTTAGGAAAAATCCAACAACCCCCACAATTAAAATGTGGATTACAGAAATGCTTGAGACCTTACATTTGGAAAAAAATAGATTTGTCTTAATTGACAAACCAGAATTATTTATTAGAATATGGTCTCCATTTATTGATTTTTTAAAGAGGTCAATTGGTTCATCACAGAAGCTGGACTGAAACCCGAGCTCAGGATTGGATGAATAACTACACCTTATAATCTACGGACCTATCTCCAAAACTGTTATTGGTAATTTTCTACGTTTGTTTTTTTTTGTTTTTTTCTTTCTCTCCTTTTTTTTCTCTTTATCCCTTCCTTTCTATTAATTTATAGATCTTTCTTTTCAGTTCTACCTCTTAAAAAACTCTATAAAAAGAACAGAAGCTTTGTATGAATGTAATTGATAAACAAACCGTGTTGCTATTATGTGTTTACGCTTCTAATAAAAAATATTTAATTTTTAAATGTTAAAAATTGCCTTTAATAAAATCTGACAATGTGCACTTTAACCACATGTCATTTTTTTTCTAATACAAATCTCAAATTGTGGAGTACAGAGGCAAATAAATAAATGACGGGTCTCTGTCCCAAACATTATGGAGGGCACTGTACATGTCCAAAAATGGTGCTTTCCACATACCCTTCAAGTCTGAGATATTGGTGATTGCTGGTGATATTCAAGCACTGGCTCTGTGTATAACTTATGCCATAATTCAGCTGGACCTTCCTTATGTTTATCCTTCTGGGATGCAATAGCAGGTTTGGATTAAATCTGATGGATTTACTGATACCATTCAGTAAAGACACATGACAGTCCGCAGAAATACAGATATGGTAAAAACAAAACAGAGCCAGAAAGCAAGAATTTCCTGTTTTTAAGTTCAGTCTTACCACCCTCAATGGACTTGAAATCAGGGAATTGCATTTAACCAACTGCCATGTACAATGTGTCCTGTTTTATTAGTTATGATACAAGAGGATATCATTTTAAAATATATAGCCTCGAATGAGCTGCTTTGAAATTGGCTTTGTATAAGACTAACCACAGGCATATAGAATGGAGCCTGTAAGTGTACCATTTAATGCACACACAGCCAGCCCACAGTTTCATTGCTCAGGTGCTGAATGACATTTTGTAAGAATAGACATTGGGCAGTGGTTGATGGTTGAGGTGTGCAGTCCACTGTAATGGCAGTGGCGATGCCAAACTTATAAAAAGCAATTTGTCATGTTACGTTTTGGGAGTAAAATTATCTATATTGGGGTTATCTGTTTGGAAGATTTTTTTTAATTTGAATTGCATCTCAACTTACTGTTCAACGAATTGTAATACTGATTCAGACTCATCCCTCCTGAACATACTAGTTAAAAGTTTAATCAATTTTTATGTATATATTAAGTTTCTTATATTTGAAAATATTTGGTGGTCTTCATATCGAAAATAAAATTTGACTCCAAGGTAAAATGTTTCCCCAAAAAAAGCAATATTTCAAACTCCTTTATTGTGTATTGTCTTAAGAACTGTGATTTAAAACTATTGTTACATTGACTATTTTCTTCCAATGTAGCAAACTCTTCGTAATGTATATTTCTGCAAGGCCAATAATTGATACCTCCCAACTTATAATTTTTTTAAAAATAACATCTACCCTCTTATATTTCAAGAAAAATTGGAACAGGACCATATTGGAATTCTGTGTCTTAAGGCAGTTCTGCTATTCTCTTAGTTCAGCTAATCTTCACATCAAATCTATTTTCCCAATTTATGCATATTGAACTGAACAAAAATCTAGTCATCTTGGAGATGTCAAGAAACTATACTAATTTGGATGAAAGAATTCCAATACACTTTCAATGGATAAGTCCTTCCTGATTCTAATCCTAGTTAACCAAGCTAAATATTAAAATTATTCACTTTTTTCTGATTGCTCCAGTAGAGAAATTAATTTTTCATAACTTTTCCTACATTGTCAAATCCCTTAGCATATTTTTAATATTTTAAATAGATCAATCTTTAATTCTGTGAACTTTGCGACTTAAAACCAAAGTGTACTCTCAGATGTTAACCTTTCTTAATCATTGATATTTTTGAGACAGTTCTTTTCAGCTTGAATTCAGCAGATTCCAGCAGAATTCAATTTTACTTTGTCGGTTAGTGTGAAATTGGATGAACTCACTTTGGTGAATGATTCATTATCTTCTGTATGTAAATTTATGATGAACTGTGTTTTTCCCAGCTAATAGAAGTGCAAGCGGAGTATCACAAGAAGTCATTAGTGCTTTTACAGAGTATACTGCCTCAAATTAAAGCTCAACAAGGTAAGATCTCTGATCTCCCGGTTGCTAAACACTTTAAGCCTCTTTCCCATTACCACACAGACCTTTCTGTCCTAGGTCTCCTCCATTGTCAGAGTGAAACTAAATGCAGATTGGAGGAACAGCAATTCATATTTCGCTTGGGCAGTTTACAGCCCAGTGGAATGATTGTTGATTTCTCTAACTTCAGATATTCCCGGCAATCCCTCTCCCTCTATCCCTCCTCCACCCATCCCCCCTCCACCCAAGAAAACCTTCTCGTTTTCACCCAACAAAAAGCGAACAATGGCCTGTTTCATGTATTATCGTTGCCTTTTTGCATATCTTTCATTCATTGTTCTTTATCTCCCCACATCACCGTCTATATCTCCCGTTTCCCTTATCCTCAACCAGTCCGAAGAAGGATCTCAACCTGAAACGACACCCATTCCTTCTCTCCAGAGATGCTGCCTGACCCACTGAGTTACTCCAGCTATTTGTGTCTCTCTCAAGAAACCATCAATGTGCTTTTGCATTTGGTAATAGAGACAATATTGGAGGCAGTATTGTATCTGTATCCTACTGTGAACACTGGCAACATTTTGAGTTATTTTGTCATGAAGCTGTTATAGCAGCAGCAATGAAATAGGTAACTTTAGGATATTTAACAAACTATGTACAAAATTACTTTCTTTGGCAGGTCTAGAATTATTGAAAATTCATAATGATGCATTTGGTTAGCACATAAGCAAGGTTCATATTTGTAGGAAGCTAGGAAGATCAATCTGTAGAAGCTCTTTTGAAGGATGAAGCACTCATCTTGGGTTTGTTTACTATGAGCTTTCCCGATCTTATTTTGGCTGGCTTAATCCAGTTGGTGGAGCTGCTGCCTTGCAGCACCAGTGTCCCGGGTTCGATCCTGACCTCAAGTGCTGTCTGTCTGTGTGGAGTTTGTACATACTCCCTGTGACCACACAAGTTTCCTCCGATTCCTCCGTTTTCCTCCCCAATCCCAAAGAAAGGAAGGTTTGTGAGTAAATTTGCCTCAATAAAATTGTCCCCAGTGTGTAGGGAATGAATGCAGAAGTGAGAAAGCGTAGAACTGGGGTGAACGGGTGATCGATGGTCGGCATGGACTCAGTGGGCTGAAGGACCTGCTTCAATGCTGCATTTTTCAATCACTCATTCTATCAACTTGCCTTCAGCAACAATAAAAATGTCATTCCATATTTTCTTTGGGAATCACAGTTAGTCCTTCCTCTAAAACCAAGAATGGGGGAACTATTTTTGCAAGGTTCAATTCCAGTTGCTTCTTCTCTCAATGTTCAGCATTTGGATTGGTCACCTTAAACAATTATATATAAATTGCTATAATTTTGGAGGCTCTTTTATTTTGGCAAACAGGAACTGAAGCTGGGGCTGTACATCATGAAAATGTTTATCTTCTTGCAACAGGGTGGACTTCTGTTTATGTGTTGGGCATAACCTTGCATTGTAACATGAAGTAGATAGTAACATGCAGTAGATGAAGCTCAAGAATAAGCCATACAGCACCTTGAATCTTCTGCACCCTTCAAAGGGATCCCACCTGGGAATTCTTTCATTTTCCCAAATGATCCACGTATCCTCAGATTAATTTAGCATCCAAAGATGTATTGATCTCTCCCACAGTGAAAAACTTCCAAGCTTTACAATTCTCTGCATCAAATAATTCTCCTCATCCCAGCCCTAATGCCTGATTCCTTAATCCGAGACTATTCCCATGGGTTTAGTTTAGTTTAGTTTAGAGATATAGCATGGAAACAGGCCCTTCGGCCCACTGAGTCCACGCCGACCATCGACAACCCATCCACACTAGTTCTATGTTACCCCACTTTCTCATCCACTCCTTGCACACTAGGGGCAATTTACAGAGGCCAAGTAACATATAGACCTGCATCATTAGGATTTGGGCGGAAACCGGAGCACCTGGACAAAATGCACATGGTCACAGGGAAAACGTGCAAACTCCACACAGACCAGGCGTGAAGTCAGGATCGAATCCGGGTCTCTGGAGCTGTGAGGCAGCAACTGCTCCAGCTTTGCTACTAGTTTAGTTCTAGTTTTAGACTAGGTCTTCCCAAATGTTCCCTTTATATAACGCCTTCGTATGTGCTTTCTGTGAAAATAAATGTGGAAGCTCAAAGCAGAATCAATATGAATTTCAAAGCCTTAACAGCAGTTGTTTTAACTAAAATGCAATGCTAATCCTTTCACACTAATTCATTTGTTAATAGGCAATGTGAAAACCTTCTGCTTATGTCTGGAAATATTTACAATTTTTATTTCCTACCAAAGAGGCTTGGATAGAAAAGCCATCCTTCGGCAAACCACTGGAAGAACATCTGGCTCTAAGTGGACGAGAAATTGCATTTCCTGTCGAGGCCTGTGTGACAATGTTGCTGGAGTGTGGCATGCAGGAAGAGGTATCTATCCTTTCTCTTTCACCCATCCTTTTCAGGGCAGCACAGTTGCGCAGCGGTAGAGTTACTGCCTTACAGCGCCAGAGACCTGGGTTCGATCCTGACTATGGGTGCTGTCTGTGTGGAGTTTGTACGTTCTCTCTGTGATTGCATTGGTTTCCTACAGATGCCCTGGTTTCCTCGCACATTCCAAAGACGTGCAGGTATGTAGGTTAACTGCCCCTGGTGTGTAGGATGCGAAACTGGGATGACAAAGAAATAGTGTACGGATGATCAATGGTCGGCGCAGACTCAGCGGGTCGAAGAGC
This sequence comes from Okamejei kenojei, assembly GCA_035221665.1. NCBI lineage: Eukaryota > Metazoa > Chordata > Chondrichthyes > Rajiformes > Rajidae > Okamejei > Okamejei kenojei. The sequence goes on from CM069153.1 coordinate 21,075,443, forward strand.
CTGTTTCCACTCTTTATGTCTAAACTAAACTAAACTAAATACAGTTAGCTTTCTTCACCCGCTGTTTCCCCACTGTATTCTAGACCTGTTGGAGTGCACTTGTTGAGTTATTATTCTCATTGTAAATCAAATAATTGCAAATGCTGAAAATCTAAAATAAAAACAGAAAATGAACTATATCTACACTGTAGGTGTTGAGAAAGAAACATAGTTGGCATTTCATGTTAATGGCATTCCATCAGTTACAGGTAGTGCCTCTGGGTGAGGAATAACTTGGTTCCAGTCCAGTTTCTGGGGTTCTGAGATGACTGTTGAGGTTAATGAGGGAATCACAGGCCATCCCACGGGGTCACAGGAGGTCACATATATGTGGCTGGTTCCTCTGGTGCATCTTCTGCCATGTACATGGGCCTTCTGCCTGCTCCCAATGTACGCTTTTAATACTATGCTGACACCTCCTCCACTTTGGGAATCCTGGCCCGTGATCTCTCAAAGATAATTCTATTGTCATTTCCCACAGTTAATGCATTTTCTGCCTCAAAGGCAATTTAACCGCTGGTTCAGTTCACTGGAGTGCATAACTGCTTACTTTCATATGAATTCAATTAGATTCAGCATGACACATGTAAAAACAGGGGGCATGATTATATGAAACAACCAGTGACATGATTATATGAAACTACCAAAGGAATTAGGAAGGAATGCCAGAAATCTGGAATAAAAATGCGGGATTGCTGATCATTTGAAATTGTTCAACTCGTAACATCCTGAAGCATAGAATACAGAGAACATAGAGTCGAGAGTCAAGTCAAGAGTCAAGAGAGTTTTATTGTCATGTGTCCCAGATAGGACAATGAAATTCTCACTTGCTGCAGCACAACCAAATATGTAAACATAATACAGAACGGGAGATAACAGTTCAGTGTGTCTATAGACCATAGATACACAATAAATAACAGATAAAGTGCAAAAGTAATAATAAACAGTTATTGTTATTTCCTGTCGTGTTTAATAGCCTGATGGCTGTGGGGAAGTAGTTGTTCCTGAACCTCTATGTTACAGATTTTAGGCTCCTGTACCTTCATCCTGTTGGCAACGGAGAGATGAGTGTGTAACCAGGATGGTGTGGGTCTTTGATGATGTTAGCCACCCTTTTGAGGCAGCGACTGCAATAGATCCCTTCGATCATGGGGAGGTCAGAACCGATGATGGATTGGGCAGTGGTCACAACTTTCTGCATTCTTTTCCGCTCCTGGACGTTCAAGTTGCCGAACCAGGCCACGATGCAGCCAGTCAGTGTGCTCTCTACTGTGCACCTGTAGAGGTTCGAGAAAGTCCTCCTTGACACACCGACCCTCCGTAATCTTCTCAGGAAGTAGCGGCGCTGATGTGCCTTCTTTATAATTGCATCAGTATGCTGGGACCAGGAAAGATCTTCGGAAATATGCACACGCAGGAATTTGAAGTTTTTGACCCTTTCCACCGTTGATATAAACGGGATTGTGGGTCCCTATCCTACCCCTTCCAAAGTTCACAATCAGTTCCTTGGTTTTGCTGGTGTTGAACAGTCCTGCACAGGAACAGGCCCTTCTGTCCACTATGCTGGTGTTGAACATGATGCCAAGTTAAACTGATCTCATCTACCTGTATATAATCCACATCCCTCTACTCATTGCACTTCCATGTACCTTTCTAAATACCTCTTGAACACCACTGTCGTATCTGCATCCACCACCACCCCTGGCAATGTGTTCCAGTCCCATACTGCTTTCTGTGACAAAAAAAGACTCTGCACATCTCCATTAAACTTTCGCCTCTCACATAGCCATGCGCTCTAGTGTCGGACATTTCCACCTTGAGACAAAGGTTCTGACTGTCTACCCCATCTACGCCTCTCATAATAATACAAACTTCTATAAAGTCTCCCCTCGACCTCTGATGCTCCAGCGAAAGCCATCCAAGTTTATCCAACCTCTTTCTGGAGCTGAAATCTTCTAATCCAGCAGCATAATGGTAAAGCCCATCTGCACCTTCTCCAAAGCCTCCACATCCTACCTCCAAGGAAGTGACCAGAACCACATCAATACTCCAAATGGGGCCGAACCAAAGTCTTATAAAGCTGCAAGCATCTTGGAAAGTGAGCTGCTATTTCATGAGTTTAAATTATTTTACACCAGCTAATGGTGAGCTTCTACGAATCAATTCCCCTGGGCTTTTGTTACACTACCTGGTCACCTTTCGTATTGTCCATTTTCACCCACCTTCATTTCCCACACTTTTGCATTGTCTCTTCTTCCCCTAAAATCAATATTTCTCCAACATTTCTTAGCTCAGTTCAGTTTAACATGGAAACAGACCCTTCAGCTCACTGAATCCATACCGACAATCGATCACCCATACACTAGTTCTATCCTACACACTAGGGACAATTTACAGACGTCAATTAACCTACAAACCTGCATGTCATTGGGGTGTGGAAGGAAACCCATGGGGTCACAGGGAGAACGTACAAACTCCATACAGACAGCACCCGTAGTCAGGATCAAACCTGGGTCTCTGCCCCTGTAAGGCAGCAACTCTACCACTGCACCGTTGTGCCACCCTACGCCTAGATAAAAGATGTAGCAGATATTAAACTGATAAGAGCAGATACTACACTTGATCTCAGTCCTGCTTTTTGACCTGAACTGTTAAAACCGTTTTTGTCGCCATTAATATAACCTAACTGACTTAGTTTTCGTCCGCTTTTCTCTCAGATTGCCAGCAAAATGTTGGAATAAATAATGGTAATTAGTAAGATCAACCACTGTGACTTTGGCAGTGCAACAGAAAATAAATAGAATTGAGGTTCTGTAAACAGTTAAATTTTTCTGTGCTGTTGCCATGGCAGTGGACTCAAAAAATGGGGAAACAGATCTATGTAACAGATGTAGAAACAAGGAACTGCAGATGCTGGTTTACCAAGGAAAGACACAAAATGCTGAAGTAACTCAGCATGTCAGGCAACATCTCTGGAGAACATGGATAGGTGATGTTTCTGGTCAGTGTAAAGAAGGGTCCTGACCCGAAACGTCACCTATCCATGTTCTTCAGGGATGCTATCTGACCTACTGATATACTCCAGCATTTTTTGTGTTTAGCTAGATATAACAGATAAGTCTTCACTTCTTTGTCAGCAGAAATCTTAGTTAGTTCAGAAATACCAGAAAGTAAGGAAGAATTTATTTTTCAAATTGGTAAGTGTTAAAGAAAATCAAAACAAAAGCTGTTTGTAAGATGGCACTGTATTACAGCGGCAGAAACCCACGTTCGATCCTGACTACAGGTGCTGTCTGTACAGAATTGTACATTCTCCCTGTGACTGCGTGGGTTTTCTCCAGGTGCTCCGGTTTCCTCTCACATTCCAAGGACGTGTGGGTTGGTAGGATAATTGGCTTCTATACATTGTAAGTGGTGGCGCTGCCCAAGCAGCTGTGGCTCGCCTGCAGTCCGTCTGTCTTTTTCTTTTTTTTTTGTTTTGTCTTGTTGGGCGTATGTTTTAGTTTATTTTTAGTTGTGTATGTGTGGGGCGCAGGGGAAACTTGTTTTAGTCTCCTTCTTCGGGGGGGGGGGTTGCGACCTTTTCTTTGTCGTATCACCGTCTCCGTCTCCGCTGAGGCCTAATCGCGGAGCTGGCGGCCTCCAACTGGGACCGACCTCGAGGCTCCGGAGGCAGAACCAGGACTCACCATCGCGAAGCTGGCCGACTTCGGGGCAGTGGTGGTGTTGCGGCGGCGGCGGCGGCCCGACTTCGGAGCCTCGGAGGCTCGCAGGTCCCAGTTGGTGACCGATTCTCCGGAGCTCCCGCAACAACAACTTTGTCCGCTGGACTGGAGAGTAGCAGCTTCGTCCGCCCCGGGCCGCGGAGTTTGAATCGGCCCTTTCGCAGAGATCTGATTCGGCCACGGGAATCACCATCACCCGGCGGGGGGTTGGGGGGGGGGGGCCCAACATCGAAAGCCTGGATCGCCTCAACGCAGAGAGAGAACAAGCAAGGAAGCGACAAGGACTTTAAGACTTTTGCCTTCCATCACAGTGAGGAGGTGCCTGGTAGACTCACTGTGGTGGATGTTAAACTGTGTTCATTGTGCGTTCTGTCATTTTATTCTCTGTCATGACTGCAAGGCACATAATTTCAAAAATTTGAATGACAATAAAGTATACCTTATACTAATGTATAGGTTAGCTCCAAAGTAGGGGTGATCGCTGGTCGGTGTGGATATGTTAGGCCAAAGGGCCTGTTTCTACGCTGTATCTCTGAAAAAAACTGCAGCTATGGAAATCTAAAAACTAAAAACAGAAAATGCTGGAAATATTCAGCAGGTTAGGCCGCTTCTGTTGGAAGAGAAACAGAGTTAACATTTCAGGTCATCCACTGACATGATTTTAACAAGCAGAGATTGTACTAATATAACATTTTAGAATTGCTACTTATCCAACAGTGCTTTGTTTCATAGTCCAACACACTGTGTCACTGTATAGTGTAAAGCTTACTTTGCAATAATATTTTGTCACACTGCCAAATTATGGTCAGAGAACAAACAATCCTCTCAATATTTAAGCTTGTTGCACGGCATGAAGCCAATTAGCAGCGAAATATTTTTCCATATTTTTGAATGATCTCTTCATGCACGTTAAATAACAGGTTTGAATTGTCCTCTTAAAACAAGTGACTGAAGACCTATCTATTTCCGGCTCATGCTTGGCTAATCACACGGTTCCTTAATATTATTCCCCAGATGTGCTTCTGCTGTGCAGTTTAGGCAAAATATTACCGCTGAAGTGCTGCCCCTTAAATCAGACATGGCAGGGGAACGATTGCCAGAAGTGGTACTTTAAAGTGCTGAAAATGAAATTGTCACATTGTGGTTCTTTGTGAATATTAATAGTTGCTCGTGATATTGATGAGAGCTTTTTTCTCTAGGGCCTTTTCAGGGTAGCTGCTTCTGCCTCCAAACTGAAGAAGCTGAAGGCTTCACTTGACTGTGGTGTGCTGGATGTGCAGGAATACTCTGTGGATCCTCATGCTGTAGCAGGTACGTTACTCAACATAAAACAATGTGGTTCTGGAACCAATGTTATAAAATAATCCATTCATTGACTGAAGTAAAAGTTGTTTCCTCTACAATAATAATCCATTTATTTTGTCAATGTCTTTTGTTCTGGCACCACCTTGATTATATTTGAATCATAGTTCACATAACTAACTATTCAAGAAGATTTTACAATGACACAAATTAAATTAGATTAACACCTGGCCAATGTTGTAACTGAATATAAAACAATAAGAATACCAAATCAATATGTTTAAGTCCTTTGATTCTATCTAATTCTTCTGTGCATTCTTCAAATTCATTTTAACTGAAGATTAGACAATAGACAATAGACAATAGGTGCAGAAGTAGGCCATTCGGCCCTTCGAGCCAGCACCTCCATTCAATGTGACCATGGCTGATCATCCACAATCAGTACCCCGTTAAGAGTCCTATCTAGGTCTCTCTTGAAAGTATCCAGAGAACCAGCCTCCACCTGAGACAGAGAATTCCACAGACAGTGTGAAAAAGTGTTTCCTCATCTCCATTCAAAATGGCCTACCCCTTATTTCTTGAACTGTGGCCCCTGGTTCTGGACTTCCCCAATATCGGGAACATGTTTCCTGCCTCTAGCGTTGTTCGTTAAATATATAATTCATTTATTTTATCAATTTAATTTGGTAGATCACAGCCTAATTATTTTAAATATTTTGGTCTATTAATATATACCACATCAGATTTTAAAGTGCAGTTTCACTTTGCAAAATTATGTTATATTTTATTATTTTGTTTTATACTTTCAGGATAGCCCTTTGTATTTATTTTTTAATGGGCATCTACTGTGTATGACAATTAAAAACCCCTCAATAAGCCTTACTTATTAATAACCTGCTTTGTGATATTACTTGTGTTTAGGAAGGAACTGCAGATGCTGGAAATTCAAAGGTAGACCAAAGTGTTGGAGAAACTCAGTATCTATGGAGCGAAGGAAATAGGCAACGTTTCGGGCCGAAACACAGAAGGGTTTCGGCCCGAACTATTACCTATTTCCTTCGCTCCATAAATGCTGCCGCACCCGCTGAGTTTCTCCAGCACTTTGGTCTACCTTGTGATATCACTTGTCTGAAGAAAGGTCACGACCTGAAGCGTCACCTATTCCTTTTCTGCAGAGATGCTGTCTGACCCGTTGAGCTACTCCAGCATTTTGTTTCTATCTTTCGTATACTGCTAGTTTTTTTGTTGGTTGTTTTGACTCTTCGTGGCAGATGAACTCCTGAAATCATTCATGGCCCACATTTTTCAGTGGATGGTAACGATGTTAAATCATTGAAACTGCTTGCAGCTAGGGGATTATCACCCCATGCATAGTTTAGCTTGGAAATCCTATGTCTGACCTGACTCTGAAGACCCCCCTGTTTGCAGATGTCACCAACGAGAAATCAATGGAATTAAAATAAACTTAAAGGATGGAAGTACGAGTCAAACGCATAATATAGAAGTGCCTTTGTGATAGTCTCTGCCTCATTAATTTGGTGCATTGTATTCAAGATATTACTTTCTTAATGTACAGTATTAACCCAATAGTCTTGCTGTAAAATTCACTGAACATGTTTGCTTCAAAATTGGATTGCACCCTATTTTTAGTGCACTAATTGCATGTTGTTTATAAACTAAAATTGTGAAATTGGCTAAAGATATTTTAGAAACGGTGCTGTTTGGAATTACACTCAGAAGCATGCAGGGAAGCAGGGAACCTGAACAGGTCTTAAAAAGATCCGAATAAAACGAGCCCAAGTGCCTTGAAAGAAAACATGACAGACCTTAACGGAAACCTCTCCATGGCTGCCATAGAACTGACTGTTCTATGTCTGCCATAGGTGGCGCCTCCTGCCTGCGGCTCAGTAGATCATTCCTGATTAGGGGTATGGTGATACTCTTCAGGACTGTTTGTAAGGAAAATAATTTCACTGTGTTAACACTTAACATATGTGACAATAAAAAGCACTATTAACGATTGACTATTTGGAACTGGTGCACAAAAGTTGCCATGGAGATACAGGAGGCATGACACAGCGATTTCCCGATGCATGGAGCCCCCTCTCAATGCAAATAGAACATAGAAAAGTACAGCATTAGAACAGGCCCTTCGGCCCACAATGTCAGTGCTAAAAAAATGCCACGGTAAACCTCATTTGCCTAAACGTGCAGATGTGTTTGACGACAGTTTCTTCCCAGCTGGCAACTGAACTATCCTATCAACAACTAGAGAACGGTCCTTAGTTACTGTCTACATCATTGGAGTCCCTTGGACTATCTTTAATGGGACTACTGGTCTTTATCTTGCACTATGTTATCCCCTTTATCCTGTATCTGTACACAGTGGATGGTTTGATTGTAATAATATATATCCTTTCCACCGACAGGCTTATCACTGTACCTTGGTACACGTGACAATGAGCTAAGCCACCCCATGGGATCATACGACCCGACTCCCTGCATGCCCATGAATCTAACTAAAAGCCTCTTAAACACCAGTATTGTACCAGCCTCCACCAACACCACTGGCAGTGCATTCTGACATGATGCGTGTGTGTGTTCACACGCCATTGCCACGTGAAGTAGAGATCACCACATTAGCTCTGACGTGCATGGTATGAAATAGCTGCAGCTGGTAGGTTTCAGATGTCCAAGACATTGAATACAGGGCTGGCAGATACTGTGCCCAGGCATTGATGTCAGAATGGAGATGTTATAATGATCCCTCATTGATGCAGTGTAGTCCTAGTCTATAACATTTGTCAGCTGCACCCAACAGCTCTAATTTACATCAGTAAGGGATGAAATACACAGTGCACAACTAATGCTACCATTTGGTCTGTGACTGGTGCCAGAAACATTTCACGTTCACTTTGATGAACTACACACACCGGCACGGCACGACACAGTGGTGCAGTGATAGAGTAGCTGTCTTACAACACCAGAGATCCAGGTTCGATCCTGACTACAGGTGCTGTCTGTACAGAGATTGTACATTATCCCCGTGACCGAGTGGGTTTTCCCCAGGTGCTCCAATTTTCACCCACACTCCAAAGGCATACAGGTTTGTAGGTTAATCACCTTCAGTAAAGATTGTAAACTGTCCCTAGTCTGTTAGGATAGTGCTACTGTATGGGGATAGCTGGTCGACATGCTCGGTTGGCCGAAGGGCTTGTTTCCTCGCTGTATCTCTAAAATAAACTTAGTTGCCTAGGCCAATGTACCAATGGCTGTAGTTTCTCCAGGAAATGATCTCAATCAAACAAATGTTATTGTCATTTAGAAATACATCGATATATGCAATTCCAAACGAAATTCCGTTGCATTTGGCTCCCCGTGCAACACGATAATAAACAGAAGGATAAAATGGATAAAATTGATAAAAAGATAAAATGGAGAAAAGGACAAAATAGACAATGGTGGCAGCCCATTACATGGCATTCAGGAGTCTGATGGCGCGTGGGAAGAAGCTGTTGCAGAACCTTGATGTTCTGCTCCTAATGCTACGATATCTTTTGCCCGAGGGCAGCAGAGTGAAGAGTCCGTGATGGAGATGTGTAGGGTCCTTTATAATACTGCTGGCCTTAGACAAGCAACGTTTGGTCGCAATATCCCCGATTGAGGGGAGAGAAGTCCCGATGATTTTTTCAGCCGTCCTCACCACTCTCTGCACGGACTTCCAGTCGGAGGCTTTGCAGTCCCCAAACCAGACAGTGATACAGCTGGTCAAAATACTCTCTATGGTGCCCCTGTAGAAAGTGGTGAGGACGGGATGGGGGAGGTGAGCTCTTCTCATCCGGCGTTGAAAGTGCAACCGCTGCTGTGTTCTCTTAACCATTGATGAGATGTTATTTGACCAGGTCAGACTGTTAGTGATCTGCACCCCCAGGAACTTAGTGCTACTGACCACCTCCACATCGCTGTCATTGATGTGAAGTGGTGTGGGACTGTGCCGGTTTTTCCTGAAGTCGACGATGACCTCCTTTGTTTTTTCGACATTCAGGATCAGGTTGTTCGTATTGCACCAGTCCACCAGTTGTTTCACTTCCTCTCTGTAAGCCAGCTCATTGTCGTCCCGGATGAGGCCCACCACTGTTGTGTCATCTGCGTACTTCATGATGTGGTTTGTACTAAACCTGGCACATCTGTAGTAAATCTGACCCATTAAATTAAATGTATACATTATTTGTGCAGGGAAAAGAGGTGAAAATCAATTCTGTTTTGTTTTGTTTTAAGATACTAAATATTAAGCACAGCCTTATGGACTATGTGGAGGGATGTGCTGGCATTGGAATGGGTCCAGAGGAGGTTTCCAAGAATTATCCCAGGAATGATTGGGTTAACATCGGATTAGCATTGGGAGACATTGGGCCTGTACTCACTGGAGTTTAGAAGGATGAGGGGGACTCTCATTTAAACTTACCGAATAGTGAAAGGCCTGGATGGAGTGAATGTGGAGAAGATGTTTCCACGAGTGGGAGAGTCTAGGACCAGAGGCCATAGCCTCAGAATAAAAAGATGTACCTTTGGAAAGGAGATGAGAGGAATTTATTTTGTCAGAGGGTGGTGAATCTGTGGAATTCATTGCCAGAAACAGCTGTGGTGGCCAAGTTGATGGATATTTTTCAGGCAGAGATTCTTGATTAATAAGGGTGTCAGGGGTTATGTGGCGAAGGCAGGAGAATGGAGTTGAGAGAGAAAGATAGATGAGCCATGATTGAATGTCGGAGTAGCCTTTTTGGGCCTAATTCTGCTCCTAGAACTTATGAACTATCTGATCTAAAAAAAAACTTTATGTATATGCATTGTATATAATTCCATCGTACAAATATTTCAAGAGTCAAGTCAAGAGTGTTTGATTGTCATATGTCCTGAAATGGAACAATGAAATTCTTACTTGTAGCAGCACAATTGATATGTAAACATTTTACTCCGTGAAAAATGTTGCCACAGAATAGCAGGATTTTGAAAAAATATGTTTTAAATTGTTTTATAAAAATGAATTTGTATATTTCTCTGCATATTTATATATGCACGCCCCAATTTTTTTAGCAAAAAAAAACTATCGTTTGCTCTCTCTTGCCCTGCCCTTCACGTCATCACAGTGGCTATCTCCCCTCTACTCTTTTGGTTCAAATAATCTCATCCTGAAACGTCAACTATTAATTTCCCTCCACAGGTTCTGCCTGGCCCACTGAGTATTTCCAGCAGTTTGTTTTTTGCTGGTGTGAAGTACCCTGATATTCTTTACAATGTTAAATACAAGTTGTTTTAGGGCAGTTTCCTTTGTTTTAGGATCTATTTATTGTTACAGAGACAATCTGAAGATTGTAATCCTGTTACTGTTGTCCACCCACTATACTGGCATTCACAAAGTGAGATGACTCGTATGACACGGCTGCATAATAATTAAAATCTAAAATAAGAAATGGATGTGAAATGCTACTAAGAGCAGTTCAATACATTTTTTAAATAACAATCACGTAATACTATCTACATGTAAGGTGTGTGCAGCGGAAACAAAGCTTTTGTTAAAAATGGTAATCACTGGCATCAAAGGTGATGGGGAGAAGGCAGGAGAGCAGGAGAATGGGGTTGAGAGGGAAATATTGATCAGCCATGATTGAATGGGGGACCAAACTCGATGGGCCGAATGATCTAATTTTGCTCCTGTGTCTTACGGTCTTTTTGGTGAGAAAAAAGTTCATTAGAAATGGTTCTTTTCTTTCCTGGTTTGCTGTCTGGAAAATGTAATTAAAATAACTGGATGCCAATGATCTCTTTCTCCTGTTGCAACATCAGTTCACAGTGGAAGTAGAAAAGGAAGATTCATACTAAAAGTTCACTAGATCTGTTGTATTCTTTCTTTGCGAACAACTGCAAACAATACTTTGCTGTTAACTAAAAATTTCAGGTCTTTATTTATCTTTTTTTCCTACTCTGTATCTACAATGAGATTTGAGTATCTTTAAACTCTTGGTTGTGCTGCTATGAGCAAAGCAAAACTGATAGCCGTTAGCAACTAGGGCGAGGAAAATAGTCCATCAAACCCTTTGCAAGAGTCCCTCTGGGAACTGGGCGTAGAAAATAGAGTCATCGCGGGAACATTTTTGCAAGCAACATGACTAAGATCTTCACTGCATATTTTAATGCTGTTGGCACCCATACAATTTATCAGGCCTTGGGCATAAAGTCTTTGAGAAAAATAAACTGAGTCCTGACTTTGGTGTCTCTGCTCATCCACCCCTATCGTCTACATGGCAGTTTCTCTCCCAAAAAAATGCAGCGTTGCTAATTTTACTCTTGCAGATGTCCTTAAACGCTGAAAAACCATTAGGACTCAAGCTATTTTTAATCACGCCTTTGAGTTTTGGAAGGTTAGGGCCAGTCTGACTTTGAGCGTTTTATATATGCAGCAGTCATCAGCCATTTATAGCATCTGGCTTCCATCAACCCAAACCCCTTCTGCCAAGAACAAGAAGTTCACAGGCTCAAACAGCAAACTCACTCATATTCTTGGCATTTCTATTTTGTTTCCCACAGTGTTTGAATAATTCTGGATTATTCCAGGCCTTCTGCAGTCTAAGAGAGTTTCCAGCGAACCAAATGCAGGAATTGCAGCAATCAGCGATTGATCTAACGCAGGCACCAGCAGCTACAGTGGACTGTTTTCCATGCCATTGTAATGGGAAGGTGCTGAGTAACGATTCCCTGGAGACCAGAAACGCACACGTGAACACAATTATTTAACTGCAAGTGAAATTGCCTCAACAAAGTGCAACACTGTAGTGCAGCTGGTAGAGCCGCTGCCTCACAGAGACGGAGACCTGGGTTCAATCCTGACCTTGGGTGCTTTCTGTGTGGAGTTTGTACATTCTCCCTGTGATCTTGTAGGTTTCCTCCAGGTGTTCCAGTTTCCTCCCACATCCCCAACTCGTGCGGGGTTGTAGGTTAATTGGCCACTGTAAAATATACCCATGGAGCGTAGGGAGTGGATGCGAAAGTTGGAGAATGTAGAACTGGCATGAACATGTCAGCATGGACTCGGTGGGCTGAAGGGCCTGTTTCTACACTAGGTCTATAAAAAACTGGAAAAAAAAACAATTGACTAACACCATTTGGTGCCCAGAACACAGAGCTGAAATTCATCTATTCCAGATTACACAGTGAGTGTTACAGGCATTGAGGACTTTTGATGGGATCCAGTTAACCAGTTAAACTAAATCCCTATCACAGTTAGATTTGACGAAAAACTATTGTGAAAGTAGGAGTAAGGACTTTTTTTTGTTATTTACTGCAAAGCTATGCAGGGTAGAGGCAAAATTAGTCCCTTCATACTCCCTGCTATTTGGAGCCTGGAATCAACTGTGGAGCAGTGGAGGACCTCAATAAGGGGTTCTATAATCTTTACCATATTGACGAAAATATTTAGCTTCTCCAGGATAATTAAATGGCATTTACAATAATCGTATTGCTGCATTAACTAAATGAATAATACATATATTTTTCTATTTGTAGGAGCTCTTAAATCATATCTTCGAGAGCTACCAGAACCTTTGATGACATTTGAATTGTATGATGAATGGATACAGGCATCGAAGTAGGTATTTTTTAATCAATTATTTCAGTTTAATCTGCCCCCATCTCCCCTCCACTTCCAGTCTGGAGAAGGGTCCCGACCAGAAAAGTCACGCATCCTTTTTCTTCAGAGATGCTGCCTGACCGCAAAGTTACTCAACACTTTGTGCCTATCTTCGATATATATCAGCATCTGCAGTTCCTTTCTACACATAAAGTAATAGGCATTCAGTTAGTTACAATAATGATGCAAGTTAAACTGAGTCAAAATGGGCAACAATTAGCTGCAGCTTTTAATTTCATGGAGTAAGCATTATTTGAATGTTATTATTTTGATATTTTGTTTGCTATAACTAGACATCACTGATAAGATTTTATTGTAAGCATTTAATTAACCAATTGAACCAATTAACCAAATGGAAGGTATCTGATGATTTAGATACAAGGAACTGCAGTTGCTAGAATCGTGCATCGAGCACAAAGTGCTAGGGCCGGCAAGGTGGTGTAGTGGTAGATTTGCTGCCTTACAGCGCTTGCAGCGCCGGAGACCCGGGTCCGATCCCGACTACGGCTGCTGTCTGTACGGAGTTTGTATGTTTTCCCCGTGACCGCGTGGTTTTTCCTCTGATGTCCTCGGTTTCCTCCGACACCCCAAAGACGTACAGGTTTGTAGGTTAATTGGCTTGGTATAAGTGTAAATTGTCCCTAGTGTGTGTAGGATAGTGTGAATGTGTGGGGATCGCTGGTCGATGCAGACTCGGTGGGCCGAAGGGTCTGTTTCTGCTCTGTATCTCAAAACTAAACTAAACTAAACTCAGCAATCTGAAGAAGGGTCTCGGCCTGAAATGCCACCTATCCATGTCCTGCAGAGATGCTGCCTGACCTGCTGGTTTACTCCAGCACATTGTGTATCTGAATTATGCGGTAAAGCATTGATTTTGCTGAAGTATTCTACGAGACGTTACCAACATTTTTTAGTTCAGTGTTCGGTTATATAAATACAGAAACATTTCTTTGACAAATATATATCAAAGCATTGATGTAGCTTAAACATTCAAGAAGACCGTGAGGTTTCCAGAAGGGAATGCTTTTATTTGAGGAGGTCAACAAGCCAGGTTTGTATAATGGAGTAGCTAACCTTTTTTATTTTGAATTTTATTCTGAGTGACATAATAACAGGGTCAACTTAATGATAAAATACTGCACTGTCCTTTGAACAGGCAAATAGGTCTGTATCACCCTTACTTTTCATAGAATTTCCACATAGCTTTTGAGTTGACAGCATGAGGTACTATTCACAAAACAGCCATCTTCCAACATAAAGAAGAATGTGCAAACAGTCCACTGAGTCTTCCCTCACATCTCAGGAATAAATTGTTGCTTGTCAATATAATTGGTAGGTTCAAGTTCCCTCGCTAGCAGTCATAGAGTCATACAGTGTGGAAGCAGGCCCTTTGGCCCAACCTGCCCACTCTGACCAACATGCCCCATCTATACTGGTCCCTCCTGCCTGTGTTTGGCCTATATCCCTCTAAAACTGTCCCACCCTACCTGTGTAGAAAGGAACTGCAGATGCTGGTTTATACGGAAGATGGACACAAGAGGTTGGATTTTGACTTAACAGGTAGATAAAAGATTTAAAGAGCAGAACGATTGTATCAGATTACAGTAGATCATCCTCCGGGAAGAGCATGAAAGAATGTTGACACTCTGGTGCCATCTTGTTTGTCATAATAGACCAGCATAAACACAGCAGAGTGGCGCATTGGTAGAGTTGTATTCTTACAGCCCCAGAGACCCAGGTTAGGATGCAGTTTGTACGGAGTTTACCCATTCTCCCTGTGACCGTGTGGGTTTTCTCCGGGAACTCTGGTTTCCTCCCACCCCCCAAAAATGTGCAGATTTGTAGTTTAATTGGCTTCTGTACATTGTCCCCCAGTATGTAGGGTAGAACTAGTATGCAGGTGATCGTTGGTCGACATGGACTCGGTGGGCTGAAGGGCCTGTTTCCAATCTGTATCTCTAAACTAAAATAACATTATATGTAATTATATGATAGTCAAAATATATTTGGAGATGGACTAACTGGCAAGGTTGCATATGTAATATTTCCAGAGATGTACGTTTTCAAGACTTATCTTTAAAATAGTTATCAGAATACTGAAGCATTTGTAAGTGTGGACAATAATCTCTCTCTGTTTGAAATAACCAGTATTCAGGACCAAGATAAGCGACTTCAAGCATTATGGAATGCGTGTGAGAAGTTACCCAAGACAAATTACAACAATTTCAGGTAAACCTAAGGACCATAATTGTCTACAATTCAAGTGTGGCGCTCCTTTTATTTTCTTATTCGTGCAGTGGTGTGAATTACTGCAGTGATGCAGTAGTGCGGATTCCCAAACTGGGTTACATAACGAATAAAGCAAATTTGCCCAAGATTCTAATAAAAAGCTAGAGATTTGATTTATTGGTTGATTGGTTTTTTTTTTGTAGTTTTGAGGACTAGAATGCTGCCTCTGGAGGCCACTACAGACTCATTTAGCTGTTCTAAGTCTGGGCCCGGAGTTAGTTCTATGTATTTTAAGTTTATGTTATGTTATGTAGAGTTACTACTTTACTGCAGATTTGTAGTTTAATTGGCTTCTGTACATTGTCCCCCAGTATGTAGGGTAGAACTAGAAGCAGCAGAGATGTTCGATCCTGATTACGGATGCTGTCTGTATGGAGTTTGTACTACTTCCTGTGACCCCGTGGGTTTTCACCAGGTGCTCCGGTCGCCTCCCACATTCCCACAGGACGTGTGTGTAGGTTAATTGGCTTCTGTAAATTGTCCTCAGTGTGTAGGATGGACCTAGTGTATGGGTGATCAATGGACAGTGGGCCGAGAGCCCTGTTTCCATGCTGTATCTCTTAAACCAAGTATATGGTGAAGAGAAAGGAGAACAAGGTGCAGACTGGGATGTGGAACTGCTGAAAGTACTTCAATAGGGCTGAGAAATGGAAGGAATTTAAACAATATATGGCAGGAGAATCTTTAGATGGTTTAGAATGAGAGACTAGTCTGGAGACAATTGGAATAGTAAAGGTGGTAAAGATGGAGGTGAATGAATTAGCGATGGAATCGTTTTAGAGAGGAGGGACAGTTGTAAAACAGTTTGTATGTGGCTTGCATATGATTTTATTAAAAGAAGAATGTTCAAGTTCAGTAATATTAGACCTGGCTCCGCAGGAGAATGTAATTGACTAAATTTGACGTGAGTAGATGAAGAGAGTCAGAAGCCACGGGAGGAAGCATGGAGAAAACCCACGCGGTCACAGGGGGAACGTACAAACTCCGTACAGACAGCACCTGTAGTCAGGATCGAACCCGGGTCTCTGGCGCTGTAAAATGGCTGCGCCACTGTGCCATCCTTGGCTTTTGATTTTTGTCTTGCCTTTTGTAAGACTCCTCTTGCTTTGATCGGCTCATCATACTCATCATCATACAGTCATCATACTTCTGCAATTCCCCTTTTAATCCCCTCCTGCTGCTCCACCTGCCCTGTCCTCATTTAAGACCAAACAACAAGCCCATTTCTTTCACCCCATTCTCCATGGAGTTTATGTATTTGTGAATCAGTCGCCAGGAAGCAGCTTGGGATGTTTTCTGAGTTAAAGATGCAATTATACCCTCAATCATCTGAAACAAAAGCAGGGTCTGAACATTGAGCTGCGATTGTTTTTATCCTCATTGCTAAAGGGCCTGTCCCACTTTCACAACTTAAATTCTTTCATCCCAACTTTTTTACTCGTGGACATTTTTTAACGGGCTGGAAAATTGTCCCGACTTACCTGATGCCACGAGTAACTACGACTAGCATAACGAGCCGCTACGATATATCTACGAACTCCTACGACCTCCGACAGACTCGTTACGAACATTCTGCGAGTTTGAATCGGGAAAAGTCGTGAGAATTTGTGAATTACCTCGTGAAAGTGGGACAGGCCCTTAATTATCATCGTGGCAAATTTCTTCATTTTTGAAAATGAGCTAATTTACTCATTGCAATTTTTTTTAACTGCAGATACTTGGTAAAATTCTTAGCCAAACTAACAGAATACCAAGATGCCAACAAAATGACACCCGGTAACATGGCAATTGTACTGGGACCCAATCTGCTCTGGACAGCCAACGAAGGGTAAGATTTCTTCGCCTGAATTTGATTTTACATTGATAGTCATAAGGTCATAAGTGATAGGAGTAGAATTAGGCCATTTGGCCCATCAAGTCTACGCCGCCATTCTATTGTGGATGATCTATCTCTCCCTCCTAACCCCATTCATCAGCCTTCTCCCCATTACCTCTGACACCCATACTACAGGCCCTTCAGTCCGCCAAGTCCAAATCGATCCCGATTCGCACTAGTTCTGTGTTATGCAGCATCCACATCCACTCCCTACACACTAGGAACAATTTTTAGAGGCCAATTAACCAACAAACCCACATGTCTTTGGGATGTGGGAAGAAACTGGAATACCTGAAGGATACGCATGGGGTCACAAGGAGATAATGCAAACTCCACACTGACAGCAATCAAGGTCAGGATCGAACTGGGCCTCTTGCAGCAGCTCCACCAGTGATACCCTAACCAATAGATTGGTTTTAAAATTTAGGAATCACCTTATTTAAAAATGTTATTTCGTGTCAGTGTCCAAATTAGCTCCAATCCTTGTTTTCTTTTCAGTAGGATGTTCAAAGAGTTAAATAATATTGGTTCTTATTATTTTATTTGTTTGTCGCTTGTGAGATTTATTCAGTCTTATTGTCAGTTCAGCTGCATGATGGTGTCAGAAGGGAAGTGATTGTTGGCACAGGGTCAAAGATTACTTCAAGGTCCAGTGTCAAGATCTCAGCACTGTTTGGAAAATAGAGCCAATATAATGAAAGACATATTAATAGAATATTGACTGGCCTTGAGGGGGATACGACATATATTGCCTGAAGTAGATTCATATTGCCCGAGTCGAAGACGAGGGCAATATGGATCTAGTGAGGGCAATATATGTCGTATCTCCCGAAAGAGGACAGTCAATATTGTTATTATTACCCATGTCAGACATCTAGAGGAAAATCTGAACATCTCAGCTCGGCGGACTTCCACGTAAAATTTAACCAAAATGGACGCGGCAGTCTTCCTGTCTGCCGTTTGAATATTCTAAATTTCCCACGCAGCGTCACGTTGCCAAGTTCCCGGATGTGAGACCAGGGGAATATAAGACTATATTCCCCGCTGTTTTAACAGTCCATAGGCGTTCGCAAGAAAGGGGAATACAAGAAAATATTCCCCTGTTACCCCTGCTGGCAGTAAAAACGAAGGGAATACAATTTTGTAAAAGCATACCTCAGATGTGTGATATGGGTAATAATATAAAATATGAACCTATTATAAAATATATTTAACTTCAAACCTTTGTAGGTTAATTGACCTTTGACAATTGAAGGGCCTATGTCCATGCTGTACCTCGGAACTGAAAATGTGGTGGGAAGAAATTATAAGTTACACATTTAAAGTTAGTTGTACAGTATGGGCCCAGGGAGGTTGCTTACCAGTCATGACACTGAAAACTCAGACTCTGTTCAGAAAGCTTTAACATTTTGATTGATTGAAAAATCTCTCATGAAAACAGCCACTTAGGCCCACTGAATCCACGCTGACCGTCAATCACCCGTTCACGCTAGACCTACATTATCCCACTTTCTCATCCATTCCCTACACACTCGGGGCAATTGACAGAGGCCAGATAACCTGCAAACCCGCACATCTTTGGGATACGGGAAGAAACCAGAGCACCCAGAGGAAACTCACACGGTCACAGGGTGAACATGCAAACTTCACATAGGCAGTACCCGAAGTCAGGATAGAACCGGGTTTCTGGTGCTGTGAGGTAGCCAGCAGCATTTTAAGAGGTTATTTGCAGTAAGAAGTTTGCAGATAGAACTAGTGTATGGGGTGATTGTTGGTCGGTGCGCATTCAGTAGGCCGAAGGGCCTGTTTCTACACTGTATTAATTCAGATTATCATACGTTCTTGTACAGTTTAATAAATTATAAACTTATGATTTGAAATGGCACAATGGCATAGCTGATAGAGTTATGCCTTACATCTCAAGCAACCTGGGTTAAATCCCAGCCTCGTTACAGCCCATGTGGAGTTTGCACATTCTCCCTGTGACCGCGCGGGTTTCTTCTGAGTGCAAATAGTCACAAAAAGCTGGAGTAACTCGACGAATCCGACAGCATCTCTGGCGAAAAGGAATGGGTGACATTTCTGGCTCCAGCTTTTTGTGTCACCTATTCCTTTTCTCCGGAGATGCTGTCTGACCCGTTGAGTTACTCCAGATTTTTGTGTCTATCTTCAGTTTAAACCAGCATCTGCAGTTCTTTCCTACTCATTTCTTCTAAGTGCTCCAGTTTCCCCCAACATCCCAGAGGAGCGCATGTTATATGTTGAGGGTATGGGAGTGGGATATTCAGGCAGGGAATGTGGGGAGAACAGGATTGAATGAATCTGATGGGTGATGGGTGATGGATGACTCAGTATGGAATGGCAAGGGTCAAAGAGTTTGTTTCAGTGCTCTGTAAATCAATGAGAGGAACACAAGTGAAAAATTGGGACCAAAATCAAAGCTCCTTGCAGTAACTACTTCTGAGACAAGTTATTCCATTACAGTTTCTGTTTTCCTATTGTACTGTACTCCCAATCCACATTGTTGTTCTAAGAGAGCAAAAACATAACTATACTTCCAGATTGAGATCAGCATTCAGTTATCACTGTGTCTGCAAATGCCTCTTGTCAGCTGGTAAATCGCAAACCTATCAAGTGCAAATTTGAAGCTGTTTTTTACCAGATTGCAATATAGTGAAAGGTGTCAGGTATGCTTCACCAGAGTTTACAGCCTCAGCACTCATTTCAATGTTTATTGGGTGATAATTGACACAGCGGTCTTATTCTGCAGACACAGATCACTGTTCAATTCCAACCAGGGGTTGTGGGGAGAAGGCAGGAGAATAGGGTTGAGAGGGAACGGTAGATCAGCCATGATTGTATGGCGGAGTAGACTCGATGGGCCAAATGGCCCAATTCTGCTCCTATAACCTATGAATTTATGAACCCGTCATTTATCGTTTCTATGCAGAAAGTTTGAAGGTGACTCATAGATTCAATGATCCCTTCATCAAGGAAGAAATTAAAGCATAACTTTCTCACATTCAAAATTCTCACAATTGGCTCAAGCTTTTTAAGGCCTTTCCCTAGCTTGGTTTAATTTAGTTTAGTTTATTTTAGAGATATAGCCTGGAAACAATACCTTCGGCCCACCGACTCCATGCCGACCATCGATCACACGTTCAAGCTAGTTCTATGTTAGGCACTTTCGCATCACGTTCAGAATTAGGCCATTTGGCCCAACAAGTCTACTCTGCCATTCAATCATGGCTGATCTATCTCTCCCTCTCAACCCCCTTCTTCTGCGTTCTCCCCGTAACCTCTGACACCCGTACTAATCAAGAAGCATCCACTTCTTACACACTAGGTGCAATTAACCAACAAACCCGTACGACTTTGGGAATGCGGGAGGATACCAGAGCACCCACAGGAATCCCACTCAGTAACGGGGTGAACGTGCAAACTCCACACAGACAGAACCCGAGGTCAGGATCGAACGCAGATCACAGGTGTTGTACGGCAGCAGCTCAACCTGCTGTGCCATAGTGCCACCCTTTGGTTGTTGATGCAAATTCTATTACAACCCTTGCGATTACCAGGAACATAAACAGAGATTGAATGCTGAACCTGGCAACTGTGTCCTTTTCAATGCTCCAGTGTCTCATCAGCTGATGCAATGAGACCATGGAATAGTGGAGAAAGCTTTGTTGTAAGATGCTAATTATTGTTGTGGATAATTCATTCGTTGAACTGCAGTTAACTTGAATTTTTTTTTGTCTGAAGGTCCATGACTGAAATGATGACAACCGTCTCCATACAAATTGTGGGAATTATTGAACCCATAATTCAACATGCTGATTGGTTCTTTCCAGGAGGTAAGCGCTGAATTAGTGAACTATTTACAAGCTGGAAGGGGTGTAGAGAAGATTTATGAGGCTGTTGCCCAGACTCGAGGGCCTGTGCTCTAAGGAGAGGTTGAGTAGGCTCTATTCCTTGGAGTGCAGGAGAATGAGAGGTGGTCTTGTAGAGGTGTACAGAATCATGACATGAATATATCGGGTAAACATACAGTCTTTTGCCCAGAGAAGGGGAATTGAGATCCAGAGGACATAGGTTTAAGTTGAGGGGGAAAGATTTAACAAGAACCTGAGGGGTAATCTTTTCACACAAAGGGTGGTGGGTGTATGGAACGATCTGCTGGGGAGGTAGTTGTGGCAGGGACTATTGCAACAATTATGAAACGATTGGACAGGTGCATGGATAGGACAAGTTTAGAGGGATGAACTCTAATCTAGTTTAAACTCTAAACTCTTCTAGTTGTTGATAAGATGGTTCTGCTGTTTGTTAACAGAAACTGTCCCTGAAGCAGGAGGTGCGAGTTTTCATACTTCTGTACCTCTTGTCTAATGGGAGAGGGGAGAAGAGGGAGTGTTTAGTATTTCCTCAAAACAAGCAGCTTCGTGATGCGTCACTTTCGTACTGACTCATTGCTAATATTGCACTTGGATGCACTGTGTTCTGTCTTTGTAATGAGGAGCATGAGGCAAGTTCACGTTCAAGTTCAAGTTACATTTATTGTCACGTGCACCAATTGCTACAGTGAGATTTGAGTTACCATACAGCCATACAAATAAAAATATTACACCACACGATAGAATTTAACATGAACATCCCCACACAGCGGAATCAACGTTTCCCACTGTGAGGGAAGGCAATAAAGCTCAGTCATCTTCCTCTTTGTGTTCACCGCAGGCTGCTCAACACACGTGAGGACAATAGAAAGCAATACCTTCAATTGTGCCCGAATGTAGACATTGAAAACGTTAGTCAATTCAGGCTTTAATATTAAACGGCAGTCGTAGGATGTAGCTCCAATTTTGGGACACAACTAGGTTGAAGATTTGAGACCAAGTTGAATATTATCCAGTGGAACAGACAGAATGTGTAGGAAGGAACTGCAGATGCTGGTTTAAATGAAAGACACAAAAAGCTGAAGCACAAAAAGAGAGAGGTGAGATTGTGGAGGTATTGATAGATATTTCAAGAATCACTAGAGTCAGGAGTAGTCACGGATGATTGGAAAGTTGTCAATATTAACCTGATGCACAAAAAGCAAGCAAGGCTGAATAGTGGGAACTATAGGCCGGTTAGTCTGACCGGTGCTTGGTAAGATTTTATAGTCCATTATAAAGGATAATGTTACGGAGTACTTAGATGTTCACGGTAAAATAGGCCTAAGTCAGCATGGCTTTGTGAAAGGGAGGCCTTGGTTAACAAATTTGCTGGAATTCTTTGAAGAAGTAAATAGCAGGACAGACGAGGGAGTGTTAGCAGATGTTGTGTACTTAGATTTTCAGAAAGCCTTTGATAAGGTGCCACACGTTAGGCTGCCAAGGAAGATGTGAGCCCACGGTATCAAAGGGCAGCTACTAGCATGGATAGCAGGTTGGCTGGATGGCAGCAGAAAAGTGGCAGGAGTTTTTTGTGGTTGGCTGCCAGTGACTAGTGGAGTTCCGCAGAGGTCGGTGCTGGGGCCGCTACTCTTCACGCTGTATATTAATGATTTGGACGAGGGGATTTATTGCTTTGTGGCAAAGTTTGCAGATGATACGAAAATAGGTGGAGGAGCAGGTAGTGTAGAGAAAGCAGGGACTCTGCAGAAGGACTTGGACAGGTTGGGAGAGTGGGCAGGGAAGTGGCAGATGGAATGTACTGTCGTAAAGTGTGGATTCATGCATTTTGGTAGTAGGAATAAAGGCGTAGACTATGGGCACCATATCTGAGGAAGGCTCTGGTGCGGGTCCAGAGGAGGTTTACAAGAATGATCCCAGGAATGAGTAGATTAACCTATGGTGAGCGTTTGTCGGCACTGGGCCTGGACCTGGACTCGCTGGAGTTTAGAGGAATGGGGGGGAGGGGGGACACCTCGTTGAATAGTGAAAGGCTTGTATAGAGTGGATGTGGGAGAGTCTAGGGCTGGAGGTCATAGCCTTAGAATGAAAGGATGGTCTTTGAGGAAGGAAGAGACTTTTCTATAGACAGAGGGTGGTGAATCTGTGGAATTGTTTGCCACAGAAGGTTGTGGAGGCCAAGTCAGTGGCAATATTTAAGGCAAGATAGATAGATTCTTGATTAGTACACGTGTCAAAGGTCATGGGGATATGGCAGGAGAATGGGGTTTGGGGGGAGATAGATCAGTCATGATTGAATGGTGGAGTAGACTTGATGGGCCGAATGGCTTAATTGTACTATCCCTTATGACCTTATGAGTAACTCAGCGAGTCAGACAGCATCTCTGGAAAAAAGGAATAGGTGACGTTTTCAAAGGGGTGACGATGAGTATAGAGTCATACAGTGTGAAAAGAGGCCCCTTCAGCCCAACTTTCCCATGCCGACCAGCATGTCCCATCTACACTAGCCCTACCTGTCTGCGTTTGGCCCATATCCCTCTAAACCTGTCATATCCATGTACCGGTCTAAATTATTCTTAAACGCTGGGTATAAGGTCATAAGGAATAGGAGTAGAATTAGGCCATTCGGCCCATCAAGTCTACTCCGCCATTCAATGATGGCTGATCTATCGCCTCCTCGTAACCCCATTCTTCTGCCTTCTCCCCATAACCTCTGACACCCCTTCTAATCAAGATGTGTTAATATGTTCGAATCTGGTGGTAAAATACTTTGTTTTGTATCTCTTTCAAATTTAGATATTGAATTTAACGTCACTGGAAGTTACGGGAGCCCATTGCACACCAATCATAACGCAAACTACAACTCAATGCCTTCTCCAGACATTGATCATTCAGACCGCAAGCAGCATGATCAGGCAAGGCGACCACTCAGTGTTGCTACTGACAACATGATGCTGGAATTTTATAAAAAGGATGGGTATGTATGGGCTGCTGCCTTCCTTTCTCTATTTCTAATTTAAAAAGCAGCTTTCCACATACAAAGCACAATTGCTTCTGAGCTGGAGTGAAACGATATACATGGGAATAATAAGGACATATACTGTACTTAAAACTAATTTGAGTTACGTTTAATACTATTAGAGATTACAAGCTCAGTAATCTTAAAATATCTAATGAAAATAGTTCAAAGCGATGCATATAAGTATATCTGTTTTACTTTTGGTTTCAGCATAGCACTCGGCAAAATTGTTTTTGATACGTGCATGAAATCCTTTATTTCCTTGCCTGTAAGGTGCTTAATGCACTGTTTCATAACAGTTGGCACTAGAAGTATCAGAGTCACAATGCTATTGCACAGATGCTGAGACAACAGTGCAAGTTTTGTAGGGCATGTCCAGAACCTTTATTGGCTGCGTGTGCGTGTGCGTGTGTGTGTGCGTGTGCGTGTGTGTGTGTGTGCGCGTGTGTGTGTCTGTGTGCATCTGTGTGTGTGCGTGTGTATGTGTGTGTGTGATGTCTGTGCGTGTGTCTGTTTGTATGTGCATGTGTCTGTGTGTATGTGCGTGCACATTTTTTTGTGTGTGTAGATGTGGGTGTCCGTTTGTGTGTCTGTGTGTGTATGCATGCGGGTGTGTGCGCATTTCTGTGTGTGGGTGTCTGTGTGTGGCATTTGTGTGTGCGTTCATGTGCGTGTTCATGTGAGAAAAATTGAGATCAGAAATACATATAGCATGAATATTGCTATCACAGGGTATCTGGGGAAGATACATATGAAATGTAACCCTTCTTATCAGCAGGATGTTTCATTTGTTTCACTTCTAGTCATTTGTTAGTTTTAGCATTTTAAGGAAAATATCCCAAAACACTGTCTATTCCCTCTATTGTTTGGTGATATGGACCATGCCTCATTCATCCTCTCAGCCAGGATGCAGGTATAATCTACAATGGATAAATACTACACTTTGGCTCTGGAAATCCCTCTCTGTGGTTCTTTAGTCCATGGTTTTCATTTGTATTTCATCTATAGATGTTTTTTTTTTTGAAAATGTCAACACAGATAGTAATATTAATTCGGATTCCAAAGGAAAAAAAATATTTGAGGTAAATATTTGATCTGATAATGAGAAAACCTTGCAGTGAATTGAACTGAACAGGCAAATTCTAAATTAGGTCATGGGTCACAAGCATGTAAACTGCCCAGTGTTTAGAAGTAAAACACAAATATCCCCTTTTTATATTGCTTCTGTCTAGTTAGGGTCACATGAGGTGATCTCATTAATAATCAAAGTAAATGTTAACAATTAGGAGCAGTACTGTGTTCTAATTATCAGTTGGAAAATGTGCAGCAATATTAGTTTATTAGAGGTAGAGTGTGGAAACAGGCCCTTCGGTCCACTGAGTCCGCGCCAACCAGCGATCACCCGTACACCCATTCTATCCTACATGCCAGGAACAATTTACAGAAGCCAATTAACCTGCAAACCTTGTTGGAATGCGGGAGGAAACCGGGGCACCCGGAGAAAACTCACGGGGAGAACGTACAGGCTCTGTACAGGCAGCTCCCGTAGTCAGGATTGAATGTGGGACTGACCCTGCAAGGCAGCAGCACTACCCCTGCACTGTGACCTGTTTGCCTGTGATCTGTATCCATGACTATGATTAAAAATGGGCCTCTGCTGGTTCTCGGGTTGTATCGGGTAAGTCACCGAGCCAGAAAGATGCCAGGACCTTGAGGGGAGGAGCCCTGCAATCGATTCCAGAGTTCCTGAGCTGGACAGGGACAAATTAGTCGACATCCCCACCTCAATTAGGGATGCACAAACCTCAGCTGAAAGTGTGTGTGTGCTTGGTATCGATCTGTTTGGGCTTGATGTGACCGCTGCCTTGCTTGAATAGCCCACTGAGGGTCATTCATAAATAATTGCCTCTTGGGTCAGGTATCGATGAATGAAATCATGCTCCCCAAAAGAGCAATGCTTTCTGCAGAGAAAGGATGAGGAAACATTTTAAAGGAGAATGATGCACTCTTGTTAAGGGCTCATCTACATTAATGTAACAAAGTTGTAACTGTTGCGATAACCATTATTTGGTATTATGCCGATCATACATTGCCTGCTGTCTATTAATGTGAGTAATTTTGTGTGGTTTGACCAAGCCCATTCCAGCTTCTGTTTATTTTTTTTCCTTGCTATTCTCGTTTGCCCGCTGTTAAATCTGTTGTTGTGATGTTAATTCATTCCTGCACTCCTTTTTTTTTGTTTGCAACATGTTTTCATTCCTGTTAACTGAATACTTTTAGCTGTAACTTCATGTCAGTCGAGTACTCTTGCCCAGACTACACATTTTACCATTTTAACAGCCTAAATTACATGAGATCACGTTCTGCATCTTGTCCAACCTGGTTCCTGTGGTAAGCAATCTTTTGAATTTACACCAAAATACAGGCACTTTAAAAATAGCAGCGTAAAATAAGCTTGCTTTGTTTTGTAAATCTTTTCATTCCAGTTAAAAGTATACCAGAGTCTATGCTTTATGGTCCACACTTTGTCTGTAATACTTTAACCTAATAGAGTTTGCCAATCTTGTTTATTTATATGTTTCCACAAAGGCATTGGCAACATGGTGGCGCAACGGTAGAGTTGCTGCCTTACAGCGCCAGAAACACGGGTTCGATCCTGACCATGGGTCATGTCTGAATGTAGTTTGTACGTTCTCCCTGTGATTGCATGGGTTTTCTCCTTGTGCTCTGGTTTCCTCCCACACTCCAAAGACTTACAGATTTGTAGGTTAATTGGCTTCAGTAAAAATGGTTAATTTTCACGAGTGCTTCATAAGATAGCACAAGTAGGCGCAGACTCGATGGGCTTGTTTCCGCGCTGTATCTCTAAACTAAATTAAACTAAACTAATGTCACTGTGAGGCTTACAAACACACTTAAAGGAAATATAATTGGCCTCCTCCATTGCTTACATGTAAGCAATTATATATTAAAATGTAGCTTAGATCTGTTTGGTCCATTAACTCGTAGGCACTTTTTAAGCGCACATTTTGATTACTTTCTACTCTACCATAGAGATATAAAAGTCTACCATAGACTTTATTTGTATTTCTATGATTCTACAGACCGGGGCTCACCAAAATTGTTCCCAATTGGGCCCCGCACCACCTAAGGCTGGCCCTGGAGGGCCGGGGGGGGGGGGGGTTTGAATGGGTGCAGGATTTACAAAATCCAAATGGCAATATTTTGTATGTTCAAAGTTATTAAGAAGGACTAGGTAGGAATATTGAAATGATCACCTGAAGCTGAGAAACAAAAGATGATTTGTGCATGACTGAAGCCGGTTACGGAAATGGTGCTGAAGATTACCCATGACCCTACTATGGCTTTTTCGTCGAGTGGACTATCTTGCTCCGCTATAGGACCTTTGGTTTCCAGTCTCCATGAGATGGAGAGTGTGGAGGAAAGTGGCGCTGTAAGGCCAGTCCACGTCTTTCACCAGCTCATTGGAACGTTTCCAAATCCCATAATGATTGTCTAAGAACTTGGCCCTCATCAGACTGGCGTCTCTCCGCCGTAATCGGAGTTCACCTCCTGGACGCTCAACTCGTAGACCACCCGCTCCTTCCTGAAGCGGATAGCAAACAGCTGTAAACCACTGGCAGGACTGTGGCGGAACGCGAACTCCCAGTCAAAGTAGCGAACGTGGTTGTTTACAACGTGGTATCTTGGTCCACGTGGCTCGAACTGGAGGGAGCCATAGGTTTGAAACTTCTGCCGTGGTCTCAGCGAGGCATAGTTGGAATCTGAATCCATCCTTTGGATCTCTCTCTCTCACCCTCTCGCCTCAGCATTCCCGGAATCATTTGGCATTTTGCGGGGACGGCTGCATCTGCGGTTCCTTCCTGTTGGGGGGGGGGGGGATCCTTGACCCCTGGTGGCTCCTGGTCTGTTCCCTCTGTGGGTGCCGCCTGGCCAGCTGAGTTATTCCTGCCCTCTGTGTTTTTTGTTTTGCTCTGGAGTTGAAGGTGGACACGGGGGGGCTGGGGTGGCTCAGCGGGACCAGGCGGTGGCTCTGCGGAGTGGGTGGCGTTTCAGGCCCTCACAAGTACTCTCACCGACGGGAGTTCAGTTCAGTCTGAAGAAGAGTCTTCTCTCCAGAGTCGCTGCCTGTCCTGCTGAGTTACTTCAGCTTTATGTCTAACTTCAATTTCAAGAGTTAAATAAAAAAACACTGAGTGCTGGAGGAACTCAGCAGGCTAGGCGGCATCTGTGGAGGGAATGGATTAGGAGTTGTTTCGGGCCAGGGTTCTTCTTCAATAGGAAGTAACTGCAGATCAAAGATACTAGAGCGGATACTAATATCTTTGCTGCAGATCAGGCATGATATTCGTCCGATTTAAATCATAATTCAAATTTTATTGTTTTCCTATTTTCAATTTTTTGTGCCTGATTATTTGGCGGCCAATCAACCACTGTCTCTAAGGGGGTTGCGTCCAATCACCGACCAGCTACCCTTAAAATTCAAGTGCAATCAACAAATCGGTCTCCTTCCTTCCAATCAGCCGAAGTCTCCAAGGGCATTGTGTCCAATCACATCATGCGCTGGTCACTCGGCGGCCTATCAGACCCAGTCTCATAGGGGCTGTTTGATCAATCACCGACCTGCTTCCCTCACCGAAGCAGATAATGGCTGCAGCCAACACAGAGAGAGGGAGAGAGAGATGCAATAAAGCAGCTATGACATATAATACACAATAAACTATATTATAAATACACAGTAAACAAGTGATACATTCTTGAACTCTTACATGGGTATGACCGCACATAAAAAAATTACCCCCCCCCCCCCCCCCTTCCCAACCTCAGCCTCACGGACCTTAGCGTACCCCTAGTTCCTAAAACCCATTTCCATCACTGCTCCCCTCTGCCTTGGTTTCTTCCACCCTCCTCCTCCTTTTCTCCACTAAAAATCAGTTAACCAGTTCCACAGTTTGCAATGATGTATCCCTCTTGGGATCACACTGTCCCTGGCCAATAATTGTCCTATCAAGGAACCTCTCTGCTTGAGGTCATTTGTTGCTGGCCCTGCTGTATCCTGGTCTATTCTTGCTTCCAGTCTCCCCTCTGAAGAAGGGGCCCGACCTGAAACACCACCTACCCATTTTCTCCGGAGATGCTGCCTCGCCCGTTGAGTTACTCCAGCACTTTGTGATTATCTTTGTTATAAACCAGCATCCGCAATTCCTTTTATTACTTTTTATACTTAAAGGGAAGTCACCTATGTTCTGAATGTATTTTAGTGCATTAACTCAATTAACCATTTGTTAACCATTAGTTAATTTTGTTTAGTCTACAAACATTGTTGTTGCCAGAAAAGTGAGGATAATGATAAATGGAACCGAGTGTAATTTTTGCACCAAGACTGCAACCTAGTTTTAACTTAGGAGTGTCATTTCCTCGGTTCTCAGCTCTTAAGAGAGTTAGGAGTTCAGCCCAGATTCTGGAATTGGCTGAGTATTCTAGACTGACTACTCAGTCTAGATCAAAGAGAACATTGCATTTTTTAGAGGTATCATCCTTTAAATGTGATGCCAAAACTAAGCCTTGCATACCTGACCTCAGAGCAGCACTAGAAGACCTCAAAGTTTCCCCAATCTCCTGGCCAATATTTGTAGGAAGGAACTGCAGATGCTGGTTTACACCAAAGATAGACACAAAAAGCTGGAGTAATTCAGCGGGTCAGGCAGCATCTCTAGAGAAAAGTGACAGTCTGAAGAAGAGTTTGAACCTGAAAAGTTACGGATTTTGTGTCAATATTACCTCTTCAGCAGTAGATTAATCCTATTCATGAAAGTTTGGATACAAATACATTGCGTGCCATAATATCAATGACTGCACTTCTAAATTGATTCAACGTGGTGTCCAGAGGACTCAAAAGATAATAATGATATTTTGATTTTACCATGCCATGTCCTTGTAACTTCTCCACACCAATTCTAAAAACTCTTAACCCTGTTACTTTAGACCAAAAAAGGTCATGTTATAGTATCATTTGTCAGAGTTTCTGCCTTGTTCCAGCATTATGGAGACAGGAATTACAGATGCTGGTTTACAAAAAAAGATACAAACTGCTGAAGTATCTCAGCGGGTCAGGCAGCATTTCTGTAGAACATGGATTCGTGATGTTTCGGTTCGGGACCCTTCTTCAGACTGAAGAAGGATACTTAACTGAAACATCGCCTGACCCGCAGTGTTACCCCAACACTTTGTGTCTTTTTTGTTCCAGTATTATACCACCAATGTGCACATTAGTTTTCACACACAGAGTGCTAATATAGAGTTTACCCAATCAATAGTCTAATTTATCAGAAGCCAATTCCTAAAGTTAAGAGCATGCAGAGCTGCTTCCCTACATGTGTACATACATATCCTGCACCCCAAAGGCTTGAACATTGACTTCTCCAATTTCCGGTAGCCCTTGCTGTCTCCTCCCCTTCCCAGCTCTCCCTCAGCCCTCTGGCTCCTCCTCTTCCTTTCCTTTCTTCTTCCCGCCCCACCCTGCTTCAGTCTGAAGAAGCACCCTGCTTCAGTCTGAAGAAGGGTTTCGGCCCGAAACGTTGCCTATTTCCTTCGCTCCATAGATGCTGCCGCACCCGCTGAGTTTCTCCAGCACTTTTGTCTACCTTACTTATCCTCACCATTGGGTTAAAGTGTTACAGATACTTTAGTGTGAACCTTTTGTATACAATCCTGCTAAATCATTACGTTTTTGTCAAACGCACTTGTTTTACTTAATAGGAATCTGCAAGCTTTGCAATAACTGTTCTTTGATTCATTTAACCCTTTATGTTATGTTCTAAATAGTATTGTTTTGTTTCTGCTGATGCAGCCTTAGGAAAATACAAAGGTACTGTATCAATAACGCCTGCATAACTGGCTTTAGATAATAAGATGAGCATGAAGGGGTTGTGGTGAAAGATTCAAAATATATAGAGAGTAACAGTTCAGAGAGAAGAACACACTTATATTTGCCATTTCTCACATATGAACATTTGCACTTGACTTTGTACCTGTCTCTTGATTTTACATGTGTGTGCATTTTATGAATTGAAATAGTACTGAGAAGCAAAAACATTGGACAGCGCAGACATAGGAAACTGAAGATGCTGGAACCTTGAGTAAAATACAAAGTACTGGATTAACTCAGAGGGTGAGGCAGCATCTGTGGAGGGAATGGGCAGGCGACATTTGTGACAGAACCCTTCTTCAAACTGACTGTAGTAATGAAGGGTGAAAACTGGAAAAGAGATGGGGGTGAGATAAAGCCTGGCAAGTGATAGGTGGATACAGGTGGGGAGGCAGATGTGTGGAGAAAGGCTAGAGGTGAAAAGGAGACAACAGGGTGATAGGGTAAGGAAGAATATGTCTGAAATGTGAAGCCGGTAGGAGGGGGAAGGGGATGGGAGTGGTTTGGGAAAGGCATAGTGGAATAGTGGAAATGGGTGTGCGGGAGAGCACAAATAGGGGTGGGGAAAAGGATGAGGGGGTGGGGTGTTACTGAAAATTGGAGAATTCAGTTCGACAAGAACCAATCCAAAGTACTGGAATATGCTGCCAGTGCACAAGTTCTATAGCAGCGAATAGGCAACTGTTTCTTGACCTTCTCTCGATGGGAGACAGTGATGTGATGTTTGTTTGGAGCAGCTATTGTTTTGGATGTGACACAGGGCACCGAATGTGCAGCTGGTGGGTGTATGGAACGAGCTGCCAGACGAGGTAGTTGGGGCCAGTACTATAACAGCATTTAAAAGACACTTGGACAGTGCATGGATACGAAAGGTTAAGAGAGGTTTGAGCCAAACTCGGGCAAATGGGACAAATTGAGATGAGGGACCTTGGCTAGCATGAATATGTTGGGCCCAAGGACCTGTTTCCATGCTGTATGATTCTGTGACTATGTTGGTGGAGCGTTGTAAACGGTTTCTCTAATAAAGTACTGAAATAGGCATCCAGCTAGTTTTCACCCTGTATCCAGTGACGGCACTACGCACATAATTCCTTAGTCCTCCAACCAGCTAGTAACCTCCCATTCTTTATGATAATAGGGTTTATATCCTTTATTTCCTAGTTGGCCTAATAGGTAAAGTTGTTCGTAACTTTGATGCTGCATATCTAGTTAGAGAATGTATTATTGTCACGTGTACCGAGCTGCAGTAAAAAGTTCAAAAGTCACTGAAACAGAATTAGGCTGTTTGGCTCATCAAGTCTACTCCACCATTCAATCATTCCCTCTCAACCCCATTCTTCTGCCATCTCCCCATAACCATCAACACCCTTTCTAAACAAAAATCTGTCAATCTCTACCCTAAAAATACCCCGTGACTTGACCTCCACAGCTGTCTGTGTCAATGTATTCCCCAGATTCACTGCCCTGTGACTAAAGAAATTCCTCCTCATCTCTTTTATTCTGAGGCTATGCCCTCTGGTCTCAGACTCTATCACTAGTGAAAACATACTCTCCACATCCACTTTACCCAAGCCTTTCACTATTCAAACCTTTGTTTTTCATGCTACCCATAAAATCAGATAATACTCGACACAAATGCTTGAGTAACTCAGTGGGACAGGCAGCATCTCTGGAGAGAAGGAATGGGTGACATTTCAGGTCGAGACCCTTCTTCAGTCTGAAGAAGGGTTTCAACCCGAAACGTCACTCATTCCTTCTCTCCAGAGATGCTGCCTGTCCCACTGAGTTAATAAACTACAAGGTGCTGGCCTGGCAACATCTCTGGACAACATGGATAAGCAATGTTTAGAATGGAGACTGATTATAGTGGCAGGGAGAAAGCTGGAATAAATGGGGCAGGACTAAGCTGGACACATACTAGGAGGATATTAGTGAGGGGGGTTGATTGGCAGATAGGTGGACAAAGGCCAGACATAAAAAGACAAAAAGTATGCAATAAAGAGAGAAGCGACCAGTCTACACTGCAGATGACACGAGACATGGGTGTCATGGTGCACCAGTCATTGAAAGTAGGCATGCAGGTGCAGCAGGCTGTGAAGAAAGTGAATGGTATATTGGCATTCATAGCAAAAGGATTTGAGTACAAGAGCAGGGAGGTTCTACTGCAGTTGTACAGGGTCTTGGTGAGGCCACACCTGGAGTATTGCGTACAGTTTTGGTCTCCTAATCTTTGGAAAGACATTCTTGCCATAGAGGGAGCACAGAGAAGGTTCACCAGACTGATTCCTGGGATGGCAGGACTTCCACATGAAGAAAGACTGGATAGACTCGGCTTGTACTCGCTGGAATTTAGAAGATTGAGGGGAGATATTATAGAGACTTACAAAATTCTTATGGGGTTGCACAGGCTAGATGCAGGAAGATTGTTCCCGATCTTGGGGAAGTCCAGAACAAGGGGTCACAGTTTAAGGATAAGAGGGAAGGCTTTTAGGACCGAGATGAGAAAATCATTTTTCACACAGAGAGTGGTGAATCTGTGGAATTCTCTGCCACAGAAGGTAGTTGAGGCCAGTTCATTGGCTATATTTAAGAGGGAGTTAGATGTGGCCCTTGTGGCTAAAGGGATCAGGGGATATGGAGAGAAGGCAGGTACAGGATGATCAGCCATGATCATATTGAATGGCGGTGCAGGATCGAAGGGCCGAATGGTCTACTCCTGCACCTATTTTCTATGTTTCTATGTTTCTAAACTCCTGTCTCATAGCTGAGCTTAAACACAATGTGACTTGTTCTGGAAAGTAAATCATCGTCACCACAACCAGAGTGGTGTCAGGGTGTTTTGTGTGTTGCTGGTGCAGTTGGGGTGTACCTGTACGGATGTGTACATGTATGTGGACGTGCATACAAAAACAGTGTGTCCTTGGACATTATATATGAGCCTGTGTATACAGGCATGTGGGTGCAGATGCGTGTATGGATATACATTAGGTATGTGTGGCATCATTTTTTTTCCACCTCCAGATATTACAGATGTAATACAATTATTTTTATACAAAAAGGAAACAAGATAGCCTGTATTATCCATGCTGCAAGGGTAACAAGTATCTTTCAAAGTCATTTTTTGGTGATCTGGGTGCGTATCATTTATTACCCATCGTTAGTTGGCCAAGAGAATCAACATTTTAAACATAATGCAGATAGCTAAATTAAGACTGGGTATTGAGCATATGTTTGCTGTAGAAGCTGAAATGTCAATGTTAAATGTAAAAAAAACAAGTACTTTATATTTTGAAATGTTAATTGCCTCAACATAAGATTTTAATTTGCTGATAATAAGTTTTGCTGATAAGTAGATCATTGCGAAATTCTCAGTAAATTATAATAATGTGTGTGTATAATCCCTGTGGACATTGGATGTGAAAAGGTGCATTAATTATTCCATTTTCAACACATTTTACAATTGATATTATGTTACATCAATGTAATTTTTGCAAAAGCATAAAGGCCAAAGTTCGACAACTGTGATATATTTTGGATATAACATTGAGTTTTACTTCCATCACTCACTTGAGATGGTTTACATGTCTGTAATTCAACTTTGGTTACAGTGATTCTTTAGACTGTAGACTTTGGAGCTGACTTGAAATAATAGTTGCATGTAATATTCTCTGCAAACTTTTATGAATCCGATATTATTTGTTGTGCACACACTAGATTATTATGTTGCAATTCAAGAATATAAGTGATATGCTAATGCTGTCCCTTGGCGTTAGTTGAATGTACTTTTAAGTGGTCTCTTCTGTATCTTCCTGTGGAATTATTTATTTTTTGAAGCCCAGCGTTCGCCTCTATAAAGTGTTGATGGTGTCTCTGTGTTCTTGTAGCATGGGTGTGAGGGTGATGGACACCTCCTGGGTGGTCCGTAGAGGCTCCTCCATTGTCCGAAAACCATCCTCCACCCCACCTGGCATGCAGCCCCCTCCTCCGCCCGCTGAACCTGCCGCCACGTCTCAGTCGCCAATCCCCGAGCAGCCTCTAGAAAGTTCCACCTCTCCCACCCCCACTCCTCCACCTAGCGGCCCACTCACAGGGGCTGAACAAGTCAGGTAAGAGCGTGGGCCTGCCGCCCTGTCTGTGTCAGCAAGCTTCCGGATCTTTCCTTCCATCCTCTTCCCCCCCCCCCCCCCCGCCCACACCACCCCCTACACAACCTCCCCCACCCCCCTCACCCCCCGCTCCCCGCTCCCCCCCATTCCGCTTCACTGTCACCCCAGCTTGTAGCACATGCAGTCAGTGAGCTGAATCAGAAACAAGTGCACATTCCTCTTGGGCATTAACTGCACCAACTATCAAATCCACTGTGGCCCTAAAGCTTATCCAATCTCATCTTTTGTCATTGTGAAGGCAAAATGTACAGTGGCATTTGTTTGACAAGAAGGTAACATCACTTAAATAGTGACTGCTGTTCATGGAGATCGGCAGTGCCTCATAGAACGCAAAACTGCCCAAGAAGGTCGTAAGATCCTAGGTTAGAGGAGCAGAATTAAGCCATTCGACCCATCGAGTCTGCCCCGCCGTTTTGATTTCAAGAGAGAGTTAGATTTAGCCCTTAGAGATAAGGGAATCAAGGGATATGGGGAAAAAGCCAGAACGGGGTACTGATTTTGGATCATCGGCCATGATCCTATTGAATGGCGGTGCTGGTTCAAAGGGCTGAATGGCCTACTCCTGCACCTATTTTCTATGTTTTTGTGATCCTGGCACATAGTTGACTAAGGAAATGGACAGTTGATCTAGGGACACAAGGAATTGCAGATACTGGAACTCTCACCAAAACACAAAGTGCTGGAGGAACTCAAGTTTGAAGTTTTCACATTGGTTTCAATCAGCATTGTAAACATAATTCAGATTGCTAAATTAAGACTGGATATTATGCATATGATTACTGTAGAAGCAGAAATATCAATGATTTAAATTGCTAATTCAACAACAATCTTGTTCTCATATATAGTTTTTACACTGTGCTCTCTCTTTTTCTCTTTTCAATTTTTTATCTCATTTCCATTTCCATTTTCCTATTTTTAATAATGTTAATCTGTATTATAATTTTTAACCAAAAGTCCTACTAGGGACAAGTGTTGCGAATTAGCTTTGGCTAAAAACACTATGATGCATACATCAGATGACTGTTTCAAGTGTATCTATGTTTTTGTATCTGTCCCTATTTAAATAAACCTTAATCAATCAATCAAATAAAAGCTAAAGTCCTTTAGATTTTGAATTATTTGAATAAGAAGACTGCACATGGGTAAATAAGTACGGTCAGATAGTTTATAGAGCAGTAATTCACTTACACCTTGTGTAATGAAGTACAATGTTTCAATACGAGTAAATTATAGTGGGGGACAAGGAACTGCAGATGCTGGAATCTTGAGCAAAACAGAAAGTGCTGGAGTAACTCAGGCAGCATCTGCGGCAGGAATGGATGGGCAACGTTTTGGTTCTGGACCCTTCTTCAGACTGATTCAGATCGTTTATCCAGTGGTTAAACCCTTTAAAACTGCAAAGTAAAAGGTATAAGTTGAGACAAAATAGTGTGAAGCTAACATGAAGTATTGTGAGCAGGGAAAACTGTGGCCCGGTGGAGTTCCATTATGTGATCTTTACTGAGGAACTAAAAGAAGGGTTTTGTTTCCCGATGGGGAGACGCCTGGAATTATGGAGCAGTAAAGAGGTTTACAGATACCAAGTGGAAGTATGAGAATAATGGGATAGGGCGATTGTGCGGAATCATAGAACATTGAGAAGTGGCCATTCAGTCCATTGTGTCTGTGCTGGTGCTAGTCAACCTAATCCCACCCTCTAGCAACTGATCCATGGCTCTTCACGTATCAAGAAACTTTAGAGACATGATGATGCTTTCTAATTTCAGAGACCCGGGTTCCATCCTGACTACGGGTGCTGTATGTACGGAGTTTGTACATTCTCCCCATGGGTTTTCTCTGGAATTTCTTCCCACACTCTAAAGACGTATGGGTTTGTAGGCTAATTGCCTTGATATAAGTGTAAATTGTCCCTAGTGTGTGGGAGAGTGTTAGTTTGTGGGGGTCAGCATGAACTCTGGGCCAAAGGATCTGTTTCCACGCTGTATCTCTAAACTAAATTAAACTATCTTCCAATGGAATGTTTGCTTTCAATTTAAGGATGCTGAAATACAAGGGGAAGATATGTTACAGTCTTTCCAACTTTGGCGTAGACTGCATCTCAAGCACTTCTTTCAGTGTTGTTCATCAGACATCAGGAAGGCACTGTTACATTTGTAGAGAGTGGAAAGTTGATGCACCAGAATCTTATGGAGTTTGAAAGTGATTAGTTATAAATACAGAGTAGACACATTCTCTTCAATGCGGAAAAATTGAATCTTCTAATTGAGGTTGGAACTTGGAAAACTTTATTGTCATTCAGACCTTGCGGTCGGAACGTCATACATATATTACTATATGTATGCCTGCAGTCATACATATAGTAAATAACAAAAACACACAATAAACACATATTTAACATCCACCACAGGGAGTTCACCAGACACCTCCTCACTGTGGTGGATGGCAAAAATCTTGTCTTTGTCTTCCCTTCTTCCTCTTCCTCTTCCTCTGCGCTGAGGCGACCCGGGTCTCCGATGTAGTGACCGCACCGGGTGATGTAAATAAGTCCCGCGGGTGAACCGCGCTCCGCGAGCGGGCCGGTTCAACTCCGCGGCCCGGGGCGGTCGAAGCTGCCGAAGCTGCCGCCCTCCAGTCCAGCGGACGTAGCTGTTGCCGCGGGAGCTCCGGAAAAACAGGTCACCAACCTGTGACCTGCGAGCTCCCGACGATGTCGTCCACTGGGCCCGCGGCCGAACCTCCGAAGTTGCTGCCGCCGCCACCGCCACCGGAAAGCCGCCACAGCTCCGAGTCGGGCCGCCGGAACGCCGGAATGCCTGAACCCGCCGCAGCCCCGAAGTCGGCCAGCCCCGCGCTAGTAAGTCCTGGCTGGCTCTGCCTCCGGAGCCTCGGGTCGGTCGCAGTTAAAGTTGGAGGCCGCCAGCTCCGCGATAGGCCTCAGCGCAGACGGAGACGGGGGATACGTCAAGAAAAGTCACGTCCCCCCAAAAGGAAGAGACTAAGAACGTTTCTCCCACCCCCCCCCCCCCCCCCCACACACATACACTACATAATAACTCAAACTAACGTTAAAAAACAAGACAAGAAAACAACAAATAAAAAGAAAAACAGACGGACTGCAGGCGAGCCGCTGCTGCCAGGGCAGCGCCGCCACTCCCAGAATGTGAGGTTGATGTGATAATTAATGGATTTGAAAAATTAGGCAAAAAATATTTATTTGCTCAGAAGGTCCAGGGAAGGGACAAAAGCTTAAATTAAGACCATTCAAAGATGATGTCAGGAAGGAACAGAGGGCAATGGCATTCTCTCTCCGTCGTTAGATACGTATCAAGTGCAAGCCAATGGGACTAGCTTAGATGGGACATCTTGGCCGGCATAGATGAGTTGGGCCGAAGGTCTGCTTCCCATGATTCTAAAGCTGCGTTGAGCCGAAGGGAATGACCCCATGACTCTAAAACATATGGAGACTGAGCTTAAATTTTCAACACTAGGATGTGCACCTACTAAACAAGAAACATTCATGGATATGAAATACAAATTATTCAAGATCAAAATAAGTAGCAGAACTGTCAGGAATGCTGAAGGACATATTATACCAAGCAAAACCACTGCAGTTTTGTAACTCAATGGGTCAGGCAGCATCTGCAGAGGGAATGGACAGACGTTGTTTCAGTTCGGGTCCCTTCTTCAGGTGGGCGCACAAGGCACAGCGGGTAGTGCCGCTGCCACACAACACCGCAGTCTTTAGGCACAGGGTGGTGAGTCTGTGGAATTCTTTGCCGCAGAAGGCTGTGGAGGCCAAGTCAGTGGATATTTTTAAGGTATAGACAGATTCTTGATTAGTACGGGTGTCAGTGGTTATGGGAAGAAGGCAAGAGAATGGGGTTAGGAGGGAGAGATAGATCAGTCACGATTGAATGGCGGAGGAGACTAATTCTGCCCCTTCATTTATGACCATAGACCTGGGATTGATCCTGATCTCACGTGTTGCCCTTGCGTGGAGTTTGCACGTTCTCCCTGTGAGCATGTGGGTATCCTCGAGTCCTCCGTTTTCCTCTCATATCCCGAAGATGTGCTGGATTGCAGGTTAATTGGCCTCTGTAAATTGCCCCGAATGTGTTGGGAGTGGATAAAGTAGGATAATGTAGAACTAGTCTAATTGGGTGTTCGATCATCAGCGTGGACGTGGTGGGCCAAGGGGCCTGTTTCCATGCTGTATCTCTAAACTAAACTAATCATACTGCAAGAAGAAGGGTCTCGACCCGAAACGTCGCCTATCTCCTTCGCTCCTTAGATGCTGCTGCACCCGCTGAGTTTCTCCAGCTTTTTGTGTACCCCTAATCATACTGCACTATGAGCTTCCTAATGTTCACATTACTGTATTCCAAAAAAAACCCCATCTCCAGTGGAAAAGTGTGCTGCCATTCAGGTTCAGCTGCCAAAGATATGCAGTCACTATTTAATCTATTATACCGCTGGAAAATAAATTATCAGATAATCTTTAAAAGAGTCGCAAAGACATAATATAACAATGACCATTTTGAGCTTTTCATTGCAGTTCTGTCTTATTACCACCGGAGGTCACTCTGTGTGCATAAACAGTTATGCGGCTAATTTAGATTTAAAATTGAAAAGAACTGCAGATACTAATTTAGATTTTTGCATTCAAAACTGCACACCAGGGGCATAAGAGCTCACCAACAACCAGTGTTGGATGCTTTTGTTTTTAGGCTGCTTTGTGGCACTTTATTTTGAAATTATACAAAGGGCACATTTGTAGTTTTACTAGTAAAGTTCCACTCAAAGTGTCAATGAAGGAATGTAAAATTGTAAAACCATCTGACAGGTTCTTCAAATTCTTCAGTAATTTTCCCAAAATAATACAAAAACATTAGTGTTTCGTTTATAAAAACAACTTCTAAATTAATTTTCAATTATCCGCAAGGCAATTTGCGACTCCTGAAACCACACACATCACTCAATCATGTTTGCACTTGAATGCGTCATTACTGCATAATAATTATATTTGTTTCTTTGACTTTTCTCAACCTGATAAGCTTTAAAAAAAAATCTGAAGATAAAAATAATTATAGATAAATTTAGGTACTCCCAGCAGAGAGTGGGAAAGCCACAGTGGACCAGTTAGCTCCAACTAGTCTCTTTGGGTATGTATAACTCACTGCGTAGATATTGCATGCATTGCAGTCCCTATTCTACTTTCTGCTTGAGACATAGGTTTTTACAGGCCTTAATTTATTTTGCAAAATAATGAAAAGCTTTCAATAATCATGGTCGAAGCCTCATCCCATTACTGTGATTGCATAAGTCAATCTTCAAGTAATTTTATGAATGGCAAAAGTCAGATACCTAATGGGCAATTATGCTCACTGCCGATGTTAAAATGCTCTTATTTTTTTAAATGCTGCCTTTCTGCAGCGACAGTTTGCAAGCAGCACAGCAACAAAGAATCAGATACAGGAGTTCTGAACTCTTGAATTACCATCAAGAATTATGTTAGAAGGTTGATTGACTTCCTAAAATTTTCCAATGTTATGTAGGCACTTTATATTACCAATCTAAGCTGATAATTAATTATGGAATTGACATTCATTTAAAAAAGATGAACAAAATCTGTTTCCACTTTCCCAGTTTGTTTTTATCATATGTGGATGGGTGTGTGCCTACATGGGAGATTTCACTCTGGATATTAATGTAAATTCAGGAATATTAAATAATCTGGCCATTGGGTAAGATGTTTAACCTATCCTGAAATAATATCAGCACCACTGCACTCTTATCCAAGGTAAAAATTATCCCCATTTATTAAATGTGTAGGAAGGTACTGCAGATCCTGGTTTATACCAAAGGTAGACACAAAGTGCTGGAGTTACTCATTGGGTCAAGCAGCATCTGTGGAGAAAAAGGATGGGTGACGTTTCGGGTCAGAACCTGGGTTGGTTCTGAAAATGGGTTCTGACTCAAAACGTCACCCAAACACTTTGTCTGTCTTCAGTATCAAACATCCCTTGCTGTCTCAAAAGCTGATGGTGGGTATTATTTCTGCAAGCGAATGGTTGAGAAACCATGTGTGGTGCATACTGAATCGGCAGTGTTTGCTGTGAAATTCATCCCTGGTCATTAACGCTAAATGTAACATTTGATTGTATCAGAACATGGTACAGCTAGTTGAGCCCAACAGCCGGGAGATACAGGTCCAATCATGACCTCGGGCGTTGCCTGTGTGGAGTTTGCACCTACTCCCCGTGACCACATAGGTTTCTTCCGGGCGCTCCGGATTCCTCCCACATCCCAAAGACGTGCGGGTTTGTAGGTTGGTTGGTCTCTGTAGAATTGCTCCCGGTGTGTCAGGAATGGGTGAGGAAGTGGGATAACATAAAACGGGTGACCAGTGGTCAGCATGGACTCAGTAAATGAATGATACTTTATTGCCACATGTCCCGAGGGTACCTCGGCACAGTCAGATGCTTTGATGTAATGCACACAGCCTCGGCAGTACGCAAGTGTTGCCATGTGTTGGCGCTGACAAAGTTACAGAAGTACCGAGCAGTCCTCTGTACTGCCTGCCACTGCATGTGGCAGCAGCCCCCCACCCCCATCTCTCCCCACCTTCCCCCTTTGTTCTCGGCAACCCCCCTCTACCGGGCACCCAGTGCTCTCGTCGGTCCACCTCGCTCGGTCCCGCTGGAAGGCCAGTTCCATGCTGTATCTCTAAACTGAGAACATACTACTCGACACCTGAACTTCATTCTATTGAAGTCAGTTTAATACTGTCGACCAGAAATGTGATTCGAGGGAACTACTGTGGCTGCAAAAGTATTCATACCCCTTGAACTTTTCCACATTTTGTCACGTTTAACCACAAACGTAAATGTATTTTAATAGGATTTTATGTAGAGATGAACACAATTGTGAAGTGGAAGGAAAATGATACATGGTTTTCAACTTTTTACAAATAAAAAACTGAAATGTGGCATGCAAAGTATTAAGCCCCCTTTTCTCTGATACCCTAAATAAAATCCGTGCAACCAATTGCTTCAGAAGTCACCTAATTAGTAAATAGAGTCGTGTGTAATCTAATCTCAGTATAAATACAGCTGTTCTGTGAAGGCCTCAGAGGTTTGTTAGAGAACATGTTGTTATATGGTTATATGGTTTTATGGTTATCAGTGAACAAACAATGTTCCTTGGGCATCATGAAGCCCAAGGAACACACCAGACAGGTCAGGGATCAGGGTTAGGTTATAAAAAAATATCCAAAGCTTTGAACATCTCACGAGCACTGTTCAATCCATCATCCGAAAATGGATTGAGTATGGCACAACTGCAAACCTACCAAGACTTGGCCATCCACCTAAACTGACAAGGAGAGCAAGGAGAGCATTGATCAGAGAAGCAACCAAGAGGCCCATGGTACCTCTGGAGGAGCTGCAGAGATCCACAGCTCAGGTGGATTCTGTCCACAGGACAACTATTAGTTGTGCACTCACAAATCGGGGCTTTAATGGAAGAGTGGCAAGAAGAAAGCCATTGTTGAAACAAAGCCGTAAGTCCCGTTTGCAGTTTGCCACAAGCATGTGGGGGACACAGCAAACATGTGGAGGAAGGTGCTCTGGTCTGATGAGACCAAAATTGAAGTTTTTGGCATAAATGCAAAACGCTATGTGTGGTGGAAAACAACACTGCACATCACCCTGAACACACCATCCCAACTGTGAAACATGGTGGTGGCAGCATCATGCTGTGGGGATGCTTTTTCTTCAGCAGGGACAGGGAAGCTGGTCCAGAGTTGATGGGAAGATGGATGGAGCCAAATACAGGGCAATCTTGGAAGAAAACCTGTTAGAGTCTGCAAAAGACTTGAGACTCACCTCCAGCAGGACAACAACCTAAACATACAGCCAGAGCTCCAATGGAATGGTTTAGATCAAAGCATATTCATGTGTTAGAATGGCCCAGTCAAGTCCAGACCTAAATCCAATGAGAATCTTCGGCATGGCAGACTTACAATTGCTGTTCACAGACGCTCTCCATCCAATCCGACTGAGCTTGAGCTATTTTGCAAAGAAGAATGGGCAAACATTTCAATCTCTAGATGTGCAAAGCTGGTAGAGACATACCCCAAAAGACTGCGCTGTAATTGCAGCGAAAGGTGGTTCTACAAAGTATTGACTCAGCGGGGCTAAATACTTTTGCACGCCACACTTTTCAGTTTTTTTATTTGTAATAAATTTGGAAACCATGTATCATTTTCCTTCCACTTCACATTATGCACCACTTTGTGTTGGTCTATCACATAAAATCCCAATAAAATACATTTACGTTTTTGGTTGTAACGTGACAAAATGTGGAAAAGTTCAAGGGGTATGAATACTTTTGCAAGCCACTGTATATTCGCTGGATGCACATGCAAGTCAGATTCTCTTCCCTGCAGCATGAATGAATCTAGACATATATTTGTTCTGTTTAATCTCTTACCATTGCTTATATTTGTCTCATTTCTTTTTCAAGTCTTTAGTTTATAGTTTAGAGATACAGAATGGAAACGGGCTCATCGGCGCACCGAGTCCATGCCAACCATTGATTACCCCGTTCACATCAGTTCTATGTTATCCTACTTTTGCATCCACTCCCTACACACTAGACACAAAATAACCCATAAACCCGCATGTCTTTGGGATGTGAGAGGAATCCGGAGCACCGGGATGAAACCCACGCGGTTGCAGGGAGATCGTGCAAACTCCACATGGACAGGACCCAAGGTCCGGTTTGCAGTCGGGTTCTCTGGCGCCGTGAGGCAGCAGCTCTGTCAGCTGCGCCACCGTGCCACCACACAATGTAGTAAAATTAGAGTAAAAAGGGTTTTGAGGTAACATAACTGTGTCACTGTGGCTTTGATTTGAAGTGCAGAGAATGCACGTGCACTCTGTATTTTAGCTCCTGACGCACAAGTTTTACAACACGTTTCACGTTCAGCATGGCAGTGTTCAGTCCTTGGTATCCACTGTGTGTTGTGTAGTCACCCACTCACCTTACTGGCCCTGCTTTGTTGCTCAATGCAAATGTCTAATGTATACTGTCAAACCGTGTCCAAGTTACTAAACCATGTTTTTTTTTTTTTTCTCTGTTGATTTTTGTTTTTCTCCCCCTTCCTATTTT
Organism: Okamejei kenojei; assembly: GCA_035221665.1. Lineage (NCBI taxonomy): Eukaryota > Metazoa > Chordata > Chondrichthyes > Rajiformes > Rajidae > Okamejei > Okamejei kenojei. The sequence goes on from CM069153.1 coordinate 21,119,556, forward strand.
CTTTTGTACCTCTTCCCTGACCAATATTGTTGCTCTCTTGATGTTTACAGCACTGATGAGTTGTCTTCCAATTGGTCGGATTCTTGTTACTCCTACCCTTGCCCAGAAGATGACAGACCTTGCCCGCACCCTTGCCTCCAGCATGCCCACCATTTCTACCATAAGGCTCAGCTGTCTGCTCGGCCAGAGGTTGTACCCCAAGCCTCCTCTCCTCAGAGGTGGCTGGAATACAGCCCAACCTTACTCACCCACCCTCCCTCGCTGCAGCAACTTGACATCAACTCTAACCCCAAGCCATGCTCCCTCCACCTCCCTAAACCAGGCCCCTCCACTGACTCGCATGCATCCGAAACTAATGTCTCCCCTGTCTACGTCAAAACCCCTCTCCTCCTAACCAAGCACGACCCTTACTCTACCCCCTCCAACCTTTCCATGTCAGCCTCTACCCCATGGGTCGGTTGTGGCAGTGGCAGAGACAAAGGAACCAGGCTGACTAGGTAAATATTCCAAATTCATGCCTTGATGCAAAGGGTACTCTAATTAAAGCTCTATTAGGATGAGGGAGAGTAACATGGAGGATTGAGTAACATCTCTATTAGGATGAGGGAGAGTAACATGGAGGATGAATAAATATTGCTTAAGGCTACCATGTGTGTGTGTGTGTGTGTGTGTGTTGCATGCATGTTCTATAAGTTAGTTAAACTGAGTCAGGTAGATCTGTGTGTGCATCTGGTGTATTTTTACATGTGGACACTGAGTGATTACGTGGGCCCGTGTACAAGTAATCCTCAACTCTCCCTCCTCAGTGCGATGAAGGGCAAAGAACTCTCGCCCGTGATCGGACAGAAAGGGAGACCTGTTTCCGACCACGTGACGTCCTCCAGCAGCTTGCAGCAAAACATCGCCACGGGTCAACTGTCGAGCGAACAGAGTCCCCACACCTTGCGCAAAGGTAGGCACTTGCCTCGTGTATTTGAATGGTTATTAAACCATCAGCTTGTGGTAAAGAGTTCTCTGAATGAAGTTTATTGTGAATTAAGAAAAGCTTGTGATTGGAAGAGACAGGGCACTCTGTGATCAGCCGCCTTAAGGAAGTGGGCGGTTTGGTACCATTCTCGCAGACGGACATGTTGAGGATGGACCAGTCAGCTGGACATTGCCGCACCATCTGTCGTTCGTGGAAAGGTTCCTCCAGACCAACATCTTTGACCGCAAGTACATCAGGCAGTGGTCAGCACGGAACGTCCTGCAGCCACTGCAGGGAAAGGACTCGATGGATCCGGTGGCGTGGTTCCCTGAGCAGGCTGCCCAGCTTGTCTGGCAAAATGCCTCATCGCCAGAATTCACCAACAAGCACCACGACCTGACTTGGCTGGCGGTGAGGGGAGCCCTCCCAGTCAGATCCTTCCTGCACTGTGAGAACCTCACTACCAGCGCCTGCTGCCCTCGGGACGGCTGCTATGGAGAGGGGACTGTTGCCCACCTCTTTGCAGAGTGTGGACTTGCAAAGACAGTCTGGAGAAGTATGCAAGGGTCCATGTCACAGTTTATCCCAAACAGCTCCGTTACAGAGGGCTCTGTGATTTACAGGTTGTTCCCAGGGACACATTCAGAGACTGACATCAAGTGCTGCTGGAAGATCATCAACTTGGGGCAAGATGCTCTTTGGTTTGCCCGATATTTGCTGGTCTCCCAGCAAAGTGAGATGTCCGTCAGGGAATGATGCCGACTGGCCCGCTCCAGACTGCAGGGGTATGTGCTGAGGGACGCACTGAAGATCGGTGCAGCCAACGCTAGGCTCTGTGGGGGAGGTCCACAGACTAGGGTTCTTCTGCTGCTGGATATTGGGGGCAGGGTGGAGATGCCACTCAAACGAGGGAAGGGATATCAACCTAGGGAGCCACATGAGTGGCAAGGGTGCCCTGGTATCATTATCATTTTTGGGAACATCACAAAATATAATGCTAACATATGCACAGCCGTGGAGAATGTCGGAGGAATTTTGCAGTTTTTTTGTACATAGTTTTAATCCTAAATAAAGTTTATTTTGAATTTTATGTGGGCAAGTTAGCCTGAAGGGAGACAGACACAAAATGCTGCAGAAACTCAGCGGGATAGGCAGCATCACTGGAGAGAAGGAATGGAGGATGTTTTGGGTCGAGACCCTTCTTCAGGCTGAGGGGCCTGTTTCCACGCTGCATGACTCTGACTATTTGGTTTGATGTAGATGTAGGCCTATTTTCTCAAATGATACATTATTCAATTAAAGTCTTTGTCACTAACAGGGTCTGATTTTTCTTCTCTCCACAGCTGCAAAGAAGGTGGTGTCGCTGCCGCCCAAAATCTCCTTTGAGCAAACGGCGAGTCAGCCTTCCCCCGCGAGCCTGTCCCCCACCCCTCCCAGCACTCCATCACCATACGCTGCAAACTATCCCCAAGCTTACACCTTGCCGCCAAGCCAGACTCCCCCCGCCGCTCCCTCCCTGTCTTCCCCTCCTTCCCAAACGAGCACTTTAACCAAATCTCGACCCGCACTGAAGCCAAGGCAAAGACCCACACTTCCACCTCCACAACCTCCAACTTCGGGCCTACCTGGCTCCAGCCCTCAACCCTTGGACCATTCTATCTTAGACAACCTGTCTGCTGGAGAAAGCATGTCTACAGGTATGTACTGGCATTGATTTAGCAATCTCCGTAGAGTAACCCCATGCATGCTAACATCACAGTGAATTCTAAATCAATGAATTCATACTTGTATAAAATATTCATATGGAATTATAAGATCAGTGAAATGAATTTGAATTCTTGTTTGGAAAAGTACTTGAAAAAATGATGGTGGTTCAACGTTTTTAGAAGTTGACATTATTTTCAAGTGAAAGAGATACACAAAAGTTCTTTTAAAAAAAAAATTCTATCACAAAATGTGGTGAAATTGCTTGGATTTAGTTGCCCCGAGAAGGTTATAGTGGGAAAACCTTCTTGAAACATAAAAAGCCACGTTTACATTTGGCTACAAATGGGCCATTGCTGATTACAGGTCAGAGTTTATCGTGTTGGCATATGAATAGAGTCTCAATTAATTAGGATGGCACAGCGGGAGAGCTACTGTCTCATTGCACAAGAGACTTGGCTCGATTCTGACTGCGGGTGCTGTCTGTGAAGAGTTTGGACATTCTCCCTGTGACCGCATAGATTTTCTCCAGGTGCTCCGGTTTCCTCCCACATTCCAAAGATATGCAGATACTGTAGGTTCATTGGCTTCTTCAAATTGCGCCTAGCATTCAGGATGCAAAAGCAGGATAATATGGTACTTGTGTACTAGTGTTTCATAGAACGAGAAGTAATGGTCTCCTTTGACTCAGAGGGCTGAAGGACTTCCATGCTGTTTTTCTAAACTAAACGAAAGCAATCAGACTGGGTAAAATCATTAGCTTCCTTCCCTAACATCAACACTTTGTATTTGCTACACTGGCATACTTTGTGACTGGTTACATAACCCATTTTTATCCTGAACCTCAGTGTTGATCAGGATATGAGTGAGACTACATTTGTTTCAACTTCTGATTCTTAGAGGAAAATGTTCCAAGATATGTACTGCAATTAGTTACAAAATCTGAAACAAAGGCGTTTAAGGCAAAATACTTGTAGGGTACAATCAGTGAACAATCTTACAGGATACTTCTACTCTAAAATAAATTAGTTGGCTGGGAATTCGTAAGATCATTAGACGTAGGAGCAGTATTAAGCCATTCAGCCCATTGGGTCAATCATGGGTGACCTACTTTTCCATCTCAACCCCATTCTCCTGCCTTCTCCCCGTAATCTTAATGCCCTTAAGGAATTCAAATACTAATCATTGTGTTTAAGAAGGAACTGCAGATGCTGGAAAATCGAAGGTAGACAAAAGTGCTGGAGAAACTCAGCAGGTGCAGCAGCATCTATGGAGCGAAGGAAATAGGCAACCCCCTTTTTGGGAGTAGGGGATGGAGTTCTTACAGGAAGCAGGGTGGGAAGAAGTGTAGTCTAGATAGCCATGGGAGTCAGTGTGGTTATAGTGGATGTTGGTCAGAAGTCTATCACCTGCAATGGAGATAGTGAGGTCAAGAAATAGACTGAAAATGGGTCTGAAGAAGGGTTTCGGCCCGAAACGTTGCCTATTTCCTTCGCTCCATAGATGCTGCTGCACCCGCTGAGTTTCTCCAGCACTTTTGTCTACCTTCGATTTTCCAGCATCTGCAGTTGCTTCTTAAACACCCTACTAATCATTATTTATCTCCTTTTTACTTTTGCTGAACTAAACTTGCCTTTTTTACCTAATGGTTGGGGAGTTTATACATCTATAAACATTACTGCAACCTACTGGTTGATCTGGTGATTAGATCACTGGTGACATTTGCTAGTGGATACGGCCTGATAACATTGAAACCAACACGTTCATGTTCTCAGACAGCCCACCATGCAAGATCCATCATGGGTCTCTACCCTAGTCCCTACTGTTCCACAACCTCTGTTCCTACAATGACTTTTGCAGTCACTGACTAAAACAACTCTACCAAGACTCTAGAAATCTGCCAACCACATAAACCATTTATGGTCACCTCCCAATTGGTGTAAAGTTGGGAGAAAAATAAGAATTTAAGTACAGTATGATGTTGGTTTAAACAACCTGATTTGTTTTTATTTCCAAAACCATAGTTCCAAGTGTCCTTTTGTTAATATATTGTTTTGGTAGAGCATTTAAACAAGAATTCAAATGCATGATTTGAACCAGAATTATTTTGTGATGAAGAACATTTAGCTCAAAGAAAAAAGCGGGATAATTCAAGGGACTTGCAATGGCTTTAAATGAATTAAAACAGTGAAGTTCTCACGGTTTAAGAAATGATCCTTTAATTTCAGTGTTCAAGGTGATTTGAAAACAATTCCAAAGGTTCAAAGATCAGTTTATTGTCACATGTACCAATTAAGGTACAGTGAAACTCGAATTACCATACAGCCATACTAAAAAAAAGCCACAAGACACACAACTATGTAAAGGTTAACATAACCATCCACCACAGTGGATTCCCCACATTCCCCACAATAAAGTCTAATCTTCTTCCTCCTGATTCTCCCGTGGTCGGGGCAGTCGAACCATCCGCAGTTGGGGCAATCGAAACTCCCGCAGATGGCGATCGAAGCTCTCGCGTCGAGGTGATCAAAGCTCTCGCGTCGGGGCATTCGAAGCTCCCGCGTTGGGGTGGTCGAACCTCCTGCCACTTGGAGGTCCCAAATTCGGTCTCTAACCAGGGACTGCAAGCTCCATGATGTTAGGCCGCAGTGCTGATGGAGATACGATATGGAAAAAAATCGCATTTCCATCGAGGTAAGAGATTAGAAAAAAGTTTCCCCCAACCCCCCCCACATAAAACAAACTGAAGAACACTAAAACATACCTTTAACACACACTAAAAAAAACAACAAAGAAGGAAGGGACAGACAGACTGTTGGCGAGGCAACCATTGCTACTTTAAAGCAACAGCATTACAGAACAATTACTCTTATATTATATTACAAGTATTCAGTAATTATCCCTCCCAATTCTTTGACCATTATCTCTTCACAAAACAAGACTAGAATACGTCAATACTAAATTTTGGAATTCTGCAATAGGCCTTAATGCTTAGAGAAAAAAACTTCCAAATGCAAGCCCAATTACCCTGCACCACAGTTCACGGTTGCTCCATGCAACCTTTTAACCATATAACCATATAACAATTACAGCACGGAAACAGGCCCTCTCGGCCCTTCCAGTCCCTGCCGACCATTTGTTTTCCCTAGTCCCATCTACCTGCACTTACCCCTCCATTCCCTTCACGTCCACCTATCCACTTTACTCTTAAATGTTAAAATCAATCCTGCTCCACCACTTCTGCTGGAAGCTGATTCCACACAGCCACCACCCTCTGAGTAAAGAAGTTCCCCCTCACGTTACCCCGAAACCTCTGTCCCTTAATTCTCATGTCATGCCCTCTTGTTTGAAACTTCTACCCTCAATGGGAAAAACGTATCCACGTCAACTCTGTCTATCCCTTTCATTTTTAAAGACCTCAATCAAGTCCCCCTTAACCTTCTGCGCTCCAAAGAATAAAGACCTAACTTGTTAACCTTTCTCTGTAACCATAGTTGCTGGAACCCTGGCAACATTCTAGTAAACCTCCTCTGTACTCTCTCTATTTTGTTGACATCCTTCCTATAACTAGGCGACCAAAATTGTACACCATACTCCAGAATTGGTCTTGCCAATGCCTTGTACAATTTTAACATTACTTCCCTACTCCTATACAATGCTCTGATTTATAAAGGCCAAGCACACCAAAGGCTTTCTTTACCACCCTATCTACATGCGATTCCATTCAGGAACTATGCACAGTTATTCCTAGATTCTGTTCCACAGCATTCCTCAATTCCTACCATTTACCATGTACGTCCTATTTTGATTTGTCCTGCCAAGATGTAGCACTTCACACTTATCAGCATTAAACTCCATCTGCCATCTTTCAGCCCACTTTTCCAAATGGCCCAAATCTCTCTGTAACTTTGAAAATCTACTTCATTATCCACAACACCACCTATCTTAGTTCATCTGCATACTTACTTATCCAATTTTCCACCCCATCATCCAGATCATTGATGTACATGACAAACAACAGTGGACCCAACACAGATCCCTGAGGCACCCACTGGTCACCGGCTTCCAACCTGACAAACAGCCATCCACCATTACTCCTCTGACATCTCCCATTCAGCCACTGTTGAATCCATCTTGCTACTCCCGCCATTAACACCCAAAGATTGAACCTTCTTAACCAACCTTCCATGGGAACCTTGTCAAAGGCCTTACTGAAATCCATATAGACAACATCCACTGCTTTACCCTCATCAATTTCCCTAGTTACCGCTTCAAAAATTCAGAAGGTTTGTCAAACATGACCTTCCAGGCACAAATCCATGTTGACTGTTCCTGATCAGACCCTTTTATCCAGATGCTTATATATATTATCTCTAAGTATCCTTTCCATTAATTTGCCCACCACTGACGTCAAACTAATAGGTCTATAATTGCTAATTCTTTGAACCCTTTTTAAACAATGGAACAACATGTTTCCTACTATTTCCCGTTTATAATGACATTTGAAATATTTTCTGTCATAGCTCCTGCTATTTCTACACTAACTACCTCAAGTCCTAGGGAATATCATGTCAGGACCTGGAGACTTATCCACTTATCCTTTTGAAGGGTCTATTGATAGAGATTCCAGCACACTGGGTCTGCGTTAGGTAACTGCCCAATGAATTCACAACTACCCTGCCACAACTAATAAATAGCTCTCTCCAGTGGCTAAGAAAGCAGCACAGATGAGCAATAATGATTAATGTCCATCTGAATAAAGTACTTACTGCGCATAAGTCATTTTGTGCAAAATGTAACAAATTGAGATATAATAATGTGAAGGAAGGCACCAGCTTTCTTTAATTGGCTGATAGATTGCTGTTTTTAAGAACCCTGGTGACAATTATTTCCTCTGCTGTTTATTTGTAACCTGACATGGTTGCAAATCCAGCCAAAGCTAATGGATCCAATTCATATCCCATTGCTTTGTGACTTTGAAGAAAAATGATTTGTTTCTCTCCATGATTATTGATGACCATGAAATATGAAATTCCTCTACCTTGAAGCCTGAGGAGAAACAAATATACTGGTAACCTGCTTTGAAGTATCAAGTAAAACCCTACTCATAGACTGAGCATTATTTGAGTCAATGTACCCGATTGATAGGAATCTCCTTGAAAACAATCATCAATAAAGCAAATTGTAAGCAGATATAATGCTTTAAAATTCATGTGGATGAGATTATTAAAATAATGCCGTATTTTTAAATTATTATTAGAAACAATGCCTTCAAATCATTTATGCACTGTCCATTGTCTGTTAACATCTAAAAGATATAACATTAATTTACCGCAGTGCTCAGTCGGACAAGATGCACATTTTATACTGGAATGCAGCTTATAATTTTAAATATTGGGAGTTTGTTGGTACAGATAACTCTCGTTATAACGGACCATTGTGGGGGGGAGTGGGGGAGGAATTCAACATCTCCGAGGAAAATAAATAGGTGACATTTCGGGTCGAGAGCCTTCTTCTTTCTGAGTCTGAAAAAGGGTCTTGATTCGAAACATCACCTATTCCTTTTCTGACCCACTGAGTTACTCCAACATTTTGTGTCATCAGTGTCAACCAGCATCTGCAGTTCCTTCCTACATACAGTGGGGGGGTGGGGGGGGGGGGGGGGGGGAGGATGGTGTCCGTTAATGCCAATTGTCACCCTATAACCGAGTAAGGGATTCCCTCCAACCACCTAGCGGTTACTCATTGAAACAGCGAGTTGTTTTCAAATACAACGTTGTTTTTCACAGATGAAAATGTATTTTTGTTACTCTAAGCTAAAATAACTAAAGGCTGTTTGCTACATTGGTTAATAGAGTATCATTGTACGTGTCAATCGAAGCAATTGCCTGTCAATTTCAATTGCCTCCCTCCGTGTAACTAAAGGGCCTGTCCCACTTACGCAACCTTTACAGGCGACTGCCGGCACCCGCCATAAGTCGCCAAAATTTTCAACATGTTGACAATTCAGTGGCGACCAGAAAGATGCTACGACTCTTTGGAGACCTCTCATGACCATACAGGCGACCCCTGGCAACATGTTGCGGGTGACCTCTCACGACCGTAGGAGACCTCTCACGACCATACAGCCTATGGTCACGAGAGGTCTCCAAAGAGTCGTAGCGTCTTTCAGGTCGCCGCTGAATTTTCAACATGTTGAAAATTTCGGCGACCTTTGACATGTGCCGGCAGTCGCCTGTGCTAAAGAGACAGTGGTGTCTGATTTCTGTGAGAATGCTCTGTCTGCTATGATCCGTTATAAAGAGGTCCGTAATAATAAGGGTAGACCATGTAATCGATAAATGGAAATAAAGGTGTTTCTTTACTAGGACAAGAGGAAATGCTATCCTCTTTACTGGGAAGTCAATAAATTAGAGTCCCTCTGAAGCTAAACAGTTCCACCGGCTTTGTAAATGTTACATTCATCTTGTTAATTTTCCCAATACATAACAAAGTTTGTTATAAGCTGTGCTTGGGGCGATAATGCCAGCTCTGCTGCCCAACAAACTAAGCAGAGAGGTTGCATTAGTCCGCACAAGCAATATAAAGCCTCACCAGACTATAACATTTGAAAGACTCTTTTAAAAATCAGTTTGCTCACTTTCACCAATTTAAACAAGTTAGATCTGTGAAAGTATTGACAGCGTTTTTGATAACCATCCTTGTATAAGAACAGTCATTCAAGCTGAACATATAATGTGCTCATTCACTGATCTCATCTTACTGTATTTTTGTTGAAGTCTTATGTATGATCATAATTAAGTAACTGTTGGTTTAGATTCAATATCATCTTAAAGGCTGTATGCAAGGGTTTTTGTAGTCCTTAAAAGTTTTTAATTGATGACTTTTCTTTCCACTTCTTGCACAGAGTGTATTTTCATGTTAGTGAAACGTAGAAACTCATCAAAATACAAATTGGGTTTGGAGCGGATGAAATGAATTTTACAGTTGCACTTTCCTGGAGGCATCTTGCTCATATATTTTCCTCATTTCCTGTACAGGTAACCTGCAGGTTGTAACCACCCGACTTATTAGACTTTAGAGACACAGCGTGGTAAAAGGCCCTTCGGTCCACCGAGCCCACGCCGACTAGCGATCACCCCGTACACTCGCACTACACACACTAGGGACAATTTACAATTTTACCAAAGCCAATTAACCTACAGACCTGTGGTCTTTGCAGTGAGGGAGGAAACCGGAGCACATGGAAAAACCCACATGGTAACAGGAAGAACGTGCAAACTCCGTACAGACAGCATCCATAGACAAGATCAAACCCACCACTGTGCCGCCCCGGCCCGATTTAGTTAAAATAATGATGCATGTGATTTGGTACACAGGGTCAGAAATTCCTTCACATATATCCACAAGCTGGTACTATGAAAGTGAAACTAATTTCAACCCAGAGTGCAACAAAATGCTGCCCATTTCTGGATGTCCTAACAACACTGTGCGGACAGCATCACTCGTGGTAGAGCTGCTGCCTCTCACCGCCAGAGACCCAGGTGTGATCCTGTCCTCTGGTCCTGTCTGTGTGGAGTTAGCATGTTCTCTCTGTGACTGTGTGGGTTTTCCTCCAGGTGCTCCACTTTCCTCCCACATCCTACAGACATGTGGGTTTTTTGGTCAATTGGCCTCTATACATTGCCCCTTGTGTGTAGGGAGTGAATGAAAATGTGGGATAACATAGAACTAGTGAGAGCGGGTGATCGATGGTCAGTTTGGACTCAGCGGTCCAAAGGGTCTATTGTCATGCTGTATCTCTACACTAAATTACACAATGGAAATATGACCCTTATATAACAAAGTTTGTTTTAAGCTTGGGATGATATTGGGTCAATTTTGCTGCCAAACAAACTAAGCAGATAGGTTGCATTATTCCGCAAAAGTAATACAAAACCTCACCAAAGAATAACGTTTGAAAAATGTATTTCATTCTTTTGAAAATCAGTTTGCTCACTTGCACCCATCAAAACAAGTTAGATATGTGGAAGTATTGCCAGCGTTGTGATAACCTTTGGCCCAACTATCGATCATCCGTTCACACTAGCTCAATGTTATCCCACTCTCCCAATCCCTACACACTGGGGACAATTTATGGAGTCCAATTAACCTATAAACCCGCACGTCTTTGGAATGTAGGAGGAAACCAGAGCACCGGAGGAAACCCACGCGAACGTGCAAACTCCAAACAAGCAGAACCCGAAGTCAGGATCGAACCCGAGTCTCTGGAGCTGTGAGGCAGCGGCTGCTACCCATAAGTTGAATGATTCACACAGCTCAGAAACATTTGCATACAGCCTTTAACATTGAAGGATAATTTAGAAATATGTATTTTAATAGCTAAAAACATTAAATGTAGGCTTTTACGTATAATATATTTTTTCGTGGAGTTATTGCATTTCATAATGTCATTTTAATTTTACTAGTTTATATGTTTCCTATCTAAATAGGATGTTGGTTTCTTGCGTGTTTTACATTTCTGCTTGTTGTTATTGACATAATTTTTACTTTTCAGTGGAATTCCTCTCGTTATTGTTTTCAAAATTCTGAACAATTTTTCTCTTAATGTCTTCTTTTCCTTTTGGATGCCTGTGTTGTATTCTTGCAGCTGTTTGACAAGAATGAGTCTATATTGGCTAAGTGTGAGGGGGAATTTAGGGTAAGCCCTAGAAACAACCTCCCCTCTGGCACTTCAGCTAACTCTGCAACTCCTTCAGTTGCCACTTGTATGTCACAACTAACTCATCTGAACCAGCCTTTGCATGAGTCTGAAGCAGAATTGCATGGCTTGATGTTGTCATATAATTCACAAGCGTATAACAAGCGATCCCTGCGCCTCTTTTAAGTGTTCTTATTTTCCCCCTCCTTACACCACGCAACGTACCGGAATGAATCCTTTTGATCCTATGGCTGAACAATTAAATGTAACCCTTGTTTTATCTGTATGAAATAATTTTGCCCTGTTCCATTCCATTATTTTAATTTATAAGGGATGTCATGATATTACAGTGTGTGGATATTATTACATACTATCAAGTTTAGCTATTGTTACATTGTGCACTTGCGCTCTTTTGAGCCGAGTTTGAGATGAATAGACTCACATTTTCCCCTGAGTGAAATTTAAACCCACCTATGATTCTGCAGGAAATAGGTGTAAGGATTTATTAAATCTGCACTGCAAGTAATGTTATAAAAATAAAATGTCCAACTTGTGAGCTTTAATGCCATGACTTAGATTTAAGGTGGCAGTTGCACGCTGTATTCCGAGTTTCAGTTGTACATTAATCAGCTTTTAATATAAGTGAGCCGCCAGTGTAGAAATGGAAGCCTCGGCTTATGGTCAAGTTCAGACTGTGCCAACACTGAATTTTGTTCAGGTCTCTCAGGCATATCGTATCTCACCAGATCATTTGTACTTGAATTACATATGTGGTACAAGCACGTCTTGTGTTGAGGTTTTTGGCCTTTAATGAATATTCTATTCAAAACCTATAATATGAACTTTAAATTTATCCAGGCACTTAAATTGATGAGGCATAGAAGGATATGGTCCTAATATGGGCAGATGGGATTAGTGTAGATGGGCAGATAGGTCGGTATGGACACGATGGGCCGACGGGCGTGTCTCCATGCTGGAAATTTTTTGACAAAGCTAAATGATTTATGCACAAGAGGGATATTTTGTGTCTATCATTTTATTCTTCATTTCACTGTTCTTTACTGTGCAAAGTCTGCCTTGAACTAGACATTGATTGAGTAGTTCATAAACTTTAGAGGTATTTCTACGGAGTAGTTAGATAAGAAATTACATTTTAATGTGCACAACAAAGGTTACACCACAGGTCTTGCTATATCAAATATTTATTGATGCTGTAGGTTTAAGTGTATTTTAATTCATTGGTTCTGGTTTATGTTTTATGAGTTCAAGGGCACTGACTTAAAGTAAGTGAGATAAATGTAGAAGATCTAGGACCAGAGAGCACAGCTTTCCAATAAAAGGAGGTACCTTTAGAAAGGAGATGAGGAATTTCTTTAATCAGAGGTTGGTGAAACTGTGGAATTCATTGCCACAGACGGGAGATGGATGGGTTAATACCTCATCAGTCTTTGCATATGTCGCAGGAGATTGAAAGTTAGAACAGAAGGGCAGATAGATCAGGTTGTATGAAGAAAACGTGAGATGTTACTTCTGTCCGTGTGCAGGATGCAGAAGGCAAGCAAAGTTGACAAAAAATTACGATGACTGAAAAGCTGCAGTAAAACCAGGGGATTCCCGAGACACGCAGGGAATGAAAGAGGGGTTTTCAGTTTGACACTCCACCGTAATGATCAGCCCCAGACATTAACCTGCCACGTACACCTATCCTAGTTTCAGCAGGCAGAGGAGTGCATGTGATTTATTGTTTTACACAGAGAGGAATAGATTACAAATCAGAGAAACTTGACAATTCACTGGTTGAGTCTCAGATGGAGTATCGAATTGAGTCTGGACTCCAAATCAGGAAGAATGTCAAAGGCTTTGGAGAGAGTCAGAAGGGCAATAACGAGAATGGAACCAGAGAGAAGAAGCTTCACTTTCATGGAGACACAAGGAACTGCAGATGCTAGGATCTTGCGTAAAACACTAAATGCTGGAGTTAACTCAGCGGGTCAGGCAGCACTTCTGGAGGGAATGTGCACCAACGTTTTGGGTTATGACGCTTCTTCTGAAGAAGGGTTCTGACCCCCTGAGTTACTCCAGCACTTTGGGTTTCACATATGACTGTAGAAGCTGGGACGGGTCTTAGAGACAATAGACAATAGGTGCAGGAGTAGGTCATTTGGCCCTTTGAGCCAGCACTGCCATTCAATGTGATCATGGCTGATCATCCCCAATCAGTACCCCATTCCTGCCTTCTCCCCATATCCCCTGACTCCACTATTTTGTAAGAGCCCTATCTAGCTCTCTCTTGAAAGCATCCATAGAACCTGCCTCCACCGCCCTCTGAGGAGAGAAGGTTGGGAGAAGATCTGATATATCTGTCGAAACCATGAAAGGTTTCAAGTGAATAGAAGGATGTTATTTCCATTGGCAGGAAAGCTTGGATCAGATTCAAGGTAAATGGCAAGAGAGGTCATTTTTAATGCAGGGTTGTCAGTAAGTGTTAGGATGGGAAGTGGAAGGGAATTCAATCGCATGATCTAATGAGAGAGCAGTGGGTGACTGGAATGAATTAAACAACTCTTTCATCATTAACTGAGGTAAAATGAGCCAATGAACCTCTTCTGTGGTCTAAGACTCAACTATTCCAGAAATCTCGCACATTTCTTATAGAATGCTAGGATGAAAAGATTTTTGACCTGCATTAGAAACAAGATTTCAATGAAAACTGTGGTCATATATGAATTCATTTAATTTGGTTTATTTAAATCGTCACTTAAGTAATAATTAACTTGAAAATCTCCCTTGCTGATTTAGTTGTGTATACAATTATGTACAAATATACACAGTACAAATATACCATATATATATATATTACAATAATATAGGATTAAGTGTAGCTGAGAAATGCCCAGTAAACTGACAGAGAAGAATAAAATGATATGTATCTTGAAATGTTCACAGCTCTGGGGTAGAAAGGAACAGAAATGACTGGCTTTGGGTCAAAGCCCTCAAATCACTATGCTCCCAATACAGAGATTGTCAGATTACCATATTGTGACATCCCTATTATTTGTCACAAGCTACTGGCACTAACAAGGATGTTTAATGGAATGTCTTTCAATATGTGTGAAGAGCCATGATTAAATTGTATCAACTAATGAATCATTTCTTTTCACTGCTTGCAGATATGGGCAATCCTGATCCCTCTTTTGTACAATCAGGAGAGGTGTATGACTTACTCTACACTGAACCTTCAGACCAAATGTGCACAAACTCTGTTGCAGACTTTATAGTGAGAGCAGATTCCGATGAGGAGTCCGAAAGTACTGTCCTATGACATTTGAACACTTCATTAGTGGGCCTCCGGCTGTACATACATTACATCAACAGGATCTCCACATATAACTGCAAGAAAATCTGCTTCCATTAATTGTGGCAATGGATAAATCTGTGTTGGTTTGGTAGTGGTTGTCAGCAATTGAAACACTATTTTGTTGTCCGGGATCAATGTTTTCTTTTTAAAACTTTTTATTTTAGACTTACTGAATCATTTTTCTTATGAAAAAAATACTTGGCCTTTCAACCTGACACTTAATTTGCTTCCTGTATATTTTCCAGAATTTTATAATACCTAATTAAAAAAATGCCATATCAACCAGCAATGCTTTCAGACTAGGCATTATGCATCCCATATGGAAGAAGGTTATCTTTATGGGAATGGTAGTTCGCGATTCCACACTTGGCAAAACCTTTCATTCTTCCCAGGGAATGCATTTCTGCCACCTGGAGGTCAGAATCCTGTGTTTATAAGTCATTCCGTCGACAGATGAAATCTCTTTCCATTGTACGTTGGAATGAGCCGATTCGAAGGGAATAGATAGTTGAGCCAAAACAACATGTAAATTGCTATTGAATAGAGAAATTATATTAAAAAAAAGAAAATATTTTTTTTCCTTGTCTGGAGAAATCTTCAGTGCCCGGGAGATGGAGAAGGAACACTCAGGAGATGTCACCATGCACTGTTAGTAAGAAGTTGAACTGTTCTTATACCCACCCATGACACCAGCCAGTCAAAGATTTTGACCCCCCCCCCCCCCCCCTGCAATCTCACAGTACAGAATTGCAAAGAAAATCTATTTCTCAAAAGAGACACTTCACACAACATGAAAATGAGACTTTATCTGCATTGTTATATAAATTATAAAATAAAATATAATTCTGCGTCCTGTTGTGCACATCCTAGTATATGTTTACACCATTCAGAGGAGAAATACGTTACATGCAACAACATAGTTTAAATTTTATCTGATATGGGCACCGAGCCTGACAATTGCCAATTCTGAAAGTAATTTTATTTTCCAGAGAAAGAGGAAAAAGTTGTCATGATTGTACTTAAGTCTGTATGTGAATGATGACTATTACAATGGATTGTTGTGGCTGTAAAACGTTTAATTCTTATCATGCCAGAATACCTTGTATGAATAGAATTTTATTAATGTCCATGTAAATGTTGTATTAAAAAATATACTGTGTATTTAAGGGAATGGGACTAGACTGGCAATTGGTTATGTGGCTATTGCCTTCGTTAATGTACAGGATCTAATTCATTGCTGAGCGCAGTGACATTTTAAATGATCATAAAAGAGTGTAGAGTTATGAGAGAACATAATATATCTGTTATATAAACACTTGTTTCATGCATTATGTTTCACTGAAAAATATATAATTATAGTGCTTTAAATTACAATTCTTGAAATTAGAGGGCTTAGTGGCAATGTCTCAGAAATAGTGCTGATTCCCTCGTCCGTGGTTTTGTGTCTAAAAACCTGAAGAAAAACTGAACTGAAAATAAAAAAATATTACAACATGTAGAGCAAACTTGATGTGTTCTGGAAAAAAATGTTTCAATTTCATATCAGCAAAAAAATAAATAAAATGTACACTTTGACAAAATATTAATCATTCCGGTTATTATGGTAGTGTGCGAAAGATGACGATGAACATTGATGAAGGAGTTAAGATCCATGGTGGAGCTTACAGGTGTTCTTAGGAGGAGATGAATATTGGTGTTGGTGCTTTAACAGAGATTAATATAGAATCACAGAGTCATACAGCATGGAAATAGGCCCTTTGACCCAGCCTCCCCATGCTGACCAAGACGCCCATCTACATTAGTCCAACTTGCCTGGGTTAACCCATATCCCTCCAAACCTTTCCTATCCATGTACTTTTAAATGTTGTTATAGTACCTGCCTCAACGACCTCCTCCGGCAGCTCGTTCCATACACCCACCACCCTCCGTGCGAAAATGTTGGCCCTCAGGTTCCTATTAAATCTTTCCTCTCACACCTTAAACCTAAGTCCTCTGGTTCTTGATTCCTATACTCTGGGTAAAAGACTATGTGCAGTCATATATTGCAAGTCCTTTATAAACTGAAAATCCATGATATCAAGAGCAATCTTTTTTATCACCAACAAAGTAGATGCAATGGAAAAATCTGTGGCATTTCAGTCCGGCCCTTGTAGATTTAAAATCTACTCATGGGATAATCAAAAAGCTTAAGATTCCATCTCACAAACTACTTCTCCAAGTTGTTTGACAGTTTCTGGAACAAACGCTTTAATTATGAGCTGAATGATGTTTCCTTCTTGATGCAGTTGATTTCGTTTTTGAGTTGCATGTGGCTTTGGTTTTGAATTACTCCAATGAAGCTGGTAATTGATCAGATCTGAAGTACCACTTCAGCTTGAAGTGTGAAGATTGTGAGGAGCCCTGATGGCTGTGAACAAATGTGGATCTCTCTACTAAGATCAACACAGTCTCCTTGCTGTCATGATTCAGTGATCCAATGTACAAATGTAAGTAAGGAGTGTTCTATTGGCCTACCCTTTAAAGGCAGGTAAAGATCCATTTATTCAGCACTCTTGCCTAATTAAATTTGGATGTAAATTCCAAACATGAAACAATTAATTTCCCAATTATGAAGAAACAATGAACTACAGGTGCTGGTTTACATAAAAAAGCACACAAAATCACAAAGTGCTGGAGTAACTCAGCAGATCAGGTAGCATCTCTGGAGGACATGGATCAGTTTCTTCAGACTCTAGGAAGGGTCCCGTTCCTATCCATGTTCAATCCAGACCTCAGGTGCCGTCTGAATGGAGTTTGCACATTCAGCCTTTGGTTCTCCGCTGATATGTGTTTTTTGTTGGTTAATTGGCCTCTGTAAAAATCTCACCCAGAGCCTCAGCAATCTCTCCCTTTGCCTCCCAAGGCAGCCTAGGATAGTCTGGTAGATCTGCTGCCTCATAGCTGCAGAGGCCTGGGTTTTATCCTGATCTCAGGTGTTGTCTGTGTGGTGTTTGCACATTCTCTCTGTGACCGTGTGGGTTTCCTCCAGGTGCTCCGGTTTCCCCCCCACATCTCATAGATGTGGGGTTTTATAGATTAATTAGCTTCTGTAAATTATCCCCTGGTGAGTAGGGACTGGGTGTGAATATCATAGAACTCGTGTGAATGAGTGATTGATGGCCGGCATGGACTCGATAAGCAGGAAGGCCTGTTTCCGTGTTGTATCTTTCAATCAAGTTTCAGCTGGTCCCTTTAGGACTCCACTACTAACTTTGTGTTTTTACAATATTTTTTGATAATTTGCTTCAATTTCACTTGCTGTGAACTATTAAAATAATCGCTCAGTTTCTACAGCTGGAAATGCTAAGGGCAGGGCCTTCCAGTTATTGAAACCTATCAGAGATTATTTATTGTCGGCACCTCCTCAGTGACCTTCTGAAGACCCGCTGCCACTAAGATCACAGTGCTGGTACCCATAGTTCTTTAATGGTTCTTAATTGTCACGTACGCACTGCGCAGTTAAATTATGTTTGCATAGCTCACACATGCACAAGTCGCCATATTTTGGTGCAATTTACACAAAGGAAAAGTCCAATGTCCAGTCCACATACTGGAAGTACTGGAATGGGTGATTGTTCGGGTTAAGACCCTTCTTCAGTATTTAGTTAATTGTAAGGCATTATTCTCTAGGCATACAGTAGATTAGAGGTATATATTTGCATGTCTTCAGTAGATACAGCTACATGCAAACTGGATCATGAAGCTCATTTTTGCTTCCAAAATCTAGTTCATCTATTGTAACCACATTTGCAATCATTTCCAGGTAAAATGATCCTGGATGAAAATTTGGAACAACCACACTTGCGGTCACAAACATTTTAGTATAACTCACACTTTTCACCACAGTAGCATCGCAGGATGTCCCAAATCCAACTTTTGGTACTGTCTGGAGTTTTCATATTCTTCCTCTGACCGCATGTGTTCCTCCCTGGTGTTTGTCTTTCTTATCACATGCAAACTGTGCTGGATCAACAGCATGGCAGACTAAAAAAGTCCTGTTCAATTTCTGGTGAAATACTATTTTTTAGACTATAGTGATGATAGTGGTGATAGTGGTGGTCATAGAAACATAGAAAATAGGTGCAGGAGTAGGCCATTCGGCCCTTCGAGCCTGCACCGCCATTCAGTATAATCATGGCTGGTCATCCAACTCAGTATCCTGTACCTGCCTTCGCTCCATACCCCCTGATCACCTTAGCCACAAGGGCCACATCTAACTCCCTCTTAAATATAGCCAATGGACTGGCCTCAACTACCTTCAGAGGTAGAGAATTCCAGAGATTCACCACTCTGTGTGAAAAATGTTTTTCTCATCTCGGTCCTAAAATACTTCCCCCTTAGTGATGATAGTGACGATAATGGTGATAGTGGTGATAGTGATGGTGGTGGTGGCGGTGGCGTAAAATACTATTTCCTCAGAGTGCCACAATGGTGCAGCAGTAGAATTGCTGCCAGAGACCCGGATTCGATCCCAACCTCTGATGCTGTATGTGTGGAGTTTGCACGTTCTCCCTATGACTGCATGGGTTTCTGCGCACATCCCGAAGACATGCTGGTTTGTAGTTTAATTTAGTTTAGTTTATTGTCACACGTACCGAGGTACAGTGAAAATCTGTTTGCGATTTAGTCAACGGAAAGACTATACATGATTCCAATCAAACCGTCCACAGGTACAAGGTAAAGGGAATAATGTTTAGTGCAAGATAAAGTCCAGCAAAATCCAATTAAAGATGGTCCGACGGTCTCCAATGAGGTCAATGGTAGGTCAGGGCTGCTCTCTAGTTGGTGATGGTTGGTTAAGTTGCCTGATTTTTCAGGTCAGCTTTCTTAAGGGATTGGACAGGCTAGATGCAGGAAAAATGTTCCCCATGTTGGGGCAGTCTGGAACCAGGGATCATGGTTTAAGAATAAGTGGTAGGCCATTTAGGACTGAGATGAGGAAAGACTTTTTCATCCAGAGAGTTGTAAATCTGTGGAATTCTCTGCCACTGTGGAGACCAATTCACTTGATGTTTTCAAGAGAGATTTAGCTCTTAGGGCTAACGGAATCAAGGGTTATGGGAAAAAAAGCAGGGGTACTGATTTTGGATGACTAGCCATGATCATATTGAATGGCAGTGCTGGCTCGAAGGGCAGAATGGCCTACTCCTGCACCTATTTTTTATGTTTCTATGTTAATTGGCCTCTTATAATTGCCCCTAGTGTGAAGGTAGTGGATGTGGCAGTGGGATAACATAGAACTAGTGTGAACGGTCGGTCACTGGTTGGTGTAGACTCGATGAGCTGAAGAGCCTGTTCCCATGCTGTATCTCTAGAAAACAATCCTCAAGTCAATAAGAATTGCCCGTACAAATCAAATTTGTGATGTTATAACAATAAAAAGAATTACCTGTGGAAACAAAGAATTGCGGATGCAGAAGAGTCCCAAACTGAAACGTCACTTATCTACGCTCTCCAGGGATGCTACCTGACCCAAAAAGCTGGAGTAACTTAATGGGTCAGACAGCATCTCTGGAGAAAATTCTTCAGAAGCGTCTCGACCTGAAATGTCACTTATTCCTTTTCTGCAGAGAAGCTGTCTGACCCACTGAGTTACTCCAGCTTTTTATGTCTATCTTTGGTTTAAACCAGCATCTGCAGTTCCTTCCTACACATGCTGCCTGACCCACTGAAATACTCCAGCATTTTGTGTCTTCCTAAAATTACCGTACCTGTGTTTGTCTTGTAATAACAAACTTAACCAAGCGATGGCAGTGTTGTGTGCTCTGCCAGTCAGGACACTTTAACATGATGTTGACAGTGGTATTCAGCTTTACACTGGCTAATTTCAGTAACTGATGCTGTCCTCGCCTGGATGTCTACCCTTGATCTACAACTTTAGCCTGTGCATGCCATATGCAAGAAGAAGACTGGCTAATGTCAGTCTAAGAATTTGGTCATTTACTTTGAGTGGCAGAAATGCGTAACCGCCCAGAAGTTAACATACTTGTAATTGTTTCTGTAAATAGTTGCAATCCCCAAAAACGTATTTTTAAAATAATTTCACAGTACAGTAAACCCTCGTTGTTACGGACTTCTTTAATAACAGATTTTGGTTATGGCGGACTGACTTACTGACCTTCACTGCAAGGCTGGGCTGCCGATGCCACCCTGGCCCCTGCCGCCTCGCTGGTCTATCCGCTCCACAGCCACCACCGCCAACACCGCCAACACCAACACCAACACCAACACCACAACTTTCGCCACTATATCACCACCACTGTCACCACTATCACCACTATCATCACTATCATCATTATCATTCCCACCACCACCCAGCCAATCCTTACCTACATTCCAGCTGCCCGCGGGCCGCCGATCCTCTTCTCTCCCTCAGCCAGTTCCAGATTGAGTGTCTGAAGAAGGGTCTTGTCCCGGGGCCATACCTATCCATCTTCTCCAGAGATGCTGCCTGACCCGCTGCGTTACTCCAGCACTTTGTGTCCTTTTGTGTAGTTGTTTGTGTCTACTATTCATACATAGGCTTATAAGTTCAGATGATAGGAGCAGATTTAGGCCATTCGGCCCATCAAGACTATGCCGCTATTCAATCACGGATGATCTATCTCTCCCTCTTTTTTTTTGTTAAATATTTTTATTAGACATAAGTACATATTAAAAGAAGAATATACTTGTCACATACATTCTTAATATTATTAATATTAACAATGATGTCTTGTTTGTACTTCTATACATTTTTTAGTTTTCAACGCAGATAGGAAAAAATAGAGAGAAATAAAGTAAAAATAGAAAATCAAAAAGATGAGTGGAGTGTTAAACAGGTTATCCATCGTTGGAGATATATCCATGATTTGTTACACATGATTCTTCATCTATTCCTTTATTCAGGCTTCAGTCAGGCTATCGCACCGAGCCATTTTGACACTTTAAATATTAAATTAATGGAAACCATATCCCTCTGAAAAGATCCAACTTGTCCAGTAGGACAAGCCTTAATCTTTCCAGATGAAGAGTCTCCGACATTCCTGTAATCCACATTTTGGTTGTGGGGGATGTAGGACCTTTCCAGAATTTCAATATTAATTTTTTCCCAATTATTAAACTGTAATCAATAAAAATTATTTGATTCATTGTTATTAATTGATCTGTTTCTAATATTCCCAATATTATTAATTTTGAGTCAGGAATCAGATTCGTATTAACAACTTTCAAAATTATCATAAATATTTCTGTCCAAAATTTAGTAATTTTTATACAATTTGTAAATGAGTGCGTTAAGTTAGCTTCTAAGTACTGACATTTATCACATATGGCAGATAGTTTTGAAAAAATACTATGTAATTTGGATTTTGAATAATGTAATCTATGTAATATTTTAAATTGTAAAAGAGAATGTCTAGCATTTAACGAGCAGTGGTGTATATGTTGTAAACTTTCATCCCATACTTCTGATCTGATTATTTGACCTAATTCATTTTCCCATGATTGCCTATATATTTCTGTCATTGGGACATTGTTTTCCAATAAAATTTTATAAATTTTTGATATCAATTTTTCTGTGTTTGGGTGTTAGGTTAGACATTCATCTAAAATTTCTGTATTTCTATTTCTAATTTCCTGTGTGTTTGCTTTTACATAGTCTCTAATTTGTAAATATCTAAAGTAATCTTTTGAATGCAATCCATAAATTTGTTGTAATTCTTGAAATGAAAGGAAGGAGTTTTCCCTGTAGAGATCGCCCATCTTATTAATTCCATAGTTTTTCCATTGTAAAAAACCTTTGTCCATCATTGCGGGTTTAAATGTAACGTTATTTACAATGGTCAAACCCCTGTCTCACTGTGCGAGTTGGCCCACGAGTGACCCCGAGTTTTCACTCGTGGTGATCACGTAGCGGGAACGTCGGAACTCGCACGAGCAACTTATCGACTCGTGGCGCTAACGGCAGGTACTCGGGAAACTTGTTAACTCGTGAAAAAAATCAAACATGTTTGATTTTTTCCACGAGTCAAATTAACTGTTCAAGTGTAAAATGGAAACATTTTAACTCGTTGTAATAACGTAGTGGCCCCGACTTAGTGTCTCGTGAGTGTACCGTGGGATTTAATAATCTGTTCTTTTGCTCGTAAGACTTAGCTGCTGTCTGTGTGTATCTCTCTGTGTGTGTGTGTGTGTGTGTGTGTGTGTGTGTGTGTGTGTGTGTGTGTCTCTCTCTCCCTCTCTGTCTATCTGTAGTCACCCGAGCTGCTTAGAAG
Organism: Okamejei kenojei; assembly: GCA_035221665.1. Lineage (NCBI taxonomy): Eukaryota > Metazoa > Chordata > Chondrichthyes > Rajiformes > Rajidae > Okamejei > Okamejei kenojei. The sequence goes on from CM069153.1 coordinate 21,142,580, forward strand.
TTGGCCAGCTGCTGTCTGTGTGTATCTGTGTGTGTGTGTGTGTGTGTGTGTGTGTGTGTGTGTGTGTGTGTGTCTCTCTCTCCTCTCTGTCTATCTGTGTGTATCTGTGTGTGTGTCTGAAAGTCTTATTCCTCTGAAGTGGTGACCAGCTGCTGTCTGTGTGTATCTGTGTGTGTGTGTGTGTGTGTGTGTGTGTGTGTGTGTGTGTGTGTGTGTGTGTGTGTGTGTGTGTCGTCTATCTGTGTGTGTGTGTGTGTGTGTGTGTACTGTCGGGTCCGGCGGCCGCTCAGTCACCCGAGCTGCTTAATTCCTCTGAAGTGGTGGCCAGCTGCTGTCTGTGTGTATCTCTCTCTCTCTGTGTGTGTGTGTGTGTGTGTGTGTGTGTGTGTGTCTGCTGTCGGGTCCCAACGGCCGCTCAATGTCAGTCAAAAATTATTTAAAATAGAGATCCATTGCAAAAAGTATTTAAAAACATAAAAAAACAAGAAATGCTTGGTAGAATGCGCATTTTCCCATTGTAGGTCATATCAATAGATGCGGCCGCGCTGAAATAACTCAAAACCACAGGATGGAGATGTATTTTAACATTGTTGCTTTATTAAACCATACCTTCATTCACGGTTGGCTCAAGAGTAACGGGAGAGGAACTTGCTAACTCGGGAGAGGAACTTGCTAACTCGGGAGAGGAACTTGCAACATCGCAGCAATTACATACCCGTGGGAACTCGGCCACACACTTGATCATACACTTGCAGTCTCGTGCGCAGCCACGAGTCTATCACTCGGGGTACCTCGTGGGTCAACTCGCACAGTGAGACAGGGGCATAAGGACTAGTGGTATACATTCCGATTTTAAAGTTTTCTTTATTTGTTTCCAGATACGTATCCCACTTTCTATTATAGAGTTTTCACTATAGGTTTTCTTATTATTGGCGAATGAAATCGAGCTAATTTCAAAAGGCGAACAATCTTCTTTTTCCATTTTCAACCAGATTGGTTGTTTATCTGTCTCTACTAACCAAAAATTCATATTTTTAATATTAACTGCCCAGTAATAAAACATAAAGTTTGGCAGCGCTAGACCTCCATTTATTTTTGATTTACATAAATGTTTTTTACTTATTCTATGGCTCTTATAATTCCAGATAAAGTTGGTGATTACAGAATCAACCTTCTTAAAAAAAATTTTAGGAAGATATATCGGAATCAATTGGAAGAGATATAGTAATTGCGGGAGAAAAATCATTTTTATTGCATTAATTCTACCTAGCATTGAAATAGGTAATGTTTTCCAATATAAAATATTCTTATTTAATTTATTCAGTAAAAGTGGAAAATTGGATTTAAATAAAGAATCAAATCTTTTTGTTACATAAATTCCAAGATATTTGATTTTTGCGTTTGCTATCTTAAAAGGAAATTGTTGTAATATATGTAAGTTATTTACCATTATTGACATAAGTTCACTTTTATTCCAATTAATACTATATCCTGATAAAGGAGGAATACTAATTTCCAGCTTTGTAATATAAAGTAATACATCCGCATATAAGGGATCTCTCTGGTTTCATACCCATATATTTCAGGATGTAATCTGACGCGTTGAGCTAATGGTTCAATTGCAAGTGCAAACAATAGCGGGGATAAAGGACAACCTTGTCTGCAGCCTCGGAATAAATTAAATTTAGTTGATAGCATTTGATTTGTTAGTATTCTGGCTGTTGCATTGGTGTATAATAATTTAACCCATGTAATAAACTTCGCTCCCAATTTAAAAGTTTCCATGACCGAAAACAAGTAAGACCATTCCACCTGGTCAAAGGCTTTCTCCGCATCTAATGATATAATTACTAGGTCTTTATTAATACCTCTTTTTGAATATATAATATTGAATAATCGTCTCAGGTTATATGAGGAATATCATTTTGGTATAAATCCTGTTTGATCCAGCTGAATTAATGTATTAATAACTGCGCTTAGTCTTTGTGCTAGTATTTTAGTTAGTATCTTTTGATCAGTATTTAAAAGAGCTATAGCTCTATATGATCCTGGGTCATCCAGATCTTTGTATATTTTAGGTATAAGTGTTATAATAGATACATTTAACATTTCTGGTAGTTTCTGGTGGGTATAGATGTATTCATAGAGTATCTTCAAACGTGGTGCAATCAGATCATAAAATGTTTTATAAAATTCCGAACCAATACCATCTGGTCCCGGTGTTTTACCATTTTTTAATGATCTGATAGATTATTCGATTTCTTTTACTGATATTTCAGCATTTATAGATTCTCTATTTTCTGAATCCAACCCATTTAGATTACATTTTTTTTTAAATGCTTCTATTCCTATCCGGTTTTCTGTCGTTTTGGCTGAATATAAATTTTTATAATATTGCAAAAATCTCTCATTAATATCTTTGGGTTGTACTAATGGTTCGCCATTGTATGATTTAATCCTATGGATTATCTTTTCTCCCTCCATTTTCCGTAATTGACGAGCCAATAATTTTTGGGGTTTATCTCAGAATTCAAATTGTAATTGTTTAGTGTATTGATAGAGTTTTGCAACTTGATCTGAGTATATTTTATTTAATTTATATTTCAGTGCAGCGATTTTGTTATGTTTTGTCATGGATGGATTAGCAGCATTCTCTGTGTCTAATTGTTTAATCTCCTTTTCCAATTCCTGTTGTTCCCTCCGATTCTCTTTATTATAAAATGCTTGAGAAGAAATCATAATTCCACGGGCATATGCTTTAAAAGTTTCCCATAATAGGGAAGAAGATATTTCCGGTTTATCATTTATTTCAAACAAAATCTTGATCTGTTCTATAATATATCCCCGCATTGACCAGATTCTGTTAAGAGGAAGGTCAAATCAGTCAGGTGAAACTCAGCAGCAGGAAGAAATCCACAGTCCGCAGAGCATCAGCATTCTACGGGATGTGGCAGAAGTTTCAGGCAACAGTCCAAGACGCAACCAGGCACATCATAACGTGGAGAACATGCAAGGATTAAGCCATTGGTGAAATGGCCAAAGTCTAACAGCAAGGAGTGGGAAATCATCAATGCAGATGTGAGCTTAATCTTAAGTGGAATCAAGGGATCAGCAGAAAAGAAGTTGGAGAAGATGGGTGATCTAGTCTACAGCTATGGAAAGGAGAAATTTGGTGAAAAGGAACAACTCAGCAGGAAAGATAGGCCTCCTCCCCCCAAGTCCCATCATCTCCAGGAAATCCAACGACTTGTTAAAGAAAGAAGAAGCCTGAGGAAGGTGAGGAAAAAAGCAACAGCAGAAGAAAGGGAGGGCATCAATCTCCTTCAAAAGGACCTAAAACAGAGGCTCTCAAAGCTGCGCAGAGCGGAGAATTTAAGGAAACTACGCAAAAAGAAGGAAAAAGCAAGAACAGACTTCTACAAAGAAAGTTTGTGAAAGGCATTTTCACAAAAGAAAAAAGCGGATCCCTGAAAGCGTCAAAAAAGGAGGTTGAAGGACACATCAGAACCATCCACACTGATGAGTTAAAAGATGAACCGATTTTTGTCCCCGCTGACATCCCACCAATCTCACCCCCACAACATCAATTTGACATCAGCCCTCCCAAGCTGAGTGAGGTAAAAGAAGTAGTGAGGAAGGCAAGAACGGCCTCTGCACCAGGCCCTAATGGTGTTCCATATTATGTCTACAAGAATGCCCCAGATATTCTGAAATTCCTCTGGAGGAACATGAGGGTTGCGTGGGAAAAGGAAGTTATCCCCAAAGCCTGGCGAAGAGCAGGGGGAGTCCTGATCCCAAAAGAAAAAAATTCTTCCACCATCGAACAGTTTCGGCAAATAAACCTTCTTAACATAGAGGGCAAGATCTTTTTCAGTGTGGTGGCAAAAAGACTGACAAAGTATCTGAAACAAAACCATTTCATTGATACGTCAATCCAAAAGGCTGGCATAGAAGGCTTCTCGGGATGCCTTGAACATACCAGCGTCATATGGCATCAAATCCAGACTGCTAAGAAAGAACAAAATAATCTGCATGTCTTGTTCCTCGATCTGGCCAACGCCTATGGATCAGTTCCTCATTCGCTACTGTGGACTGCTTTTGAATTCTTTCAGGTGCGGCACTACTTCCAGGATCTGCAATTTTGTCTCGCAAACATCAGACTTTACCACAGCGTTGGAAGTAGGCATCATGGCGGGGTGCAGTGACCTTCACTATGGCAATGGAGCTCATTATCAGAGCATCAAAATGGGTTGTGGGAGGAAAGCGGTTACAGTGTGGTCAGCGATTGCCACCGGTACGAGCCTATATGGATGATATAACAACACTAACAACAACTATCCCCTGCACCAAGAGACTTGGAAAAACTTCATCAAAACATCACAAGGGGCAAGATGAAGATTTAAACCCAGCAAGTGCAGAAGCATCTCCATTGTCAAGGTCAAGTCAAGGATCAAAGATTTCATATTGACGGAATACCTGTTCCAACTGTTTCAGAAATGCCAGTGAAGAGTTTGGGCCGATGGTATGATGCAAAGCTCAAGGACACCGAGCAATTTGAACAACTGAAAAAGGATACCATCATGCACATAGCTCGCATCAACAAGACCTTGCTAAGGAAACTCAAGCTGTGGTGCTTCCAATTTGGCACGAATCATGTGGCGTATGAAATCCCATCAACAAAGTGGAAAAGCTGGAAAGAATGATCAGTGTGAAACAGTGGCTTGGACTTCCACGATGCTTAGGTGCTGTCGGACTGTATGGGAGTGGCAAATTGGAATTACCAATTACTTGTGGAAGAGTTCAAACGCACTAAAGCAAGGTTGGTCATGACCCTCACTGAAATCTGAAGATACTGTTATTCGATGTGGCAACGGGGAGGAAGTGGACCCCATCTGAAGCCGTTCAGAGTGCGAAGTCTGCTCTTCATTTCCGGGATATGGTTGGCCAAGTCCAACACGGGAGAGCCGGGCTCGGGCTCGGGCTCGTCCCAAAAGCTCCTCAATGGCACAAGGCAACATCATTGCAGAAAAGACGGCTCGTGGTGGAGGAGGTGAGAAGACGGGAGGAGGCAGAGCGACACGCCAAGGCCGTCTCAATGGCCAAGCAAGGCCAATGGACTAACTGGGAGAGTCTGGAAAAGAGGAAACTCAGCTGGCGTGAAATCTGGCAAATGGAAGGATCTCGACTAAGTTTTGTCATCAGAGTCACTTATGATGTTCTTCCATCACCGCAGAACCTGAAGCAGTGGCTCGGAGAAGACCCCACTTGCTCCCTTTGCCAAGCACCTGGATCACTAAGGCACATTTTAACAGGATGCACTATGAGCCTCGGCCAAGGGCGTTACACTTGGCGGCATAACCAAGTTCTCAGACAGCTGTCATCAATCCTTGAACAGAGGCGAACGATCACAAATGCTTCCCCACCAACATCGGCAGGAAATGTCCACGTCACAACATTTGTACCAGCAGGCCAACCTCCAGAGCACCAGATAACATCAATGGATGCAAGCATTCTGCAGCCTGCTCGGGATTGGAAAATGGAAGTGGACTTAGAAAAAAGGCTTGTGTTTCCCCCAGACATTGTGGTTACAACACTCCGGCCAGACATGGTCCTGTGGTCCGCAACAGCCAAGTTGGCATATGTTGTGGAATTGACAGTTCCATGGGAAGGTGGTGTTGAAGAAGCTTATGAGAGGAAAAAAAACAAGCACTCTGAACTGGCAACTGAAGCTTCCCAGAATGGCTGGAAGACCAAGATTTTCCCTGTCGAAGTGGGATACAGGGGATTTGTTGCTTCATCTATGACCAGGCTATTAAAGAAAATGGGGGTGAGGGGTCGCTACCTCCAACAAGCAATCAAATCATTATCAAATTCTGCAGAAAAAAGCAGCAATTGGATCTGGATCAAAAGGAGAGACAACAATTGGGCTGCAAGATGAATACAGGAGGGTATGGAATTGAGGGGTGTGTAACTGGGACGCCAGGTATCACAGCTGAGCCCTCTGGAGATGTTGTGGGCTTATCATTGAAATGTCAAAGAAGGAGGGTGCCCACCTGATGACCCCAATGACATACCTACCCTACCTTTCACCACTCCAATCCCACTGCAAATAGCAAGAGTGCCGACTTATTACAGGGATTGAAACATCAAGTCCTATTAGCTCTACTGAGTTACTTTGTCTTTTAAAATTTGTGGGTTAAATCTCCATTGTCCCTGTTTTTCCGTTTTACCATTTATTTTAATCATAAATGTTAAAGGTGCGTGATCTGAGATTGTAATATTATGGTATTTTGAATTGTAAGTAAGTGAGATAAGTTTAGAGTCTATCAAAAAATAATCTATTCTTGAATACGTTTTATGTATAGGTGAATAAAATGAATATTCTCGTCCAGTTGGATTTTCTACTCCCCAAACATCCCCAAACTAGTATCCATGTATGCATTTAATAAGTCACTGGAATGGGATTTGATTTTCCTTTGTCTTGTGGATCTATCTAAATAAGAGTCTAGTGTACAATTTAAATCTCCTCCAATTATTAAGTTATGTTGTGCTATTTCTGGGATGTTATTAAATATTTTCTTAAAGAACAGTGGACTATCAAAGTCTGGTCCATAAACATTAACAAAAATCATTTTTTGTGCATTTAATTCTCCTATTACAATAATGTATCTACCATCACTGTCAGTTATAGTTGATGTATGTTTAAATAAAGTGCCTTTACAAAATAATATTGCTACGCCTCTGGATTTGTGTGTAAAAGAAGAATGATATGTTTTATCTATCCATTTAGCTTTCAGTCTATGCTCGGCATCTTTTTTTAAGTGTGTTTCTTGGATAAAAATTACATCAGCTTTAATTGCTTTTAAATGTGCTAGTACTTTACCTCTCTTAATTGGTTCATTAATACCTTTAACGTTCCAGCTACAAAACGTTATTGCTTCATTCCCCGTATTCATTTTTAAATCTTGCATCTTTTGTCTATGGAGGTCTATAATAGAGCCAATGGTTCAGTTCGACAGACCCAACCTTACACCCGAACTCCGAATAGACGAATTTCAAGACCCTTGAATGTCTCTCACGTGTATATCTCCTGTGATCCAATTTGTAACTCCATTCAAACTGAAAATAATAATGATAGATTATAATATAAGAGAAAAGAGGATAGATTAAGAAATTAGTAATGTGCACAAAGAAGGAAAAAACTACATCTAGTATTAGTGTAGTTAGTGCTAGCCATACTAGCATGGCTAACCATCTACCGACTTCCGTAGTTGATGTTACCAACTTAACCAGCTCTCTGGTTTCTTGGAATTTTTATTCCATAGCAGTATTTTACCGGGGATATTGGATTTTAAAATATTCGGGTTCCAATAGTCAGGAATGTGAGGATACATGTATTTAAAACTTATTTAAGAATACAATAAAAAACGAAAAAAAAGGAAGAAAGAAAATAAAAATAAAAATTAATTATAAAAAAAGGTTTCCAAGGAGGGCAAATGAAATCAAACTCTATATTTGACTCTAAATATTCAATTATAAGTAAGTATTAGTCATTAGTGATAATTATTAACTCTGATTAGTAATGATACCACGCTATAGTTTTAGTATTTATTAGTTATTTGTATTAGTAGTGCAGTTATTCTAATTATTAGTATCCATGGGAGAGTTTCTGATCCACATCTTTCTCCAGCTTCCTTAGACACGTCTTTAGTTCCATCCAGTCCTGCAAAGTCAGTTTACTCAATGATGAAGTTCAGTTTTAAAAATATTATTCAAGCTTCCTCTCGAACCTTAGTCTTCTGGGCAAAGTCCAGTGCCTCCACAGGGTTGGTGAAAAAGTGTTCATTCTGATTGTAGGTTGCTTTTTAGGGTAGCTGGATACCTCAGACCATACTTCAAGTTCTTCACTCCCATCAAGATTCTTTTGGTCTAATTAAATGCTTTTCGTTTTCCTGGAGACCTCTGCTGGGTAGTCTCGATAGATACTGATCCCGTATCCTTCAAATGTAAGATTTCTGTTTCTTGCAATTTTTTGCATTATCTCCTCCAGGACATAGTCGTACTGGACTTTTATTATCATTTGTCTTGTGGGAGCGCTTTGTCTTGTCTGGCGTCTCATCACTCTGTGTGCTCGAGCAAGTAAAGGCTTTTGATCCAGAGATAAAACTTTTTGCAGTAGATTTGCAGTGAATTCTCGGGGATCTTGATCCACCTCTTTCCCTTCTGGAATACCCGCAATTCTTAGGTTCTGTCTTCTCTGGCGACCTTCCAGTTCAGTACATTTCTCAGTTATTTTGCCCAGTAGTTCAGTTAGACGTTGGTTTTCTCTGATAAGTTTTTCCGTAGTCTGAGCGCTTGTTTCGGCTAGTTCTTCAAGGTCCTTTATGGCTGACGTCTGTTGATTCAGTGCTTCCTCCACGGGATTCAGCCTTTCTTCAAGATCAGTTGTCACTTTTCTGATTTTAACATTTGTCTCGTTTGTCATACTTGCAGCTTGTTCAGTCAGTACTTCTGCAATTTCTTTCTTCAGTTTATCCGATGTATTCGTAGCCGTGGTATTAATTTCAACCTTTAACTCCATCATTTCCTCCTTGATTTGTTTTATTTCTTCCCTAAAATTCATCTTCTTTAATTCTTCGTTCATTTTTGCAAGTTCACTCTTTAGTTCCAGCTTTATTTCCTCCTTTAAGCCAGCAATTTCACTTGCAATAAAAGTTTTAAGATCTTCACCATCCGATTTTTTCATCATTTTTTTTCGACACATCTTCTTGGGATAGCGTCCTACCTGAGCCCGAGGCTTCAGTCGGGCCTTTTTCTTGTTCCACCGTTTTCTGCCTAGTAACACGACTTTTCGGTTTATCCGAGGGGGGGCTGCGCTGCATAGACATAGTAAGTCGCGCGCCTGATGACGTCACTCACGGCAATCGGTACAGAAGCAGCAGGCAACAGGTAGGTCGTTTTCTCCCCGATTTTTCAGCGTTTTTTTCAAGGAGCTGGCTGGCGTTGCTCTTTAGCCCTCCATAGCGCCATCGGAAGTCCTATCTCTCCCTCCTAACCCCATACTCCTGCCTTTTCCCCATAACCCCTGACACCCATACTAATCAAGAATCTATCTACCTCTGTCCTAAAAATATCCATTGACAGCCTCCACAGCCTTCTGTGGCAATGAATTCCACAGATTCACTATGCTCTGACTAAAGAAATTCCTAATTTCCTTCCTAAAAGAACGTCCTTTAATTCTGAGGCTATGACCTCTGGTCCTGGACTCTTCCACTAGTGGAAACATCCTCTCCACATCCACTCTATCCAAGCCTTTCACTGTTTGGTAAGTTTCAATGGTAATCCCTTACTTGGTTGTAGTGGACAATCGATATTATAACAAAAGGTTTATTGTAGTAACATTATTGATCTCAGAAATTAAACTATTGCGTCTAACTCTGGCCTCCTCCATTGTCTTTCTGTCCTGGGCCTCCTCCATTGTCAGAGTGAGGCCCAGCGCAAATTGGAGGAACAGCACCTCATATTTCGCTTGGGTAGCTTACACCCCAGCGGTATGAACATTGACTTCTCTAACTTGGATGGCTCAGAACTTCCTCCAACTTAACTTGTCTGAGGTCATCCTACTCGGCCCCTCTGACTCCATCAAAGCGATAACAGGCAGCCTTGGAAGCCTAACCTCCTTAGTCAAACCGCACGTCAAAAACCTTGGCATGAAATTTGACTCCGCATTAAAGTTTGACAAGCAAGTCAACTCTATGGTAAAAGCTGGTTTATTTTAGCTTCGTACAATAGCTAAAATCAAATAATTCCTCAAATTCGACAACCTTGAAAAAATCATCCACGCATTCATCTTCTCCTGCCTTGACTATTCCAACTCCCTATACACTGCCATCAGCCAATCATCCCTGTCCCGCCGGCAATTGGGTCCAAAATGCCGCAGCGAGACTTCTGATGGGTACCTCTAAAAGGGACCACATCACCCTGATCCTGGCCTCTCTCCACTGGCTCCCGGTACGGTACAGAATCAACTTCAAGCTCCTCTTATACATATACAAAGCCCTTAATGGGCTTGCCCCTCCCCCCCCCCCCCCCCCCCCCACCAAATATCAAAAATCTTCTTACCTACCATTCTAACTCCGGGTCCCTCAGGTCGGCCGATTTGGGGCATCCTGCTCCTCATCAGACCTGCCCCAACCATCGACTCCTTTAAGTCACGACTCAAAACCTATTTCTACTCCCTAGCGTTTTTGAGCCTCTCTGAGGGGGCACTGTAAACAGTTTATGCATGTATTGTAGGGTCTGCCTACCGTTGTATGTATCAAATTAGTACCTTCACTGATGTGAAGCACTTTGGTCAACGTGAGTTGTTTTTAAATGTGCTATGAATGACACAAAGCTGGGTGGCAGTGTGAACTGTGAGGAAGATGCTATGAGAATGCAGGGTGACTTGGACAGGTTGGGGCAGTGGGCAGATGCATGGCAGATGAAGTTTAATGTGGAGAAATGTGAGGTTATCCATTTTGGTAGCAAAAACAGGAAGGCAGATTACTATCTAAATGGTGTCAAGTTGGGAAAAGGGGAAGTACAATGGGATATGGGGGTCCTTGTTCATCAGTCTATGAAAGTAAGCATGCAGGTACAGCAGGCAGTAAAGAAAGCAAATGGCATGTTGGCCTTTATAACAAGAAGAGTCAAATATAGGAGCAAAGAGGTCCTTCTGCAGTTGTACAGAGCCCTAGTGAGACCACACAGGGGGAAATTGTGTACAGTTTTGCTCCTCTAATTTGAGGAAGGACATTCTTGCTATTGAGGGAGTGCAGCGTAGGTTTACAAGGTTGATTCCCGGGATGGCAGGACTGTCATATGCTGAGAGAATGGAGCAGCTGGGCTTGTACACTCTGGACATTAGAAGGATGAGAGGAGATCTCATTGAAACATATAAGATTGTTAAGGGTTTGGACACGCTAGTGGCAGGAAACATGTTCCCGATGTTGGGGGAGTCCGGAACTTGCTAGTAACAGGCCACAGTTTAAGAATAAGGAGTAAGCCATTTAGAACGGAGAGGAGGAAACACTTTTTCTCACAGAGAGTTGTGATTCTGTGGAATTCTCTGCCTCAGAGGGCGGTGGAGGCAGGTTCTCTGGATGCTTTCAAGAGAGTGCTAGATAGGGCTCTTAAAAATAGCGGAGTCAGGGGATATGGGGAGTAGGCAGGAACGGGGTACTGATTGGGGATGATCAGCCATGATCATATTAAATGGTGGTGTTGGCTCGAAGGGCCGAATGGCCTACTCCTGCACCTATTGTCTATTGTCTATACAAATAGATTTATTATTATTATTATTATTATTATTATTATTATTATTATTATTATTATTATTATTAACTTCTGATAGCCCTTGCTTTCCCTCTCTCTCCATCCCCTTCCCCTTCCCAGTTCTCCCACCAGTCTTACTGTCTCCGACTACATTTTATCTCTGTCCCGCCCACTCCCCTGACATCAGTCTGAATAAGGGTCTCGACCCGAAACGTCACCCATTCCTTCTCTCCAGAGATGCTGCCAGTCCCGCTGAGTTACTCCAGCCTCTAACTGTCTAGCCTCTAACTCAGAAGTTGGCAAGTGCCATATCCAGGTCCAGAAACTAAATCTTTTGATATTTGTTTGCAGGGCTGAGGAAGGGCCCTCTTGAAGGTGATTGCTCTCAAATCAGTTGCATTTTAATTACTTTTTATAACTGCACACAAATGCAGCAGAAGAGTAGAGATATTTGGTGTTGTTTCCTCTGTCAATCAGGCTTGTTACATCACTGAAATTGCTGATTGATTTGCAGGTATGTACACAATCTACATGCCACTGTCTTTCACTCGTTGTATTCCAGCAGGGAAATAGTTCTGTCTTCTTAAGCAGAGGTTGTTGCAAATTTTGCTTCCTCCTCTTATGAAATAGGTGAATTTTAAAAATGTGATAGTCTTTGTTCTTTGTTTGATAAACCACTAGCTGTGCGTCACACCAGCAGCTTACGACTGCCCGCTCATTCCGCTGGAGTTGTCAGTCTTTTATTTTGAAAGAGATGGTGACTTCACAGTTCTGCTTAAGGTTCCCCATTGCAGTTCCCATTCCCATTACAAGTAGAGAGCGGTCCTGAGCAACTATCTACCTCATTGGAGACCCTTGGACTATCTTTGATCGGACTTTACTGGACTTTACCTTGCACTAACCATTATTCCCTTATCATGTATCTGTACACTGTGGATGCTTCGATTGTAATCATGTATTGTCTTTCCACTGACTGGTTCGCACGTAACAAAAGCTTTTCACTGTACCTCGGTACACGGGACAATAAACTAAACTAATCTAAACTAAACAGAAGAAAATTGGACTTTCCACTTTAAACTATTTTGGTTTAACATCTTAATGTTTATATTTAGCTTGAATACATTTTCAATGTCCAGATCACTGAGTCAGGATCTTCACTGCCTAATTTGACTCAATTGGTACCAATTTATACTTATTCTTTAATTGAATTTGTTGCCTTGTCTCTCCCTCTCGGTTCAACATTCTCCTGTCTTCCAAACTTCCAAGATCTCCCTGGACTCTGGCCTTATGCACATCCCAATCCTTCCTCCCACCAGCAGTGCAGGTATCTTTTCCCTTCCTGGGCCTGGGTTTGGGTTGCTTCACTGAAATCCATCCCTAAAGGAAAGTATCAAAGTCAGAAGAAGTGACCCACACAAAACATCACATCTCTATGTTCTCCGTAGATACTGTCTGACCCGCTAAGTTACTCCAGCACTTTGTGCCTTTCTTTGTAAACCAGCATGGGGCAAAACAGTGGCACAGTGGTAGAGTTGCTGCCTTACAGCGCCAGAGACCCGGGTTCAACCCTGACTACGGGTGCTGTCTGTATGTACATTTTCCCCCTGACCACATGGATTTTCTCTGAGTGCGCCAGTTTCCTCCTACTCTCCAAAGAGTACAGTTTTGTAGGTTAATTGGCTTCAGTAAAAGTTGTAAATTGTCCCTACTGTTTAGGATAATGCCAGTGTAAGGGGTGATCGCTGGTCAGTGCGGACTCAGTGGGCCGAAGGGCCTGTTTCTGCAGCGTGTCTCTAAAGTCTAATTGACTTCTGTAAATTGCCCCTAATGTGTAGGACAGCGAACTAGTGGATGGTTGAATGATGGTTGGTGTGGACTCAGTCTAAAGTCTAAAGCATCTGCAGTTCCTTCTGTCTCTCTCTGAATATCTGCTTGTCAGCAAATAATTGTCAAATAATTCTAATCTGGTAGTAGAGTGAGTTTTGTCTCCACCAACACAATAAATGGACGTACTCTGGGTCTTAATGTGTGCACTCTTTCCCATAGAGTTCTTCATGACAAGAGGTATTCCATCCAACTAATCGAGTAATATGATCATTCTTCCAGTCACCAAAGGACCAAACCTTTCACTGAGCCTTCACCTCAGTCTTCATCTGTTCATGATCCCATCTAATTCCTCATCTGGAATAAAACTCATGTGCATTCTTCGGAATCAAAGGACGTACGTTTGGAAAGGAAATTAGAAAGAATTTCTTTGGATGGTGAATCTGTGGAATTCCTTGCCACAAACGGCTGTAGAGGCCACGTCATTGGGTATTTTTAAGGCGGAGATTGACAAATTCTTGATTAGCAAGGGTGTCAAGGACTATGGGGAGAATGGGGTTGAGGGCGAAAGATAGATCAGCCATGATAGAATGGTGGAGTAGACTTGATGGGTCGAATGGCCTAGTTCTGCTCCTATTACCTATGAAATGAAAGATACAGCATGGATACAGACCATTCGGCCCATCGAGTTCATGCTGTTCATCGATTATTCTATTACTCCCTGTTCTTCCGATGATGGAGAGAACAAATGTTTGGGATCGTAGATGGGGTACATATCGAGTGGGATGCTTTGCCCAAGATGGCACTTCTACAGGTGGACAGTAAAGAGCATATTGACTGGTTGCATCACAGTTTGGTTCGGCAGCTCGAACGTGCAAGAACGAAGAGGATTTCAAAACATGGTGAACACTTCCCAGTCTATCACGGGTACTGATCAACCATCATCGAAGGGATGTACATGAGTTGCTGCCTCAAAAAGGCAGCCAGCATCATCAGAGACTCACACCACCCTGGGAAGCTGACAAAGATAGAGCCTACAAACAATGGCCCTGTAGAAAAAAGGTAACAATGTACAGGGAACTGCAGATGCTAATTTACAAAAAAAGACACAACGTGCTGATGTAACTCAGTCAGGACAGGCAGCATCTCGGGAGAACATGTATCGGTGATGTTTTGGGTTGAGACCCTTCAGACTGGTTGTAGTAAGTGGAAGAAAGCTGGAAAAGAGGTGGGGTGGCAGGACATGGTCTGGCAAGTGATAGGTGGATACAAATGAGGGGAGATTTCTAAGGAGAAGGCTAGACAAGGGCCAGAGGTGAAAAGGCAAAAGGCTGAGAGAAATGTGAAGCCAGAGGAAGGAATATTGGTGGAAGGGGGTGGGGGGAAGGGGAAAGGAAGGCAGGATTATCGGGGAAATGTGTGCACACCAGGGGGGCAGAGGGAAAAGAGATCAACTTGGCATATGTTCGGCATGGACATCGTGAGCCGTTGGGCTGGTTCCTGTGTTGTACGAAGAAAATAGAAATGTACAAAAACTGGAACAGGCCCTTCAGCCCTCAATGTCTGTGCCGAATATGATGCCAAGCTAAACTAATCTCATCTACCTGCACATGATCCCTATTCCTTCATTCCCTGCACATCCAGGTGCCCATCCAGAAGTCTCCAATCAGCCACTATCATTTCTGATAGTTGCAGGTACTCACCACCCTCTGAGTAAACAATGTACTCTGCACATCTCCTGTAAACTTTGCCCTTTTCGCCTTAAAGTTATGTCCTTTAGTCGTTGATATTTCCACCTTGGGAAAACGTTCTGACTGTCTACCACATCTATGCCTCTCATCATTTTATATACAGGCCCAACACCGATGTTCCGGCAACTGGTGGCCTGACGCCTCCTTTAATCCGGACAGAATTGCGAGAGTGCACTTGAACTCTCCCCCGGATGTCCCCCCTGAAAATGCGACACCTCTGCCGCTGTGAGGTGGCTGATCTTTGACCTCATCGGGACTTCCGAGGCTGATCAGCGGGTCGAATTTGCCCCCAGCGGCCAGGACTCTGGTACTCTGGCCCGGCCAGAGCCTGCAGATCTGTTCCCATAGCCGACTTCTATGGCCGGCTTTGCGGGTCGTTATGCGGGCTGTGACCTCTGTTGGTCCGGCAAAACGGATAATTCAGCAAGGTTCTGGAACCAAGGGTGCCGGAAAATCAGTGGTAGACCTGGACTTCTATCAGGTCTCTCCTCAGCCTCCGACACCCCAGAGTAAACCGTTCTGTCCTCTGTGTTTTAATCTATTTTTTATTTTCAATTTTTTATTTCCGCATTTTTAATCTGACAGTGATTATGTGATTTTGATGACTTTCACTTTATTTCAACCTTTTAAAATGGTTTTGATTCTTTTAATTGTATCGATCATAGCAATAGGAATGTCTCTGAATCGTAGCGATAACATATGTACCTAGTATTATCTTAATCGTTTCCAAATTTTCCCTCAACAATTCTTAGACCGCACTTCCTGTTCTAAGAAAATGCGAGAACACCATCCGTGAGAAACTCTCCCCCGGAAGTCCCCCCTGGAAATATGTGTCTTTCTCTGAATTACGGAACTGCCCATCCTTCACAAGCCCCATTATGGTCTTTTCGCTGGCAGCATATTTTCCAGTGTTGGCCATACCAGTTCTGAAAAAGAGCACACTTACATCAGAAAACAGTGATTTATCACATCGTGCATTATAAAGCTAATGTAAAATATTCCAAATCGTGCTTATTGAATGAATTTAAGAGGAGGCGAACCTTTAACACGCAGTTTAACAAAAGCTAAGATGATAATCAGATTGAAAGACAGTGGTGAAGGGACGAATCATATGAGTGGGCTGCAAATGTAATCATTTGTTTATTTATTTATTTATTTATTTGTGCGTTTGCTCACTGTTTGGTTTTAGTTCAGAGATAGAACACGGAAACAGGCCCTTTGGCCCACCGAGTCTGTGCCGACCAGCGATCCCTGTACACTAGCACTATCCTACGCCCCAGGGACAATCTACAATACTTATTAAAGCCCAGTAACCTACATTTCATTAGGCGAGATATAGTGTGGGGTAGGCTAATGGGACTGAAGGATGATAAATCCCCTGGGCCTGATGGTCTGCATCCCAGGGTCCTCAGGGAGGTGGCTCTAGAAATAGTGGACGCATTGGTGATCATTTTCCAATGTTCAATAGATTCAGGATCAGTTCCTGTGGATTGGAGGATAGCTAATGTTATCCCACTTTTCAAGAAAGGAGTGACAGAGAAAACGGGAAATTACAGACCATTTAGCCTGACTTCGGTGGTGGGAAAGATGCTGGAGTCAATTATTAAAGAGGTAATAATGGGGCATTTGAATAGCAGTAAAAGGATTAGTCCAAGTCAACATGGATTTATGAAAGGAAAATCATGTCTGACTAATCTTCTGGAATTTTTTGAGGATGTGACAAGTAAAATGGATGAAGGGGTGCCAGTGGATGTAGTGTATCTAAACTTTCAGAAAGCCTTTGATAAGGTCACGCATGGGAGACTGGTGACTAAAATTAGAGCACATTGTATTGGGGGTAGAGTGTTGACATGGATAGAAAATTGATTGGCAGATCGGAAGCAAAGAGTAGGAGTGAACGGGTCATTTTCAGAATGGCAGGCAGTGGCGAGTGGATATATTAATTAGTTAGAAGAGGGAATTAGGAGCAACACTAGCAAGTTTGCGGATGACACAAAGCTGGGTGGCAGTGTGAACTGTGAAGAGGATGTTAGGAGGTTGCAGGGTGACCTGGACAGGTTGAGTGAGTGGGCAGATGCGTGGCAGATGCAGTATAATATAGATAAATGTGAGGTTATCCACTTTGGCGGCAAAAACAAGGGGGCAGATTATTATCTCAATGGGGTTAGGTTAGGTAAGGGGGAGGTGCAGCGAGACCTGAGCGTCCTTGTACACCGGTCACTGAAAGTTGGCTTACAGGTACAGCAGGCAGTGAAGAAAGCTAATGGAATGTTGGCCTTCATAACAAGAGGATTTCAGTACAGGAGTAAAGAGGTTCTTCTGCAGTTGTATAGGGCTCTGGTGAGACCACATCTGGAGTATTGTGTACAGTTTTGGTCTCCTAATTTGAGGAAGGACATCCTTGTGATTGTGGCAGTGCAGTGATGGTTCACGAGATTGATCCCTCGGATGGTGGGACTGTCATATGAGGAAAGATTGAAAAGATTAGGCTTGTATTCTCTGGAGTTTAGAAGGATGAGGGGGAATCGTATAGAAACATGTAAAATTATAAAAGGACCGGACAAGCTAGATGCAGGAAAAATGTTCCCAATGTGGGGCGAGTCCAGAACCAGGTGCCACAGTCTTAGAATAAAGGGGAGGTCAATTAAGACTGAGGTGAGAAAAAAACTTTTTCACCCAGAGAGTTGGAATTCCCTGCCACAGAGGACAGTGGTGGCCAAGTCACTGGATGGGTTTAAGAGAGAGTTAGATAGAGCTCTAGGGGCTAGTGGAGTCAAGGGATATGGGGAGAAGGCAGGCACGGGTTATTGATAGGGGACGATCAGCCATGATCACAATGAATGGCGGTGCTGGCTCGAAGGGCTGAATGGCCTCCTCCTGCACGTATTTTCTATGTTTCTATGTAAACCTGCACGTTTTTGGAATGTGGAAAGAAACTGGAGCACCCGGAGAAGACTCACGCGGTCATGGGGAGAACGTGCAAACTCCGTGCCGACTGCACCCGCGGTCAGGATTGGACGTGGGTCTTTTGTGCAGTAAGGCAGCAACTCTACTGCTGCGCCACCGTGCCGCCCTTCTTGTAGCTTTTACCTTATTTTCTGAGAAAATACTCCCACTAGTTCTGAGAACTATAACACATTGTTAATTGTCTGACCAAGCATTGAAGGACTATCACTAAAACCAGGTGGACAAAAGTGCTGGAGAAACTCAGCTGGTACGGCAGCATCTATGGAGCAAAGCAAATGGGCAACAGCATCTGCAGTTCCTTCTTAAACATATCACTAAAACCAGATTATCTTGAAGTACAGCAGATAATCACTCCCCTGGTTTCTCTGGATGTGATCCTCCTGTTATTATGATGGCGTTGCAAGGATTGGTAGGAGTGGGAAAGGGAGACAAACCAACTCCATGTGGCTCTATGCCATATCCCAGCAGGGAAGAGTTTGCCATCTTAAGGCAACCCATCCTCCAACTGACATAGCTGCATTGAAAGAACGTCGGGAGCAGATGGCACGTCTGCTTGGTCAGCAGAGGAAATTACTACAGTGCAACAAACAGTGTATTTATTGCATTGTAAATCAATACAGTATTCACTTCATTCGCGTTCTGGTCGAGAGCATTTATTATTTAGCAGTAAGGCTCTAAAGATTACGTCTTCTCAGATAATTTCAATAGATTAACTTTAACGATTTTAATAATCAAACCCTGAAGTTGTGTGTACTTTGGCAGGCGAGCTACACACTAGTTTCCATCTGTTTCGCTAAAACACTTTGACATGGCGTGTAATTCTGTGAGGTGCTAATCCAGATTTGAAAAGTAAAATTAACCACACTTGCGTTTCAAAGAAAGCATTCATGGTCATTTGCAGCAGGAATAGTTTGTGTTTTCATTGGGAAATTGTCTCAGAGATTAATCCTCAGAGTTCTGAGGTTCCCTAATCCCGATTTTAAAAGTAAAACTGACAACACTCATGTTTTAAAAATGCATTTGTGGTAAATTTCAGCAAGAATGGAGGTGTTTTGATCGGAAAATTGTCTCGAAGATTAATCCTCAGAACTCCAGGAAACTAGGGGGCATATGAATTAATGGTGAGAATAATTACAACCAATCTGGGCAGTCAGCCGTGGCACACAATAAGACCTCTGCTCTGTAAGAGGAAAAGCCATTTGAAAAGCTAATTCTGAAAGGACATCCGTCGGCTGTGAATAAAATACCCTCTTTTTAGTCTATAATCACTACCATTCAGCGCGTCCACACATCATTATAGTCAAACATGGGAGTTCTTGTTTTTGTAATGCTCTAAATGAGGGTTTCTGCTTTGTGGCAGCTGCCGGCAAGCAAACAACTGTGAATCTTCTATTAAATCTTGAAAAGCAAATGTCTGTTATCCCGGCTTTGTAGCCGCCTTCTATCTGCGCCGTGCCCTTCCTGCTGGGCCAGACTGCCGGGGTGATTATACAATCACTGTCGTTTTTGTGCAGAGGGGGGGGGGGGGGGGCACGCCAGCTGCTACCGCTGGGGCTTTTTGCCCATTTTTCCTTCCCACATTGGGGATTCTTGCAGAACTGCTCATCAAACATTCAGCACCGCCCGTTCCTCCTTCTCCCTGCTCCCATCCGGCAGAAGGTTCAGAAGCTTGACCTGACTCAGGGAAAGCTTCTTCCCCATCGGTTATTTGGCTTCTGAACAGTTCTTCCATATGCTAGGGTGCTGTCCAATTCACCTCTACCGCATTGTGGACATGGACTTTGTCTATGGAACTGGTACGCTACAATGTTGAGAACTATAATCTGCACTCTGTATCTTCCTCTTTGCTCTTGAGTTTTACTTAATTGTACATGTATAGTATTATCTGACCTAAGATAGACACAAAATGCTGGAATAACTCAGAGGGACAGGCAGCATTTCTGGAGAGAAGGAATGGGTGAAGTTTTGGCTCGCGACCCTTCTTCAGACTGAATTTTCAACATGCAAAATTAAAACATCAAGGACACTTTCAAGTCTGGATGTAAAGAGCATGATTTAAGGTCGACATTATAGCTATTCCAAAATAGCTAGAGAGACACAAGGAGTTGCAGATGCTGGAATCTTGACTAAAACTGCCTACGGGATCTCCCTGTTGCTATCCATTTTAATTCCTCTTCCCATTCCCACACTGACCTTTCCGCCCTGGGCCTCCTCCATTGCCAGGGTAAACTGGATGAATAGCACCTCATATTCCACATGGGTAGCTTACATTGAACAATTAATTCTCCAATTACAAGTAACACCCTCTTCCCCTTTTCTCATCCCTGTGCCCCCCCTCCCCCCCCATCTCAGTGAGCTCCCATTTCCATCATTATCTCGCCCCTCTTTCATTTCTACCACCCTTTCCACTCTCTGGATCCTCCCTCTGGATTTACATTTCACTTCTCTTCTCTCCTTCTGACACCCTTTTATATGCTTTTTACCTCTAGACTTTGTCCACCCATCTGCCAATAACCCCCCCCCCCCCCCCCCCCCCCCCACCACCACATCCACCCATCACTTGCCAGGCTTTGTCCCGCCTCCCACCTCCCTTCCAGCTTTCCCGCCCCTACTACAAACTACAATCAGTCTGAAGAAGAATCCCAGCTCAAAACATCACCTTGCCCTTCATCCACTCCCTCCACAGATTCTGCCCACTGAGTTACTCCGGCACTTTGTGTTTTACTGAAATAGATATTCTGGTCTAATTTAACCACTATTACAAGTGAGGCTGCCTCAAAAAGGCAGCCAGTATCATCGGAAGTCCACACCACCCTGGTCCCATTTCACTTCTGCCATCGGGAAGAAGATATAAGAGCTTGAAAACTGTAACGTCCAGGTTCAGAAACAGCTTCCTCCCTACAACCATTAAGCTATTGAACACTACAACCAAATGGGCTCTGAACTGTATAGACTTGGGGACATTATTTTTGATTTTGCTATTTCTTTTTCTTTTTTATACTGACATTTTTTGTGTTTATTATGGGTTTTACAGAGTAATATGTTTACATATCTGTTGTGCTGCTGCAAGCAAGATTTTCATTGTTCCGTTTTGGGACATATGACGATAGAGCACTCTTGACTCTTCAGGGGTCAAAGTATTACTCAAAGGATCTACCTATAATCAACTTGCAAACCATTTCATGCAAATTAATGGAAAACAGTTTCAACAAAGTAAGCAAATGTTCTGGGCCATGGAGGCTAGTTACTGGATTGTGGAGAAACTAGTTTTATTTTTGCAGTTGATTAATCAACGCAATCTTCTTTGTTCCCAGGCATTCGAGTCGCTAAACCAGTTCGCGACCAGTCAACTTGCTCTCAACTGTACAGCTGTAGATGTTCAACAGAGTATTTGTTTGAATCTCCTCAAGTAGAGGTGTTGATGGGCTTTCTTTAGGATTGCATCAATATGCTGGGTCCAGGCCTTGAAATATTCAGTTTCTCCCTGCATATATATTCCTAATCTATTGCATGTTTCCAGCATCTTCTGTTTGCTGTTGGAGTTCCAATATCCGCAGCTTTTTTGCTTATCAATTATTGTATACTCTGGAATTTAGTAGGTTGAGAGGGGATCTTATTGAAACATATAAGATTATTAAGGGTTTCAAGTTCAAGTGAGTTTATTGTCATGTGTCCCAGATAGGACAATGAAATTCAGCACAACAGAACTACTTTTTGTAGACTTTTCCTCTCCAGGGCGCTCAAGTTGCCGAACCAAGCCACGATGCAACCGGTCAGCAAGCTCTCTACAGTGCACCTGTAGAAGTTAGAGAGAGTCCTCCTTGACAAACCGACTCTCCGTAATCTTCTCAGGAAGTAGAGACGCTGATGTGCTTTTTTGATAATTGCATCAGTGTTCTCGGACCAGGGAAGATCTTCAGAGATGTGCACTCCCAGGAATTTGAAGCTCTTGACCCTTTCAACCATCGACCCTTTGATATAAACGGGACTGTGGGTCCCCATCCTACTCCTTCCAAAGTCCACAATCAGTTCCTTGGTTTTGCTGGTGTTGAGGGCCAGGTTATTGTGCTGGCACCATATGGACAGTTGCTCGATCTCTCTTCTGTACTCCGACTCATCCCCATCAGTGATACGTCCCACAACAGTGGTGTCGTCAGCGAACTTGATGATGGAGTTCGCACTGTGAACGGCTACGCAGTCATGAGTATAGAGAGAGTACAGCAGGGGGCTGAGCACGCAGCCTTGAGGTGCTCCCGTGCTGAATGTTATCGAGTCTGACACATTTCCACCAATACGAACAGACTGTGGTCTGTGAATGAGGAAGTTGAGGATCCAATTGCAGAGGGATGCGCAGAGACCCAGTTCTGCGAGTTTGGTGACCAGCTTGGAGGGGGTGATAGTAATAAATTTAGTTTAATAGTATTGGGTTTGGACACGCTAGAGGCAGGAAACACGTTCCCGGTGTTGGGAGAGTCTAGAACCAGGGGCCACAGTTTTAGAATAAAGGGTAAGCCATTTGGAACGGAGATGAGGAAATACATTTTCTCACAGAGAGTTGTGAGTCTGTGGAATTCTCTGCCTCAGAGGGCGGTGGAGGCCAGTTCTCTGGATACTTTCAAGAGAGAGCTTGATAGGGCTCTTAAAGATAGCTGAGTCAGGGGATATGGGGAGAAGATAGGTACTGATTGTGGATGATCAGCCATGAGCACATTAAATGGCGGTGCTGGCTCGAAGGGCCGAATGACCTACAACTGCACCTATTATCTATTGTCTATTGTCTATTGATGGAAAATGAGCCTGGGAGCGAGCTGTTGCCATACATACAATGCATTGTCTAGAAGAATACTCCAAACAGTTATGTCGATGCTTCTAAAAAGATGTCCTTCAACCAATATAAAAATGCAAGTATGTTATTAAACAAAATCACTTAACGATGCAGCGTTATGCATTTTAGCTTAGAAATGCAGAAAATGAGGGAAACACTCAGCAGGTTAGGCTGCATCTGTGGAAAGGGAAGCCGAGTTAATGTTTCAGGTCAAAGACCTCCCATACTCACTGGTCTTTACGGGCTGGTATCTCAGCCCTTCTGAGGCAGTGACCATTGCTGGTCCAGTAAAATGAACAACGCTGCAAGGCTCTGGAACCGAGGGTGCTGGAAAATTGATGGTGGACCTGTACTTTTAAACATAGACCAGTATAGCACAGAAATAGACCATTCGGCAAAACAAATATTGTGCAAAACATGTTGCCAAGTTAAAATGATCTCATCTGCCTGCACATGATCCTTATTCCTCCATTCTCTGCATATCATATAACCATATAACCATATAACAATTACAGCACGGAAACAGGCCCTCTCGGCCCTTCCAGTCCGTGCCGACCATTTGTTTTCCCCTAGTCCCATCTACCTGCACTCAGACCATACCCCTCCATTCCCTTCACGTCCATATACCTATCCACTTTACTTTTAAATGTTAAAATCGATCCTGCCTCCACCACCTCTGCTGGAAGCTCATTCCACACAGCCACCACCCTCTGTCCCTTAATTCTCATGTCATGCCCTCTTGTTTGAGTCTTCCCTACCCTCAATGCGAAAAGCTTATCCACGTCAACTCTGTCTCTCCCTTTCATCATTTTAAAGACCTCAATCAAGTCCCCCCTTAACCTTCTGCACTCCAAAGAATAAAGACCTAACTTGTTCAACCTTTCTCTGTAACATAGTTGCTGGAACCCTGGCAACATTCTAGTAAATCTCCTCTGTACTCTCTCTATTTTGTTGACATCCTTCCTATAATTAGGCGACCAAAATTGTACACCATACTCCAGAATTGGTCTTACCAATGCCTTGTACAATTTTAACATTACTTCCCTACTAATGACATTTGAAATATTTCTGTCATAGCTCCTGCTATTTCTACACTAACTTCCCTCAATGTCCTAGGGAATATCCTGTCAGGACCTGGAGACTTATCCACTTTTATATTTTTCAAAAGTGTCAGTACTTCCTCCTCTTTGAATCTCATAGTTTCCATAGCTACTCTACTTTTTTCCCTTACCTCACAGAGTTCAATATCCTTCTCCTTGGTGAATACCGAAGAAAATAAATTGTTCAATATCTCCCCCATCTCTTTTGGCTCTGCAGATAGCTGTCCATTCTGGTTCTCTAATGGTCCAATTTTATCCCTCGTTATCCTTTTGCTATTAATATAGCTGTAGAAACCCTTTGGATTTACTTTCACCTTTCTTGCCAAAGCAACCTCATATCTTCTTTTAGCCTTCCTAATTTCTTTCTTAAGATTCTTTTTACATTCTTTATACTCCTCTAGCACCTCATTTACTCCATGCCTCCTATAATTATTGTAGATATCTCTCTTTTTTCAAAACAAGTGTCCAATTTCCCTTGAAAACCATGGCTCTTTCCAATTTTTACTATTTCCTTTCAACCTAACAGGGACATAAAGATTCTGTACTCTTACAATTTCCCCTTTAAATGTCCTCCATTTCTCTTCTACATCCTTCCCATGAAACAAAGTGTCCCAATTCACTCCTTTAAAATCCTTACGCATTCCCTCAAAGTTAGCCTTTCTCCAATCAAAAATCTCCACTCTAGGTCCAGTTCTGACTCGCTCCATAATTATATTGAAACTAATGGTATTGTGATCACTGGTCCCGAAGTGCTCACCATCGCATACCTCCATCACCTGTCCTGCCTCATTTCCTAACAGGAGGTCCAGCACTGCCCCTTCTCTGGTCGGTACCTCTATGTACTGCTGCAAAAAACTATCCTGCACACATTTTACAAACTCCAAACCATCCAGCCCATTTACAGAATGTGTTTCCCAGTCTATTTTTGGAAAATTGAAATCTCCCACAATCACTACCTTGTGCTTACTACTAATATCTGCTATCTCCTTACATATTTGCTCTTCCAATTCTTGCGCCCCATTTGGCGGTCTATAATACACCCCTAAAAGTGTTGCTACACCGTTCCCACTTCTCAGTTCCACCCAAATAGCCTCCCTAGATGAACCCTCTAATCTATCCTGCCAAAGCACTGCTGTAATATCCTCTCTGACAAGCAATGCAACACCTCCCCCTCTGGTCCCTCCAATTCTATCACCCCTGAAGCAACGAAATCCTGGAATAATTAGTTTCCAATCACAGCCCTCCTGCAACCATGTTTCACTGATTGCCACAACATCATATTTCCAGGTGTCAATCCAGGCTCTAAGTTCATCCACCTTACTTACAATGCTCCTAGCATTAAAATATACACATTTTATAAACCCACCATCCTTTATTCTCTGTCTATTATCTTTTTCATCTTTCTCGCCTACATTTTGGGTCCGAGTGCTTCCCTTCTCTGCCTCTAGCCCCACACCCTGTCCCCTAGCCCCCTCTACCTGAGTCCCTCCCCCCAGCCTTTCTAGTTTAAAGTCTCCCCAGTAGCCTTTGCAAATCTCCCTGCCAGGATATTGGTCCCCCTCGGGTTCAAGTGCAACCCGTCCTTTGTGTACAGATCATGCCTTCCCCAAAAGAGGTCCCAGTGATCAAGAAACTTGAATCGCTGCCCACTGCACCAGTCCCTCGGCCACGCATTTATCTTCCACCTCATTTCATTCCTACTCTCACTGTCACGCGGCACAGGCAGTAATCCTGAAATTGTTACCCTTTTGGTCCTTCTCCTTAACTTTCCCCCCTATCTATTTCCTTAACTATCGATGTGCCTATCTAAAAGCCTTGTAAACACCAATATTTTATCTGCCTCCACCACCACTCCTGGCAATGCATTCCCTGCTCCCACCTCTCACAGTATAAATAACTTGTTAGGATTTTTCAATCTGGATCACTGATGCTTTGAATGGAAAAACCTGCCGCCAGAAAATCTGAACAAAACTAACTGATAAATGGGTTGATGCAATATAGGTTTGTAGCTGTTTCCTGTAAAAATAATTAAGTCGCTTCTCAAAGCCAAATCTGAAGTGAATTTTGTGATATAAACCTTTCCTTCATTATATAAATTCTTGATGTTTTATTATTTTCCCCAGTGGCATATCATATTGTCAAGTGCATTGTGACAGGAATTGTCAAGTCACCTCAGCCAATATTATTGCTTACCTGAGTCCATAATTACATTTAATGGAGCACCATAATTTTGCAGAAATTGGGCAGGTGTTAAAAGTTCATGAGCTTCCAGGAGTCGAGCGATGAGATTCTGAGGGATGATCAGTTCAGGGGCATCATCTAGCACAGAATCAGTTGGTCTGTTGTGGGATTCCTTCAGAGAGGAATAAAGAATGTAAACAAGAGGAGAAATAGTAAATGATTGGAAATAATAAATATTGTTTATCAGCAGTAGTAGAGTTGCTGCCTTACAGCGCATACAGTGCCAGAAACCCGGGTTCGACTATGAGTGCTGTCTGTGCAGAGTTTGTACATTTTCCCCATGACCGAGATCTTCGGTTTCCTCCCACAGTACAAAAACGTACAGGCTTGCAGGTTAATTGGCCTGGTATAAATGTAAATTGTCCCTGGTGTGTAGGAGTGTTAAGGGCCTGTCCCACTTGTGCGTAATTTGCGCGGCATTTATGCAAAATCATTTATGCGTCACGATGCATGACGCGCACGTGATGCGGGCATAGTGTGCATTACGCGTGCATGGTGCGTGGTGACGTAGGGAGTGATGCGTGGTTGCGCGCGGCACCCCAGGATTTTGGGATGTACAAAATCTTTGCGCGCCATATGCGTGACGCGCAAATGACGCTCAAGTGGGACAGGCCCTTTAATGTGTGAGGATCACTGTACGGCACGGACTCAATGGGCTGAAGGGCCTGTTTCCTCGCAGTATCTCTCAACTAAACTAAACTAAAACCTACAGAACTCTTCATTGTTGGCAGCAACGCTGTTCCAAAATAAACCAATAGCTGAACCTTAAGTTTGAGACAAGTGTTAGGAGAAAGACACGAGTGACTTTCATGGTATTTTTCACACACAACATCTATTTGACAGCGCAGTGGAACAGCTGGTAGAGCCACTGCCTCACAGCGTCGGAGACCTAGGTTTGATCCTGACCTCGGGTACCATCTGTGCGGAGTTTGCACGTTCTCCCTGTGACCAGATTTCCTCCAGGTGCTCCGGTTTCCTCCCATATCACAAACACGTACGGATGTGTAGGTTAATTGGCCTCTGTAAATTGCCCCTAGTGTACGCGGAGCAGATGCAAAAGAACCAGTGTGAACGGGTGACTGACGTTTGGCATGGACTCAGTGGGCTGAAGGGCAATAATACCTCTATGAAATGAATGGCATAATTTCAAACAAAAGTTGATTTTTGGTGGGAAACTTATGAACCTAGTGTAATCCTGCACAAACATGGTACATAGAATCCCAGAATTGCTGTACCAGAATTAGCCCAATTTGCAATGGTCAGCAGGGACAGGGGGGGGGCTGAAGGGCCTGTTTCTGCGCTATACAAATCTATGACTCTCTGAGTTAATTCATTTTTTAAGAAGTACCTTACTTTCCCCTTTGTTTCCCAAACTACAAAAAATGTTCATCCCAGTTTGGCAAAAGAATAAATCAGGGAAGGTCGTGCATCCATGGATAACAAGGGAAATCAGGGATAGTATCAAAGCAAAGGATGATGCGTACAAAGTAGCCAGAAAAAGCAGCATACCAGAGGACTGGGAGAAATTCAGAGACCAGCAGAGGAGGACAAAGGGCTTAATTATGAAAGGAAAAATAGATTATGAAAGAAAACTGGCAGGGAATATAAAAACTGACTGCAAAAGTTTTTATAGATATGTGAAGAGAAAGAGATCAGTTAAAACAAATGTAGGTCCCTTGCAGTCAGAAACATGGGGAACAAGGATATGGCGGACCAATTGAATAACTACTTTGGTTCAGTCTTCACTAAGGAAGACATAAATAATCTGCCGGAAATAGCAGGTCAAAGGAGGAATTGAGTGAAATCCAGGTTAGTCGGGAAGTGGTGTTGGGTAAATTGAATGGATTGAAGGCCAATAAATCCCCAGGGCCAGATAGGCTGCATCCCAGAGTACTTAAGGAAGTAGCTCCGGAAATAGTGGATGCATTAGTGATAATCTTTCAAAACTCTTTAGATTCTGGAGTAGTTCCTGAGGATTGGCGGGTAGCAAACGTAACCCCTCTTTTTAAGAAGGGAGGGAGAGAGAAAACGGGGAATTACAGACCAGTTAGTCTAACATCGGTAGTGGGGAAACTGCTAGAGTCAGTTATTAAAGATGGGATAGCAGCACATTTGGAAAGTGGTGAAATCATTGGACAAAGTCAGCATGGATTTACGGAAGGTAAATCATGTCTGACGAATCTTGTGGAATTTTTTGAGGATGTAACCAGTAGCGTGGATAAGGGAGGACCAGTGGATGTGGTGTATCTGGACTTCCAGAAGGCTTTCGACAAGGTCCCACATAAGAGATTAGTATACAAACTTAAAGCACACGGTATTGGGGGTTCAGTATTGATGTGGATAGAGAACTGACTGGCAAACAGGACGCAAAGAGTAGGAGTAAATGGGTCCTTTTCACAATGGCAGGCAGTAACTAGTGGGGTACCGCAAGGCTCAGTGCTGGGACCCCAGCTATTTACAATATTTATTAATGATCTGGATAAGGGAATTGAAGGCAATATCTCCAAGTTTGCGGATGACACTAAGCTGGGGGGCAGTGTTAGCTGAAAGGAGGATGCTAGGAGGCTGCAAGGTGACTTGGATAGGTTGGGTGAGTGGGCAAATGCATGGCAGATGCAGTATAATGTGGATAAATGTGAGGTTATCCACTATGGTGGCAAAAACAGGAAAGCAGACTATTATCTAAATGCTGGCCGATTAGGAAAAGGGGAGATGCAGCGAGACCTGGGTGTCATGGTACACCAGTCATTGAAAGTAGGCATGCAGGTGCAGCAGGCAGTGAAGAAAGCGAATGGTATGTTAGCTTTCATAGCAAAAGGATTTGAGTATAGGAGCAGGGACGTTCTACTTCAGTTGTACAGGGTCTTGGTGAGACCACACCTGGAGTATTGCGTACAGTTTTGGTCTCCAAATCTGAGGAAGGACATTATTGCCATGGAGGGAGTGCAGAGAAGGTTCACCAGACTGATTCCTGGGATGTCAGGACTGTCTTATGAAGAAAGACTGAATAGACTCGGTTTACACTCTCTAGAATTTAGGAGATTGAGAGGGGATCTTATAGAAGCTTACAAAATTCTTAAGGGGTTGGTCAGGCTAGATGCAGGAAGATTGTTCCCGATGTTGGGGAAGTCCAGGACAAGGGGTCACAGCTTAAGGATAAGGGGGAAATCCTTTAAGATCGAGATGAGAAAGTCTTTTTTCACACAGAGAGTGGTGAGTCTCTGGAACTCTCTGCCACAGAGGGTAGTTGAGGCCAGTTGATTGGCTATATTTAAGAGGGAGTTAGATGTGGCCCTTGTGGCTAAGGGGATCAGTGGGTATGGAGAGAAGGCAGGTACGGGATACTGAGTTGGATGATCAGCCATGATCATATTGAATGGCGGTGCAGGCTCGAAGGGCCGAATGGCCTACTCCTGCACCTAATTTCTATGTTTCTATGTTTCTAAATCTTTGACCTGACATCAGTTTCAAAGGTTTCAAAGGTTTCAAAGGTTTCAAAGGTCTTTTAGTGTCACGTGTGCCAATTAAGGTACAGTGATATGCAAATTACCATACAGCCATACTAAACCAGCAACTAGACAAACAACTACGTAGAAGTTAACATGAATATCCATCACAGCAGATTCCCCCCATTCCTCACTGTGATGGAAGGCAATAAAGTCTAATCTTCTTCCCTCATTTTTCACCCGCGGTCGGGGCAATCGAACCATCCGTCGGGTCGGTCGAAGCCCCGACTGGCAAAGGGATCGCGGTCTCCACGATGTTAAGTCCGCAGAGGGAGAATTCCGGAGGGATAATGCAGGGAATCCCTCAAGGCTGGCCTTTGTCTTTTGACTCTATGGGGAGCCCGCTGTAAATGCCCAGTGGCATGTTTGGTGTCCCGTCCATATGTTCTGTACTCCACGTTTGCCATCACTTGCATGGAAGTCCAAAATAGTGTGCTGATTAAACAACCAAAAACTGGGCGGCAAAGTGGCCTGGCTTGTAGAGCTGTTAAAGAAGGAACTGCAGATGCTGGAAAATTGAGGGTACACAAAGGCTGGAGAAACTCAGCGGGTGCAGCAGCATCTAAGGAGCGAAGGAGATAGGCAACGTTTCGGGTTGAGACCCTTCTTCAGACTGCTGCCTCACAGCGCCAGAGACCCAGGTTCGATCCTGACCTCGGGTGCTGTCCATCTGGAATTGGCACGTTCTCTCTGTCACCATATGGGATTCCTCTGGGTGGTTGGGTTTCCTCGCACATCCCAAAGACGTGCGGGTTTGTAGGTTAATTGTCCTTCTGTAAATTGCCCCGAGTGTGCAGGGAGTGGATGAGAAAATGGTTTACAATGAACCAGTGTGAATGGGTGATCGATGGCGGCATGAACCCGGAGGGCTGAAAGGCCTAATTCTGTGCTGTATCTGAAACTAAAACAAAAAACTTGTAGCTTGTGCTCTTCAGGGTTACCGGTCATAGTTTCCGACCATCACCACGGAACTGTGTCAGATGAGATTAATCTTTGTTTTCATGACATAGAACATTGAACCGTACAGCAAATCAAGCCTGATACTAACACCAACTCTGTTTTACCTGCACCCAATCCCTATTCATCCATTTCCTACTTCCCCATGTTCATATTCAGAAGCTTCTTAAATGTCACCCTCTTATCCGGCTCCACCACCACCCCTGACAGTGTATTCCAAGCATCCATGTAAAAAATAGTTTTAAACAATCCCACAATTTTCCTTTAAACTCTGCTCCTCTTATACCAAAGCTGTGCCCTCTTGACTTTGATATTTTCATCCTGGGAAAAAAAAGTTCTGACTGTCTACCCTATCTATGCCTCACATATTTTAATATAATTCTAACAGGTCACCCCCTCAACCTCCAGCAATCCAAACATGGTGGATCCAGTAGAAACAAAGACCTGCAGATGCTGGTTTAAACCAAAGATAGACACAAAGTGCTGGAGTAACTCAGCAGGTCACGCAGCATCTCTGGAGGAAACGCAGCATCCTGATGTTTCGGGTCGAGACCCTTCTTCAGACCTTCTTCAGTCTGAAGAAGGCTCCCGATCCAAACTCCACCCATCCTTTTTCTCCAGAGATGGTGGATCTAGTAATCATCTAGCACTGCAGGTGGAGAGTTAGCATTGCTCAAATTTATTTATTTCTGATTTTCACTTTCGTTGACTCTTGCTCAACTTCCCATTTTCACCTTATCTTCTAAAGCACTGGAGAAAGCATATGAGGTAAATGCAAAAGGCGCAGAGCTCTTTGTTAGGCCTTCTGATTATGCGACTGCGTAATTAAAAATGAATCAGGGACTGCCCTCCTGGACCTAAAATGCTTGCATCAATGTACCTGAGGAAATATCGCAAGCAAATCTGACCTTTGTAATTGTTTTGATGTTACCAAAATAAAACTATCATTGAAGTGACAGCAATCTATTGTGACATTACTCAGCTTCTGATGATTAGAAAATAGTTTTTTTTTTAATTCATTTTGTGGTTTCAATTTTACGCAATGTCACCTTGAAACTGGATGTCCCCAACACATTAGTTCCTGTCTCTGGCTTCACAATTTGCAACCGTTCAATCCTTTTGCCTCACACTTTCTGCCTTTGTCCAAACATCTGCCTATCAAAACCCCACCTCACCCATGTCTACCATATGGCACGCTTTGTCCTGCCCTTCCTCTCTTCTCTCTTTACCCCCCCCCCCCCCCCCCAACCCCCCACAATCATATTGAAGAAGGGTCCAAAACTGAAACATCACCTATTCTTGTTCTCCAGAGATGCTGCCTGACCCATTGAGTTACTCCAGCATTTTGTGTCCTTTTTTTGTAAACCTGCACCTGCAGTTCCTTGCTTCTGCTAATTGGAATACATGGGTTTATTTTCAGTATTGCTCAGTGCAGAATTAATTTAATCCCAAATACATCAGGATTAGTTGTAGGAAGGAACTGCAGATGCTGGCTACAACCAAAGATAGACACAAAATGCTGGAGTTACTCAGCGGGACAGGCAGCATCTTTGGATAGAAGGAATGGGTGACGTTCCGGGTCAAGACCCTTCTTCAGACTGTCAGGGGAGAGGGAGATACCGAGACAAGGAAGCATAAGGTGTGCAAATTAGACAAAAGAGATAGAGATCTAGGAAAATGTAGAAAAGATCATTGTTAGCTAGGAGAAGGCAACAACAAAGCAAACCGGGAACAAGGAAGGGGGAGGGGAGATGGAGAGAGAGGGAAGGCAAGGGTTACTTGAAGTTAGAGAAGTCAATATTCATACTATGGGGTGTAAGCTGTGCAAGCGAAATATGAGGTGCTGTTCCTCCAATTTGCCTGGGCCTCACTCTGACAATGGAGGAGGCACAGAACAGAAAGGTCATCTTCCCAACGCCACCCCTTTCCGCAGAAACCGTTCCCTCCGCAACTCCCTGCATAACTCGTCCCTTCCCATCCAAACCACCCCCTCCTCAAGTACTTTCCCCTGTAACTGCAGAAGATGCAACACCTGCCCCTAAACACTTTAACTCCTCCTCCCATTGCCACACTGACCTTTCTGTCCTGGGCCTCCTCCATTGTTTCACAACGCAATTCCCGAACTGGCTGGAAACTACCTGTGCACATTCCAAACCATTCAGTTTATCATCAAACTGGTTTTGGGCAATGAGGAAATAATGCTGCATTCCACTCACCTTTTGGCTTAGAGATACAACCTGGAATCAGGCCCTTTGCCCACCGAGTCCGTGCCGACCAGCGATACCCGCACGCTAACACTATCCGACACACACTAGGATTGAACCTGGGTCTCTGGTGCTGTAAGGCAGCAGCTCTACTGCTCCGCCACTAAGCCCCTCGTCTCTGCCAGCATTCTCCCCCTCCCCCAACACAATCAGTCTGAAGAAGTTTGACAAGTCACCTATCCAAGTTCTCTGGAGATGCTGTCTGACCCGCTGAATTACTCCAGCACTTTGTAAACCAGCATCTGCAGCTCCTTGTTTCTACTGTCATTCACCCATTAGAACTGCACGGGTTGCAACTCTGCACAATCTATCAGCCGGAAGCAATACTATTGCTGATGCATATTAGTTTTGAAACAAATTCATGATTAATATTGGGTCATCTGATTCAGTGTTTATGTACGTGCAACAATATTTTAGTTCACAAAGTAAAATCTCAGTTTCAAGGCAGGTGCAGAATCTTTGCAGCTCATTTTTCAAAATAGATTTTCTGTCTATAAAATATGGCTTCTGCATTGGACAAGTCAGTTGTAATGCTGCATCTGTTCCATGAAATGCTTTTGATTCTAACATGAGGATGAGGTATTTGAAATTCACTCAGTAGCTGTCTACTGCTTCAACCTTGATCCTCTAACACAATGCTTTTGATTAGGCATATGGATATGTAGGGAATTGAGGGTTAAGGATGATGTGGATGCAGGTAAGAGTTGGTTTTAGCTTCATGTTCAAGCACCGGCATTATGGGCCGAAGGGCCTGTTCTTGTGCTTTACTCTTTTATATTCTATGTTCTCACACAAATCTTTAATGCTCCATTATGCTTGGATTTCATTGATACGCAATGGAACATTATTCAAGGTATTGCAGATGCTGATTTATACCAAAGATAGACACAAAGTGCTGGAGTAACTCAGCAGGTCAGGCAGTATTTGTGGACAAAATAGGATGGGTGCTGTTTCGGATCGGAACCCCTTCTTCAGATTATCTTTTATCTGTCCATTTCCTTTGAACAGTTAAAGTGCAGGTCTTCATTAAATGCCCACAGACATATTTAGTTAAATAAAATATGATCAAGAGAAAATAATAGAAGTCCATGTAGTTTAGGTGAAACTGCATTGTGCCTGTTTATTACCACAATATAAACATATTGTCACTCAATTGCTATATTAAAGGATAAAATCTGATGACATATTAAAAATAATGTGACCTGTTCATTTCCTTTATAAATTTAAAAATGTGATAATTATCAAAAATATATTTATCTAACATATTCTTTTATCTTGTATGTCACTGTGATTTCTATTGGTGGAGTCATAATTACCTGTGCATTTCTCTATCTCATTTGGTTACTTTTTCATATCTGTTCAAATCCTCGAATGATTCATATGTTTATTTTGGTACTGAATCTCATTAAGCCATTTGGATTTTCTAACTGTAAAAATATCATGGTTTGGGTCGGCAGAGTGGTACAGTGGTAGAGTTGCTGCCTTATGGTGCCAGAAACGTGAGTTCAATCCTGACTACGGGTGCTGTCTGTACAGAGTTAGTACTTTCTCCCTGCGACCCCGTGGGTTTTCTCTGGTCCCTCCCTCATCCCAAAGATGTACAAGTTTGTAGGTTAATTGGCTTCTGTAAATTGCCCCCAGTGTGTTGGATGTGAAACTGAGATAACATAGAACTAGTGTGGATGGGTGATCATTGCTCAGCATGGTCTAGGTGGGCTGAAGGGCCTGTTTCCATGCTGTATCTCTATACTAGACTAAATTAAAATGATCCACTAAGTTCCTATTGTTTATGACCGATTTAGGCAAAGAATCTATAATATCTCTTGTCTTCAAGTATTTATACCTGCCCTATTTACTGCAGATGAGACAAAAGTTAGAAGCTCAAAAGAGAAGATTGAAGCCTCTTTTAGTCTGTACTTAGTCTATAGTTTAAAAAACAACCTTGCAACCAATTGGCAGTAAGTAGTTGATTGTCTTCTTAATCATTTTGTTTGCTTAAAAACTAAAATGCATTCGTAGCTCTCTTCTATATCTTTTAAAGCCAATTAATTAATTTTTGTGTATGTTTTTTGTTATATGGGCAATCAAAATGCCCAAACAAATCCCACCATCAACAATGAGAGAAGTGAACAGTGCTTTGGCTCATTGGTTATTAGATACATTGTAATTGGGATATTGGGATAACTCAACTGCTCTTCAAATTGTGCTGTTAGCTCTGTTATAAAAACCTGACCATTTAAAGAGTGCTTTCCTCAGCATCTCATCTGAACCAAGACATTTCCAAGTTGGAGGAAATTATTTAGATAAGTGTAGCCAAGTGTAGCCATGCGTCACATAGAATCACACGGAAACAGGTCCTTTGACTCAAATCGTCCATGCCGACCAAGATGCCCTCTAAGCTAGTCCCTTTGGCCAGTGTTTGCCCCATATCCCTCTAAACCTTTCCCATCTATGTACCTGTCCAAGTGTCTATTAAATGCTGTTATATCACTTGCCTCAACTACCTCATCTGTATACACACCACCTGTGTGAAAAAGTTGCTCCTCAAGTTCCTATCAAATTTTGTTCCTATTACTTTAAACCTATGTCCTCTGGTTCTTGATTCCCCTACCTTGGGTAAAAGAGTACATTCACCCTATCTATTCCTCTCAAGATCTTATTCATCTCTATAAGATCACTCCTCAGCCTCCTGCTCTCCAAGGTGTAAAGTCCTAGCCGACCCAACCTTTCCCCCGAGCACAGGCCCTCGAGTCCTGGCAACATCTTCATACTGCAAGTCTTCTCTGCACTCCTTCCTGCTTGATGACTTTACCTAAATCCTACATGGGGAATGAACCCACAAGTTTCGAGTTCAAAAGCAAAGGTTTTGAACCAAGCTAACATTCCACATTCTAATTATCTAATTCCACAACTACATTCCTTGATCTATAAAAAAAACTATTTATTTTTTTAAATACCCAATATTCTAGCCTCCAAAATCCTGAGATTGAGAATTCCAGAGATTCCCTATCTTACACGATAAGTTCCTATGTGCCTCAGATTGCAATCACCACCCCCTAATCTTGTAACTATTCTTGTATAAACTTGTAACTAAAAAGGCGTCATGGTGGTGCAGAGGGAGAGTTGCTGCCTTACATCGCCGGGGGCCCAGGTTCGATCCTGACTACAGGTACTGTCTGTTTGGAGTTTGTACCTTCTCCCTGTGATCGCATGGGTTTTCTCCAGGAACTCCTTTGTTTCCTACCACACTCCAAAGTCGTACAGGTTTGTAGGTTAACTGACTTTGGTAAAATTGTGAATTGGCCATCGTGTGTAGGATAATGTTAGTGTATAGCAGACTCAGTTGAAGGACCTGTTTACGCTTGGTACCTCTAAAGTCTAAAGTCTATACCCTCGCGTTCAAGTTTTTCCCAATGATTGAAACATCTCAACATCTACCCTATTGCCTCAGGCGCCAATATATTTCAACTGAATCACCTCTCATTCTTCTAAATCTGATTTCTTTATCTGCTTGTGATAGGGTTTAGATACTAATGATCGCAGTAATATGGATGGCCAAGCAGTAACTCAGTTGTTGTTCTTCCATGCATTAGTACGATCAATCAGTTGGGTGGCCACCATGCAGAGCACCTTCATTCATTCAGCAGGGGCTATCGTATGCTGCCAGTTGCCTGGTGCTTTCTTTAGTTTAATTTAGTTTACTTTACTTTACTTTTGTTTGGTTTTGTTTACTTTAGTTTAGTTTAGTTCAGTTTATTGTCACGTGTACTGAGGTACAGTGAAAAGCTTTTTGTTGCGGTCAGCGGTAAGACTATACACAATTATAATCGGGCCGTCCACAGTGTACAGATACATGATAAAGGAAATAATGTACAGAGCAAGGTAAAGTCCAGTAAAGTCCGATTAAAGATAGTCTGACGGTCTCCAATGAGATAGATGGTAGCTAAAGACCATTCTCTAGTTGTCGATAGGTTGGTTCAGTTGTCTGATAACAGCTAGGAAGAAACTGTCCTTAAATCTGGAGGTTTGCATTTTCACACTTCTGTACCACTTGCCTGATGGGAGAGGGGAGAAAACTGGAACTGTGTTACTATGGGAACACAAGGAACTGCAGGTGCTGGAATCTTGAGTAAAATACAAGGTGCTGGAGTAATAGTATAGGACAACAAAGGCGCAAATGTTAGAGTAAAAGAAAAATGTGGTTTAGCTTGATGTGGATGATGAAAGGGATCAAGAGCTGCTTACGTATTTAATTATACAATGGAGCCACTGAAGTAGAATTAAATAAATAAAACAAAGTTTGTTGTCAATGGATACCTTGCATTTTTTCTGCATGTGCATCCCCAGCTTTAGAAGCAGAGTGATTGTTTCACTGATGATCTTTTCAATTGGTTCCCTTTGCAAATTATCGTCCAGTCGTTTTGCCGAGATGTTTAGGACTTTATATTCCCACTGCTGGAACAGTCTGCTGGGAATATTGTGTGACATCACCAGGATTTTGGAGTCCAAATGCAAAGGTCTGAAACAAAGGAGAGCCGGAACTGGCAGAACTGTTGGCATTGTAACTCAACAACTTTAAAGAAGATAATTGCCAAGATTTACAGCAGGGACTGCCAATTGGCATAACTGATATTCCCGCCCGTTGGATTATTTTCAGGGCGGCACATTTTAACTATTTACATGTTGCATTTTTAAGCAGTTGCGATGAACTGCAAGTGGCAATGTTACGTTGTCGAGAAGCAAGCACAGCACATCTCTCCAGCCAACATGATCACAGCACGATCAGACCTAAGAATGAAGAGAGAATAGTGCGCCATTGCTTATGGATTACCTTTCTTCTTGTTGCTTCTGCATGTCGCTTAGATCCTGGATTACTGAATACAGCACATCACTGGAAGACTGTGAGCAAATGGAAAAGGTCAACTAAATGCATTTTGCATCTTTCTAAATATATATTTATTTGAGTGGGTTATGTGAAAGGGTGGCATATTTTTGCGAATTAAACCACTCTAAATGTTCCCTGCATATCTAGTTAAACATCTGACATTCAGCATCCTCCCCAGTTGGTGCAATGTAAGCTGCAAGAGGCACAGGGATTTCCAGCAGCATAGTAGTAAGGTCGCATTATTACATCCAGTGCAATTTGATCATAATCTGTCAGACAGGCACAAAGGTTCACAATATTTCAGGCACACATTATGTCAAATGCAAACTGCATTTCTGCATATTATCTGCACTAGTTTAAAGAGATATCCTGCTTCAAATGTGTTTATTGACAAAACATCACAGGGTGACACAGTGGCGCAGCGGTAGAGTTGCTGCCTCATAGCACCAGAGACCGGGTTTGATCCTGGTTATGGGTGCTGCCTGTATGAGCTTTTTTACATTCTCCCTGTGACCATGTGGGTTTTCTCTGGGTGCTCTGGTTTCCTCCCACACTCCAAAGACGTACAGGTTTGTATGTTGTGTAGAAAGGAACTGCAGGTGCTGAGTTTATACATAAAGTGCTGGAGTAACTCAACATGTCAGGTAGCATCTCTGGAGGCAAAGGATGGGTACAGTCTGAAAAAGGGTCCGACCGAAAACATCACCCATCCTTTTTCTCCAGAGATGCTGCCTGACCCGCTGAGTTGCTCCAGCACCTTGTGTCTATTTTGGGTTAGTAGGTTAATTGGCTTTGGTAAAAAAAATTGTTAATGGTCCCTAGTGTGTAGGATGGTGTTAGGATATGGGGTGATCACTGGCCAGCGCAGACTCGATGGGCTGAAGGTCCTATTTCTGCGCTGTATATCTCTAGTGTCACAGAATAAAATGAACATCCCTTGAGAATATTATGAATTACTGAGTCAACCGATCCAACTCAAACCTCAATGTGTCATTACCAGTTGCACTGCTCTCTGGCACAGACTCGGAGGCTGGCTCTGCTTCCAGCACCATTTCCAGATGCAGAACACCTCCTCTGTCACCCTTCTTGCACGGTTGGAAGCTTACTACCGCTGCTTGGAGAGGAGACAGTTGCCCACCTCTTCGCAAGTTTTGCTTAGGGGATTTGGGAATGAATCAAGGGTCCTTGTCACGGTTCATCCTGCACATCTTTGTAACAGGAGGCTCTCTGATTTACGGGCTGGCGGTGGAGACACATCCACATATTCGGAGACGGACATCGAGTCCTGCCGAAAGATCATCAACTCGGGGAAAGACGCTCTTTGATCCGCCCGAAACCTGTTCGCCTCCCAGCAGAGCGAGCTGTCCGTCGGGGAATGTTGCCGACTGCCCGCTCCAGACTGCAGGAGTACGTGTGTTGAGGGACGTACTGAAGCTCGGTGCAGCCAAGGCTATGTGGGGGAGGACCACAGTCTAGGGTCCTTCCGCTGCTGGACATTGGGGGGGGGGGGGGGGGGGGGCACAGTATGGTGGAGACGCCCCTCAAACAATGGAAGGGATATCACCCCAGGGGGCTACTTGAGTGGCAAGGGTGCTTGGTTGAAGGATAGTTATGAACGCTACTGAATACGACACTAATTCATTTGTAGACGCTGAGAATGTCAGAAGAGATTTTGCACAGTTCTTAGTTTAGCTCAGTTCACACTTTACTTTAAACTTCAGAGATACAGGGCGGAAACAGGGCCTTTGGCCCACCAAGTCCACACCGACCAGCGATCACCCCATACACTAGCACTATCCTACCCTCTAGGGACAATTTACAATCTTACCGAAGCTAATTAACCTACAAATCTGTACGTGTTTGGAGTGTGGGAGGAAACCGAAGATCTTGGAGAAAACCCACGCAGTCACAGGGAGAACGTACAAACTCTGCACAGAGAGCACCTGTAGTCAGATTGAACATGGGTCTCTGGCGCTATAAGGAAGCAACTCTGCCATTGCACCACCATGCTGTGTTTAGCTTACTTTCGAAATACAGCATGAAAACAGGTCCCTCGGCCCAACGGGTCCACACCGAACGTGTTCAGCCATACGCTAGTTCTGTGTCCTACACACTAGGGGCAATTTGCAGAATCCTTTTTTTTTTTTTTCTTTTTTTTCTTTTTTTTATTTTATTTTTTATTATAGAAACAATATATACAGAGTACACTCTTATACGGCATTAAAAATTATATAATATACAAAATTATATAATATTGATTATCAATTGATACTGTTTGTGTTATTTGTAATGTTATCCATTATACATTTCCTGGTTATTTATTTTGTATAATTGGGAGTGTATGTAGTATATTCCTAAAATAAGCAATATACTCACACTTCTCATACCACACATATTTCTTCTAATTACCAAATACAAATCCCCCCTAATATAACTACATAATAGCCAATCTTAACCAAACTTCTATGATATTCATGATATTTTCATAATATTAAGAGTGTTTGTATTATTATTAACTTTATATTTCAAAATTATTATATAGTTGAAAATGCACAATTTTATATAATTACAAATTTAAGACATCTATAATATTTTCATACAACTAATAATAGGTGTATTCATACTAATATTAATAATATATATAATATGTTTCTATACTTTTTTTTCCCTACTTAAAGATAGAAAGATAGAGATAGAAAGTAGAAAATAGAAAAGAAAATGTGAAAAGTTTGGTGGAGATTAAAATATTACTAAATAATCCGTTCTTGGAGATACATTCATGATTTATTATATGTATTTCTTCATCCATTCAGATATTCAGGCCTCAGTCAAGTCCCCGCGCCGAACCATTATGACCCTGTAAATATTTAATGTATGGAGACCAAATCCCTTTGAAGAGATCTAACCTATCCATAAGGACAAGTCTCAATCTCTCCAAGTGAAGTGTCTCCGACATTTCTGTATTCCACATTTTAATTGTTGGGGATGCAGGGCCTTTCCAAAATTTTAGTTAATTTGCAGAATCCAATAATCCTACAAAACTGCATGTCTTAGAACGTTCTTGTTTTATATATATATTTTGTGTTCAGAATAAAGTTTATTTTGGAAAGAAAAGCTCCTCTTCGAGTGGTATCAGCATGGGTTCAATTATAGCTGGCTATCGTCCACTAATGTTTGCTATCTCAAACAACGCTGGGCAATAGGTGCTAAAATAAGCCACCGTCTGCACTGACTGGTCACTGCAAATATGACAAGAAGCCCAGATGACAAATCTCCTGTGTGCCCTCTTCAAGCTCAATGTAATCGTGGGCTAATGGCACGTTGCAGGCCCTGTGCCCGTTTCCTGGCTCTTTCCAATTTCATTCCATGTGGAATTAACTGGCCTTGCCTTTAGTTGTGGCTGGACAATGCTTGCTTCAAAATATTTAAACTGGAGAAGTTAAGCTTCGATTGATGTGTTGCCAAAGTTAGTTCACAGTTCACTGTGTAAAAGTCATTCTAGTCTTAAAATAACCAGAGTAAGACATATAAAATACGCATCGATGCATCAGTACGAAATTTAATAATTAACATCAAACTTTGTTAACAAGCTAGTTCCATTCAAAGGTAAGTGGATTAAAGCATATTGTGTTTCAACACTGGTGCATATCACACTCAAATTCAACTCCACAGTGATGCAGTTATTACAATATAAGTTAACGAGTTGCTCACAAATCGATTTGTGATGCTTTATGCTCTGGTTTGTCAACCGAGAATGAACTCAATTAAATGGAAAATGTTGAATGGATGTTGATTAAAATCTCCCAGTGCATGAAATGTGTAGGAAGGAACTGCAGATGCTGGTTTATACTGAAAATAGACACAAAAAGGTGGAGTAACTCAGCGGGACAGGCAACATCTCTGGAGAGAAGGAATGGGTGAAGCTTCGCCCGTTCCTTCTCTCCAGACATGCTGCCTGTCTCGCTGAGTTACTCCAGCTTTTTGTGTCTAACCCAGTCCATGAAGATGGCTGCTATCAGTAATGGAGAAATCCTATCTCAGCCCAAAGCAGACAGCTGTGCGAAGGGCCAGGCTGGTAGGAGAGGGAACCGGGGTCTGGCCTACCGTGCCTTCAAAGTTGGTTGCAGGAGGGGCCCCTAGAGCACAAAGGGACGTCGCGCTCATGGAAGACGATGGCTGGAGGTCCACAGCAGCCTGGAGCTTGCTGTAACGGGCGCCGTTCATGAGAACTAGAGCGCGGACTGGAGTTTGAAAATGGCGCCTAAACATGGCGTGCGGGCTCAGTAGACTATTGCTGTACACTTTGCTAATCGGGATGTGTTTGAGTATGGGAATACAGGACTGGACTGCAAGTAAGAAAATAATTTCACCTGGCATTTGCACATGTGACAATAAAAACTCCATCGAACAATTTGGAAATTCTTCAGCTGTAGGTACAAGTACATTTTGTTTCGAGAGAACAGCTTTAATCTATACTCGGTTTGAAGAATGGTTCCATCCCGAAACGTCACCCATCCTTTTTCTCCAGATATGCTGTCTGATCTGCTGAGTTACTCCAGCACTTTTTGACCCTTATTTGTAAACCAGCATCTGCCGTTCCTTTTAATCTCCATTGGCCTTGAGACCAGGAAATGTTTAATATTTCCCCGTAGCAATCAATCACATTTGTCTCCCATCTCTGAGCAAAGGCATAATTCTGAGTAAGCGGGTTAGATGGCTCACCTGATTAATATCATTTTGTTTTGTATCGTTACATAACTCTCGGTTGAACTATGCACATGTATTTTTTTTTTTTACTGGCTGAAACATTTTACTTTACCATGGAGTAGATTGACCATAAATTAGCCTTTCTAATGTTAACTGAAATCAATCTAACAAATCTACGGGTCTATGGGTGATCGCTGGTCGGCATGGATTCGTGTGCCGAAGGGCCTGTTTCTATGCTGTGTCTCTAAACTAAAATTACGATGGGGACACAAAAAACTGCAGATGCTGGAATTGTGACAAAGAACCAGACAGGTGGAGGAACGCAGCAGGTCAGGCAGCATCCATGAGGGATGGACGGGCGATGTTTCCGATTAAAACTGAAGCGGGGGTCCGGATCCGAAAAATCTCCTGTCCATTCCCCCCGTAGATTCTGCCCCAAAACTTTGTTTAATAAATCCAGGTGCCAGGGAATCCTGATGTCAAGGGAATAGCAGTGAAGCTCACAAAGGAATTGTCCTTTTGTCTTGGGTTGTGGAAGTATAAACGTGGACAGGGGACAAGCTGAGTCAACTCCAAAATAGTAAAGAGGCACAAATTACCAACAGAAATACACAACTCTCAAAGATATATCAGGCCGATTACAATGCAGAATGAGCAAAGAGAAACATAAACCTCTGTGCAACCTGGGAAATAAAATGAGAGGAAGATACAAAACTGGTTTTCTGTTCAATTACTGCTCAGATCAAAGGGAAGCATAGTTCCAATTTACAATGAGCCAACTTCTATTCCTTCTTACCACAGGATACAATCTATCACAACTAATCAAAAGATCAGAAATCATAAGTGATAGGAGCAGAATTAGGCCATTCGGCCCATCAAGTCTACTCTGCCATTCAATCATGGCTGATCTATCTCCCTCCTAACCCCATTCTCCTGCCTTCTCCCCACAACCTCTACATAACCCATACTAGTCTTTATTTTTAATTTTGAATCGGTGAATGCTTTGCAATGTAAATTCTCAAATATTTTCCAGTAACCTGTGACTAATGGTGTGCCTCAAGGTTCCATGCTGAGCCCATTGCTGTTTGTCATCTATAGAAAGTATTTAGATGAGAACATACATGTCATGATTAGGAAGTTTGCAGGTGACACTAAAGTGGATGCTGCTGAAGATAGTGAAGGTAGTTGTCAAAGATTACGGCAGGATCTGGATCGGTTGGGCAGGTGGGCTGAGAAATGGGCAATGAAATCTACTTTGAGAAATGTAAGGTGTTGCAATTTGGGAAGTCTAACATGGGCAGGACCTACACAGTGAACGGTAGGGCTCTGGGGAGTGTTGTGAAGCAGAAGAATCCAGCAGAAAGCTGCAGGTGCCTGGTTCCTTGAAAGTGGTGTCA
The DNA here is from genome assembly GCA_035221665.1 of Okamejei kenojei. NCBI lineage: Eukaryota > Metazoa > Chordata > Chondrichthyes > Rajiformes > Rajidae > Okamejei > Okamejei kenojei. Next base: position 21,186,320 of record CM069153.1, read on the forward strand.
CAGGTGGATAAGGGTGATAAAGAAGGCTTTCGGCACATTGGCCTCATCAGTCAAAGTATTGAGTATATTGAGGAGCGAGTATAGGTCTGAAGAAGGGTCTCAACCCGAAATGCCACCCATTCCTTCTCTCCAGAGATGCTGCCTGTCCCGCTGAATTACTTCAGCTTTTTGCGTTTGGCTATTGAGTATAGAGGTTGGGAGGTCATGATACAGTTATATAAGACGTGGGTGGGGCCATATTTGTGTTCAGTTTTGATCATCATGTTACAGGATCCAGATGTTGTCAAGCTTGAAAGTGTTCAGAGAAGATTTACCAGGATGTTACCAGGACTCGAGGGACTGAGCTAAGGGGAGGGGTTGAGCAGGCTAGGCCTTTATTCCTTGGAGGGCAAGAGGATGAGGTGTGATCTTACAGAGTGTACAAAATCATGAGAGGAATAGATTGGGGAAACGCACAATCTTTTGCCCAGGGTATGGGAATCGAGAACCTGAGGATAGAGGTTTAAAGTGAGGGGGGGAGAATTTAATGGGAATCTGAGGGGTAACTTTCTTGCACAAAGGGTGGTGGATGCATGGAACAAGCTGCTGGAGGAAGAAGTTGAGGCAGGTACGCTCGCGACGTTTCTGAAACATTTAGACAGGTACATGGATTGGACAGGTTTTGAGGCATATAGGCAAAAGCAGGCAGGCGGGACTAGTGTAGATGGGACATGTTGGGCGGTATGGGAAAGTTGGGCCGAAGGGTCTGTTTCCACGATGTGAACCTTCTCAGTTCCACTTTTTCATTATATTCCTGTCCCTCTGTTCTCCCTGCTGTTCGGCTTAAAGTGGACATTTTCTCCCTGTTGGTTCCCCTTTTGATTTCTTTGAACAGAATCATCTCCTCTGTGTCACAGCCGACCAGCTAAGTGGAACGGCGTTCTTGGGCAGGCTGCACCATCTTGCCCTGACGGTCAGCATTCGAGGCTGGCCAGCTAAGAGGCAGAGGCACTGCTGAAGTGGAGATGTTGTCATCCTGAGAGAGGGGTCAGCATATTCATCCTCCAGAGAAGCAGCAGCACTCCACTGGGATAGAGCTCTAGCAATCCTTGTAATTAGCTGGAGAACAATGTACTGGAGTGCTGTGACACTGGTGTCCAGAGCAAGGTTGGCACAGAGGGAACTGGAATGGTTGATATGTTTGAGTGTGCATGATACCACCTCAGCTTACACTGAAGCATTCACACAATGAGTGGCTTTAGGTGAACACAAATGGGAAATTAGATTATGCCCATTTCATCACTTAATGTTTGGGTTCAACAAAACCAAGTAAGAATTTACTTTTGACTTTAGACTTAGAGATACAGCACGGAAACAGGCCCTTTGGCCCACCGAGTCCACACTGACTAGCGATCATCTTGTGCACTAGCACTATCCTACATACTAGGGAATATATACAATATTACCAAAGCCAATTAACCTACAAACCTGTACATCTCTGGAGTGTGGGAGGAAACCGGAGCACCCGGAGAAAACTCAAGTGGTCACAGAGAGAATATAGAAACTCCGACCAGACAACGTCCGTAGTCAGGATTGAACCCAGGTCTCTGGTGCCACAATTTCTATTGTTCCCTTTCGGGACATATGACAAGAAAGCAGTCTTGGCTCTTGACTACGGAAATAAAGCTGTCCCACCACCACGCTTGAAAGAAAGAGACCAAGGACCTACTTTGAGCCATGTGCAAAGTTAGAGCTAGACTGTTGTTTCCTCCTTATGATTTTAAGCATCCATTCAAACGCCCCCTGCCAATGCACCAACCACTTTCTTGTGAATAAAACAGACTAAATAAACAGAGGCTAACTGTATGTTGTAACCCACTTGCCAGTCATATACGATTTAGGCACCCAAAATTCTAAATGGACAATGGATATCTTTGTTTAAGAAATTACAATTGCTGAGTTCCAAAATCAAAATAATCCACCATTAAGAACTTAATATTGTGTGAAAATCACTGCAAGACATTTACCTAATTGAGCGGTTAAACTCCTTAAATGCTGGAACAATTAATTGTTTTGAATTACTACTTAACTTGAACTGCAAGATTACTTTACAACAATGAAATTATTCTCTAGCATGTTATTTGCTTGCGATTCATTGTTGGTTTGGTTTTGGTCCAGTTTCAGATGTGGTGAAGGCATCACGTAAATAAAATGCTAGTTTCCAAGTGCAATTACCTTGGCTCGACAAAAATAATTCAGTCAAAACCATGGAGACTCGCTGCAGATAAAACGGCACCTCTTTGATTGCACCAAGCAACTGCCAACAGGAAAAACTGCTTCTCTTTATTCTTTATCAAAGAATTCCACATTCAGCTCAGTAAGGCTTTGGGAGTTGAAAGTGAACTGAGCCTCCTCGGAGAGTAAAGTTTTGAAAATAGTTATTTTCAAGGGGGACAAGGAAATGGCAAGGTACCAGATATTTGCTCCACTCTTTACAATAGAGGATGTAACAAATCACTCATTGATATCAAAAACAAAAAACAAGGTACATAGTTCATAGAAAGCACCACCACAGGCAGATAGGGTGGTCAATAAGACTTTTGGCACATTGGCCTTCATCAATCAGAGTACTGAGTATCGATATTGCATCGATATCGAGGTCATGTTGCAGTTATATAAGACGTTGGTGAGGCCGCATCTAGAGTATTGTGTTCGGTTCTGGGTGCCATGTTATAGGTAAGATGTTGTCAAGCTGGAAAGGGTGCAGAGAAGATTTACGAGGATGTTGCCAGGACTCGAGAGCCTGAGCTATAGGGAGTGGCGGATCTTATAGAGGTGTGTAAAATCATGATAGGAATCTTCTTCTTATCAAGTCCACACACAGGATTAGAAGTTGCTCAGCCAGAGCTGAACATACTTCTCGGCATCTGCATACAACGCTGTCTGTCTTATCGCTTCTTGTGCTTCTTGTGAGTGATGGTGGAAAGATTGGTGGAAACAGGGCCGCGACGTGCACTCCTTCCCTGACCGCCATGATAGGAATAAATCAGGTAGACAAACAAAGTCTCGTGCTCAGAGAAGGGGAAACGAGAACCGAAGGACACAGGTTTAATTAAGGTGAAGTGGGGAAAGATAGGAACCTGAGGGGTAACTTTTAGACATAATGGGTGGTGGGTGTGTGGAACAAGCTGCTGGAGGGGATAGTTGAGGCAGGTACTATCGCAGCATTTAAGAAACATTTGGACGAGTACAGAGGTAGGGCATATTTAGTGGGATATGGTTCAAACGCAGGCGGATGTGACTAGTGTAGATTGGACATGTTGTTTGGTGTGGGCAAGTTGGGCCAAAGGGCCTGTTTCCATGCTATATGACTATGACGCTATGAAGGTGGAGAAATTAAATACCATCACTACCGACTTAGTATTAGACAAACTACAGAAAAATACAAAGTGCTGGAGGAACTCAGCTGGTTAAGCAGCATCTGCAGAGGGAATTGGCAGGTGACGTTTTCGATCAGATTCTTACTTTAGACTTCATGCTACAACTAATGTGACACTTCTTTTAAAAAAAATGCAAAGAGAAGCAATGGAGGAAGTTCTGAGACTGAGGTATCATCAAAACAGAAGCTTGTTTCTTCCTCTTTCTCTTCCTGGTTCCCTTAAACTTTAATCCACTGGACTTTTATTAGACTACATGATTCTACAGGTTGTACAAAAGTTAGCGAGGAATCGCCCATCTGTTTGATTGATGTGACACTGGTGCTTTCTCAAAGTAACTGATTGTTGACTTTAGAAGAGGAAAGCCAAGGATCGATGGGACGCTGGTGGAGAGTCAAAAACTTCAAATTTCTGGCTGTGCATATCTCTGAAGATCAATCCTGGGCCCAGCACACTGATGCAAACATAAAGAAAGCCCATCAACATCTCTACTTCCTTAGAAGATCGAGTATTTGGTTTGTTGACTAATACTCTCTAGAGCATCTACAAGTGTACTGTAGAGAGTATATTGACTGTTGCATCATGGCCTGGTTCGGCAATTTGAACGCCCAAGAACAATAAAGTAGTGAACTCTGCCATCATGGCGACTGACTTCCCCACCTTTGAAGGGGTCTATAAGAGTCGCTGTCTCAAAAAGGCAGCCGACATCATCAGAGACCCACACCACCCTGGCCACGCTCTCATTTCACTTCTGCCATCAGAAAGAAGGTATAGGAGCCTGAAAATTGTAACGTCCAGGTTCAGGAGCAGCTTCTTTCCAACAACCATCAGGCTATTTTACCTCGGAGTCACGTGAGTGACTACGTGAAGACCCCGCCAGCACGCATGCGCGACATATCGTCTAACGCATTGCGCAGCGACAGGCAGGAGGAGCGTCGCTCCTCCAGCGGTAGGTTTAAAACAGACCTGCAGGTAAGTTTCTACTACTCTGAGGTAATTTTCCGTTCTGTACGGTTTGTTTTTAACAGAACGAAGTACTCATGGACAAGTCAAAGACAAAGTCCAAACGGACCGCAACAAAGCTGACTGCGGAGGACCACGGGAATGCGGGCAGTCAGCAGCGGCCGACTTCACCTGGGATGCTAACCGTACGGTCAGCAGCCCCCAACTTGGCACTGGCACAGTCCGTAGGGGTACCTCGGACTGGCGGGAAGGCCACTCGAAAGTCGGATAAGCCCGTAGACTCGGATGGGTCAGGGCAGGAAGATTCACCGCCTGCGGATAGCCGTTTATCCCGCATGGAGCGGTTGATGGAGCAACTGCTCCAACATGACACGTTCCAACAAATGGAGCCTTGTCACCGTGGGTCTCCTCGGACACTCACGGCAGCACCTTATGAGGGGAGCATAAGGAGTCACTACTGGGCTGGCTCTGAAGATGGGGGTTTGGCTGAAGACACTTCTAGTGTGCTAGGGGTGCAGGAAGAACAGAAGCTGCTCGGCATGGTCTCTAAATTTGCGGTGCCCTCGCAAAAAGGACAGCCGTTACAGCCACAGCTGGCAGCAAACATCAATTACCTTACGACTAACCAGCTGCAGGAACAGGTAATGAATGACACAGCTGCTAAGTATTTAGCACCAGAAAACTGTGTTTCCCTCAATGTTTCTGCAGTGAACAACCCAATCTGGGGACACATCGGTGGTGGCATCAGAGCCCAGGAAATTAAGATACAAAAAATCCTTAAACTACTGGCCTCCGGTATAACGGCATTTGCCAGATCGGTTGATGGAAAGGACATGTCGGATGAACAGCAAGATGCACAGGCTCTCTTCTGCAACGAGCAATTTGAGATAAATTGCTTCAGAAAGAGTGTGATCCGACCTGCCTTAAACCCCAAATTTTCAGCGTTGTGCAAGACCAGCAGCACGCAGCCGCCTAGTTTACTGTTCGGGTATAACCTGCCGAAGCAGGTCAAAGACCTCGACGAGGAGCTAAAAGCCATTGGACTAATAAAAGCACCGTCAACTGCCAAGACCTCACATCTTCGGCGGCAGCACCCCTACGCATCCACCAGCAAACCATGATACCCAGCTGGTGAAAGCCCGAACAGCCTTTGTGGAAAATACGCCAACTCCACACTCCAGCTCCTCTACCCCCCAGGAGACAAGGACGGAAGAAATGAACACAGCTCCACCGGTAACCATGGAGGTAGGTGGTTCTGGTTTCTTAATACATAGGGTGTGTAAGTTCTTCACTGGCTGGGAGAAAGTTACTCTTGTTTTGGAGTGCATGGAGTTCCATAACTTTTGATCCTTTTATACTGCATAGTATCCAGGGATATAAAATTGAATTCATTCACAAACTCCTTCCTCCGGTTCAGCATGCACTTAGCCGAACGTTTGTACTTTCACAACAGGAAAGATTGGAAGGTCATGCAGAACATTTGAGGTTACATACAAATGCAGTAATTGAGAAATCCAAACACGAATCTCTTGAGTTTGTGTCTAATATTTTCACAAAAAACAAAAAAGATGGTGGATGCCGCATCATCATTGATTTGACACAGCTGAATACTTTTGTGCAGTATACACACTTCACTTTTGTTACTGCCAAACAATTAGTTTCCAAAAGATACTTCATGGCTTGCATCGACCTAAAAGATGCATACTATTCGGTACCAATAGAGAAGGGTCACCGCAGATATCTGAAATTTAACTGGATGGGGCAGTACAAAGCACTGCCTAATGGATTAACATCAGCCCCCAGACTATTTACTAAAATATTAAAACCAGCCCTGGCGTTTTTCTGAAAACAGAAACATATTGTCATGGCACATCTGGATGATATCTTAATTGTGGGAAAAACTCTGGAGTTAGCCAAATCGGCTGTTTCAGCCACCAAGCTCTTATTTGAAAAGCTGGCGTTCATCATCCATCCAGATAAATCTAAGTTAACGCCTTCTATGACAATGGACTACTTGGGGTTTACCAATGACTCTGTTCACATGCCTGTGACTTTGCCAAAGGACAAAGCAACAGACTTAATAGAGGCATGTAACAGTTATCGTCAGTCAACCATCTAATCCACAAGTATCCAGGGTGATTGGAAAGCTCGTGGCTGCTTTTCCAGCCCCACAATTTGGACCTTTGCACTACCAAAATTTACAGAGGGCAAAGTTGCAAGCACTCAAACATCATGCTGGCCATTTTGACAGGCCAATGCAGTTACCAGCTAAAGCAGTTTTGGATTGCAATGGTGGATAAAGAACACTCAGCATTGCTCTAATCCCATTATAATCAGCAATCCTTCAGTTGTGTTACAAACTGATGCCAGCGCTCACGGCTGGGGTGCAACTAATACCATCTCTAGTTGCGGTGGTAGATGCGATGCATATGATTTAACTTTACTTCAAGCACTTGGTATTAATCACCTAAAGATGTTGGGTGTGTTCCGCGGACTTCAGGCTTACTGTTCGGACATGCACCATCTGCATGTTCGCCTGCAAATTGATAATACCACCGTGGTGGCATATATTAATCATATGGGTGGAATTGTCGATATCTTGTGATATTCTGGTTAACACAATTTGGCACTGGTGCATCGAAAGAAATATTTGGATGTCAGCAACTTACCTTCCAGGTAAGCTCAATACAGTGGAGGACACCAGGTCACGCAAATTCAATGACAACACCGAATGGATGTTTGACCACCAAGTATTTATTGACATTGTAGCTCGGTATGGAACACCAGATATCGATCTATTCGCATCTAGGCTTAATCACCAGTTACCAAGGTATGCTGCATGGGAACCAGACCCTGGGGCAGTGGCGATGGACGCATTCTCGCTACACTGGGGGGAATTGATTTTCTATGCATTTCCCCCCTTCTACCTCATCAGTCGGGTCTTGCGGAAAATACAACAAGACTCTGCGTCGGGTATTTTGGTAGTACCCGACTGGCCTATTCAGCCATGGTTTCCTGTGGTTCTCGACATGGTCTCAGAACCATGTATGCCCATCTCCAAGCGCCCAAATTTATTGGTTCATCCTGTGACAGGCGAGAGTCACCGGACCATGACAGGATAAGTCTGTTGATTTGCAGGATCTAAAAAGACCACTCCTGGAATTTGGACTGTCGGACCGAATCATGAACATTATCACACGGCTTGCAGAGAGTTCACCAGAAAATAATACACATTGACGAAGGCTTGAGCTACGGTGCCATCAACTGTGCAAGAAGTGCCCAATCATCTTACTTGGGACAGGGATTAGGACACCACGCTGTTGGATCTCACCCTCTAGTATCAAAACTAATGAAGGGTATTTTCAACACTAATCCCCCAGGGCTAGGTACTCCCAGACCTGGGATATTGGTGTTGTCTTAACGCTGCTCAGGGGTTGGGCACCAGCAACGTCCCTGACTCTGGCAAAACTAACATATAAAATGGTGATGCTGATGGCACTAGTATCGGCACAATGGGTCCAGTCATTGCACAAATTAAGACTGGACACTATGGCAATATCCAAGAACAAAATAACTTTCTATATTTTTGAATTAGTTAAACAGAACAGGCCTGGGTTGTCTGGCCTCAAATTGGAGTTCCTGGCATACCCCATAGACCTCCGTCTGTGCATAGTGACCCATCTATTGCATTATTTAGAGGTCACCAAAATCCTAAGAGGCATGGAAATGGCATTATTAATCAGTCATAAACGTCCTCACAAAAGGGTGTCCGTGCAGACCATTTCGAGATGGCTTGGACAGGTATTGGGTGTGGCAGGAGTGGACACTGATGTTTTTAAATCTCATTCCACCAGGGCTGCAGCTACATCGGCAGCGAGAATGTTGGAAGTTCCCATGGACCACATCCTTGCAATGGCAGGATGGTCTAGTGAAATAACTTTTCAACGATTTTATAATAAACCCGTTGGCAGACCTGGGATATTTGCAGACTCGATTTTAAGTTCTGTATTATGATTTTACTTCGGAGTCACGTGAGTGACTACGTGAAGAGCCCGCCTCACGCTGGCAAACGGCATTACGTCGACGCTGACGGCGGAAGGAGCTGCAGTAAGGAGCAGCTCCTCGCAGCGGTCGGAACGGCCCCGCAGGTAAGTGCAGCAAAGTCGGGATGTTTTTTAGCGTACGCTGGGTGGGTCCAGCAGTAAAAGTAAAGTAAAAATAAAAGTCAGAGTCACGTTAAAGTGCTGTTTAGCACAGATTAATGAAAGAAATGGAGAAATCGGCAAAGAAAATTCGTGGGTAAAAAGAGCTTCCCGGGGTGAAAATAAAAATACGGGAAAAAAGCTAGTGCGGATCCGGTTCCGATACTGGTGGCCGCTGATATACCCGTTAGCGAGTTCTAGATTCTCCAGAAGTTATAACCACGGAGAGAAATGCTCCTAAAAATGTAAAAGAAATCTGAGAGGCCCGTGGTTCTGATGACTCTGATACTGAAAATCCTCCAGATAATTAAACTATGTGGAACTAATAATGGAGCATATGGAGAAAGTTCTCCAAAAAAATTATAAGACTAGGGTCACAGTACCCAGAAGGTTCCCAAAAAAGCCCTAAGGGGTTTAATTATTCTGAATATGGCTGTGGGCCTAATTGGGAGTTGGAAGTATGGACCCAGGATTTGGGCCGAAGGAAGTCTCATGGGATGAAATCCCAATTGATTTAGGGCTGCAGAAGGCAGACCCTGCTGATGGTGATTTGCATTTGAAAACACACCACAAAATAAAAGAAAGGCCAAATGTGCCTGGGATAGCAAAAGAATTTGCTATATATGAAGGAAGTGGTGAGGCTATGGAAGAAAACCTAGCTGCCAACATTAATATATGGTATCTCACCAACTTCATGATTCTGTGATGATTGAAACATCAGAATTATAAACGCACAGGAAATTGTGCCTCATTGGAAGTGCCTACGGTTTATCCGTTGATATGGGCATCCATGACCCCAAATATGAGAGCTCAAGAAGTGAGGTTCAAAATCCTCACAAATTATTCTGCTGCCATTATGGCTTTTGGGGAGATGGATAAGTTTAGGAAAGAGGGCCTATTGTGCAAATTCTTTCTATGAAATTATTGTATGAGGAAAATAGCTATTCGGCCCATATTTCACCCAAGGTTTGCAAGCCTGTGTCGAGCAAGTGGTGTTCAAGCTCCTGGTTATCTGTTTGGAGTAAATCTGCCTAAATTATTAAAAATTGGATGAAGAAGCTAAAAATTTTAGCTGCATGAAACCTTCGTCTTAGGACAAAAAAGGTATTTTTCGCCCAGAAGGGGATTTGATTTTGGAAATAGAGCAGAAATATGTCAAGGAAATATTATTGTACTGCACAGCCCAATACTTACCCGTATTCGGGGAAAAGAAGACCACCACGCTCATATGGAGAGGTATTAAAGACGTGTTCTATCCTTAAAGAAACTGCGGATTAATCTCCAGTTGGAGGGAGATTACAAAAGTTTTATAAAGACTGGCTTACTATTACTTCTGATCGGTTTATTTTTACAAGCAGTTTCAGGAGCCACTATTACATTTAAAGAAGGGGTTAATCCTCCAGTACAGATAAACCTGCCTATGCTTTTGTGTTTACTGCAATTGGAAAAGCAGAGATTAATGTGGAAATTGACAAATTATCTGAAAAGGGGTTTATTGAAAAAACTTATGAACACGAGCATCAATTGTGTCTAAGATATTTCAAAAGACATAAAAAGATGGTGATTGCAGAATTATTCTGGACCTTACAGATCTAAATAAGTGGTAGAATACAAACTTTTAATGGAAACATTTAATACTGCAAGATATTTAATATCAGCAGGTTGTTATATGGCTACGATTGATTTGAAAAACGCCTATTATTCTGTACCAATACATCAGTTTCTGGAGGTACTTAAAATTTAATTGGCTGGGACAATTATGGCAGTTTAAAGCTTTGCCAAATGGATTGAGTTCAGCTCCCAGGCTCTTTACTAAACTGTTGAAACCAGTTTTAGCCCAATTAAGAGTACAAAAACACATTGTTATGGCTTATCTCGATGACATTCTAATCATTTATGGCAATCAAGAGTCAGCTGAGAATTAGTTTCAGTACAAAGCTTTGTTAAAGCTAGGGTTCTTGATTCATCCAATTAAATCCCAGCTGCAGCCAGCACAATCAATTAACTATTTGGAGTTTGTAATTAACTCAGAAACTATGTTAATACTTTACCAACAAAGATAAAGTTGATGATTTTTTGGTGACTTGTAATAATCTCATTCACAAACTTATCCTTCCATCCGAGAAGTAGCGAAAACTATTGGTAAACTAGTAGCAGCATTTCCTGCAGTAGAATTTGGTCCATTACATTATCAAAATCTTCAAAGGGACAAAATAAGAGCTCTCAAAGAGAGGGCAGGCCACTTTGATAGGCCTATGCAATTAACAAAAGAAGTTTTGTTGGAATTACCATGGTGGGATAAAAATGTCCCACAAGCTGCTAAAAACATTCTGATTAAACAGCCTGAAATTGTTTATAAATAGATGCTAATGCTCTCGGATGGGGGGGGGGGGTAACAGATTCATCCTCCAGTTGTGGAGGTAGATGGAAAGTCCAAGAAGAAACGTTTCTTCAAACTTATGGTATTAACTATTTAGAGTTATTGGGTGCTTTTTATGGTCTAAAAGCATATTGCTGTTCAAAAAAGGGTCTACATGTATTAATACAGTTAGACAATAAAAACGGCTGTTGCATATATTAATCACATGGGGGGAGTCAGATCAGTATCATGTGATTGTCTGGTCAATGAAATATGGCAATGGTGTATTGATCGCCAAATTTGGATTTCAGCAAACTACATTCCAGGTAAAGACAATGTGGTGGCAGATAAAAGATCAAGGATATTTAAAGATAACACAGAATGGATGCTTAATCCAGCAATATTTAAGAAAATTGTAACTCAATTTGGTTTACCAGAAATTGATTTGTTTGCATCAAGGCTTAATCATCAATTGCCTAAATATGTGTCTTGGGAACACGATCCAGATGCAGTAGCAGTAGATGCTTTTTCATTGAACTGGGGGAATATGTTCTTTTATGCTTTTCCACCTTTTGCTTTGGTTCAGCAATGTCTGAAGGAAATAGAACAAGATTCTGCCACAGGATTGTTGGTAGTTCCAAATTGGCCAACACAACCTTGGTTCCCATTAATGCTGAATATGATTAAAGAACCATATATGTCAATTCCTAACTGTAGTGATATTTTGATTAATCCAGTACCCAAAGAAATTTATCCATTATATGCATATATGAATTTATTAATCTGCAGGTTTTGACCAGACCACTACAGGAGCTGGGATTGTCGGACAAAACTATGGAAGTTATAGTCGCATCATGGCGAGATAACACACAAAAACAATATATGACACATATTAAGAAATGGGAAGAATTTTGCACACAGTCAAATATTTCTTATGATACTGTGAATATTGCATGTTTGATATTGTGATACTGTGATATTGCATGAAAAATGTATTGGAGCTCCTTGCTAAATTGCATTTTGAGCAACATTTCCGGAAAGTGGCGGCGCATTTGAGCTTCCCTTCCGGAAGTGGCGGCGCTGCGTGGCAGCTGCGGCTCACCTGCAGTCCGTCTGTTTTTTTCGTTTTTTTCGTCCTTTTGTGTCTGTTTTTAGTTAGAATTTTGGTTTATTAGGCTGTGTTTGTGTGGGGGGGGGGGGGGGGGGGGGGGGGGGGGGGGGGGGGGGGGGGGGGGGGGGGGGGGGGGGAGAAACAAGGTTTTAGTCTCTCCCTTCGGGGGGATGCGACCTTTTCTTGTCGTGTCCCCCGTCACCGTCTCCGTCTGTGCTGAGGCCTAATGGCGGAGCTGGTGGCCTCGGAGCTGTGGCGAGCGTTCAGAGCTCCAGTGTTCCAGTGGCGGCGGCGGCCCGGCTTCGGGGCTTCGGCGCTCCAGCAGTTGCTCCAGCGGTGCTCCAACAGCGGCCCGGCATTGGCGCTCCGGCGGCTCTCCAGCGGGTGCTCCAGCGGCGGCCCGGCTTCGGCGCTCCGGCGGCTCCGGCGGCTCTCCAGCGGCTCTCCAGCAGGTGCTCCAGCGGCGGCCCGGCTTCAGAGCTCCGGCGGCTCCAGCGTTCCCGTGGTCGATCCTGGCTGGGGGCTGTGGTGGTGTTCCGGCGTTCCGGCGGCGGCGGCGGCGGTGGCGGCCTGGCTTCGGAGGCTCGGCCGCGGGCCTGGTGGACGATGACATCGAAGGCCTGGATTGCCTCAGTACAGAGGGGGAACAAGTAGGGGAAAATGACAAAGACTTTAAGATTTTTGCCTTCCACCACAGTGAGGAGGTGCTTGGTGAACTCACTGTGGTGGATGTTAAATTATGTGTTTATTGTGTGTTTTGTTTTAATTTATTACATGTTATGACTGCAAGGTAACAAATTTCGTTCAGACCGAAAGGTCTGAATGACAATAAAGGAATCTGAATCTGAATCTGAATCTGAATTTAAGTTACAATGCCACTAACACTGCACGCAGTGCCTTATCATCTTATTTAGGACTTATGTCTGACCAGAAATCAATTGGATCACATCCACTAATATCTAGATTCATGAAAGGAATCTTTAACATTAATCCACCCAAACCTCGATACACAGAGATTTGGGATGTGAGCATTGTACTTACCTTACTTAGACAGTGGACTCCAATTGAAGGATTGTCATTGGAAAGATTAACATTCAAATTAATAATGTTAATATCATTGGTTTCAGCTCAAAGAGTGCAAACTTTACAAATGTTGCGTTTAGACTGTATGCATGTGACTACAGATAACATTGTGTTCTATGTTTACAATCTGATCAAACAAAGCAGACCAGGAAGAACTGGAGCAAAGGTAATCTTTCAAGCTTATCCTATTGGATCCTACTTTATGTGTGGTTAGACATTTGAACCAATATATAAAAGTTACCAAAACTCTTCGAGGAAATGAAATAACGTTAATGATTACGCATAAAAAACCACACACTAAAGCTTCAGTTCAAACTATCTCAAAGTGGTTGAAACAGGTGTTACTGTTAGCAGGAGTAGACACTGATGTGTTCAAATCTCACTCCACCAGGGCAGCAGCTACGTCCGCGGCAAAGGTGCGGGACGTACCGCTCGAGCATATTTTTAAAAAAAATCGCAGGGTGGAGTAAAGAAGAAACTTTTCAAAGTTCTACAATAAACCTGTTCACACTATGACAAGCTTTGGCCACGCGGTGTTGGGATCAATATAGTCACCTGCTTTGTATACTATTGATTACTATAACCAGTTATGTAGTCACTTATATCTTTTATCACTCGTAATCATTCCCTCGGATATAAGGAGGGTTATTATATGTTCTTTAAATCCATTCAAAAGTTAATTATGGAAAGAACTAATATTAGTCTGGTTTCTCATGTATGTATTTACTTAGCCGGACTGTCATACTGATTAATTTCTACGACATAAAAAACACAGAAAGCTTTAAAATCTTCACGTAGTCACTCACGTGACTCCGAAGTAAAATAGTAAGATTAAATGAGAACTTACCAGTTCGAAGTTTGATCGTTATTTTATGAGGAGTTACGATGAGGGATTACGTGCCCTCCACTCCCACCCTCATAAAATAAATGATCATCTGGTAGTTCTAAGTCTATTATGAGCCTTACTATGTTACTTCGGCTATTTGGTGTTCTGTGTTTTTCATGCCGCTGCTTTGAAGTATGCCGTTTGCCAGCGTGAGGCGGGCTCTTCACGTAATCCCTCATCGTAACTCCTCATAAAATAACGATCAAACTTCGAACTGGTAAGTTCTCGTTTAATCTTACGATTTTACCCCAAATATTAGGGGTTATTATAATTTGTTAATAAATGTATCATTGTGTTTCAATAACTGATTCATATCTGAATACGTTAACATATTTCCTCCATTGGTCAGTTATGACAGTGTGTGGGCATGGACTCGTTTTCCACAGCATGAAATCACAGAGCTTTATTTTATGAGGAGTTACGTTGAGGGATTACGTGCCTTCCACGCCCAACCCACTATCGTAAAGGTCAACTGGTTTTCTAGTTCTCTTATCTTACTATGTTTAGTTCAGCTTCTGTTATCTGTGATTTCACACCGCTGCTTTGAAGAATGCCACGCATGCATGCTGGCGGGGTCTTCACGTAATCCCTCAACGTAACTCCTAATAAAATAGAGATCAAACTTCAAACTGGTAAGTTCTCATTTAATCTTACTATTAAACCCTACAACAAGGCTCCAAACTACATAGAGGGGGGCATTGTTTTTGTCTTTTATTGCACTATTATTGTTTGTTTTTTATATACTGAATTTTTTTCTTGTCTATTATGGTGTCGACTCAGCATTATGTTTACATATCTGTTGTGCTGCTGCAAGCAAGAATTTCATTGTTCCATTTCGGGACATACAGCACAAAAAAAAAACCTGGACGCTTGGATTCTAGTTCAAGAGAACACATTGATAAAGTTGCTCTAAATACTACAATGGAGACACGAGACTGCAGATGCTGAAAACTTGAGTGAAAAACAAACTGCAGGAGGTAAGTAATGGGTCAGACAGGATCTGTGGGGGGAACTGGATTGTGTGAAGAAGGATACCGACCCAAATTGTGGTCTCCACACAGGTGCTGCCTGACCCGCTGAGTACCACAAATTCTCCTACAAAAGCCCAATAGTGGCCAGAGTGACTATCAGAGTGGCCAGAGTGACTATCATCCCTGGACCATCAATGGTAATCAAGGGGTGAATTTTGTGCAGAGATTATTGAAGAATGAGATCACTTCATTTAACAAATAACAAATGACTCAGTGGGTAAAACATGAGATTGAGCGAGTTTAGAAAATGTCAAGAGTAATGAGAAGGTTTGAGCTCAACTGGGTGGAGGCAGTCAGTATGGAATGATAACCCTGAAGCTGCCTTGAACAGGAAAGAACTAGACTCATGAGGCAAAGCAAACATTCTTCCAAAATAGCCCAAGGACCTAATTTTAATTAGACGCCAGCATGACTTTCTATTAATAGTACAGTCCTGGGGAACGTAAACATATCTCAACACTGGAAAATGTGTGTGTACTAGCTCGGATTCAATCCTGACCTTGGATGCGGTCTGTGTGGAGTTGGCATGTTCTCCCTGTAACCACATAGGTTTTCTCCGGGTGCTCCGCTTTCCTCCCACATCCCAAAGATCCACGGGTTTGTAAGTTAAATGGCCTCTGTAAATTGCCCCTAGTGCGTAGGAAGTGGATATGAAAGTGGGATGACATAGAACTAGTGTGAACGGGTGATCGATAGTCAGCGTGGACTCAGTGGGCTGAAGAGACTGTTTCAATGCTGTATCTCTAAACTAAAGTCTAAAGTAAAGTGTAAGCAAATCACTTATGACCCAATTGATGTACTGGGAAATTTTCAAGTATTAATTATGGAAAGTAATGTATTATGCAACAGTCAACAACAGGTAATTATGGCGATGGGAATTAACACCCAATGTAAAAGAATGCCATCAATGAAAATGGTGGAATAAGCCTTCTCAGAAGCTGAAGGTGAATACACGTAATCCCTGAATTACAGAGGAGGTTGGTTTAGAAAGATGTTGCACAGGCATATTTTACGTAAGTCGAATTTCAATGAACCTATATACAGGTTTCGTGTTTAATTTTATACTATGATAGAAATGGATCCTTAACCTATCACATCTGATACACTGCATGAATAATCTGAAAACAACTCCTGGACTAAGTAAAAAGTTGTTTTTTTTGTCTGGTTTAGGGAAATTGCCACAGAGCTCAGCTAATACATTTGAGACATTTGTACTTAATTTAGTTTAGAGATACAGCATCGAAACAAGTCCTTTGGCCCATCAAGTTCACGCTGACCATCGATCACCACCCATTCATGGTAGTTCTATGTTATCCAACTGTCTCATCCACGTTTAACACACTAGTGGCAATTTACAGAAGCAATTTAACCTACAAACCCGCACGTTTTGGGGCGGCATCTTGGCGTAGCGGTAGACTTGTTGCCTGACAGCACCAGAATCCCAGGTTCGATCCTGACCACGGGTGCTGTCTGTGTGGAGTTTGTATGTCCTCCCTGTGACCGCATGGGTTTTCTCTGGGTGCTCCGGTTTCTTCAGAGGTACAGGTTTGTAGGTTAATTGGCATCAGTAACTTTGTAAATTTAGTGTGTAGGATAGTGTTAGTGTACGGGATGATTGCTGGTCTGCGTGAATTTAGTGGGCCGAAGGGCCTGTTTCTGCACTGCATCTTTAAATTCTAAAGTCTTTGGGGTGTGGGAGGAAACTGGAGCACCCAGAGGAAACCCATATGGTCACAGAGAGAACG